>BTSY01000004.1:20287486-20887486 GCA_036245785.1 Pristionchus fissidentatus | reverse complement strand
CGCTGGAAAGTGCAGAAGTGCAGATTATGCAGAGTTGACGAGATTGAACAGAGAAAGAGAGAGAGAGAGAGAGAGAGAGAGAGAGAGAGAGAGAGAGAAGAGGAGGAGGAAGTTGAAAGACACAGCACAGAAGCATAGTTTGTACCCTCCATTCGAATTGACCACAGATTTGAGACGGAAGAAACACCTCCAGACTCGATTTCGTGTGAATTTGTGCTGAATGTTGTCTCGTCTCTCTCTTCTCCTTATTCCCTTCTCCTGATTTCATCATCCAACTGTGGATTTCTCAGAATCGGGAAAGAGTGATTAAGTGCCGTTCTGCCGTTCGAAACCGGGCTCAACTCTCTGCAAATGTTGAGAAGTGTGGGAGAATGCGCATCATCATCAAGTTTGTTCGTGATTCCCACCCCTGAGGGAGAGAGAGAGAGACTCTTTGACTTCTTATCACAAGAACTTCCGCCAATGAATCGGCATATAAAAGTGTGCCGACGGCTCATTCAAATCATCAACTTCGCCTTTCAACCAATCGGTGAGTGCTCGAATACTTCCTTCTCAATTTACTACCTCAACATCTACAGTATCTACTGAATCTACCGCATACCTACCGTACTCCTCACAAATTTCTTTTTCCAGATGACTCGTCTTCTCCTCGCTCTCGCTTCTGTCTGCATTATTTCCGCTCTCGCTGCAGAGGTTGGACTCATTTTCACCCTTATCTTATTATACTACCGTACTCCTCTTCCATATCCCTCAATCTACCGTAATCCTTCAGAATTCGACTGATACCGTTCCTTCTCGTGTTCGTCGTCAATGTGGATGCTTCGGACAGGTGAGATTACTGTAGATTGGTATACCGTATCTCCCCCTTCTCTTTGAGATTGGATGTAATTGTGGTGGCTTCGTCCCTCAATGTTTCCCTTCTTGTATGAATACTTGTTCCTCTTCTTGTTCAACTCCTTTCTGTGTCAATCAATGCCAGAATAGCTGTGGAAATCAATGCAATGTAAGTGACGTTTCGTTAACTTTGTTCATTCTATTCCATCATATTCAGATCTTCGGTAACTTCGGTAACAATTGCAATTCTTGTCTCAACCGTTGTTACTCCCCCTGTTCCAATAATGGATGCATCTCTACTTGCAACAATCAATGTGGAGGATTCTGTGGATCGGTATCGATCTACCGTGTCCTTCATCCTACCGTAAACTCTTCTTCAGGCTCCCGCTCCGATTATCGTCGCCTCTCCGATCAATAACTGCTTCAACAACTGCAACAACAACTGTATGAATACCTGCGTGAGTCCCTCTCTCTCTTCTCTTTCTTTTCTTCTCTTCTTTCTTCTCTCAATTTCTTTCTTTTCAGAGTTCTCCCTTCTGCGGTTCTCTGTGTTCCAATTCGTGCCAGAATTCGTGCAATAATTTCATCCCTTGTTTCTCTTCTCCCTGCTCTTGTCCCATTAACTTCAACAACTGTGGAAATGGATGCTGCAGAAGATTCTAGAAAGTCTTCGGTAGATGATTACTGTAGCTCACAACTGTATGTACATTGGTCATTCAATATGCGATAAATATTTATCGATTAATATGTGACATCATCAAAAGATAACCGAATTGTACATTCTTATCGCATCTCTCCATTGCTTGTCCTTATTGATTTCGATTCTGAATCTCAATTTCATCTAATGTGGATTTTTACCGTCAAAAATATATACGGTAGTTTATCAAGCGTATAAGACAAAGTACCGCGAGCGACGACCTAAATGGAATAACATCGTATGATCAACTGGGAAGCAGAAGAAGCGAACTTCCGGTTTTTGATTTTTAGTGATTTGCACTTCAGTTGCAGTCACTATTTGATTCAATATAGCTGATTGCCATTCATTTACCACCCTTATTCAAATATTGATGGAGTCAATTGGGATAAACCGCTGCTGTGAAATACCAATCGCTCTATATTTTCATGTGTAAACCGGAATTTCTTCAAAAAAAATGTCTGTACATTGTCGATTGCGATTGATAAATATTTCGACTTCCCTTTACCCTCTGAATAATCGAGCAAGGCATGAAAGAAATAAGTGAGAAGTCAAACACAATTGAAACCCGATATCGTAGTTGAGAGCACACAATTTTAAGTTTCAATGTTGGTCGATCTCCGAGTTTGACGTAGAATTCGTCGTTTCATCCAAATTTTGTAAAGTTGTTCAGAAACGAAGGAAATGAGTGAGCAAAGGATCCCAAATGCGAAAGCGAGCAGTGGAATGAAGAGATTGTGAATAGATAGTGATCGAAATATGTGCTTAAATTAATTTTCTCCTACCGTTGGTCGGGGTTTGACTTACTCCTCTGTAGAATGACCTTCCATCATAGGCAGTTTTAGCTGCTTCGATCCCTCTTGCAGGAAGAAATTTACGAGAGTAAAATGATCTCTAGAATTAATAAATCTATCTATTGTGTTAGCTGATTTCTCACATAATCGATTTGAAACGCGGTAGTCAGCATCCGATTTATGCTCCACTGCACAGAATTTGGAGTCGATCGATGCATTACAAACTGAAAATAATTGAATATTCTCTGATGACGAGGAAGAACTCACGAAGAAGTTGATTCCTCCATTCAATTGTTGACGTAATCGAGGGACGGGAAGTTTCTTCAAGTCATCTATTATGATCCTTCAAAAATACGTGTGTGTGAACAGAAACACGAATGTAACAACCGATCAATTTTGCACTTTTCGATTTCATTCTTCGTCAAATACGCGACACGAGTGAGTTCATCGAGATAAAACTCTAGAATCGCCTGTGGTCGGTCCCGTAGCATGTTGTGGCCGGCCGTCGGCCGGCCGACGGCCGTCCACAACATGCTACGGGACCGACCACGACTGACTACTGGACCGACCACGATTCCACTTCCATTTTTCCTGTGCATACTGTTGTTGATTCTGGATTACCATATTTGCCCAAGCTTTATTATGGAACAACATTTCGGAAATTCACAAGTACACAAGATTGGCGGTTCTATTCACAATGTATTTTGAACTATAGTATAGATGGAAAGATCATTGAGAGCTAAAAATGACAAATTTACATGATTTAGAGATCGAAGATCAACAAGGAAAATATCGATTTTTTTACAGACAAAATGGTAAATTATAAAATTTTATGAGCCGCTATGCAGATGATATAGATCAATAATACTATGGAACTTTTTCTATCTCTCTACCTCTTCGCTTCTTTTCTTTCTTCTTCCTTGTTTTCTTCTCATCTCTCACATTCTCCGGTAGTCGATCGGGGCGAGTGAGAGGCGGCCGTCCGGACATTCTGTAATTAGTAGTAATTAAAGATATATTTTATATTTTTAGGAATACGAATATCCATAGGTGTCCACGCTGGCGGCGAGCTGTGTGTCAGCACGCTGCCCCAGGTGGGCAGCGTGCAAACACTACCATGTATAGGGGTCATGGTCCAAAATGGGTTTTGGGTAGGTCCCACCAAAGTCAAAGTGGTATACTGTAACTTCACCGTGGGGGTCCCGCAACGAAAACAGACTACCGTAACCTGGAAAAACGAAATTGAGCAATTTGACTCGATATTTGTTGCATGAGGGATTACTCGAGTAGTGATTTGTCGGACGATATACGGCGGTCCTGGCGCGACATCGCCGGTACCGTAAACCCACCTGACCTACCGTAATAGGAAAATTCAAAATTTCGCAAATCGAGTCGGTATTTGTTGCATGAGCTAGACCTCGAGTGGTAATTAATCGGACGATATACGGCGGTCCTAGCACGACATTGCCGATACCGTAATCAAGTCTACAGTATGCTCAAATTTCAAATTGATCAAATCCACTCTGTATTTTTACTGGAGATGGACCTTGAGTAACCGTTGCTTGGACGATATTCGGGAGTCCCGGCACGACATTGCCTATACCGTAATCCTACATACCGTAATGTGAAAATATGAAATTGGCCAAATCGATTCGGTATTTGTTGCATGAGCTAGGCCTCGAGTAGTTATTAATTGGACGATGTACGGGAGTCCCGGCACGACTTTGCCGATACCGTAATCAAGTCTACAGTATGCTGAAATTTCAAATGGATCAAATAGACTCCGGATTTTTACAGGAGGTGGGCCTCGAGTAGCTACTGCTTGTTGGGTATAGCGTTTCTTTCCTACCGTAACCAGGGTTACTGTAGCAAGGTTACGGTATGTTGAAAATACAGATTGATCAAATCGGCTCGGGAATATTGCAGGAGCAGGACCTCGAGCTGTCATTGCTTGGAAGGTATATCGTTTAGCGGCTACCGTACCCAGGGTTACTGTAGCGGAGCTACAGTATTACGAATTTTCAAAATTGATCTATTCGAATCGGGATTTTGCAGGAGCTAGACCTCATACAGGCCATATCAGAGGGATATACTGTATTAATTTTACCGTGTCCCGGTGGTATGTAGCGGATTACGGTATGACGAATTTATGAAATTGATCTACTCGTGATTTTTTTCATGAGCCGGACCTCGAGTAAACAATGCCAGAGGTATATACCGAATCGTTTCCATCGTGCTCTGGGTTGCTGTAATATTTTTGATTACCGTTTTCAATTCCATCTTTTCGCCACTATCGCATGCTGTACACCTTTCGCATGTTGCACACAAGATAGCATACGAGAGAGGTGATTAAACGAGGCTATGAGTAAGAAAGTGAGAGAGCGTAAGAGATTCTACTTTGTACACTTTTGTTTACCATTTCCACTTTTAGCTCATTTTACAACTTTCATAAATCTTTTGCATACAAATGGAGCGCACAATTACATGTTACGTCCTCTGGAATATTCGATACGCTCCCAGAACTGTGGTACCTATACGGAGGGACAACTACTCGAGAGCTTTTTTTCATTCTACAGGCCATGGGTTATTGTGTTTTTCAAAACGGTAACCCCGCAACATTAACCTACAATATAATCAACAGGGAATACATCGTAGAAAATAAATACTCGACGAGTACCTCCTGCAAAAATTCGCAATTCGATTAGCTCATTTCATAAATTGATCATACTGTAACCCCGGTACAGTAGCCCTGGGCATGATGGAAACAATACGGTATCCCTCTGGCATTACTTGCTCGAGGTCTGCTCATGAAACATATCGCAACTCGAATAGATCAATTTTAAAAAAAAGTCGTCACACTGTAGCAGCTCAACAGTAACCCTGGATACGGTGGAAGAGATACCGTAAACATCTCTGGCATTGCATATATCGTCCGATTAATTACCACTCGAGGCCTAGCTCATGCAACAAATACCGAGTCAAATTGCTCAATTTCGTATTTCCGGGTTACGGTAGTCTGTTTTCGTTGCGGGACCCCACGGTGAAGTTACAGTATACCACTTTGACTTTGGTGGGACCGACCCAAAACCCATTTTGTACCATGACCCCTATACATGGTCCGACACTAGTGTTTGCCAGTGCGCCTGGACAGGTATGGGTAGCTATAAACCACTTTCAAAACAAATTTATCATTTAAAAAGTGTTGCATGTACGTTTCTCAGGGTAAAGGTCGTCTACACACAAGGCGGTCTCGACCACCCCTAAGTTAGGTCCCTAGCCTATGAGGGAAGGGTGATAGGGTGATTAGGAGCAGGCTAGTAGAGAAAAATATATTAATTTAATTGAATAATATAAATAATAACTATTTAAATATATATAAAGTAGATAACAAGTATTGATAACAAACACCTCCAGCCATTTGGTCATGTTCCCTACTATAAAACCATCAAACTGCGATCGCAAATAAATAATTTCTATATCGCGCTTGTTCTTCAGAGTTAGAGGGAAGTTCCATAGCAAGAGCAAAAGAAATAACGAAGAAACACCAAGGCGCCTAGTTGTTCCCCTACATACTCTATCGCACTGTTTACAGACGGGGCCTCAACGTGTGCAACACGCGTGTTGCCTATTTGCAAGCGGTCATGTACTCTGTGAACACATATCATAATTAATAGCACGTGGAATAGCACAAAATAACCAACCTTGAGCAGTGAGAAGGGCGGAGAGTCGATGGAGACGCGAGGAGTCACCAGCACTTCCAACTCAACTCGACTGCAACGATAGGGCGATTAGTTTCAAGCAAGTAGAGAAAAATATATTAATTTAATTAAATAATATAAATAATAACTATTCAAATATATATAAACTAGATGGCATCGTATTGATAACAAACACTTCCAGCCATTTGGTCATGTTCACTACTTTAAAAACATCAAACTGCGCTCGCAAATAAATAATTTCTATATCGCGCTTGCTCTTCACAGTTAGAGGGAGGGGAATGCAATGAGACTGCACTTCCATAGCAAGACATGCCAAAAGATCAAAAGAAATAACGAAGAAACGCGAAGGCGCCTAGTTTTTCGCCTAACATACGCTATTGCCTTGTTTACAGACAGTTACTCAACATGCGCAACAGGCGTGCTGCCTATTTGCAAGCGGTCATGTACTCTGTGAACACATATAATATTTAATAGCACGTTAAATAGCACAAAATAACCAACCTTGAGCAGTGAGAAGGAAGGAGAGAAGACGGACTGTAGCACGACGTCCGCTCGCTCTTAAGACAGCGCTTACTGCTGCAACGATAAGGTAATATGAGCCTCAGAGTAATATGAAATCAATGCGATGATACGGAAGTGAACAAAATACACGTTAATACAACAAATTTGAAATAAATACAAATTTACTGCCCTTTTCGGAACTTACTGTAAGTAAGAATTTTCAACCTTCAGCAACTATCAAGAACTGATTTTTCTTTTTTTTCTCACTTTTTTTTCTTATTCAGGTTTTTATACATGGGATTTTATTTACTTTATTTAAAATTAATGCATTCCATAGCTCGGATATAATTGACATATAGAATATCTCAGTGCAAGTGGGGAATTGCAAATTCTGACGGATGTTTTCTTTAGAGTTAAAGTACCAGAATTCGCTATACCCCACGAGCACTGAGTTATACAACGAAGAGTTACGGTAGATCAAAAAGGAATCGTTGCTAGATATGATGGGTTTACCTTAGACTCATACGGAATCAGTCCCAAACATCGTCGGGTTACGGTAGACTCACAGGGAATCAATCCCAGACATCATCGGGTTACGGTAGACTCATACGGAATCAGTCCCAAACATCGTCGGGTTACGGTAGACTCACAGGGAATCAGTCCCAGACATCATCGGGTTACGGTAGACTCATACGGAATCAGTCCTAAACATCGTCGGGTTACGGTAGACTCACAGGGAATCAGTCCCAGACATCATCGGGTTACAGTAGACTCATACGGAATCAGTCCTAAACATCGTCGGGTTACGGTAGACTCACAGGGAATCAGTCCCAGACATCATCGGGTTACGGTAGACTCATACGGAATCAGTCCCAAACATCGTCGGGTTACGGTAGACTCAAAGGGAATCAGTCCCAGACATCATCGGGTTACAGTAGACTCATACGGAATCAGTCCTAAACATCGTCGGGTTACGGTAGACTCACAGGCAATCAATCCCAGACATCATCGGGTTACGGTAGACTCATACGGAATCAGTCCCAAACATCGTCGGGTTACGGTAGACTCACAGGGAATCAGTCCCAGACATCATCGGGTTACGGTAGACTCATACGGAATCAGTCCTAAACATCGTCGGGTTACGGTAGACTCACAGGGAATCAGTTCCAGACATCATCGGGTTACAGTAGACTCATACGGAATCAGTCCCAAACATCGTAGGGTTACGGTAGACTCATACGGAATCAATCCTAGACATCGACGGGTTACGGTACACTCAAACCAAATCAACCTCAGACATCGATTCAATAGTTCTGCCGCCAAATTCCGATAGTCCGGTACACATAATTGCTATTACAATGTGGTTGTCCACTAGTCCGACCACCCTTGGCTACTAGTCCGGCCATCCGACCACTAGTCCGACCACTGCTTTCTCATTTTTAGTACTTGTCCACTGGGCCGACCACACTGGCTACTAGTCCGGCCAACTGTCCACAGGTCCGACCACAGATTCCTAGTGTCTCTGCACTGTGGCTACGGGACCGACCACGAAATGCTACGGGACCGGTCATCTGTCCACACGTCCGACCACAAGATGCTACGTGGCCGGCCATCTGTCCACGCGTCCGACCACAAGATGCTACGGGACCGACCACAAGCGATTCTAGAGAACAGTCCAGTCGACATTTTATCAGAACAAATATGATGAATTCTATCCAGTGAATTGTTCATCGCAGTTGTTTCCATACCGAATGAATACTGAAAGCAAAATTCTTATACGATTTAGTATTACATATTTCCACAATTTCATCTGGCATTAGAATTCCATCATTTACTAACAACTTCTCAGAACCGTCGAGTATTCGATTCAGTAAAGTTGTTAAAGGCCTGGAACGGAGGAATTATATCTACACTCTGTTTTATTCTAACGTCGGAGTTTGAAGATGGTCAATTGATGCATTTCCATTGAAGAAACACTGATAGAACATGAATAGAAGAGCGAAGATAAAGAGTTGAGAAAGTTGATTGACGAATTCAATGAAAGCAATTGAAGTTCGGATGTATGAAACTGCGCTATCACCATTCTCAATTAGTTCGAACAGGTTATTATAGTTATAATCGATATTCTAACCGCGTGGAGCTTGGTTAGTCGTTGTCTCATAGTGTGAAGAGCTGTGCGGAATAATAAGCACAGTAGAATCAAAAAGGCCGCATCCGGAGTATAGACGATGTAGAAAGTGAAGTCGAGACGATGTAGAAAGTGTAGAAAGTGAAGTAGAAAGCGATCAGTGGATATCGATCGATCTTCCACCATTACCAACTGAAATAGAATTCGAAAGAGGCAAAGGGAAGGAATACAAATGGTTTACTTTCGAGGAATCACTTATCAAAGAGTAGTCATAAAGATGAACTTGGTCGATCTGTGAGAGAGGATATTGGACAAGAAAATAATGATTGAATAACATCGAGAGAACTTCCATCAGCATCAGAAAACACTTCTCCCTCTCCAATTCCAATTGCTACTCCATCAGGACAATATCGATTAGCGCAATTGTTATCTAAATGTAATATAAAAATAATCAACTCAATCTCGAAAAATTACCTTCGTTGGTTAGCATTGTGTAGGATATTTTGGAGCATTTGAAACGACGTGCGAATTCTTTCCAGAAGATGACATTCGAACCAGTGAATAAACCCGTGCGATCACTGAAAGAATGAGGTGTGAGGTGAGGGTTCCGTAGGGGGTTCACTGTTCAGTTTTCGTGAAATGGCCCCTCGCTTCCTTGATGGCAGGGGAAATCGAGAATCCGTCTCATCGAAACGGAGACCGGGCAGTCAACTCTTTGTGAAGAACTGACGATCGACTTACTCTCGAAAGAACGTGGGAAAGTTCTCAGATGAATATCCAAGTCGAAGAGTGCCATTACGGCACACTGAATCCATCACAACGCGGTAATGAGCAGAAGTGAGCGAAAAGACGAGGGAAGAGCAAATAGAAGAATTTGATGACCAGAAATGAATTGAATCCAATAGAAAGACGCATAGATAATTTATCGCAGGTAAACAAGCATTTGGCGGCAAAGTGAACGAGTATTAGGCAAGACGGCACGAAAATGTGTGTTTAGAGTAGGTCAGTTGGCCATTTCTCTTCCACGTAATCTCTGATTCCTTCTTGGGATCGAATTTTCTCATAGTAATGGAGAATAGTTTTCTGCTTCTTGAGTAGTCCAGAATCTGCTCCTTCGATGAAATGAATGCCAAACACTACGAAGAAATCGGCCCACGTCATCTAAATATAAAGTGTCTTTTTCGGCAAAAAAGTAACATTTTATTTTAGAAAGTCATTTTACGATAGCTGTAAAAAGTCTCCTGAATAGCTCACATATTCTCCCACAATGAAGCCACTCTTCGATGTTACTGCATTTAAAATACTGCACAAATACTGCATTTGCAAACCATTGTAACAAAGAGCAATAAGTGAATCAATAAATGGAGATATCCATCGATTCTTCCCTTCTCCATTCATTCACTCGTTCTTCTCTCATTCTGATCGGTTCTTCCTCCCTTTATTCAATTCGTTTCTACTCGTCTACTCAATATGAGTGTCTACTTGGGATTGGCTGCAGCTTCCGCTGGTTAGAGATTACTGTACATTTAGGGTTACTGTAGACATCAGACACTACCGTATTCTTGTTATTCCAGCCAGTTATTATGCAATCACGACAAAGATGAATCAATTGGCGCCTCTTGTCGATCCTCGATGTCAGACTACCGTACTCCCTGTAAGGCGATCGACCGTAATCCTCAGTCTATCAATTCCATTCAGGACGGATCTCGAGTGGCGGCCAATTTGAGTGGAAAGCCGAATGCTGAGGTTTGGGGATAGATTATCGATTGATTATTAATTGATTGTTTCAGTTTCTTTTCGATGACGCGCGTACTGTGTATGAAGCATTTGTGAGAGGACGGAGAATAAGT
This sequence comes from Pristionchus fissidentatus, assembly GCA_036245785.1. NCBI lineage: Eukaryota > Metazoa > Nematoda > Chromadorea > Rhabditida > Neodiplogasteridae > Pristionchus > Pristionchus fissidentatus. Next base: position 20,876,966 of record BTSY01000004.1, on the reverse strand, counting down.
GGAGACAAGCCAATGTTGGGAATGAGAGGGTAGGTCAAGGGAGAGAAGGAGAGATGGATGGAAAGGAGAATATTCAGAGGAACTGCCGACTCTCCCACTGATTATGTGTGGATTACATACAATGAATTCTGGAAGAAGGGACACGATTTGGCTGCGGGACTTCTCTCACTTGGATTGAAGGGAGGTGAGAAAGAAAGAAAGAAGGAGAAGAGAAGGGAGGAGTGAATTCAGGCACTGATACGATCATTGGAATCTTCTCGAAAAATCGACCAGAATGGATTATGGTCGAACTTGCGACTTTCGCCAATTCGATGGTCAACTCTCCGTTGTATGAAACACTCGGATTGGTAAATAGGGAGAAGAAAGAGGGAAAAAGAGGGGATAAATATTGAGGTGGAGATGATCTACGTGTGCAAATTGACAGAGATGCCTTTGGTCGTCGTCGATTCTGCAGCCAAAGCACAACGTGGGAAGAAATTATCCCATTCTACCCCCCTTATCTCACAACTATATCATAGCCACTGAATACTGTAGCGTAGCCATAAAGATAGAAATGTTCAATGAATACCGTAATCCCCATTGTTCCCCTCTCATCTCTTCCCTTCAGTTCTCCTCAAGAACAAGACTGATCTCCCTTCCCTCAAGCACATTGTAGTTCTCGATTCGAAGGATGTCAAGGCAGTCGAGTACGGTATCTCATTCGTCTTCCTCTCAACAAATCAATAATTCAGATCGGTTGCCGCCCCTCTCAAAGTCGATATTCACACTTTCGATGCAGTTCTTGAGAAGGGAAGAACTGTCAAGGACTTCAAGCCAACGTGAGAAAATCGATCGATTGACAAGATATCAATCGATAATTGTAGTCCTCCCAAACCCGATGATCTCGCTACGATCTGTTTCACATCTGGAACGACTGCAATGCCAAAGGTGAGAAGAGAAGAAGAAGAAGAAGAAGAAGAAGAAGAAGAAAGAGAATAATTGATTGTGTTGAGGGAGTTATGCTCACTCACAAGAATATCATGGCTGACAATACGACCCTACTCAATGTCTCTAGTATCGAGATATTCAACAAGGATGTGAGTTGATTCCACCTGGAATACTGTATCAATCGGATCGATAATTGAGGATGTGATGATGTCATTCCTTCCACTTGCTCACATGTTCGAGAGAGTAATGGAGATCACAATGTTCTCTGTTGGTGGAGCCATGGGATATTTCAGAGGAGATATCAAGCTACTGGCGGATGATATAAAGACACTACGGTAGATGGAGACCAATCAGTACCGATCGAGAACTGACTCATTTAGGCCTACCATACTCCCCGTCGTTCCGCGAGTGCTCAACAAGATCTACGACAAGGTAGGATATGCCCATGCCCGATGCCCATTGAATCCTTCTCATTTAGATCTGGGCTGAGGCCTCAAAGTCTCGAGTGAAATCTCTTCTTCTCTCATCAGCTGTGGCATACAAGGAATTGGAGATGAGGAGGTTTGATCGATAACTGACTCAAATCTAACAGTATTCCTTCAGATTCGTCGTCCGCAATGATTCAGTGGTGGATACGGTAGTCTTCAAGAAGGTATCTCTGTTCTTCTTCCCTTCATCTCCTTCTTTTCCTTCTAGATCCGTGATTCTCTGGGTGGTCGAATCCGTTTAATGGTCACTGGCTCTGCCCCCGTCTCAACTTCTGTTCTCGTCTTCATGAGAGCTGCTCTTGGTTGTGTGCTAGTCGAGGGATACGGTCAGACGGAATGTGTGGCCGGGGCTACGGTAATTGTCGTGTCGAGACCCCTCCCATCCCTGTCTCTTCAGTTGACGATCGCCGGTGATTCCACTCCTGGCCACGTCGGAATTCCTGTTCCCGCCATTCAAATCAAATTGGAGGACATTCCTGATATGGACTACAAAGCAAATGTGAATGGAGGAGAAGTCTGCATCAAGGGATCTACCGTATTCAAGGTGAGCAATCGATATTTGTTGATTGAGATGAGGAGATTCAGGGATACTACAAGAATGCAGAAGAGACAGCGAAAGCATTGGATGAAGAGGGATGGTTGCATACTGGAGATATTGGAAGGTGAGGAGAAAAGAAGAGTGACGAGAGGAGTGAAGAAGGACTACTGCAGATGGACTCCTCAAGGAACTCTAAGAATTGTCGATAGAAAGAAGCACATCTTCAAGCTGGCTCAGGTACTCTCCCCCCCCTCCTCTTCCCTCTTCTCATCTCTTCTCCTCTCAGGGTGAATACGTCGCTCCCGAGAAGGTTGAGAATGTCTACGTCACATCTAAATTCGTCTCTCAAGTCTTCGTTCATGGAGACAGTCTGAAGATGTGTGTCATCGCTGTCGTCGTGCCCGATGCAGAAGTGAACTTTCCCATTTGACGCCTCTGGCAATGTGATATACTCACAGGTGCTACTGCCACATGCAAAGACGATGGGATTGAATGGAACACTCGAGGAACTATGCAAGAATCCCAAGGTGGATTGAGAGATCAAAGATCAATTAGAGATGGTCGATTGTAGATCAAGAAGCTGATTCTGGAAGATATGATTGGAGTGGGAAAGAAGGCGACGTTGAATAGTATCGAGCAGGTGAAAAGAAGAGAGAGAGAGAGAGAGAGAGAGAGAGAATGGAAGTAAATGGGTATTGCAGGTGAAAGATATCTTCCTCTCTTCTGATCTCTTCACTATCGAAAATTATCTACTCACTCCCACTATGAAATCGAAGAGACCCAATATCAAGAAGAAATATGTCAAGGTGCGAAATGGATAGATTACTTCGACTCCTAATCGATAACTTCAGGAATTGGCTGATCTCTACAGTCGTCTCGAATGAGAAGAAAGAGATAATCGAGAAGTGATCGAGAACTGAAAATCACATCTCAATTCTTCTCCTGACTCGATTCTCAGCATAAATTTATGCACAATGTCTTCGCTACTGCTTTATCGAACACAATATAATGTTATGGGAAAATATTCACCATAAAATATGCATTGCATTACAACTTTAGAGATATGGTTGGTGTTCGGAGTCAGAACGGATGGTATTGCACATGTACTGTGGAAGATTCTCCCACTCTCACTCACATTTCTTCAGCTTCCTCTAAATATCAGATCCTTCTGAAAATGTGTGTTGGATTGAGTTGTCAGAGTAATCTCTCCTTTTCTTCCTCCTTTCTCACTTGATGTATTCATCTGTGTGCTCAGAGAGATCATTGAGTATCGACCTCCTCTCATTAATCAATTGGAAAACGGATTGATAGTAGTCATAAGATGAGATGAAACTGTCTCCACTTTATTATAGAAGATTAAACTTTTCATCCAGTCGTATTAAGCTTCCATCGATAATTCATTAGTTCATCTAAGTGTACGCTTTAGATGCAGATTTGAAAGGAGGACAGATTAATTGGACTGAAGAGTACGCTCACAGAGATTAATGTGACATTAATCAATTGTTGCCTTTGTGAGATAGTCTATGATGACTTAGAGGAAGTCTTAATCATAATAAAGGGCAGAGTTGGTTTGTATTGATAAGAGATTGTGAAAATCGGTGATGAGAAACGAATGAGAATGAGTTGCGATAGAAGATCAAAGGTTGTGATAAAGTGCGATGTTACTCCTTTCAATTATTCAGAGATCTCTTGAAATAACTTCTGTGAAATGAGACAAGGAACGTGAGATTCAAGAAGAATACAGAGAAGGCAATGGAAGGAGCATAGAACCACCTTAATCCTAGACTAATTTCGTCATCGGATCGAAGAATTCACAAATATTATTGGATATCAAATAACATTGCGTGCCTCTCATGACATTCAATGAAGAAACATCATATTCCGTCCATCGGATAATCAATATCAGACAATAACTTATCCTAAATTACGTTTAAATCTCTCCGACGACCTCGAGCCAATCGCAACGAAGCCCTCTTTCATCTTTTCATGCATAGTTGATCATTACATAAGAAGCTCTATAACTGATGTACTCCTTGATTATCCACCCATTGTTTGTCTCCTCTGCTTGCAATGACGTAGTATGGTACTACTAGATATCTATTTACAGGTAGACTCATCTCGAGGGAGAAAATGAGCATAACATTCTCTCTCCTTCTTCTTCTAATTCGACGTCACAATCCACATTGTTCTCTTTCTCTTCTCTCAATTGATGCGTGCCAGTTTCTTCCTCTCTCATTCATTTGCTCTGTATCAATCTTGTTATCTCGAGTTGAATTGGCCGTCTTACTCATACTTTCGACGTTTCCATAGAAGCCACGAAGTAGGCCGAGGAGAGGAGAGAAGAGAGAAATTACATTTGAGAAGAGAAGAAGACGACTTTTGATATTAGACGAGAGGAAGACGAAGAGGAAGGAATCGAGAGGATTGAGTGAGGAATCGAGAGGATTGAGTGAGGATTGAGTGAGGACAGGACAATGCAGCGTGAGTTCATACCGTATTCTCATTTATTGATTGTATAATTCTAATCGATTGCAGCCATAAATCCAACGTTTGCATCAGTGACCGCAGTAGAAGTCTTAGCTACAGCTCTTACTCTTTTCCTCTCAAAGTTTCTTAAAACCGACCCCACACGGTTTGTGAATACAACATTATTAGAGCATGTAGACAAATCTTTCCTAAAATATTTGCACTCACATTTTACTTGAAGCTACAAAAAACGGAAAACGAGAAAAAATAAAGAATTAAAGTGTTTAATAAATATTAATTAAGTTCCTTCGTTCTTTCTCTTCTCATTCCCATCACTTGGTTGACACTCGCTGATTCTATCACTGTTATTAGTGTGATCTCTGGAGTGAACGATCAGAAATTGTCAGTATTTCCACTTTATAATAAGTTATAATTATACTTGCTAATTTTCAATTATCACAGTTAATTATTTGTGGTTGACCTTTACGAAATTCATTGCATTTTGCTTGATTGGAGGTTTAGTTCACTGCATATTTTGTGTAATTAAGAGAATAGGAATAATCGTGAGATTTTCCCATGGTGACGCCTGAAAATAACTAAAAATACCGCGTGTGTCTGCACGTAGAGAAGCCATTGAGAGAAAGAGCGTCATCAAATATCTTTCTCTTATTTTCAGTTTGCAATTGTTGGTCGCCTTCCAATTAGTGTGCAACAACACTGCCGTTCTCACCTTTCTTACTGGTATTATTTTTATATTCGACTTAAAATAGTTTGAGAGATTTGCAATTTGTGTGGTTAAATGTGTGAGAGAGAGAGACTGCGAGATCGTCATAATTGAAGGTTCGCTCGTTTTTCTCTTCACTTCTGCTTTCGTCGTTCGTAATAAGAGAGTGCCGAGATCGTGGTGAGAAAAGAAACAAAGATTAAGAAGGGAAAAGAAAGAGATCGTCGAGATTTTAGACTCAAAACACTCTAGAGAAATGACGCATCTCGAAGAATCACGAAACATGTTTGTCTATCCTTATTCTTAGTGTGCTAAAGTAGTTTATCAGCTAGCATGAAAAGGTAGTCGGAATGGACTTCCTGGTTCGAGTGATTTGACGTTTATGATTATTACTCATAATAAAGTGGAGAGTATAATTGATTGTGCAGGCCATTTTACATCTTCATTTTGATTGGATCGATGGGACTCTCAATTGCTGAATATTTCAAGGTAAGGAAATCGATAAAATTGAATTAAGTGATTGAATTGAGAATGTATTCGGTCCAGTTCCTCAATATATTCTCCACGGTGCTTTTTGCATTTCAGCTGGAGCAATGGTCGTTTTGATGATAGCTGTGAGTTCTTTTTAATTAATTACCATAATTCAATTTATATGATATGCTGAATTAGATTTTGAGATCCCCATCTACACTCATTTCTCAACAGCTTCTACAATGACAAATACGACGGATCAGGCGGTATTCAATGCTAAATGGCGTCTCTTCTGGGCATATCTCTACATGATTGTCCCTTCTGTTAGAAGCATCTTCGTTATTAGTGAGTCATTCACTGCAATCTGTGTAAGGACCAATCAACTTGTTATTCAATTGAGAATTATGAGAAGATTAGATTATGAACATCATCTATTCTTCGAACATCATCTAAAAAGGAAAGATCATATTTTGGACTAATGAAACAGACGGAATAATGTTCGATCTTTCAGTTCGTGCGATCGGTGAAATTGATGAGAAATGGAAGGCGAATAAAAGTAGAGAATAACATTTGATTTATGAATTAAACATTTTAAATTCAGGCGCACTCCTAATTCAAATGGAATCAATAATTGATCTCTCTGGATGTCTCTTTTATCTCATTCCAATTTACTTCTTTCTTCCTGCGTATCGGTATTTCTATTCTTCATTATGTGAATTCCAAAAAAAAGAATTGTTTGATTAACTGTAGTTTATGTGCACTTTACATTCATCGTCTCATTCAGATCTTGTATTTTCTTCTGTTTCAAATCCCGTGAGATGAATCCACATTTCTTCTTCGTAAAGGTATTCTATCGATCACCGAAACATTCTCTTTATCTCAAATCTCAGGTAATTCCCCAGAAATCGAAAGAAAGACGACTTTCATTAAATAAAGTTAGGCCGGCAGATGCAACAAAGAACTCAAGGGCGAATGAATTACAGGTGAATACAAGTGGAAATGGGGATTATTGGGTGGGAAATACAAATATTGAGACACAGACTGACGTATATAGGAACTTTGGTGTTTACACTGAGACCGATACGTATTGTGACGACAAGTGTAATGGGGCGAACAGTGTCCACGACTAGTCGTCATTTCGACTTAGAAACACCGACTACGATAGATGGATCAGTCTAGTGGAGAATCTGTCTCACCTCATTCTCGAATAGACTTTGTACTGACTAGAAAACGGATTTACTAATTAGAAAGGACAACTAGTGGTCGAAACTGTTCGCACTATAAGTGTGACTTTTCTTATTGTCAGGATACTTCACTCGAAGATGTCCATGAAAATCATCAATACCAACGAGCTGTGAAAAGAATTGAAAGTGAGTTTGCTTGCACTCAATATTCCCTTGGACTCATTAGATTGAAGGTGTGGGAAAAGAAGTGAGAGAGCTAATGAGGGGATTGATAAAGAAAGGCTGCTGATTGAGCGTAATGAGATATGGGAGAGAGAACGACAGATGCACTAGATGTGTAAATAAATCTGCCCTTTGGATATAACCTGTCGATTGAACTATAAAGATGAGTGCTGCTTCTCCAATTGTATGGGTGGAAAGTGCAAAATAGCTTTTGCACCTTTCATGAATTTTCCCCTATCTTAGCTAGAACTTCACAGAATGATACAGGGATGGTAAATCACACTTGAAACAGTTTCCTTTTTTTATCCCCCCTGCATCCCCCTCCCTTTTTCCACCCTGCAATTTTACCCCTGAAATTTTGCTGTGCATAATTCTGTGCAAGTGTTTAATTCAGGCCGTTCTCCGTCTCCTCAATCTCCAAAGGGAAGAAAGAATGAAGTAAATCGTGTTCCTTCTGTCAATCAACAACCGCGACTTTCCATTGCCACCCTCAATAGAAATGAACAGGTAAGCAAGCGCAGCATGGCATTTATCCCTATGATCAATGAACAACTGGATAATACAAAGGAAATCTGTCTGAGGCAATACAAATGGAGTCTGATCGACGAGTTTTGCAGTTCCCCCATTACAACAACGTCCGAGTTCCGATTTCTGCTCCTCCTCCTTCTCGAATTCCCTTTGCGCATGGTGAAATCGGTTCGATAATTCACCATCCGAAGATTCCTCCGCCTCTTCCTCCATTGAGAAATACACATGGGATTAGAAGAGAAGAGAGGAGAACTTCACTTCATGTCGTCATTTAATTCTTCCATTGTGATAATGGAAACAATACATCTCATTTGATTTGTGGTTGGGTATAAATTACGAGTAGAATTATCGTTCATGTTAATCTGTTCTGGCATTCTGAATAAACATAATAAGAAAACGAGAAACGATGATTTGAAGGGTAGAGATTAGAATGAGTGACTATCAATTACATCTGCCCATACAATATAGCATTTGTCAGATTTCTCTTTATTTCTCAGGAGATCGTTGTGTTGTCATGAAAAAGAAAAATATTCTCGATATGAAATTCGAAGACGGGAATCTCTATTCTTGGAATAATACACTTTAGTTAATATTAGAACAGTGCATATTTCTGACTCGTTTCTCTATCTAACTTTGTAGTAGAAACGAGTCAAAATGAGTCCCCTTGACAACAGAAACTCCGCCTCTTTTTCCTTTACCCGTTGATATCTCAGTTCTCTCACTCAATAGATATCGCACTCTGCATATTCCCCTTCACTTTATCTACTACAACATAGAATCCTCCTCAATTTCCCCTAATCAGTAGGAAGTATCTCACTTCAAATCCTCCCTTGATTCACTCTATTCAATCCCCTCTAACCTCTTTCATCCATCTTGTATTTACCTCGTATTGCAGTCGATTCGCACGTGTTTTTTTATCCTCGACTAACTTCGAATTATTGATTTGACTTTACAGAATGTCTTTCAACCTCATACTGATCTGCCATATTGTCTACAATGGATTTATTCTACTCATTACTTCATATTTGATAAGGTACACTAGACCTCTCGGGGGCAATGATTAGAGATTATACATGTGTAGTAGTAGTTGATTACAACCAAACCCCAATGAAATATTGATCTTTGATCTTTGCCAGAAGTCTCCATCGCTCTCGAACGAGAGATTATGTGTACTGCCATCTCAATTGTGTCTCATTCTGCATTATCATCAAGGTGAGAATGAATTGAGTGAACGAAGACAACGAAGACATCGACCAACGGAGCAAAGTCAATTCACAAATTTACTATTCTACAAAATAGTGGTTACATGAACAGGGTATAATTAAATTTTTCGTTCAGGAAATGGTTGATATTCTGTCGTTCTTCGCAATTCTTCTCGATCCTCACTCGTCAATGTTAGTTTCCCCCCTATTCATTCACGTGATTTAGAGAGTGGGCGTTGAATCTCTGAATTGTCGCAAATAGAAAAAGAGCATATGGTTTGAAAGTCGAATGTTCTCAGAATTAAAAGGGCGCGCACGAATCTTTTCTTTACGTATTCTCAGAGAGAGAGAAAACGGTACTTAGATCAAGAAAACTGTGAAAGACAATAAACGAAAGGCTAATAATTGCAGACCCGAATTCATTTCGTATCTGAATCAATCTTCGTTCATTCTTCCATTGACATATCTTTCAATTGGATCAACTGCCTTTCTCTTCTATGCAAATTCAGTTTATTCAAAAGACGACGAACACGCCGATGGAATCACAACAAAGTGAGATTGAATCGTCATTTCATTCACTTCAATTATCGCTTTTCTCTCTTTTCAGAGTTATTTTCTCCCTTCTAATCATCGTTTCCATTGTAGTCTCAATTGTTCACACAACGGGAAGCGACGAAGCAGTGAGGGTAAGGAAGTGATTCATCCAAATTGATCCATCATAGACCACAGATCCAAAGTCAAACGTCCAGATAATCAAAACAATTTGAATGTTGAGTGTACCCAGATAATCCACGAGATTCCATAGATCGAATGGGCATTAAATCAAATAATAATGGGGATTATAATTGGTAGTTTCTAGTGGGAGACAGATTGATTCTATAATAGAATGAATGATAGAATAATAGAATGAATGATAGAATGAGTGATAGAATGACGATGGAATTGAGAAGAAAGAACGACATTTTAGATAACTCTTCTATTCGTTCTCGCTTCGTGGGCATTAACGGCTGTTACTGTACTGGCGGTTCGTTAATACATTAATTCATTTACTAATTAGAATATTATATAATGTACTCATCAATAATAAGTTAATATCTAATTCTCCTCAGATGTCAACTCGATTCATCGTGCATCATTCCTCGGATCCTCTGGCTAAACGTCAATTCTTCCTTTGCATTCTCTATGTTCTCGCTACCCTTCTCATTCATGTCTCTGGATTGAGTAAGTCACATTCCATATCCCATCTCACTCACAAATCTAATCCAACGGAGTTTACGATGGTCGAATCCAAAGAACTCAGACACTTCTAATCATTCATCATCCAAATCGTAGTCTCATAAATCTCGTTCATTCTCAGTTGTGGCATGGGCATTCGTCGCTTTCTCTGATCTATCTGATCACTCTGTCTTCGCTGCTTCAGGAGCAATGGGAGTACGAGTGATGAACGAACTCTATCCAGGTAGACCACTTCCAATCAGTTCTCGATCAATCTCTTCTTACAGTAATCTCTCTTGCCCTCGCCTTCTCCTTCTTTCCATCAGTTCGTCATGGTCTTCGTCTTCTTCTTCATCCTCCTCCTCGTCCTCTCACTGAGATCAACCAACCCATTCCATACCATGTAGCCATGTCAAGTGAGTCCACGACCATCTCTCTCTCTTTCTCTCTCTCTCATTCCTTTCTCTCTCTCATCTCTCTCATTCTTCAGATACTTTCCCCACTTCCACGAGTATCTTCCCCACTGCTCCTGCTGGTTCTACACTTCAATCACATGTGAGTAGATATACTCGTCTCAAATAATTCATTCTCTCAATCTCTCTCTCTTCAGATTCCTCCTCCTCCTTATTCCAAGCAATCTTCACTGCATGACCATGCTTCAGCTGTGAGTGATCTACTAGGATCTTTCAATCGATAATCTCTCTTTCTCTTTCAGACTCATTGTCCCTCGTGTGCTCCACCCTCCTACAACTATCCCACTCCCATGTATCCTTCTATTTATCCTTCTGCACAGGTACATCAATCGAATAGTGAATAATACATTAATTCTAAGCATTATTAATTACAGATAGTGATCTGCCACGAGCAAGCTCCAGCCTATGCACCATCTGATATTCGATTGCCGGGTCAAGTGGAAACACCCAGAGGCCGTGAAATCATCTGAGAAAAGATACGGCATTGTATCTTCTTTCTTTCACCACTATCTTGTAATCTATGCGCTGAATAAAGTTGTTATATTTTAATTGGAGAAATTGAAAAACATGAATAACGTCTGTTTTATCGGATCAAAACATTATCTGACAGAAATTTCTTTGAAAATTGCATAAAAATTTCGAATTTTCATCGATCAGCTACTCAGTGCTTCTGGGGCATAGCTACTTCAGCTCGAAGACAGAAATCAGCTAGGAAGTAGCTAGAAGGCAGCGCTACTTCAGCTATATAGAGCTGAAGTAGCTATGCCTTCTAGCTACTTCCTGGCTGATTTCTGTCTTCTAGCTGAAGTAGCTATGACCCCTGCCTACAGTAGCTATACCCCAGAAGCACTGAGTAACATTTTTCTTTCTTCTTTTTTTCCTCAAAATATATTCTATATCGCCATACTGTCTCTTCCTGACGTTAACTGCTGACAGATGGTATTTTCTTTTACATCTCTGGTCCTCCATGCTACTGAAATATCTTCCCTCTCGTCGTGTGCCTTTGTGTGCGCGGAGTGCATTTTGGGGTGTCCCTAAAGGGCGGCTACGGCCCATGCTCCGGAGTTCCAACGCACGATGTGCGCGCGATTCCGGTAAAACATCGTGCGCGCGCGATTTTCACATGACGCGCCGCGAGATTTCCACAAGTCGCGATCATAATTTTGTTCGTATCCTGATTCCATTGGTGAGTCTGCCAGCATTCTGCGTTAGCTGTGAGACGAGATACGAACAAAAGTATGATCGCAGAAAATGGGCGTGGTCAAACCAGTGTCCTTCCGAAAATCTATCGCCGCGCGCAGGAATCCAATGGAAACGCTTATTGCAGCTAGGAATCGGTTCTCCCATAGATTCTCAACCGAATCCACTCCCGAACCAGATCTTTAGAGCACGTCCTATATACTTCCCCTTCGTCAGACCACAATAATGCGAAAAAGTGATTTTTTCGTGCCCTGAGGGCTAATGGTGACCTACCGTGATCATACACTCTGGATAATCAGTAATCATGACGGCGATCATTTTAGTGCATTGGTCGGGTCTAGGCGATGTCTAAAAGGCGAGATATGGTTTTTCGGTCTCCATTTTGTAGCTTGGCTGCAGCCAAGTAGCGGCACCGCAGCAACTTTTAAAAAATTTTATGGGTAGACCCCAGGCATGTCTCTACACCCTAAAAGTTAGGTGAGTCGGGAAAAATCCATGTAAGAATAATGGCACTTCAAAAAAGTGTGCATCGATTGCGTCATCACGACGCAATAACCGAAAGATTTCGCCTTACCCCAATAGTTGCATCTTAATCTCCAATGGATTTCGCATAAGACCCCATCATGTCGCATCAGACCTTTCTGGGGTTCTAAAGTTATATCAAAAACAAAAAGTGCCCGTAAACTTTTGTCCGCTACTGTATGTCTTATTGGATCTCCGTGTGGTGCTCAGATCGGGATGTTTGAGGGGGGGGGGGTGGACTCTAAAAAAACATACCACCGTGTGTCCACTTATTTTATATCATACTTTTGCTAGTGTATCCAGATTGACACTGCTCAAGGTTGAATCAGCAAAATTGTCGCTGTCCATAACCACGTGAAAAAACGTCTATAAAAATTACTAATCAGAGATAGCAATTTAAAATACGCAACCTTTCAAATTTAGATGCGCGAAACCACGAGTACTTATGATTGTTCCATGTGGAACTTTATCGATGTCGTTTTCCTCCAAGATTCGCCTCTTCTTCCTCTTCAACGCATCACTCATTCCTTGACCGCCTCTGGTATTTATTTCGAGGCTGGATCCCAGTATAATATGCATTTCCAGGCTGGAATCAGACAGGGATCCAGCCTGGGAGCGTTTCCAGGCTGGATCCCGGTGTAATTTCCAGGCTGGATTTCCAGGTATAGCACAATTTCCAGCATGGATCCGGTATCAAATGGGAAGATTCCAGCCTGGATCCCGGTATCAAATGGGAAGATTGCAGCCTGGATCCCGGTATATTTCCTGGAATCAGACAGGGATCCAGCTAGAAAAAAAATATCAGAGGCCCTTGGTTCTGATCTCCGATGTCACATCGTTCACTTTATAAATGGTATTTCTTCCAAAAATCTATGGATTTATTGATCTGACTGACAGAAATTGCCTAGTGATGATGTAACGATCTCACATTCAATTCGAATTGTCAGAGAAAAATCGAGCATAGATTCCCCTGTATCTATGGATTCATCGATCTGACTAACAGAGATTGCCTAGTGATCATGTAACGATGAAGAAAGCCGTGTATTGAAGCTATCTGTATAGAGTAGCCTGTAAAACAATTGTGACGGAAATACCGGATGTTATAATGAATTCATGTCTCTGAATGATAGTGCTCAGTATTGTGCATCATAACTAAGCTCAAACAACTCCATTTGTGATAGTAGCGTTAATTTAAATAAAGTTCTAAAATATGGGCCGTAGGGCCGCCCGGCCGCCCTTTAGGTCATGGGCCGCCGGGCCGTTTGCATGGGCCGTAGCCGCCCTTTAGGGACACTCCGGTTTTTCAGCGCAGCTTGTGCGCGCGATTCCAATTGCACAACTCCGGTTTTCGTTTGCACGTTGTGCGCACGTCTCTCTTACAGTCCTTCGCTCTCTCGCCGCGCTGATACTCAGCCGAGAGAGGGAAGAAATGAAGAGAGTCAGTACACGTAACGTGCGATGGACGTGCAACGCACAGCCGTGGTGCATGCGCACACCGTGCGTTTCAAAACCGGAGCAAGCTGCGCGCGGGATTCTACAAGACGCGCGCCGGACTTTTTGCCGGACCTGGCTTGTTCCGTTCGAGACCTTCAAAGGGAACGCGCGATTTGTGTAAGGTGCGGCGCATGCCGCGTCTTACAAATCGCGCGCGCAAGCTGCGCTGAAAAACCGGAGCACCCGTGCATTTTGCTGGTGTGCATTCATGGTGTACTTTCCCAAAAAATAATTCCAGTCGCATTTATTTTGATATTCAATTTTAAAGTTTATTTTTTATTGATTATATATTTTCACTGCCTTGCCGTTACAGTTGAGCACGCGAGAACACATATCCACGAGGTAATTGCCATAGTGTCGCCTGGTTTCCATGCAGGAGCCGCCCAAGGACTTGCTCAAAGAAGTAAGGTTTATGTTTTATTTTGTGGTCAAACTGATCAAACTGATAAAAGTCATATTTAACAATTGTTTTTTTTCCAGATCTACTCATTCGATCAATCGAATAAGGCGGAATTCTACGAACTCGTTAGTTTGTATCGTGTCTTTTCTTTACTCCACTACTTTCTAATTTTCAGGTTGCTGCAATCCTGGAGCGCTCACTGTGTGCTATCATTTCGAAGCCATATTGGCAGGTGGTTGATGGCCACCCCGGAGCCGATGTCTTCACCCTCGTACGTATATTTTCAACCAAATAGTACGCTTTTCACGAAAACACATCATACCTTAATACTAGGGTATGTATTTTTTACAGCGTTTCAAGTTTGGAAACCGGAAGCGAGAGAGCATAGAACGTTAGATTAGACGAGTGAGAGAGAGCATAGAACGTTAGATTAGAGGAGTGAGAGAGAGACCGACCGCGACGCGCACACATCCCACCCCACCCAGCCTCCACCCCTCGTTACACATAATAGAAAGTCAAACGCAAATGTCCGTTTTCGTAATCTTTGAAATGCTGCGTTCTGTAAATCAGTTCTGAATCACATCGCATACATGTTAATTCATTTGCGTAAAATAATCTTGGCATGGACATATCTTAACTTTAAACTATGTATAATTTTGGCTTCAATTTGTACCCCAGATGCATCTGGGGTTCCTAGAAAGAGTAGCATCTATATGTTCCAGAGCAACTTAATTAAAAATTAAGCTTACAAGTTTCAAAGATTGTAGATTTATTTTATTTTTCAATATTTTCGCGTACCTCTCGACTCGCGTTGAGAAAATGCTGGTGCCATCTGAAAAAAGTCGAATCGCGCGGTCGGTATTTCAATTATAGACTATATTACAACTATAAAACTACATATTACACTCGTTCAAATGCAGAAATGGGCAAAATAAATTCATATAATAATAATAATATTTTCACGATATACGAATACGAGAGACTATCTGACTCAGTCGAATTCTTCTTGGCACAGTACGAAAAGTGAGAAATTGAGTGAAACGTGGCTGCTCAGTGGCCCAGGAGGAGTTCCCACGTGATGTGAAAAGTTGCGAAATCGCTTCTACGCCTCAGGGCATTTACGGCATAGGAATTTCCAATTTTTCAAAAAACTTCACCGAATGACCGAATGAGTGGTACCAATCGATTCCTCATAAAATTCTAAGACTTTTTCGTCTCAACACATTTTTCGATATTTATCGATCCAACGCCAGAAATTCTGGAAATGTGAATATCATTTTCAATTTTAATTTATTCTATCTATTTCCCACCGCTAACTACAAAATTTTATTTTCGTAAAACATTTCAATAACAATGAGTGTCGTATTAATATTGAAAATTTTAATTGCGACGAAAAGTGTAAACTTTACGATTACATAGTGCCGAACCATTTATGGTGTGCCTACTGTAAGTCGGCCGAGATTTGTATTTCTGTTAAACGGCGTCAGGGCAGATATTTTCGTGAGTATTATTGACTTGCCTGGTGTAATAAGACTCGGTCATATGTAGTAATTGGATTACCGTAATCGAAAAGTGAAAATGTGAATCTCGGCCGGCATACTGTAGGCACACCATAGATGGTTCGGCACTATGTTATCGTAAAGTTTACATTTTTCGTCGCAATTAAAATTTTCAATATTAATACGACACTCATTGTTATTGAAATGTTTTACGAAAATAAAATTTTGTAGTTGGCGGTGGGAAATAGATAGAATAAATTAAAATTGAAAATGATATTCACATTTCCGCTTTTTCTGGCCTTGGATCGATAAATATCGAAAAATGTCTAGAGTCGAAAAAGTCTTAGAATTTTATGAGGAATCGATTGGTACCACTAATGAAGCCGAATGATGAAGTTTTTGAAAACCGGAAGTTTCGGTGACGTAATGCCCTGAGCCGTAGAAGCAATTTCGCAACTTTTCACATCACGTGGCAACTCCTCCTGGGCCACTGAGCATCATGCCATGTTTCACTCAATCTTTCACTTTTCGCACTGTGCCAAGCATCTGAACAAATATGTTGATCCACTCAGATAGTCTCTCATACGTTGATTTTACAGCTGAACGGTGCTCTACGTCTCGAGTTGCATAAGCATAGTTCAAAAAGTGGGTAGAATTCAACCTAGCCTGTCCGCCGAAGGCGGGCGCGAAAAATAAATGCATGATCAATTAGACCCCTAAAAACGAAACCTGCCCGTCAGGGTCTCCTAAAAGACCCCCGAAATGTAGAAACCTGCCCGGTAGACCATCAAAAAAACAAAAACCTACCCGACCAGATTTCCATGCCTCTTTACTTGTTGACCTCTGTGCATAAGATGCCATCTAATCTATGCACATTTTACACATACAATTTTTAAAATCAGAATCAGAATTAGACTTAGGAAAAAGTTATTTACACCTAATTCAAAATTGATGTGCAGATATTCTCTCAACTCTGGCGCTTTATACACTATCGCACTGATTTATATGAAGCCGTGTGAAACTTAATATTCTGGGTTTACTAGAAAATATTCGAAAACAAATTTTGAAGAAAGTTTTTGAAATAAAATTGTTGTACTTAATTTTATCTATATCTATTCTAAATCACTTAATTCTGGCAATAATTACTTCTCTGTCAAGATTAACGCTCTTTGAATTAATGATTGATCATTTTAAAGCACTGTGCTATATTCCTCTAATAGAAAGTGTGCTTCGTGCCGATTTTTTTAAAAATATTTCTAAAATCTAAAAAATCTAGCAATACAATTTTAATAATTCAATTACAAGAAATGCGAGTTTCCTATATTTTTTGCAAAAAAATTCATATTAAAAAGGTTAATTTTTCGAAAGAAAAAAATCTAAAAATGTAAAAAAAATATCTTAAACTGGCGATAGGTCTCATCATGAAATATGTGTGTCTTCTTTCACTGTTCTGTTTTAGTGTACCAGAGGTGGACGAACTATTTTTATCCCTGATGTGAACGTCATATATTTCAGTTCCCGAAGCTGGAGTGTCCGGTATGCGATGGCAAGTTCATAACTTCTAACATTACCAAGTTCACTCGGCACGCCATCAAATGTCTAATTAAACACAACGTTCTCTCTGAAGATCATTCTATAATTGAGAATTACGAGAAGTACGGAGTCGTCCCCAAGTCTGTGAAGGTATGTGATTCCATTGTTATTTAATCATTGAATCATATTCATAGACCAAAAACGTTTATTCCCGAAAGTCCCAAAAGCTGCCTGCTTTTAGTGTAGTAGGGTTAAAAATCGAAAATTATGTCTGAATTCGAATTCCCCCCGCGCATAGGATAGAAAAGTGAGAAACCCCTGTTTCGCGATTCCCGGGCAAATACTCCATCGCTAGGGCCATGCTTCGAATATGTCCATATTTTAAAAAAAAATGAATTAAAAAAATATTTTGATTGTTTTAAAATAATAAGAAAACCGCATGAAAAAAATTTAATTAATGATTGCACGTGAAAGCGCATGCCAAAATCCACAATAAAAACCTGGCCCCAGCTACTATGAATCTGCAGCAAATTGTTAATTAATCGGTTTCATGTTTCAGGAACATACGTAGTACAAACTATCCGCGTTACCGCTTCATTATTCGTTATACGGCTCGGGTGCTGATTTTTTGTTGTACGCGCAAGATTTTTCAGATTCGCTGATGTTTTTGGGATATAACCCTTCTTACAGATTTATCGAATCTTAAGAAATGGCCACGAATCATGAATTTAAAGATGAACATAGGCTATAATGCAGAGTTGTCACAAGCGCAGCGTGTTCATACGGTAGGTGCACACGCAAGCGTTAGCAACTTGCGGCAAACCTGTCCATTTCAGCTCTTCCTTTACTCTAGAGATAGTTCACCTTCTTTATTTTTCCATTTCTCGTTTAATTTCTCTCGAGTGTTTAGTGAGAGTGTGATGTCTGATTTTTCGGAATTTCACCTCAAAAAGTCCAAAAGCTGTCTGGGTTTGTTCCCTGGAACGTACTTTTTGGTCTATGATCATATTACGGTATCTATGGTGGTGAATGTGAATATTCCTATTTGCAGTCGGTGATAGACGATGCCCGTACTCGTCGTGACCACGAAGCAGTCTGTATATCCCCTGTTATCGATCATCCAGATGTCAGTTTACATACTCACCCTCATTCAGTAGATTAAACACCTAATCAATTAACATTCTGATTATTAATGGTACGTATAGTTACCGTACTTTCAAATGTGTATAGCTTAACTACCTATTCCTTTTTTGTATAATTTCTGTTTTCATTTCGTGATATCAAAGATTGATTGTTATAGATCCGTGGTCTTGCTGACATCCAACGGAAAGAGAGGGAGCGAATGGTTACTCAGGCGTCGGAGTCTAGATACGTTAAAACAAGTGGACCTATTGGCCCTGTTCTAAGTGAGTACTGTAATTGGCGTTTTCAATGCGATCATTCCTGACAGCGCGGGATTCTCTCCTAAATAATCATTGCAAATTGATGTATTTTTATTTGTCAGAACTTGCGAAGGGTGCGGAAATGCCACTGGATACGTTTGTGTGGATTCAAACTCCACTCTGTTCAGGTATGTGCCATAGGGTTTGAAGACGTATAATGATTTCAAGTTCGGAACTTCAGCTATAATTAATATGCGCATTTGCATTAAAATAGTATATTTACTTGAATACCTCTTCAGAATTGGCGACTCTTTTACTGGCAGGAATGCAACCAGTGCGACATTCGTCCAGAGGAATACATTTGCCTATTCAGGTGACTTCTATTTCATTATTAGTGATGTACTAGAGGAATAATAATGACCCAGTTCTTCCATACTTTGTTATTCATGGGAAGTCAGTGATAACTATGAAATTGCAGAACAAAGACCTAACCGTCAGTCGAGTAATTCAATTACACGTCGATCGATTCGAAGAAATGGCCGCTGTTCGATTAGCTGAGCAGAGTTGGGAGACTATGAAAATGGAGGTACGGTAGGAATCGATGATCACAATATACTCTTTTAACAATGGTAAATAATGATGCGGTTAGCCCAGTTTCGATCAGGATTTCCTTTTATTTTAATGGTAGAACTGTTTACAATAATATGAATTTACAAAAAAGTTTGTTTACTATAGGAACCTATATAAAGAGAAACTTTAGGTTATATTTTATGTCTATGGAAATGTTGTTCCATGTGTATCGTAACGATAGTTTATAGCTTTCTGATGTACTTGATATTTGATGACGTAGAGAATGAGTTTTATCAATTGAATGAATAATGATTTGATTGTAGTTGCAACAAGCGGGTCTGCAGAACGAAGTTGACATGAATGGATCACCAATCGTTCCCGTTATACCCGATGTATTCACTGGAGATCCCAAAGATTCGGTTAGCAATCACTTATGTTTATCTCGAATCAATAATGTTTTTTTAATTCACCAAGATTAAGTGACTCAATTTACAGTTTATCAAAATCATGAACAAGACTTTGCAAATTGAGCGGCCAAAGGAGATTCTCACACAAAAAATGGTAAAACTAATCAATATTAACTGAATTCATTGAAAGCATACGTGTTTTGTATATTTTAAAAAAACTACATTTCAGTACACAACGAAGGTTATCAATCACAATCTCAAAGAGAAGCGATTGGCAGAGAAAGCAAGGAAGGAACGAGCGGCTGCTGTGGCAAGGGTATGGTGGTCATGTATTATCGATTGAATATGCGGTTGGTAGCTGTGAGATATAATGATATCTATCATTCAGTATACGGGATGAACGCTTGTCATAGCAAAATAATGTGCACCATTTTTTTAATATTCAATTTATAATCATTTAATTTATCGTGATACGACACTATTATATAAATAATTATATTTGTAGGCAGCAAAAGTAGCTGCATTGGAAGCTCGGAATGGTTCATCTCCTGCTGGAGTCCCTCCTTCTTCTTCCTCTTCTCATTCATCATCGATTCGACAATCTACACCTCCTTCTTCAATGAAAGCAATCAATGGAACTCCTCACTCTTCTCCCCATTTCATTGATCGATCAATAAACGACCAACCCGGATGTTCCAAGTTCATGTAGAGTCTTCTCATGTCTTTTACAGTTTCATGCTAAATCGGCCGTATTCTAACTGCCATTTTTGTTCGTAAGTTCAATCGATAGCCCTCTTTCATCGACTTCTAATGTCGACTTTGATGATCTTCCATCACACCTGCGGTGTCATTCTGTTCATTCCTTCTCTCGATCCGATGCTTCTTTTTACAACGTTGTACGTCCATTATGTTGTTACTAAATTATCTGTTGTCTTTGTATGCGATTTTTGCATTTTACACGCCTTGGAACTTAGTTGTCTGTTCTGTATAATATTGGTTCTGAATCATTTGTAAAATGTGTGACCCAAACTCTCCTCCTTTCGCTTTTCATAGTACATTGTCTTATTCGGGTATTTGCTTTAATTGTTCTCTCAGATTCCCATTATTTGTCTCTCGCTCTCCAGGTGTTCCAATCAATTCTTTTGCGATAAATCAATCCCATGGAATTCACGCACAATTGAATTGTAACTGTGAAAGAGAGGGGCGCTACTTGTAAATGACATATTTTTTGGTTTTGTTTTCTCGCAGGAAAGTATTATGACACAGTCTCACGGGAGTGCAATAAAAGCAGCATTTGAGAAATAGTACTGAAACTCCGCCCACTCATTTGAATTGCTGAAAATCGTGGTGAATTTTCTCCCACACAGAATTTTAGCGTACTGTAGCTATTACTCCCCCAGTGTCTAGAGGAATCCACTGAGCGGCGATTCCGCGAGAATGGGGCGAGCTAAGTTGATCAGCGCCACATCGACCCCCGCCCCATGCACCTTCTCTTGCTGATTTTTGGGGAGACTGCCTTTGTTTCAATCATTCTTTCGCGCATACGGTAGATAGGCACACCACGCGTGCATGGAGTGCATTTTCTTCAAATGCAGTGGCCATGATACTGTGATGAATGATTTGATCTACGTCAAACTCCATGCCATCTCATAATACGATAACATAAGGAAAGAAAATGGTGATGAATCATATGGAATTCACATTATCGGAATGCTATGTCGTCCCTTCTCGAGTTATATTACAAAGGAAACATGCAGGGAACCTTATCTCAATGTCAATAATAGTAGATCATGGAAAAAAACCAAAAAAATCCAAGAGATAAACTACTGCAAGGACTTTTAAAAAAATACAGATTAATGTACATTTCTTCTATCGGAGGTTAAGTGTTGCAAATTTCTTGAGATTCACAGTAGGAGTCTTCGTTATCGATTATGAGAGTAGAGATCTACAATAGAATCATTTGATCTCCACCAAAGGATCGCCCAACCTTCTTGATATCTTCTTGATTATGCGAGGCTATCACTTGTTCTCCATTGACTCCACCAACAGAACATTCTTCGAAGGAACAACTCTCTACAATTCCCTCTATGACATCTCGGAATTCGAATCGATTCTTTGTGTAGGAAACGAAAGAAGAACTTATGAAAATGATGATAGAATCAGTGATTAACCACTGAAATCAGATAATATTTGTCTATTCGTGATGAGTGTAACTTGCAGATTGGGAAATTCCATTGTGAATTGCACAGATCATGAGACGAAGTGGGAAATCGTTCTTTCGAAATGAAATCTCAACAAAAAATAGATCTATTTCTAATGTTTCGTCTCACCAATCTCTTTCTATCGTCATTCTTAAGTGATCACATTGAATTGGAGGCCCAATTCTATCGAAAGTTCTTCCATTCGAGGAAGGTTTGATCCAACCACCAGGAGGAGACATCAATAAATAGATCTGTAATTTTCGTTTGTGGAATCTTTACAGGTCGATTACCTGCTTCATTCCATAGAACTTCTCTTGATATAAGAATCCTTCGAATGTTTCATTCAATCGTTTCATCACTATTTTCTACCATTCACCTACATACGTGGCTCTAGTTGATTTTTCTAAGGCTTTTGATTCCATCGAGTGGACGGCTATCTGGACTGCACTATCGACTCAAGGCGTGCACCAAGATCTGATCTACCTCCTACAACGATTGTACGCAAATTCCTCCTCAGACGTGATTGTCAATGGCCAAAGAGTTCCAATTGCAATTCAACGAGGAGTTCGCCAAGGCTGTCCACTCTCTCCTCGGCTCTTTACTTCAGTACTACGGATGATATTGAACAACTGCAACTGGGAAAAGGAAGGGATCTCTATTGACGGCCGCCATCTTTCCAACTTAGCGTATGCGGACGACATTGCAATCGTATCAAAGAATAGACCTGAAATGGTGAGAATGCTAACAACGTTGACCGAAAATGCTGCTGCCTATGGATTATCAGTTAACGCAAAGAAGACCGTACTGCTTACGAATTGCACCTCGACTCGCGCACCAATAGTAATCAAGGGAGAGAAATACGAATTCGTAGCTGAAAGTTCATATCTCGGCACTACAGTATCATTTCCCCTAGACCCATCGCAAGAGATAGACCGACGAATAAGATGTGCTTGGGGGGCATGGAGTAAAGTCCATGATCTTATGATATCGTCTCGTTTGGGATTGCAACACAAACGTCGAGCCTTTAACACCCTCATTACCCCTGCTGCACTATACGGATCTGAACTCTGGACTCTCCGCGAAACAGACAAGGAGAAGCTGAGAATCGCTCAAAGGAAGATGGAAAGAACGTTACTCGGCATAAACCTATTACACCATTGGTCAAATATTCGCATAAGAAATATCACGAAGCTTAAAGATTGGGTTCAATTGGCTCTCAGAAAGAAGATTAATTGGGCGAACCGAATACGGCAAATGGAAGGATTACGCTGGTCACGAGCACTCACTACTTGGATTCCTTATAATCGTTCTCGCCCTGTTGGTCATCCTCGAATGCGATGGAGAGAAGAACTGAGTCGATCAATAGGGAACGATTGGTGGTCAATTACGCAAGGAGAATATGTGTCACGAAGAGATCAGCATGCATTATAACCATCGAACCGCATGATACTGATAAATGATTCTGATTCTGATTCTACCATTCAGCATCCTTGAGAATTGCATTGATAAAAGTCGACAGCATATGACTTTTCAATCGATATTTCGGGTCATTCACACAAGTCACAGCGAAATTCTCACTGAGAAACAGGAAACTAAAAGGAAAAAAGTGCATAAATTGAATTTTGTGATTCGATGTCACACCGATATTCCTCGATCCACACTCTGCGTGAATTCTACAAACGATCTCATCCAAATGACAAGGTGATGCGTCTTAAAATACGAACTAAGTTAAATATATTTGAATATGACTTACCAGATCACAAGGAAGTAGACTGAATTCGAAGTTTGTGAGTTGGAAAGGAGGAAGGGAAACTTTTTCTAATCTCTGGTACATTGCCCATGACGTTGACTTTAGTTTGATAATGGATTCTCTATCCAAATAGGAGATAATATTCAGAATGATATCATTATGAACTCCATTGAGAGTTGGCTCATTCGACATGAGAATTGAATGAGAAATTCGTCCATTTCTATCCAAATTTGACATTTCAAGCTCTTCGTCTTCGATTACAGTTCTATTGGTATAATTTTTGATGAGAGAAATTAGTCGAGAGATGAGTTCCATGAAAGATTAGAGCGGAGACTGACAAAACTTCTTTCAATATTTTCTCCTTGGTTCATCTCAAGTGGAAATCCATGGAAACTGAATGAAGTCTCTCATTAGAAAGAAATCGGAGAAATATAAAACCTAGAAGCAGTTGGGCCAAAAGATTACTAAAAAAAGGAAATTGGAAATTTCGAAAACGGTTAGTGTGAGTGCTGAATCAGAGCTATGGAATGAAGGGTTGGAAAAGTTTTTTATACGCGTAATGTGTTGTGTTGTTGCTAGAATGTTGAAACGTTAGTTGACGATCGACATTCCTATTTGGAAAAAAAATGATCCAAAAATTGAGTCGCTACCTTCTCTGGGAGCCGAGATAATCGATAAAAACAGAAAGTGCGGGAATTCAAATATTCGATCTTTTGCGATCTTTTGGTTGGAATTTTTAACAGACAAAAGATCACATGTCTGATCTTTTCCTCGATTTTTAACATCGCATGAGAACGATCGAGGGACGCGGCAATGGAGGGAAGAAAGGAAGATTTCGAATGTTAGATGGAGAGTATAGGGACAAAAGAGAGAGGAGGAACAATGGAGTTAGATCATCGGTTGGTTATTCCATCACTCGGATTCTGCACTCACACCAACCGTATCCAAAACATTAAGATAACCAAGTGTCCCTGTTCTCGGAATTTTGAATGTGAGAAGATTTTTTCTTAATTTTACTGACTATTTCTTAGCGACAGATTAAAAATATAGTACTGAGAAAAGGAAGATCGCAAGAATAAGAAACATAATTGAGCTAATTTTGCACTATATGAAAATGAGGGGGGATGTCATCTTATGCCTCGTTGTGACACACGAAATGTATTGGAAAAAACTTTTAAAAAATGTGCGCAAGAGCAAAAATTGTGACTGTTCGATGATCATATCGGTATTCCTCTCCAATAGCTCAATTGGGTGATTTATTATATTTCATATGCATTTTGGACTAATTCAATCCTATTGCTCACATCTAGCAACATTCTCAGAATCTCTGCATGGCCAATCGCATTAGTCACTACACTATACGCGATAGTTCCTCCACTTATAGGAAATCATTGTGTCTGTCTGTCTGTCTGTCTGTCTGTCTGTCTGTCTGTTTTTTTTCCGTACGCGTGACAGACATTTTTTTCGCATTTTCCTTATATTTCGCTTCAAAATCGCGCTATCTTCTCAGATCCTTTTCCATATGATAACTGACCAGAATAGCTTTCAAATTTTACAAAATTCAATTAGCCAAATCCATGGCCAAGTGGGTTACGCGCTGGACTAGCAATCCGACCGACGCAGGTTCGACCCCCGCCGCAGGCAAACCTTTTGCCGCATTTTTCGCAAGTGCCAGAAACCGTTCTAGCACGTTTTCGAGCACCGTAAAACACGTATTCACCTGTTTTGCCGAGTTTTAACCGCGTGACGAAACTTTTCGGTTTTTCGCTATAAATCGCTTCAAACTCAATCAATCTTCCCAGATCCTTTTGCATATGATAACCGACCAGAATACCTTTCACATTTTACAAAATTTAATTAGCCAAATCCATAGCCAAGTGGGTTACGAGCCAAACTTTGAATCCGAGACCCCCAGGTTCGACCCCCGCCGCGGGCAAACCTTTTACCGCATTTTTCGCAAGTGCCAGAAACCGTTCTAGCACGTTTTCGAGCACTGTGAAACACGTTTTCACGTGTTTTGCCGAGTTTTAACTTGAAAAATCGAAAATTTCGAAAAGTTCCCAATTGATTCGCAGAGCGTAGGGGATCACAGGAAAAGTGTTTTGCGATGTCGGAAACGTGTCTGAACGTGTTCTAACACGTTCTAACGTGAAATATCGAAAATTTCGAAAAGTTCCCAATTGATTCGCAGAGCGGGATCACAGGAAAAGTGTTTTGCGATGTCGGAAACGTGTTCGAACACGTCAGGGAAATCAACACACGGTATCCTGCGTTTCCGTTGAGAAATGCTCGTGAGGCTGAGAGCGATCGAAAAAAATTGCCACGGAGCCACGAAGTGGCGTAGTGGCAACTTTTTTTCGATCGCTCTCAGCCTCACGAGCATTTTGCAACGGAATAAGCCAGTACTCTTTCTAGAGATTAACATTCCCCAGCATACCAACTTCCCCCCCTGGACTGTTCCTAGAGCCGACTACCCAGTCCACCTCCCTGATCCGAACCTGAAGCCGGCTACAGAGCTCCCCCTGAACCGAGCCTGAAGTAGGCTGCCAAGGTCCCCCTGAACCGAACCTGAAGCAGGCTGCCGAGCTCCCCCTGGACCGAACCTGGAGCAGGCTACCGAGCTGCCCCTGGACCGAACCTGGAGCAGGCTACCGAGCTCCCCCTGGACCGAACCTGGAGCAGGCTACCGAGCTCCCCCAGGACCGAACCTGCACCCAGAACTATGCATAGAGCGTAGTGTACGCATAGAGCGTAGTGTACGCATAGAGCGTAGTGTATTTAACCTCAACACATCCCGGCTAGTTGCATGATGGGCAATATGACTTCCTCAAGAGATGAGAGTCTTACTTGCTTATCGGGTGGTAATGCAAAGTATGCTAATCATGCAAAGTGCCATGCAAAGTATTAGGGCCCACCGAACCGGGAATTCTAAAATCAGAGCCGACGAAAAGAACGAAAAGACAGAAACGGCCCGGGAATTCAAATCTTCACAGAAAATTCGTTTTCCCGGTATTTTTCAATTAAATGTAGATGCGCCAATGAGTTTTTTTTGCTTACTCTGAAATTCGGAAGACATGCAATGCACAAAATTAAAATTAGAAAAAATGACAAGAGCAAACATGTTTAAAATCGTGTGTGAACTTCAGCGATTTCTTATTATATTCAACAGCTATTGTTTTAGGAGCTGCGCCAACGAGATTTGGTAAAGTGTTCATTGTATGATCTCATTAGCACATTTGCAAGAAAAATCAGGAAAATTCACAAAAGCAAACCTTATCTATTTTGGCTTCAAAGTTTATGGGTTGAATACGGTAACTATCGATTACGAACTAGTTATACTTGATGAAACATATAATAAATTCATTTTGTATTTATGAATTACTCCCTAGGAGCAGCCAAAACGGTATTCATACTGTAAATATCAAAATGTGTCAAGGAAATTCAAGAAAACTGTCCAACCCAAAACAACTGACCTAACTGACCCGTCGTCGCCCCACCGAACTCATGGCGCAACGATGCCGCGCGAATTCGATGGGGCGACTACACCACGGAGGGCGGGGCTTAGAAACATCTCCGATACTCGTTGAACTGGAAATATTTGGTAAATCTGGAAACGCTGTCATGATTCTGCACTCCTCATTAGCTCAAAGGCACCAAAATTGCAATTTTAGGAATAATCTTCAATTTTAATTGGTGGCCCCTAGCAAAGTATGCTAAACACGAGATACAGTAAGTATTTGCATCAAACTTTAGTAATTCTCGGATTGTGTAACCAGGTTTATTTAACGGCTCCGTTCTCCCTCTATTGCTAGTTTTGAACTGGCCTGAACCGACGTGCTTTGTCTCTCTTCATACCTGCATAAACAGCTTCCAATGTGCTTCCCTGCCCTCCATGAGTAATAAAAGCAGAGAGACGATCGTCGTCAAATTAAATCAATCAATAATTCTCATCTCAGTCGATTAAAACTAACTGAGAAGATCGACTTGTGGCAGCCACTTCGTCTCTATTATATTTTCTATTCCATCGGATACATTGTGAGATGGATCCTAATGAATTATTGAGATAGGCACATCATTCCATAGGCCGGTAAATCATACAGAAAGGAGTGGGAGATTATGTAAATCGAGAGAGACTCTCTCACATTTGCACACTCTCTCGCTCTAATCCCGTCTGTAGGTTAGGAATCAAGTGCGAGGAGAATAGAAGTAGGGTAAATTCACCTCATACTTCCAAATAAATGTGACATCGGGAAAATATTTCATCTTTTTTCTTATCGTTTTCTTGTATTCTTCAGGCATTGAACTCGCTCTGATATAAGTACCGAAGGAAAGAATTACCGTATGGTTACGAAGATTCAATACGGACGACCAGTACTAAAGAAATGAGTAGAGGAGATGGAATCAGAGAAATGGGATAAACCTCATTGAGTGGTTCAGCCTTGGTAGGGATAACAATTCCTCCAATATCGATTACTCGATGTACAGTAGGACGAGGATAGTCAAGAAGGGGCTCAGAATTGAGAAATACGAGAGAAGAATTGCGGATAACTTCCTGAATGAGAGAAGGTACTAGTGGAATCTAAATATTCTTACGAACCATGAGAGAAAATGAGGATTCGCTGGCTGATTGGAATACAGAATTGAGTGAAGTAATACGGAATTGCATTATGGAACCCCATGCAAATGACATGGCAGTATTGACGACCCGTTGAAAGAATGGCATCCGATCACCGTACCAAGAGAATATCGCTGTAAGATCGATTACTTCTCTCTTCTACCGTACTTTTTCTCTTACAGGGAACATACGATGGATTACTGGGCGATTGAGTAATATCAAATGCAAATTCTGAAGAAGTGAAGGATAAGGAAAAGGCGAATTTATCGATTCCCACGAGATGGAAAGGACCTTAAACCAAATTGTATGTATTTCAATCAGTATGTTTGTACCGAATCCAGCCGGATCTTCTGAGAAAGCAGCATCAAACTTCTCATTATTCAGTTTTTCAATCAATTCTTGATCGTGAAATGTCACTGAAATCAAATTATCTCAACGCGAATTTTGCCGATTTCAAACCATTGACACTCAGCACCAAATTGTCGAATAGATTGTTGCCTTCCTGATAAAAAAAATTGGATACTTAAATCGCAAATTCGTGTGACGTCATACCTTGAACAATGCAAGAATGCTCGAGTTCCAGAATATATCGACTGCTCTCAATTGAGCAGCAAAAGAATTGCGTAAGTATTGATTCTCGGGAATCTGAATTCACTCATTACTCGATGAGAAATTGTTCGATACGGTACCTCGATTACTCTTGCTTTCTTCGTTTTCGCTCCTCTAATGGAAGGATCGAAGCAAGGAGCGACGATGACCTGAATTAAGGAAATGAGAAACTTTCTTTTTCATGAGTCCTCAACGTATGTTAGAAGTGTGCGAATGAAGAAAATGTCGTTTCTTTCCCACTATCCGAGTCTATCCCCGCATAAATTGATATACAAAAAGTGAGAAAAGTCCTTTTCATACCACTTCATGTCCAGCATCCACTAGTGCATCTGAGATCGCCGCTATGAAATTGACATGAGAAACGGCGAATTGAGGAGAATAAGCAAGGAATTTATAGCCATTTCCAAGTTGAATTGAAAGGAAGAAAAAAGACTAGACGGAGTAAGATAGAAGTGAGAGAAGAGGAAGACACGCTGTCTCGTTCTCTCTCGGTCTTCACTTCTTTCCTCTTTCTTTCCAGTCTCTCACTTCTTTCTGCCTTCTCAGTGAAGTCTCGTTCCTCCACTACTAGGGAATTTTCAATTGAAAGAAGAGAGACGAAATGATCTCGTCCCTCTTTTCCCTCTTTTTCATACTTTCTCATCTCTTTTCTCTTTTCTAACGATGAGCAATTCTGCAAAAAAAAGTCGGTGAAAGATATGAAAACCACTTACTTCTTCTCCATTTCTCGAGTTCTCCTATAATGTCTTCCTAGAAGACAGTTCGATCTACCGTACCCCCTCGGTCTCGCCGGAAGACTAGACAAGTGTGAATACGATATTCCAAATTGACTTCTCGTTGAGATATGCCAAATAATACACTATGAATGTTGACGAAGCCCTCTGGCATAGAATTTATATTGAAAAGAAGCCCAAGAGGAGAAAGAGAAGGAACGATCCACCGACATCCTCTCATAGTGTCTGAATCAATGAAAGCTATGATTCATTGGGAGAAAAGAGAGAAATGTCCAATGTCTATTCTCGAAATGAAATTCCACCTGTGATCTCTCTCACATTTCTTTCACGTGAATGGTATCGGCAGACCATTGTCTCTCTACAATCAATCAATAGTTCCCAAACAACTCTTCCCTTTGACCTCACTCTCTCTCTCCCTTCCCATTTCCATCTCCCTTCTCTCCTCTTCTCTTCTTCTTCTCCTCATTTCTCTATTTCTTCTTTCACTTCGGCCTTCATTTCTCATCTCGTGCGGTCGTCGTCATCTTTCTCTTCACAATGAGTGCCGATCGAGAGGAGGAGGAGTCCCCGTTGCCGCAGGTTTGTTGCACGCGATGCCGCGCACTTTTATTGACGACTTTTGGCATAAATGGACTCAATTTGAGGTGGGTATGATCATCGAGCACGAGTCTGGCCAGTGGCGCGTCCTGCGGAACATCGCCAGCGGTCCTTTCTCAGGTACGGTAGGGGTCTCAATGATTACGGTAACGGGAATGGAATTCAATCGATTGCAGACGTCTTCTTCGTCTCTGATGTGTCCAACTCACGACAGAAATACGCGATGAAAGTTGAGAAGCAGAATGGAAACATCAGGTAATCTCCGCCTCTTCCATGTCCCTCCCATTGACTCCGCCCCCTTTCGCAGAGCAGTCCTCAAATTGGATGTGATGGTTCTGTCGTGTATGCAACGTCGAGGAGCTGTCGGATTCCCCAGAATGGTTCGGACTCTTACAAATGGCCGTGTTTTGAGATGGAAGTTTCGGCGCGAATTCAAATTCGAACTTGTTCCAGATAGCCGCCGGTCGAACGTCCGCCTACAAATATCTCGTAATGCAGATGCTCGGACCCGATCTGGGCAAACTGAGGAGAAGTCTGCCAGAGAAAAGGTGAGACTCCGCCCACTCGTGGCTCCTCCCACTCGTGAGCCCGCCCACTCGTGAGCCCGCCCACTCGTGACTCCGCCCCTTCGATGGTGTGATTTGCAGATTCTCTCTGGCGACGGCATTGAAGGTTGCATTGCAGACAGTGGACAGACTACAGGCACTTCACGATGCTGGATGGTTGTGTAGGTGAGGATGAGGATGAAGAGAAGAGAGGAGAGGAGGGAGGGGAGGGAGAGGGAGGGAGGGGGAGGGAGGGGGAGGGAGGGAGGGGGAGGGAGGGAGGGGGAGGGGAGAGACCCGTCGAGTGGGGAAGGAGGGAAGGTAAATGAGAGGACACCGCCAGGGCTGTGCAAAAATTTCCCGCACTCCTGATTTCGCAATCTCTCTCGCTGGTTAGAGAACACGAGAGAGCATGCGAAATCGAGAGTGCGGGAAAATTTTTGCACACCCCTGGACACCGCAATACGGTATCTGTGGTAAACAAGAACTCAGATCAGAGATCACTAATGCATACTCCAGTCTTGTCAATGTACATCCACTTGTTTTAATTTTCTACATTTTCTCGTCCACAGACCGGTCGAAAGAGTGGAAAACGAAGACGGTATTGATCGATACTGAAGCCTAGCAGAGTTGATGGTTCTATCGGTTTCCGAGCTTTCTGACATAGAGATCAAAGATCAAAGATGTATTCTTTAGAGATGTGAAGGCGCCGAATCTCGTGGTGGGAATCAACGACGACGAAGACAATGGACAGATTTATATGCTCGACTTTGGATTCGCTCGAAGATTCAGGTGATAAGTGAATGAAATCCAATGAGAATTGTTTCTCTCGTAGAGATTCAGAGGGAAATCGTCTCCCTCCTCGACCGAATGCTGCACTTGTCGGAACCTTCCAGGTACTGTAACACCATGGGGGAATCCAGTCATCGATCGACCCGATTATAGTACGCCCCTCTGGCTGCCCATGCTCACAAGGATCAGTCGCCCAAGGACGACCTCGAGAGCTGGTTCTACATGACGGTCGAGCTTATCAAGGGTACTGTAGCCAAATGGAGTATTGTATCGAGAACTGACCGTACTTTCAGGTCCACTTCCATGGGGCAGCTTCAAGGACTACCACCAGATGGGCGACTACAAGAAAGCGATCAGGTTATCTTTGATCGTTCTCCTTTGACTGATCTTTGATCTCTAAAGGAACGAGAAGCGTGTCGATTTCCTCTATGGGTGTCCCGAGGAATTGGGAAATATCTTGGATTCGATCGATGGAACTACGTGAGTACAGTAGTCTCGGTGTACTGTAGTCTCTCATTCAATCGATTTCCTTCAGATTCTTCGATGAACCTCAATATGATTTGATTCGACGAGAACTTCGAACTGCTGCTGTGAGAGCTGATGTTGACATGGAGACTCCATTCGATTGGCAGGTGAGAGTAAGGATTACTGTAGATGTGAGATATCGATTGATTCCCCTCCCCTCACTTCTCTTCTCTTCAGATCCAACGATGGATGCTCCGTCGTGCCCACTTTGTTGGAGATCTGGGAGAGTCGAATATGGCTTCTGAACGACTCGCCAACGACACGACCGCGGATTCGGATGACGACCGGTGAGTAGAACGAAGGAGTGTTTCCCGGTTCTAACTCATTTTGCCCATTGTAGATCGTCACTTCCCGTGGAGACGACGCCTCCACTCGAGTGAGAAGCCTTATCTTCCAGAGCCGTCATTGCCCGTCTTGTACCATACATTCCCCTCCCTCGCCGTGTCATGCTAATTCCCGGCTTGGAATCCCCATTGCCGGCTCTCTTCATCACAATCTTGTCTTCCGTAATCAATTGTGTTTCTTGCTCTGACTCCCTTTCAAATGTAAGAAAGTTTCACGAAATAAAAATAATTTGGATTTATTTTCTGGGATGAAATGTGATTTCTGCTAGCATTTCAACGCTGTCGGAATGATTAAATACAAGTGCATGGTAAATTGACGCTTCGTTCTGTTTGCTACCGTAGTTGACCGTTAATCGTCAACTGACGAAATTCTTCTCATTCTGCGTTCTCGACTGATAAAAGCATGCGTCTCGGTATTTCTTTATCTTACTATGCATCACAATCGTTCGTATTTACAAACAGTCTTGTTTGAGGAGATAAAAATTCGAATTAAAACTAGAGATCTAATAAGTTAACTCGAGATCTCGGAAGGCAAGTCAATATCAGTGCGTTCGCGTAAAAATCGCACGAATTAGGAAGAACCCGTACAGCAAATTTTGACTATGTCTGATTTCGACATGGATC
Organism: Pristionchus fissidentatus; assembly: GCA_036245785.1. Classification (NCBI taxonomy): domain Eukaryota; kingdom Metazoa; phylum Nematoda; class Chromadorea; order Rhabditida; family Neodiplogasteridae; genus Pristionchus; species Pristionchus fissidentatus. The sequence continues at coordinate 20,844,185 of BTSY01000004.1, read as the reverse complement.
GATAGCTCCTGGTCTCCTCATCCAATCCCGCTTTTCAAAAAAAATTCCACATAAAATGTGCATAGATAATGAGCTCAAAATATTGCGCATTTTCACTTTGATCGACAGTATCTCAGTTCCTTTTGAGAAAATGGCATTACTTGCTGAACAAATGTTGCTTGGTTTGGCCAAGTGAATAGACGTACGTTTTTAGAATTTTAAAATTCGATGATTTTTGAAATATGCAAATTTTTGAAGCTTCATATCTCGAATACCAGGAAAAAAGTATTTTTAGAAAAATGATATGTTATGTAATTTTGTATGTAGAATCCGATTCTGTAATAAAAATGGAATTTCAAGCCAGGTAAATCCATGAAAACTACTGTTTACTGGCTTTTCCACCGTCTTATTCTGCACTGTTTTTGGGTGGTGAGCGGTCGAAATGAGACCTATAATTGAGTTATCGACCGCACGAGAGGGATGTAAATGAGGAATTGTGATGTTTTAGAGCCATTTCGACCGCTCATCGCTTTAACTGTGAAGAATAATACAAAAGTACTGTTTTGAAAGCAGTAGTTTTCATGGATTTACCTGGCTTGAAATTCCATTTTTATTACAGAATCGGATTCTACATACAAAATTACATAACATATCAATTTTCTAAAAATACTTTTTTCCTGGTATTCGAGATATGAAGCTTCAAAAATTTGCATATCTCAAAAGTCATCGAATTTTAAAATTCTAAAAACGTACGTCTATTCATTTGGCCAAACCAAGCAACATTTGTTAAGCGAGTAATGCCATTTTCTCAAAAGGAACTGAGATACTTTCGATCAAAGTGAAAAAATGCGCAATCTTTCGAGCTCATTATCTATCAAATTTTATGAGGATTTTTTTTCTGAAAAGCGGGATTGGAAGAGGAGACCAGGGGCTATCGAACCATGTCGAAATCAGACATAGTCAAAATTTGCTGTACGGTGAAGGGGCGCTTTTTACGCGAACGCACTGATATGAATAGCAGATAAAATAAAGTATGTCTATGAGAGAGGGTTTGCTACTGTAATATCTCCCCACTGTATTTCTTGAGAGCTCACGTCAATTTCTCCTCTTCCTTTACTTCATCGTCGTCCAGAGTCTCAAAAGATCAAAGATCATCACAATTAATTCGACAAAGGCTTACCTTCCCCTTCTTCTTCTTATTCTCAATGGGTTCAAATTCTTTTCTCATTTCACTCAATCTCATAATTCCTTTGATCAATTTCTTCCAATTTGAAAGAGAACGATCACTTCGAATCTGAAATGAGAGGGATCACAGATCTAGAGATTCACAAAACATCGTTCCCTCCAATCAATATCATTCACTCGCGTATTTAATAAAATATCTCTATTAATCTGACTCTCTTCTCTTCTTCTTTCCATCTCCGATACGATTTTCTCCAAGCGGCGATCAATTCAGGGACGTCCTCTTTGATAAAGATGGCACCACGAATTCTACAATTTAACATTCAAACTACAAACTCGCACTTGCTATATCCATTAAAAAAAGTGTATGTGATTGACATACAGTGGAATGGTCTTTCCTCCCTTGTAATACCATGCGATTACTGCTGGTACGAAATCCTTCCCGAGTTCAAGTGCAACCTGAAAGACAACCATTGACAAGAAAAATTGTCCAATTCAACTCCACATATCCAATTCATACGGTATTCCATCGCAAACTGACTCTTTGTATTCCATCAGGTTCAAGATAGATTCCTCCTCTGGGACACATTTCAGACTGGTACAAATAGATGTTATCGAACTCATTTCGAGGAAGACGACCCTGTAGAAATATAAAAAAATGTCATATTACTTCCTCCACGTTATCAAATCTACCGTACCCACCATTCCCTATTGATTATCCTGACCTCTTTGACTTCTCCTCCATTCCATCTCTCAGTCTGCCAATATCCATACAATCCCTGTGTTCCCTTCTCTCCCGTCATTCGATTCGTCATTTGTTTCTCTCCACAGGCAAATTCTCCCTTCTGAAATCACTCAATCCTCTTTCTCGTCTCTTCGCATATGAAACCGCTTTCCTTATTGTTAGAGTCGGCCAATGGGCAAAATTAGTGATTTTGTAACTCCTACTCAAATTCATTACACAAAGGTTTTCGATAGTTCTGGTCATCATGGGATACTTCATTTTGCATGAAATCAGCTGGGTGCCTCAGGACACAACAAGTATTTATGTATTTCGCTTTTCGCGTTTTTCTTTGGATATTCACTTACTTTAATCTGTCTTCCCATCTTCTCGTACCACTTTGAAGTATTGATTGGACGAAGGAATTGGCGGAGAAAGATCTTCAATCATTGTCTCCTTCTCTCCTTTCATCTCAACTTCATCTAACCTTATAATCTCTAATCTCTCCAATTGGTTTCGTGTCATAAGGGAAAATTTTCTGCATCTTCAGCACGTCTTTGTCCAGAACGTAGCTGAAATACAAACTTCACCCATTTTACAATTATTATGTGAACTATTCAAATATATTCAAGAATAAAGGGAATAAAACAAACAGTGGATGATCCTTAAATGCAGCAACATTCTTCGGCATTTCCATCTTCCTCATTCCTTCTATCCACTCTTGTTCCTCCCTTTCACGAATTGTCGAATCAACCTTCCACATCTGAAACCACAACGCTATTCACTTGATCGATATGGTTCTGCGACGAAATCTTCCGGAAATTGACTAGTACTCGATAGCTCTTACCGTATTCTTCCACAGATCCTTCAGCCACTCTTCATTTCCTCTTCTTCCTCTCAATTCACGAGATATCGCATCTTTTCCATTCAAATATCGTGGTGAGACATCACAAAGTGAGAAATCTGCACTGATTTACCGTATTTCCTTATTGGTCACAATTCTATTCACTCACTTTCATCAACAGCGATGAAGTAGATCACGTTTCCACTCTTATCCATCCAAGATTCACTGTAGTTCAATTTGAAAAAAAACATAATTTATTAATTAGTTTTTTTATTTGATACACAGGAAAAATGTGTGACAGCAAATATAAAAGCGATGAAGAATTTAAGATAATCATTTACAATTCCAAATCAACACTCACAATTTCCCGCCTCCATCAACTTCTTCATCTTCTTTCTTCATTTTCTTTCTCTTCTTCTTCGGAGTCGACACAGATTCGACAGAGGGATCGAATACTTCAATGGAGAGTAATCGACTCAATCAATTTCATCCATCTACAGTACCTCTCCACGTCTTCTCCTCTTCGCTCCACAATTCACACCAATAATCGATCGATTCTTCCTTCTTCTGCTCTGATCTACAATCGATTCCATGCATGAGTCAGGCATTCTTCTACTTACACTTCTTCCTTCTTCCATTTCACAGACGTTTCCTTCTTTGACAGAGGCAAATTCTGTAAGTAAATTCTGAAAGACAACTGAAAAATGAAATAAAAAATAGTTTGAATGGTACCCCCTCACCTTCCCCATCCGTATTCATTCATATTTAGATATTTATTTTTTCTTCATCGTTTCTTTAATTGCCGTCACACCCTTCGCGAGTGTATCAAATAAATAAATAAATACCTCTTTTGGTTTCTTCGTTACAACGAGACAACGAGAGATTAGACGAATTGGAATGAGAAGAAGAGAAGAGAAAGAGAGGAAAAGCTGAATTGATCGATCGATGAGAGGAGAGGATACTGTACTTCCGAGAGAAGGGGCTACTGTAGTCGATAAATGAGTAGTAACTCACTACAGCTGCATCCTTAGTAGTTTCGAACTGTCGACTCTCCATCATTTCTTCCAATCGATTTTCTTCATTCAATACTTCCCATTTCTTCGCTTTTGCCTTGTCCACTTTCTGAATAAATTCTTTTTTCTGTGTCTCACTTTCATTGCGTTCTCAATCAACACGTACGTACAAACAAATATAATAAATGAGGGAGGAACGAAACTGGATCCCACCTTGAATTCCTTCTTCCACCATTCAATCAATTCATTCACTCTCACAGTCGTCTCATCTACAGTACTCTTTTTCTGCAATGACTTCACTACAGTACTCGATCCCAATCAATCGAACGATACCTTCTTCGTATTCTTTACCGTATCCAGTAAGTGAGAAGGAATGATTGAGAGAGCTCTCGCTGCTAGTGGGATTCCTCCGTCTTTGCGAGTCAACGATTTGGCTATATGTACATTTGAATTTCCCCTGAGTTATTCAAATGCTAAATGAAATATACCTTCAGCCATAAGATGTCTCAGGTGTGACATATAAGATATGAGATGGGCCTGGATTTCATATTAATTATAAACTGGTCTACCATAATCTACCGTACTACAGTACCTTGTGAATATTCTCACATCGCTGTCTCACTTCTCTGTTAACTTCTTGACGGATCCATCTACAATCACCATTACAATACTCTCTAAATGATTCTACAGTATCCATAATTCAATCAATACTCACTTTGCCTTCCAAGGTGCCTTCAGTTTCTTCATCGTCTCAATCTTCACTTCTACCGTAGTCATACTTCCCTCATCGCCTTCTACCATCTGAATGATTACTGTATCCCTCGATTAATCTCCCCTACCCTACCTCCATTTCTTCCCATTCATCATCATCCTCATCACTCTTCTCTTCTTCATTCCGATCTTCTTCCATTCTCTCTCTTTCTCTCTCCACAGTCTCCTGCCGAATTAATACATTATAAAGAATATTTCATTTTCATTATTTGAGTGTTCTTTCGTAATACTCGAAATAAACAATCTCTCATAACTCACTTTAATAATCTGTGCGATATTCATATTCTTCTTCCTATTCATTTCCTCCAGTTCCTTCTCATGTTCGTGTGTCACTCTCACAGATTCCTTATCATCCATTTCATGCATTCGACCATTCTGAGAAAAAAAATATTTCTCCTTCATCATAAGGTTGTTATCGGTACAATCGATTCACCTTTAGACATCTGTGGATGAATTCATTGAGATTCTCCATAATCTCTCCTCCATTTGCTCTTTCTTTCTCCAATTCTCTCAGATTTCTCATCCTTTTCACTGATTTCTCCTCCCATGCGACCATTCTGAATAGCGACACTCTTATTCTAATTTAATCAACGGACACGAACATCTTTCATAATGAATATATTTGAATTCACTCCCAATCACACGAAAATAGAGTACTATTCGACGGAAAACCATTTACAGTAGAATAATCGATTCTACAGTAACTCACTCATCGTAGTCCACATCGTATTGCATGTCGTGCATAATCTTGACGGGCAATTCATTTCCTCCATTCTTCGATATCTGAATGACCGTTTGTCTTTTCTTGCTATTGCATCCACGACGATTAGAAGAAGAAGCGACACGAACTGAAATTGAGACAATTAAGGAAAGATCTTATCGATCTATTTTTTACTCATTATAAATTTGATTACTTTCATATCCCATACAGACTAAGAATAGTGTGACCTCTCTTCTTCACTGATTCCTCCTCTTCTTCATCCAATTCATTCTCTTCTTCATCATTTTCCTCCTCTTCCATCATTGAGTCACTCGTCGATTCCTCTGTTGATTCTTCCTCTTTCAGTTTTCCTGCAACCATCAATTCAATGTTCGGATCATAGTAATAAAGCATTCAATTCCCTCTTCCGTCGTTCCTCAACAACTACAACAGTACCCATTCTCACTACAGTACCTCTTCTCCTCTGTTCCTTCTTTATCTCCATCTCCAGATCATAATCGTCGGCTTCTGACTCTGAGGAAGATGCATCAGAAGAAGAGCCGGAGCCACTCATTAGTTCATTGTACTGTAATCGAGCAACAGTAATCGAAACGAATTACAGTACTTTAACTATCGATGAGTTACATTAGTAGAATATTGGACCACCTGTTTCACGGCAGTTTTCCTTGCACATCCTCTACGTGGTCTTCCATTTTCTTTGAGTGGAGAGGGGACGACTCTCAACTGTTTCTTCTTTTCTTTTTCTCCTTCTTCAATCCTTTCTTCCTTCTTTGACGTCATTAGAAGATTCACTACAATACCAAAAGGTTGGAATTTGAAGCTGACCAAAAAACCGGGGTGAAAGTCGCAGAACAAAAATTAATGTGTAAAAATGGTAGTGGACAATTTCAATTTTAAGTTCCTTTCCCTGTTTCATTGATGTTCCTGTTCCCGTTAAAATTAATGCTACAAAATTGTTCTAAATCCGAAATATGGGTTTAAATAATGATATGCGCTTCAAGGGAAACCGATAAACAAAAATATATATTGTGTGTGTGATAATTTGTTTCTCTTTTTAACTAAAACATGTCAACTAGAGTAGAATTTCACCATTATTTTTGTAAACAAAAATAAAATAAATCGGGAAGAGATTGACTCTATTCATACCTTCCTCCTCCTCCTCCTCTTTCTTCTCCACAATCTTTCTCTTCTTGGGTGGTCTTCTCGCTGTCTGGGTGGTCTTACCTACAGTAGTCCTTTCAACTTCTCTATTCAATCCTTCACTCACCTGTCAATTCCTCTCTCGATTCTTCCTTCACTGATCCCTCATCGTTCTCATTCCCTTTTGTCATATCAGTAACTGCAATAATGAATATTCCAATTATAAATCCTCACAATAGTCTCAAAAAACAAGAACGGGCACAATTGCAAAGTATACAGTGAATTAGTTGAGTAATTTGCCCTCACTCTCATCTACATTTGACTTCTTTCCTTTCTTCTCTTTCGGTTCAGTCGATTTTGAGAGTGAAGGACGGCGTCGTCTCGTTGACTTCAATTACGTTCAAAATATTAAATATAGACAATGACGAGGGGTAAGGATTGTACCTTCGGCTTCTGTGATTCGTCACTCTTTGATTCTTGTTGCAAATTGGAATTGCGAGTGCGAAGGGAACCACGAATACGATTGGACATACTGAGAAAGAGGAAGAGAATAATACAGTGAGTGAGTCTATCAGCGATGTGATTATGGCAATGAACAATGCAATTTCATCGCTGAATAAGAAGTGGCCAAACCTTTTAGACAAGCAGTTATCAACAAATAATTGGTCGTTTTGTGTTAAAATATTGTACTGGAGAGAACAGCTCCATGATGTTGTTTAAAAGAAAGAATTCATCATGCAAATAAGTTTATCGTTACATAGTACAATTCACACCATCAAACAGTCAATAAATATTCAGTTTGTACAATACAAGAGTGCTAATCTGCTCAGAAGTACATGCGAGCGATGAAAATAGCAGGAGGGACAATTAACGAGGCAGCTACGGAGAACCAATCACGCGGACAGTACCTTTTGCATAAACGGTAGATCAGGAAATAATGGAAAACGGATATTTTCTCCTCTAGTTCCTTCCTTTCCTTTTCTGCCTTTTCTTTCTTCTGCCTATCATTAAGGGCAGCTCCATTTCCATTGATATTTCCATTCATTCTCCCTCCATTGTTTCCATTCCCACAGCCAAATTTCCCCATTGCATATGCGCCACTGATGTAAAGGAACCAAATGGCGGCAGCCGGGCCGAAAAATAAGACAGCAATGGTAGAGACGCAGCCGTCGGCGACGATGAAGTATCGATCGAAGAAGGCCGCCACACAATTCTTAAAGTATAGCATCACTAAGACACATTCAGAAAAAAGGACGACCATAAGAAATGTTTCGGAGTAAACCAACATTTCGAAAGGAGTGAGTACAGGCAAATTATTTCGAAAATATCGTGGGACTATGGCACGTTGCTCATGTTCATACATCCAATTTCAGAAATAAATCAACTCACATCCACGTGAATTATGCACTTAGTGAAGAGATAGGACATCCAAAAGGAATCGATTGCAAGAGGAAAGAAGAAGGATGGACCATGCAAGTCTCGCAATCGAAAAACAACAGCAAACGAGAAGAAAGACGCAAATACGGCTACATGAGCCTGCAATTTAATCATTCTTCAACCGAGTTCATGCTTGCATATTCCTATCTGTTGAGTGAGATAAATATACCGAAATTCAACTCACTAAGTAGACGGTGAGGAAATAGGCCAAGAGGGGAACGACAGTAGAAGCGAATTTGATTCCATGATGATGATTGAAGAAGCTCATTGAAGTGCTTTTCGGAGGCAGAGACATCACGAATTCGATCTATAGTGCAACAATTGCATTAATTTACTCTGTACGAAATTTAACTGGAGATTCATTTCACTCTCGACGCCTTTCGATATTTTTCAAAAACCTCAGTTTTTTTTGTTTACCCTCAGTTTCATCGACCGGTGAAGAGAGTGTGTAAAATGAAGAGACATCTTACATCTCACACTCTAGTTTTAAAACAATAACGAGGAAAACTTCAGAATGAATATTAATTGAGTCGTGTAACTCATCACTCACATGTTCCATCATCTTCTTCCTTTGATCACCGAATGACCGCAGATTCCGACTCAATTGCTGTGAAGCACTCTTCGCTTTTCTGGAAGATAGCGAATCACTGGGAGAATATCTCCCTTCCAACTTACTCATCAGCAAGTGCTTTCTTAATAGCCTTCTCCAGTTCGTTCGATGTCCACGCCAGACTCAATTTATTGACGTATCGAGAGATTCCCTGAAAGGAATGAAGTCATTTTAGTAGAAGATAATGATATAACTGACCAATCGAATGGCGCACACTGTGTTGTATGGCTGATCGACGAAGATTGGAACAGAGACAAGAGGAACACCACTGCAAGACAAATCATGCATTTTCGTTGATGAGAAATACCGCCCGCATTTTTCTTAATGGAGAAGTTGTAAAAATCGAGAGAAAAAATCTATAAATATGCAGGAGGTTCAGAGTAGTAAAAATATCCTCATATCTTACAAGTTTTCATCGACCTTCGATACAGATCTAACCAGTTTTGATTCATCTGATCAGTTTGAAGCCTCAAAATAAAGTTATTTCCGGCTGCATGAAAATATGTGAAGATAATCAATTGAGAGAAGGACGAATTAATGGATAAAATGAGATGGAGACTCACTGATATGAAGCCTCTGTTAGAGATCCAATTCCCATGTGAGACACGAATAGATCGATTAGTCCAGATGCTGCAATAACAACCTCATTCCAGAATAAAGGAGAATCCCCTCGCCAATCAATTCATGGGATAACCGTACTCTCACTTACCGAGTAGATCATTCTGAGGCAGCCATTCGAACGCGTGGACGTTGGCAGGTAGTTCGATCTTTCGACCGTTTACTTTTTTCATTAATTCCTCGCCGGCTTTCCAGAAGAACGTCGCATTCTTCACATTTCCCATTGCTTTGAGCACGTTACTGAAATAAGAACATCGTGTGAGCGATCAAATTATGATACAAGTATCAATCCATGTTACACACAACTCATGTCATGAATATTAGAAAAGTATCAAGAGAGCTTTAGAATGAATAATCTCACTCTCTGGTTGGAATCGCCATATATTTAGGATCCATCACCGTCCCGAATGATACAAGAATTCGCTTGTTTCCCGATGTTTCGGCCGATCGGAGAAGAGAAAGAAGAGACTACAAATTAGATTAACTGAAGATCATTGGATATGGGAAGAGATACGCACCTCGTTCAATTCTTTCTTTGGGTCTACAGTAATCCCTCCAATAGGAACAATCGCGTTGAGAGTCGGCTTGCTCAGATCAATAAGAGGATGCACGTTCTCTATCAGAGAATGGGCCCTACGCAGAAGAATCTACAAAGATACTAAACTACGTATGACGTCATTCACGAAACCTCGAATCCGGGAAAAGTCGAATCGTTCTTCATGAACAATTTAGTCTCATTCTTCTCCATTGATCCGAACATATTTCTGAAATTTACATATTTGTTGATTACAGTATCCGAAATGCATATCGATAGTGTATTCCGACTTTCAGGTTCACAGATGTGATGTCAACAATGACATTATACTCTGATATCTCAGATAAACAAACTCACGCTCCCCAAAGTGAAGATTCGATGGCGCTCTGGATAATTCCGGCCGTGGTGAACTTGAAGGATTCTTTATGATCACTCAGAAGTTTCAAACTGTATTTGGCTGAAAATGGACAAATGGATAAGAGAATTACAGTGGAATGACACTAACGAGGAACGAGATCAAATGCCCTTGGAAGTCCCAATTTCTCTCCGAAATAATCATGAAGAGGAATAGAAGAAGCAAGAATTACTCGATCAGGATTTAACTTGTGGAAAAGACCTCAAAGATACTGTGTTAAAAATGTATGAGAAACGTACATGTTTGGGGAAATATTTTTAAAGGCAGTGCAAATCTATTGGCTGACCGAGTCCACACAAATCGAAGACTTCTGTGATGGCGAGATCGAATTTGACATCATTGAGGACAGAGCAATTAGTGGAGTTGAGCACATCTGAATAAGTGTCATCACAAGATTACCCAGTACTCATCCTACTTTCACACTGTGAAGTTAGTAGATAACTGAAGTTGTTCGACGGCCAGTAGTGACCAAATGTGCTCCACATCTGTCAAACATATTTAAGGTTGCAAGAAGAAAATAAGTTATTTTATTAAGAAAATATGATTGCATTTCAGATTGCTCGTTTGAAAGGGTCGGAAGATCTCACTAAAATACTTGTTTTCATCAATAACTCGATAACCACCGAAGCAATCAACAATTTACGAACAGAGAGTCCCGGGTTCGATTCCCGGCCGTGACACCGCCTCCGCCTCACCCATTGAGGACGGGGAATTGGTAGTCGTGGCTAGATTACGCAGGTACTTCTACCTTTAGACCTACAGACTGACCCTAAATCAAATTTACGTACCACGAGATTGGGCCAGTGTTTTCAACACACTGAAAACCGTTGTTATCTCACATCTTCACTTTTTTTGCTGTACCGAGCGCTGTTGTGAATTGTGTGACTATACATATACAAAAGTTTAAAGTTCTCGGAATCACAATATTTTAAAAGGAAAAAAAGAGATTGCATATTTAAAGTAGCGCTGATCAGAGTGACAATACAGTGGATCTCATAACTCGAACACATCACTATTCACCTGCTGGTTAAGCGGAAGTTCGTCCCAGAATGCCCTCAATCCGTTGTCTTTTTTATCTCCATTTTCAATTATTTGATTCGAAATAAAATGCTGCTCCACAAAGATCTCCTGAAAAATGGGGTCCACCAATAGTTCAAATGGAAGGTTCATCTTACCGTAATCCCTTCCTCCAGATGCACTGCTTTCTGCTTCTTATCAACGATTGAATTAATAACAGTCTGAAAGCAAGAAATTATAATGAACCGTTCTACCGTTATCATTATCATTATCAACCGAACCGTTATCATTGAATTAGCTTTTTTTTAATATGGAAACCATGACCATCCAAAATAAGTACCGATAATATTGTCTACCGTAATCCTCTCCTCACCACATTGTATCCCGCATTGTGCATCTCATTCGCTATCGTACTCATGAACTTCATGTGGTAATGGCCGAGGTACGGATTATAGATGAGGACGTTCTTGTGTCCATTCTGCAATGATCGATCGATAATTGACTAATGGAGTCATCGATACCTCATTTCTCTTCTCTTTGGATGAACCTTCAATTGTCTCTCCTCCAATCGATCCAATCATAAAGAGAAGAAGCAGACTGCACACTCGCAGACGCATTCTGCCTAGACCAATCAATAATGGACTCGGTAGATCAACACTCTCCATGTCGACCACTCTCACAATCAACGACGTGGTGATAAGTACAAGTAAATGGATTGAGCGAAGAACAGACGACATTAGTGGAAGATTCTCCCTAAAGAGATCAAGGGGGAGAGGGGCAGAGGGAGAGAGATCATGAACAAGAGGAGCTTGGACGTCGAAAGAGAGGGGCGAAATAGTGATAAGAACCAGGAAGTGCGTTAGATTGACTCAGAGTGCGAGAGAAACAATGGAGATCTCACGAGGGCTTCGACTGCTAATCATAACGACCACCTAGTGATAAAGAATGATGAGAAAGTGCAGAGATTGGAGATAAATGACATGACAAACACTTGTCAATCTAGGAATTGAGAGAGAGAAGAGACAATGAGAAGATGACAAGAGAAGAGAAGAGAAGAGAAGAGAAGAGAATGAGGAATGGAGAATGAAGAGGGAAGAGAGGGAAGGAGGGACGAGGGGGATGGGAAGAGAGGGAGAGGGAGAGCACTGATCTACCTCCCCCATGTTTTGTAAGCACGCATGAATGCACTCTCGCTCCCTTTCTAGTCTGATCTAGGGATGCGCTCTCTCACTATCCTCCACTCTCTCACTCTTTCAATAGTGAATGGAACGAACAACTTTTGAATCAACGCGATTAACGTGCATAACACAACGAAAAACAACTCTAAGTAGCTACTTGAAACGTATGAAAACATGGTGGTCCAACGGGGAAATGAGGGAGAAATAGGGAGAGATCGGGAGATAGGGATGAAAAAGAGGAAAAGAGGGATCATGACAGTTATCTCACTCTTCTTCCATCTGATTGAATCGAGATAGACACGTCTCTCCATTGATTGTCACTTCCAATTCAATACAAATCGATCCATCGATATCGTAATCTTTGAGGAATCGACGACTTTCCATTTGGATCTTGGTTGAATCTGCAGAACAAACCACGTACATCTCTATCCCATCTGATTACCAACCAACCATCTCTTCTTCCATTCACAAACATATTTCGTCTCTCTATTTCGCCTTCTCTCACAGTTTCTCCATCTTCTGTTTCAAAATACTCACCCACGAGAACGAAAGATCCAATGGGTTTCTTCATTTCTTTCGCTGATTTCTCCTCGATATCTCTCACAATGGAAGATAGAGGAACACAGAGAGAGAAGGAACATCCATCCCACGAAACTGAACGAGTGTAGTAGTGGGTACGGTACTCGCCCATGAAGCAAAATAACGGAGATAAATGTCCTCACCAATCTTCACATCAACCATCTTCTCCTTCTCAGATACGATAGAAGAATGAATAGATGAGATTCTGCGACCGAATTCCTGAATTAATTGATCCATACCTTTTTTACTTTTATAGGGGGGGCAGCGTGTCGCCAGCAACATATCCCACCGGGTTTTTTTTTGCCGAAAACTCACTCGATTTCGGATCAGAACCTACCGCGTTTTGCTTAAATTCGCCAGGTCTTGTTACTGGCCCTTCCGCTTTTGACCACCAAGAACAAAAACCTTGCCCATCTCTGAATTGATCCCTCCTCTCTTTTCTTCCCTCCACTCACTCTATTCGTCTCTTCTTCGAATTCTCCCATAATTCTCTTCTGTTTTTCATCATTACTTTCTTCTCCAGATGACATATCTTCCCATTCAAATTCCATACACATATGGCTGAATCAGATTGAATAGATCATCACAAACATTCATCAATTGATCAATATATAACTGACCCCTTCTTCTCCATATAAGCTCTATTATAACTCTCCCAACTCTCCGTTTCATCTTCTGCTTTCTTCTTCTTTCTCTCAGTTTTCTTCACTTCTCCTCTTGCTTTTCTCTTTCTCTTCATTTCATCCGATTCATCATTCAACCAATTCACCATTCGATTCACTTCCAATCGAGTGAGAAAACGAGTGAAAAGTGCCTACAATGCCACGTCCTTCATAATAATGGATCACATTAGAATGAGGGCAGAATTGCCGATCATTCATCATTTTGTCCTGCTGAAATGGTACCCAATGTGGTCATTCATTCATTCTCACATCTCCCTTATCACCTCTCAGAGTATCAAGCCATTTTAAATTTCGAAAAAAAAATGTGGTGAAAGACAGAAAATGAAATGAAGAAACACAACTAAATAACTTTTTAGTCGAAAGTCGGAATCAGGCCATTCCTGAACGAGCCGGCAAGTTGCTCGGAGTAGTTTAAAAATGAACTACTCTCCCATACCCACTATCTCTCATTTCATTTCCAAATTAACTTCACGCATCACGAGGATATCTCAGAGTTAATCTAATCGATAAATTATCAAATCTCTCACAATTCCATTCTCAGTCAGCATCGATCTTCGATTATACAACTGAATTAGAGAGAGAACAGCAGCTGGGAGATCAATCGATCGATCGATTTCCTTCTGCAGTGTGATTATCGATTGTTTATCGAGTCTACTGTATTCCCTCACCATTTTACCCTGCTCCATGATGAATTCCTCATAATTAGCGTCGTGATTTTCTGAATACAATATTAAATTCAGTGGGAAAAAATAAGTCAACCGACGTTTAGGGAAGACTCCACATAGAGAAGGAATGAAGGTGGACATCGCCCCAATTGAACAATGAGGGAAGTCAAATTGGAGAGAAGATGGAGTAAGAGGAGAGTAGAAGAAATGAGAGAAGAAGGGAGAATGAAGTGACAACAACTGAAATTATGAAGATGTACGATCACACAATCAATCGATAATTCAACATCGATTTGATGACCTACCGAGGCGGAAACGAGAACTGCCGTGTTTCCCACGTAGAGTAAACGGGAATCGGGCCAATCCAGTTCGGGAAGTTGGCACGGACGATTATCGATTCTGAGTCGACAAATCTTATTTTACAGAAGTACATCAAGTAACTAGTATTAAGGGAAATAATGATCGTGGTTACCTATTCTCACTAAATTGCAGATGAAGTTTCTTGAGTATATCATAATCTTCCTCACTCCAAATCGATTCTTCACCTGAATTGACTCAATTTCTCTCTATCTTTCGTTTGAAATACCTTGAACGAAGTTCTCGAACGTCGATGTAGTGAATCGAGTGAAGGTCTAGGAGAAAATTTCATATTACTATGAAACAGTGAATGAATATCTAACCTCGAAGTATTTCTCATTTTCAGTGATCAATTTGAGAAGAGGAATTCGATTGGATGAATTCTGCAATGGGAGATATTATTGAATGAATCGACGACGACTTTTGCACCTTCTCAATTTCCCTTGTCAACTCTACGATGAGAGAAGGAAAGACGAGTTCAAGCGCCACTTTGAGACGAATCAGAAGGTTGTCCCCACACCAACCACAACCTGCACAGGGTAATGTAGCCTGTCATCGCTTATATTTGAATAACTCACAATTAATTGGCTTCTTGCAGGGGTAGACAGCATCGAGAATAGCTTCGAATGACTCCAAATGAACATTGAGATCGAATCTCTCCATTGATCGATCACTCTCACTTCCATAGAAGAGATCGAGAAAGAATGGAGAGTGCAGTGATAACAACTACAAGGATATCAGAAATAAATCTTCCTATCGAGTCGGAAATACACACTTACCGTGGCAGATACTGTAATCTCTTTATTATCGATTATCAGAATCTTTCGATCGGCGAATTTGGACACGTCAAAGTTCTTGTAGCATTTGAAGAAATGAGGGGGAAACTGAACGAGGCATTGATGTTATCTACACTAGGGTCTGCATTTTGACTCTTTCAGTGAATCTTGACTCATTCCTCGAAGATTCGAGCGGTCGAAGAGTCAAAATGAATCGATTCAAATGAATCGGGATTCATTTGAATCTTCGTTCTGTTTTCGCCATTTCTGATTGGTTTTCGACGCGGTTTTTGCTTTATCAGTATCAACATATGTATACGTACTTCCCTAAGACTGCTACTTGTATTTTTAATCAATTTTCTTCCTTGTAGTTCAAATTTGGTTGCAGCACGGTCGAATATCTAGGCAAATAGGAATACAATAAGTAAACTTGAGATGGAATGTATGTTTAGAAATGATAGAGTGACAAATGACACCATTATCCGATGTTTTACACGAATCTGAATTTGGAAAGTGTGCGGATTTTTAGAATCATGAACATTCAAATTGTGCAAGAAGGGTACAGATTCAGATTTCCAGGCATCATAGATAGTCCATGCATGCGAAAATGTTATCCCATTGCTGCTTTAGACGTCATAAAATATGGAAGATTCAATTGAATCTTAGAGAAGATTCACCTGAATCTTCGCATTTCGACTCTCGCTCACTTTAGATTCATTTCACTCTCTCCATTCACCGATCGCGCGGTCAGCGAAGATTCAAAATGCAGACCCTAATCTACACCCCACGACAGTCGCACCATGCTTACAGCATACATTATTTTTATTGCGCTTCCTCATGACTCGCATAAATAGTATTATATATTCGGAAATAATCTCACGGGATCTCGAGGAGACACGAAGGCCCCCTTCTTGTGCCCATTGTGTTTGTCCACGCAGCAAGGGAGACATAGAGGAAGACGGAACTAGAATAGACCATGATTATGGTTGTTGATTTTTCTCTCTGATCTACCCCTTCGATCAATAATTACGGCTAGGGGTAGATCAGTGAAGTCTCTCTCTCTCTCTCTCTGATCTATTCCGTGTAACTATAGTATTCGATGTATCTCACTGATCTACCCCTTCTCTCTCACCTTCGAGCATAGTTTGTAGAGGCACAAACAAAGACCAAACAACAACAAGTACAACAATTAGCGTAGTCTTCTATCTGAGAAGAATAGTTCCTCGATCGACGATACCGTAATCCATTATACGCTTCGTAGAATCCAGCAAAGTTCCTGCAATCGACCGCATGACTGATCTACCGTAACCTGAATGCATTACCATTGTACTCGAATCTTCCGTCCGGGAATCCCTTGGCCTTGATGATTCTCTTGAATATATCGATCCTCGTTGACTGTCTCACTTTCAAGACGCATGATCGACCTGATTGTGATAAATATATGATGAGATATCAACAGCGACCAATGAATTAGCATGCTAATTCCAGTGATATTGCACATGAGCAAAATAGCCAGCTATACCTCTATTGACATCTCTGACATTAACATTGATGAATGTTCTCATTTGTCTTCTCTCTTCATCATTCAATTGATCCATTCTATTCACTCGCTCTTCCTCCTCTTCTTTCTTAATTTCTTCATCCTCTTTCTTCACTTCCTTTTCTTCTTCATTCTCGGTCTCCACTTTCTTTTCACCTTCTTCTTCTTCCTTTTCCTTCTCTTCTCTCATCTCTTCCTTCCCTTCATCCACTGTCTTCTCACTACTCTCCTTATCTTCGTTCTTATCCTCTTCTTCTTCCCTCTCTCCATCCTCTTCGTCTTCCTTCTCCTGTTCCTTTTCTTCATCTTCTTCCTCCATTTTCTCCTCTTCTTCCTTTTCTTCACTCTCCATTTCTTCAATCTCTTCTTTTTCTTCTTCTTCTTCTTCTTCTTCTCCTCTCGCTTCCTTCACTCTTTTCTTCAATGTCTTCGTAATCTTCCCATACAACCAAGGGAGATCTTCTTTGTGGAGATAATTAGTGAGAGTCATCTGAAAATCACTTTTTTGACACTCACAATCAGTCCAATCAGAATAAAATTTTAAAAAAAACGATATAAAGTAAATACACTGACAATCTCATTATCACTCAGCTTGTTCTTCTCATCCATCCACTTCATTAACTGTCTCACAATATTCGTGATTTCCGAATGAGAATATTCTCTCACCTCAAATAGACGAGCAATCCATCTTACTTATTTCAATTGTATTCAACTCCTTTACCTTCACTTTCTTCCACTTGATCACATCCAATCGATCGAGTTTATCCAGAAGAACTAACACATCAGGCGAGATTCCTTAATAATATTGAGTGACACGGGATACGGTAACTCCCTCACCTCTAGGTATCGATCCATTCACAATCTCAAGCAATTGAGCAAAGACTGTCGAATCCTCGGATAGGTCAAAGATCACTTCTCCGTTATTTCCCCCGTAGAAGAGGTTCAAGAAAACAGGAGAGAAGAGAGCCAACGTCTGCAACAATTACGGTAGATCAATGCTTATTACGGTACGTCGCAGGTTGATCGATTCGCAAGGGAATTTTGTCCTAATAAATGGATAAATTCTGACCGTGGCCGACACGATGAATCTCGTTTCTCCCACTCGAATCACACGACAATCGGGGATCGAAGGAGTGACGAGAAATCGATAATCGCCCTTTGTCTAAACATAATCAAATCAATAAATTCCCTAAATCTCTTCTGTGTGCCTTCTCTACGTCATTCTCATTCGGTGTTTCGAATCTCCTTTTAAAACTGTATGAGTTAGGGTCACTTCTCGTTACCCAGTGAGGCTGTAATGCAGTACAATGGTTACAAGACAACGGAATCCATAATGCTGCATTCATTGTCGATGTCATATCATTTTAAGGGTCAAAACGGTCTCATTTCGCAAACTCTCTCGACTGGTCGATTCGAGAGAGTGTGTGAAGTGATGATACTTCGACAATGAATCGAGCATAAAGTTAACCGATCTCACAAGGGAGTCGAAATGCTTGAGGGCCGGAAGCAACTCAATCGTTCTTGCCAATTGAAGTCGTCCTTCGGTCTTCCTCTGGCACATCTCACAACCTGAGAGATAAATAGTCAATTGGAATAACATCACTTTCCAATGAGAAGAACGTTAATGATAAAAAAAATTACATTTGATTTTCTTGTGCTTTGTATACATAAGATCGAGTAGATCTCCGAGAATGGAAGGATCTTCGTCCATTTTGAAATGAAGTTGATCTCGTTTCTCGGGAGTTCCGTAGAAGAGCTTATTGAAGTATGGAGAATGAGTGGCCAGGAACTGAAGTATCAAGACGATATTTTGGTAAATTTATTATGAATACATTTATTTTAAATTTACATACCGATGCGCTAACTTTAAATTGAATTCCCCCCGCATCGATAATTTTTCTATCGGGGAATCGAGAATGATCGACTGCCTTGTGAGCACCGAAGCACATTTGGTGATCCTCAATATCGAAATATTTCATTTTACGATTATTATAATCCTCACAGAATGGGGCAGGAAGGGTGCAGTGATGTGTCCCGAGTGAGTCTTTCCAATGCATTTCCAGCAAAGAGGATCTCGATACTCAAATATATCGGTCAATATTCCAATCTCACTCACATAAGGATTTCGCTCGATACCTTGTTGCAGAAAGTGTCCCAACACGCTCTTCCTTCTCCTCTCTTAATTTCTTTGCCACACTCGGAACACTCGACGTCCATCTCCTCCTTCACTTCAATTTCTTCATCTTCTTCATCGATAGCCGATTCTCCTTTCCTCATCTTCTCGAGTCTCTCCATAAACTGCTCTTGGAAATCTGAAGAAGTGAAACATACCAAAGAGCTTCAAATATCTCTTCGCATGCGATATTTGGAGCTCTTTGATAGGCACGAGTACATATTTAACATCAAGTTATTCTTCCAATCAGAATCTCACCAAATATTGCGAGATTCTTGACGAAAGGCTCTCTGCTGGTCGACTTGCACGTGGGACAAGTCCTCCTGCAATTGAGAACACTTGAATCAAGTGATGCAAAGAGGACCAACGTTTTATAGGAGCCGCAACAAGATGTACACAAGAGATGTCCACATGAGAGAGTGTGGGGATGAGAGTGAGGATCTGTAATGTAACAGATTATGATAGAATATAAGGAATTGATTCGATAGATTGCACGAATGAGATGTACTAGATAAGAAATTAGGGTTACCTTTGGAAAATAGTCGATTGCATTTGGGACATTTCAGCTTCAGTGCATTCGCCAATCCACCGTAGTCTACTGTAGTAGACGACATCTAAAAATTGATTAAATGGGGGATGGATCAATGAGAGCAAATATGGGTGATGGTAAAGAACTAAATATGTATATACTCACTTCAATTTGTATAATTAAAAAAAACTTTTTATTAGAACAATTATAAATTCTGCATTTCACAACAACAACAAACGGATAAACAGGTGCAACACATACATTTATTACCCATAGAAATTTGAGCAGCTCTCTAAATATATACTACTGGATGCATTGTAGTGAGCTGTCAGTCGTCCTCGATTAAAGAAATCATTCATGAATCGGGCATCGACCAAGTTACAGAATCTCATGAGAGAGAAGTTATTCACTCAAAAAGACACTCATTAAACAGTTGATTTACGATTTGTACCTTCATTCCAATGATATCCACCATGGAAGGTATCGACGAAGAGATCGAATGTCGCCTTGTCACACAGATCGAATTTAATCACCCGCTTTTCACGATTCTTATCGCCGTAGAATAAATCGAGAAATCCAGGTGCATGGATGCATAGTACCTGTGCATGCAAATTATAGAGAAGGTTTACTGTTGTACTACTTATAAATAAAGTAAAAAGGTGAACAAAAAAGTATTAGATATTACAATATAACCATAGATCGACAGGTATGTGAAAATCGACGAAGCCTACCCATATTTTGGCATTTTTAAGGACAATTTCTAAGAAAACCCTACCCACAATTTTGGAATTTGAGATAAAAAATTGTAAACCCAACCAACATTTTGGAAATTTCGCGGCCAATTTTGGAATATTCTACCCACATTTTCGACATTTTCCTACCCAGTTTGTCGATCTATGAATATAACCGACCGAAGCAGAGACAACAGTAGGAAGTCCATCGAAAAGAAGAACTCGAGAATCGACGTAGTGCATCTTGGGAAGGAAAGAAGCAGTGGGAAGACATTTCGAACTAGCGCATAACGGATACAATTGAGAGGCATTTTAATACACTTACTAAGTGTGATTTGAATCGAAGAACGACTCGAATTTCTTCAGAAGAACTTCATCGCATTCCATCTCAGATTCGAATTTCGCAAAAGATTCGAAGTATGGTATCACGTATTTCTGGTAAAATAAAAATAATTTGAAACCATGAACAAAAAAAACAAACAGCAAACGCCTGCCAATCATCATTGAGCGATTCGTAGAGAGACATCTTCACTTTCTGGAGGAAGATTTGATTAGAAGAAGTGGAGATAAGCAAACCATTGGCTGAGAACTATTGATTCGATGAATGAGATTAACAAGATCGAAACGAATCATCAAATGGAATCGATCCTTGAGAGAATTTGAGCAGTCTTCACAACTTGAAACAATATGAGCAGTGAAAGAATGCACGTTACCAACAAAGCTCACATGGTCTTTCATCGTCCACATAATCCCAATATGCATTGATACAATCGGAGCGACGATGATATATGGATCCATTCATTTTCCATGGGTAGATCATATCCAGAATGTCACTGAAGACTTTAGGATCGGCATCTAATGAAATTGGATCCAAAGTGGGAGGAGAACTGGAGAAGAGATTGTCGAAGAAGGAAGAATGCACTGACATCAACTAAATTGAATACGTTTCTACGAGTAATCAATAATCGAACGAACCGTGGCACTGACAATGAACTCTTCTCCATTCACATTCAAAACACGTCGGTCTGCGAACAAAGTGTGATCTACCGACTTGTGATTATTCCGAAAGTCAGCATGAACCTAAACCTCCTCGATTCCATTGAATTATACTAGGTGGAACTCACATCTCCACCGCGCTCTATCCAGCCATGGCCATTATGATTCTCGAACAAGCACGGATAGCACAGAGGAAACTGGAAGTCACAATGGTTCGATGATATAGAAGGGAACCAACCTTGGAGCAGGAAACACAGGTAAGCACTTGACTGTCCGTTTGATAGATATTACAGCTCTCGCATTTAAACGTATGGTCTGCTGATCTAACACTCGCAAGGATAAAACTGGAATTGATTCGCTTGGCCAGGTCTGTAAATACATCTCAGAATAAAGGACGCAAAATTATACAACTAACCTAACAAAGTCAGATTGGCTGCAGAGTGCGAAGATTTTACATTACAGCATAGTGAATTGAAATCTCTCTGTTGGATTCTGAAACCGGATATCATCGGACCAACTAGATGTTCACAAACCTTTTGTGACGACATTGATCACACTCAATATGTCCACATCCTAAATTGAGTGGAGTCGACTCTGAAATGAACAAATTAGCGGAAAATTTTGAAGTAAACAAACTTGGAGAGAACGGTTTTAGACAGCTTGGACAGGCAAACTGCGGATGGTCGTCCTCCGGTTTGAATGAGATGTATTGAGGCATCAGTTCTCAAACAAAATTTGTATAATTATTCAACAAAAAAGAAAGGAAATCGAATACTATTAAAAAAAAACAAAAAACGATATCCAAATTGAAAATCAGGTTCAACATGCCGTAAATCAAGAGGTCTCACCAGGAAAGACTACCGTAAGCTTTATAATATTGATATTATGAAAAATTTATATTTAATTTTGTTTTTTTGTCGGTTATTTATTATTATGATTACTAGTATACTATACTACGTTATCATTTCGTTGCAATCATACATGAATTGCGAGAGACTTTTTCGAAAAATATTATTTCTGAGAAGACAACTTTTGTGCAGCGTATTTAAATTTTGTTACGTCTTTTCGAAAGATAAGAATCATAAAGAAAATTGTAAACATGACACGACAAACAGTGCAAAAAGAACCCATTAGAATATTCAGTAGATTTTCGACTGTCTTGGGATGAGGGTTGGTCTTCCATGTTTTCCCCTTTCCAGATTGTTCTGTGACGTCATCGTTCTCTTCTTTCATCTGCATTCCTAATCTTTCAATGGCTTCTCTATCACTTTCCTCTTTTCGTCTCGTCGTTCTTAAAATCCCGTGGTTGAATCCAATTTATCCTCTTTTCTTCATTAGTTTCATCACTCCTTCCATTCTCATCTCTCAAATTCATCCGATTGTTCAATGTTCCTTTTCTCTTTTTCCAATCTGCTTTTCCCTCTTCCTCTTCCCTTGTTTGACTCTTCCATTCAATCACAATCGATTTCTTCTCTTCATTTCTCCCCTCAATTCTCGTCTCTTTTCAGAAATTCTTGCTTCAATTCAACACAAATGGAACTTTCCGACGCCGAAGGAATGGGAATTTCGATAACAGCCGATCATATTGTTATTGAACAGGTACCAATTCTCCCTTATTCTTCTCATGATGTCGTGTTACTAACAAAAATCTCTAGATATCGTAGTTACATCAGACGAAGCATCTAGTACAAACTGCGTTTCCTTCTCCCTATTAGTCGAAGTGTTGTGTTAGATGACACGTCAGTGTGATTATTCCCCCTCTCCTTTCGCATTTCTTCGTTTTCTCCTTTGGAATCGCTTCTTTTTATGTGTTGAAGGAGTTCTTCTCGCTACGAAATGACGAGTGAAAGAGCAGATGAAAGACTGGTAATCATCTTATTCACTACGATTTTGAGAACCATAAATAGGAAGAAAGGAATTAGATGATACCCTAACTATAACTAATTCTCTCACATGATCTTTTTCTTGAGGCGAATCGTCTATTCGATGCATGTGATTCGTCTCGCAAAGGATTTGTAGTTGGAATGGATTTGGGAGTTCTCGATGCTTATCTCACTGATAAAATAACGGATAGAATAGTGGAGAAATTGGAGCAACAAGAGAACAAATTCCTCACTCGAGAGCAATTCGTCGCTTTTCTGCGTGAGTTTTCCTTGCACTTTAATCCCTCAATCGAAATCTAATCTGCTCAGCTGAAATTGCATCTCTCGTAATAAATCTTGTGGAATCTGACACGAGAGAAGCCCCGTGCTTGTGATAATATCAGTGAGAAGGGGAGGGAGGAAGGGAGGGAGGGGGGGCAGATCCATTCATATTCCGCCTCTCTTTCCATTGACACCTGAACCAACAAACTTGTGTCTCTCAATGTTTCGATCGATTCCGTCTTCAATTATTGATTATTTCTCCCTTCAGAACCGTATCTCACTCGACCACAACCACTCCATCGTGACGCTCCAGCTACAATTTCCATTGATCTCTCAGACGAAGTAAGAAATAGAAAGATAATTATAAGGAAGGAGATGTTTTGATGATTAGTGTTTCAACTCAAGAGTTTTCACTCTGTCTACGATATTTATTTGGGTATTTCTGAAATCGTAGATCTGCTTACGCCAAAATTGAGCTATAAATGCCTTCTATGTTCTACTTTCGCTGGCTTTCTTCTGGGTGGTCACTTGATCGATGGAAGTTCTCTTTGGCCTCAAAAGATAACTTCTATCGTCGCTTGCTTTGCATTGCTTCTTCTCATTGCAGAGTCTTCCCCTCCATTCGATGATTGCTCCTCAGCCTTCCATTGATCCCTCTATCGATCCACCAATCGATAATCCTTCACTCGACGATCTCTCATCTTCTCTCGTCGATGAAGTTCTCCATGACGTCCGACTCCAATTGGAATCCCTTCGTACCAACGATGAGCCCTCTTCAGTCATCCATGAAGTGCTTGTACCCAATCGAGAGATTGGGGACGATCCCCTCCCCCTCTCAGCCATACCCTCTAATATCCTCGAAGAGACAATTCCTCGCAAGGGATCGGGCAGTCTCGAGTCTGGTCCTCCGAGTAGAAAAGACTCGGGAATTCTAAAGGGAATCTCCGAGTTTCGAAAGAGAAACAGTGATTTGAACATGCGGGAATCAGATAGTGTATCGTCGTCTCTCGATAAAGAAGAGAATATCGACCTCGGATCGAATTCAGTCTCTCTCGATGGACCCGATCCTGTGACTAGACCAAAGAGTAGAATGGACTTCATTGGAGACGAACCACTCCCAGTTACTCCCCAGAGAACTCCCCAGAGAACTCCCCAGAGAACTCCCAAGGTATCCTCTGTCATACCTCCTGAAGTGAAGAAAGAAGAAGAAAAGATGAAGAAACCGTTGAATAGACTGCCAACTTTCCTTATTGAGCAGACGGAAACTCCCACTGGAGAGAAATATTTTTATGCTGAAGATGAAAGTGAAGAGGAAATGAGTGAGAGTGGAGACGAACCAATTGGGGATGCTTTTGATTTAGAGAGAAGAAGGAAAGAGGAGAGAGAATTTAGAGAGAAGGAAGAGAAGAAAAGGATGGAATCAATGGAAAGAGATCGAAATGAGGAGAAAGAAGAAATGATTGTTGAATCGAGAGACAGAAGTTATTCGAGGATTGGAAGAAGAGAAGAGGAAGAAGAAAGATGGAATAGTCCGAATGAAGGGAAGGAAGAGATTCATTCTGATGGAATGAATGATGTAGACGAAGAAAATGATGAAGAGGTAAGGAGACCGGGGGTAATGATCAAACTCTCCTCATTCCAAATGCTCTCTCATCGATCAGACAGCGAGAGAGAGCATGCAGAATAGAAAGGGTCAGTCCATTACTCGTAGACTGCTTATCTGGTAGAAAGGGACGTGAGTGTGTGGGTGGACCAGTCTCCATCCCGAGTAATCCCTCTCCTCGCTTTCTCATATTGGATGCATGTCTCACTCTCACCTTAGGGAGCAAAAGAAGTGTGAGAAACGACTGGAAACGAACTCTTTCCTTCTCGAATTCAACTGTTTGTCGTCTCTTTCGACTGTTTTCCATTAGAGAAAGAAACCATCGAAGACTCCATGGCCTTTCCTCTTTTCTCTTTTCTCGTAGTGGGCATCTTTCTTTCCATGTCTCTTCTTCTCTTCCTCAAACAACCTCCTCTGTCCTCTCATTTCTCACCTCATTTAGTCTGTTTCCAGTCTCAATTTGTCTATCTGACTCACATCTCTCTTCTCTGCCTCATACCATTCATCTTCTCAATTTGACCTACCCCATATTCATTGCCTATTTTCTCCACTCTTCGACTGTTCTCTCATATTCTCAATCTCTCCATCTATTTCTCAAACTCTAATTGAATAGCAGCCAGGTGTATTATCTCATATCTTTCCCTCCCATGAGAAAGTATTGTCCGTTAGAGTCTGTCTTCTCAATTATTCCCAGTTTCGTCTCTTTTCCATTCAATCAAATTTCTTGTTTCATTGTCCTTTTCACTCACTAATTCATTCTCCTCTAAACCAACTTCCTCCAGTCTCTTCTTTGTTGGGTCGAATGGGAGATTTCTCTCTTCTTCCCTTATCCATTTCATCCCATCAACTCTCTTCTTCCTCAGTTACTCAGAACTGCTCGAAACCATTTCTTTGAGTCCCATTAGCATTTAGATAGATGATCGCTCCACGCAAAACTCTCCCATTCCCCCGCCCATTTTCATTTTTAGTATTCTCATTCGTTCTATTTCTGGTGTTCACACCAGTCTCAGACAGGCAAGTTTAGGGAATCCAAACATTTTCGGTGAAGTTTCTTCCTCCTTTCTCCTCTCCTCTCAATATCTCTTCAGATGTTAGTAGATGGTCGTCCGTCGATGCTTCGAATGGGAGAAGTCACTCTGGCTGATGAACTATCTGTGTCTGCACGAGGATCCACTCCTTCCACTCTAAGGAGCGACATGATATCACCACTGTCAGTTACATTATTTATCCCATTTTTACACCTAGACTCCATATCTATTTGACCCTGTGATTATAATAGTTGCATTCATGTCCATCTGAAATCTGCATCGATTAATAATGCTCAAGGTAGATTTTTGATTCTGTCCTCACCATATTTCTGGAAGAGGAAGAGAAGGGAACGCGTGACACTTTGTGGGAATTGGGGGGATTGAGGGGGCTAAACTCTGGAAAGGAAGAGACACTTGAAACCAGTGCAGAACCTATACTAAATTGCATTCTGCACGCTTTTTGTCGAGTGAGATGAAAGGATTGAAGAGAGAGAGTAGAGATACAAACAATGGACGCATGTGCAATAACTGGAGAGTACAAATCGGATTCGTTCGCTCTCGCTTATTAGGCACGAAAATGACGGAATGGAGAGAGAGAGAGAGAGAGAGAGAAGTGTTCGAATGGTTCAGTCGACATCATTATTTCCTTGTTGTTGTAGTTCCCTTCTATCCTCACCTTCTCAACTTAATTCAAATCAACTTCTCTTATGCCCTCAGGGCGAACGTCGTTCATTCGATTATCTCTCCTCCCTTCACATTTTCCTTTCCTCTCATCACTTTTCTCTTTTCTCTTCATCATCTCAAACTCCTCTGTCCATTTCCATCCTATTATTGTTGGAACTGCATTTCTATTCAATTCTCATTTTACTTCTCTCTAAGACGGATCGTAATTAGACCCTGGCAGTTCTCAGACACTTCCATTGTTTCAAATGACGTGGAAATGAGAGGAATTGGGAAATTGGAGAGTGGGAAAGTGATTCTTTTCTCACTCTCAACGATATAAGAGAGATTGTCAATATTGGGGTTTACAATAGGGGCGAATCGAGAGATTCATTCACATTCTGTCTCTATTTCGTTCCTTTCCTCTCTCTTCTCTTCAATCTCTCCATTTCAGATCAGATTCGTATCCATATCGAGTTGAAAACTGTTCCCCATTGGGAGAAATGCTCGACCAGCCAAGTCCATCCATTATAAAGGTGAAAAGATACAATTTATTTTTAATCGTCAACATTTACATAAATAATCGAATTAATGAAAAAGATATTAAATGATTGACTACTAACTTTCTCT
Organism: Pristionchus fissidentatus; assembly: GCA_036245785.1. Taxonomy (NCBI): domain Eukaryota; kingdom Metazoa; phylum Nematoda; class Chromadorea; order Rhabditida; family Neodiplogasteridae; genus Pristionchus; species Pristionchus fissidentatus. The sequence continues at coordinate 20,816,910 of BTSY01000004.1, read as the reverse complement.
CATTTCTTCTCTGATCTCATCTCTTCAGCATCGTAAATTCCGTCCTCTTCTACCCGATTTGAGTGATGGAAGTCCAGTGAAGGGAGGAGGACAATCACTTGCTGATGTGAGACAACTAGTGTTGTTAGATCGAAGGGAGGGGGACAATCACTTGCTGATGTGAGACAACTAGTGTTGTTAGATCGAAGGGAGGGGGACAATCACTTGCTGATGTGAGACAACTAGTGTTGTTAGATCGAAGGGAGGGGGACAATCACTTGCTGATGTGAGACAACTAGTGTTGTTAGATCGAAGGGAGGGGGACAATCACTTGCTGATGTGAGACAACTAGTGTTGTTAGATCGAAGGGAGGGGGACAATCACTTGCTGATGTGAGACAACTAGTGTTGTTAGATCGAAGGGAGGGGGACAATCACTTGCTGATGTGAGACAACTAGTGTTGTTAGATCGAAGGGAGGGGGACAATCACTTGCTGATGTGAGACAACTAGTGTTGTTAGATCGAAGGGAGGAGGACAATCACTTGCTGATGTGAGACAACTAGTGTTGTTAGATCGAAGGGAGGAGGACAATCACTTGCTGATGTGAGACAACTAGTGTTGTTAGATCGAATAATTCTATTCGCGAATAGGTTTTTTTCGATCGAACATTGCTAGAGACGACAATGCCATCAACTAATTCAATCTCACCTTCAGGAACTCAACAATGTTCAGAATGGAACGAGAAGAAACAATGGAGGAATTCCACCTGAATTGGTATTGTATTTACGTAATTGAATTTCGCTATAGAATTGTCTGGAAATTTGTTCATAGATGTTTCGAATCGTTCTGTAATATTTCCAATTACATTTGACATGAACCCCTTACTGATCTGTGTTGAGGACATGCGAACCCCCGATCGAATCTTCAAAGTGGTGTTCGTAGGTGATTCTGCAGTGGGAAAGACTTGTTTCCTCCATCGATTCTGCCACAATCGATTCCGTCCTTTATTCAATGCAACCATCGGAGTCGATTTCACCGTTAAAACAATTCAGGTGTGCTATTCCATCATCCTTCGATGTTGAAAATATCCAGTAAAAACTTCAATTGGATTTACGCTGCTCTCTTTTTATGAGCCCGTTTGCGTAAGAGTCAGACAATCTTCAACACGCTCCGTACAGTGATTTTGTAATAGTCTAATATTATGACGGTTTTTTGTACATCTCGATAGGTAAGAGACAATGGTCAAATGCCATATCATGCAAATTTGATGGTAGTTCACAATAATTTCTTGAAGATACACCGTTTTCGCACTTTTTTGGGTATAGCTAGAGAACCAATGGACTAAATGTCAAAGTCCAAAAAGAGACTTAGGTTTAATTTCTATTTAGATTCTGATGATGCCAATTGTCTGTTAAATATACAAGTAGTAGTGGAAATAAAATTAGCATCTGACTTCCAAAGAAAGTGTAAGGTAATCGCTTAAAGAAGGCCTCCCACGAATATTTGGTCACATAAACTGCCAACGCAGTGCTATGGGGGACGCTCACCCGATCACATTTCAACGCATCCGAAAATCTACCGTAATCTCTAAATCGATATATTGACTCTCAAATGGCTACAAAAGAACCAATAATCGACAGGCAACGCGTGTTAGGACCAAAAATACATGCAATCGACGAAAAATAAAGTTTTCGTTGATATAGGGGTAATCGCTTAAGAGACCGTCCACGAGAGAGTGGAAAGGGGTCCCGGATGAGAATTCGACAACCTACCCTCAAACTTTTTTCATGGAATGAACATCACGAATGCTGATCGCGACCGTATATATTTAAGCCTGAAAAAATTGTTCGAGGTCAAAAATTTTTTTTCAAAATTTTCAGACATTTTTTCGTCGAAAAATAAAGTTTCAAAATACTTTGCGAAAAATATTCTCTTATACGTATTTTTATGCGCTGGTTCCGAATTTGGTAGTTAGAACTGTTGAAACTCACTTTTAAAAAAGTTATGATCGAAAAATCAGATTTTTTCGTGAAAAATCGAAAATATCTTTTTTCCCACCCCCCTTTCAGGTAAAGCCACCTATATTTTCGGAATCTACATCAAAAGTTACGATATATGCCTTTTTATCGTAATTTTAAAAATGAGGATATTGATCGATATTTTATCTCAAACTTGCATAATTCCTTATTTTTCGTTCGGCCAGTTTCTTACAAGTGTCTTACAGGTTCGTGTGTGTGCCAACTTCCGATGTCAAATAGACAAAAATATTCAGAAAGTATGAAAACATGGTCTATTTAGATTATCGAGAGTAAATACAAGACGTTTCAAAATTTTCCAAAATTCATACAATCATCATAATAAACTATCAAAGATCAGGGTTCTATCACGAAATATAGTTTCTACTTTAGGCACAAAATGTTTGGATTGCAATATTAAATAAATGTTCTGTTGGTACTCTTCGATTTCATGCATTGGTTCATGGTGATTTTTTTTTCGTGACATTTCTCCCCAATCCATCTGAAAGTTACGTATAGCGCCCTATGTTACTTTATTGAGTATAAAGAAGCTTTAGTAACAGTTAATTCTCCATAAAATTAGAAAAAATATTTTGCGATTTTGGACCATGACCCCGGGTTCATGGTGATTTTTGAGAAAAAAAAAATTTTTCGTAGAAGTTGGATAAACTTGTCCTTTTGTCAGTTGATGCAACTCTGTAAGTGTACTACACAGCTAAGATATTTCATCGTGCACGCCACTGGTACTTTCAGAAATGTTTTATGAATATCATTTTTTGGCCATTTCCGAGTCATAATTTTTTTCCGACATGAACCAATGCATGAAATCGAAGAGTACCAACAGAACATTTATTTAATATTGCAATTCAAACATTTTGAGCCTAAAGTAGAAACTATATTTCGTCACAGAACCCTGATCTTTGATAGTTTATTATGATGATTGTATGAATTTTGGAAAATTTTGAAACGTCTTGTATTTACTCTCGATAATCTAAATAGACCATGTTTTCATACTTTCTGAATATGTTTGTCTATTTGACATTGGAAGTTGGCACACACACGAACCTGTAAGACACTTGTAAGAAACTGGCCGAACGAAAAATAAGGAATTATGCAAGTTTGAGATAAAATATCGATCAATATCCTCATTTTTAAAATTACGATAAAAAGGCATATAACGTAACGTTTGATGTAGATTCCGAAAATATAGGTGGCTTTACCTGAAAGGGTGGTGGGAAAAAAGATATTTTCGATTTTTCACAAAAAAATCTGATTTTTCGATCATAACTTTTTTTAAAGTGAGTTTCAACAGTTCTAACTACCAAAATCGGAACCAGCGCATAAAAATACGTATAAGAGAATATTTTTCGCAAAGTATTTCGAAACTTTATTTTTCGACGAAAAAATGTCTGAAAATTTTGAAAAAAAAATTTGACCTCGAAAAAATTTTTCAGGCTTAAATATATACGGTCGCGATCAGCATTCGTGATGTTCATTCCATGAAAAAAGTTTGAGGGTAGGTTGTCGAATTCTCATCCGGGACCACTACCCACTTGTTACGTTCTCTCGTGGACGGTCTCTTAATAGATATGAGGGGTACCACAGCCAGTGACCTACAAAAAAAATTGGTGTAAAACAAAAGCGACCCAACTGAGTTATGATTTATTAACTAAGCCTAAAATTGCCATCCAACGCCGATTTGCCCAAGGAATAGTGCAATTTACATGTATTCTTCCTTTCATTTCGGATTATCGCACACCGCGCAGTCCCCTGAATGAGAGAGGAGAGTGAAGTTTCATGTAAATTGCATTATTCCTTGGACAGATCGGCGTTGGACGGTAATTTTAGACTTGGTTAATAAATCATAACTCAGTTGAGTCGCGTTTGTTTCACACCAAATTTTTTTTGTAGGTCACTGGCTGTGGTACCCCTCATATCTATTAAAGAAGGAGTACCACGAATAACCATTGCCTGATTTTCAATAAGCCACTACAGTATACCGGACACGAAAATGGAGCGCGCACACTCGTGTTAGGGGCAATTTATATGCTTTCCATTACGAAAACTATTATATTTTTGATGAAAACCGATATTATCCACGGGGGGAAACATTATTATATCAACGAAAACTTTATTTTTCGTCGATTGCATGTATTTTTGGTCCTAACACGCGTTGCCTGTCGATTATTGGTTCTTTTGTAGCCATTTGAGCGTCAATATATCGATTTAGAGATTACGGTAGATTTTCGGATGCGTTGAAATGTGATCGGGTGAGCGTCCCCCATAGCACTGCGTTGGCAGTTTATGTGACCAAATATTCGTGGGAGGCCTTCTTTAAGCGATTACCTTACACTTTCTTTGGAAGGCAGATGCTAATTTTATTTCCACTACTACTAGTATATTTAACAGACAAATGGCATCATCAGAATCTAAATAGAAATTAAACCTAAGTCTTTTTTTGGACTTTGACATTTAGTCCATTGGTTCTCTAGTTATACCCAAAAAAAAGTGCGAAAACGGTGTATCTTCAAGAAATTACTGTGACCTGCCATCTCATTTGCATGATATGGCATTTGACCATTGTCTCTTACCTATCGAGATGTACAAAAAACCGTCATAATATTAGACTATTACAAAATCACTGTACGGAACCACATGATTCCAAACCTACAGACCAGGGTTAGGACAAGAGAGTATGCAAAAGTGAGAGAGTCCCTCTCGATTTCACACGCTCTCTCACTCCAAAGGCCTAGCTGGAAGGTTGACCGGCCTGTGGAATGATGTGGAACGTGTCTGACTCTTACGCAAACGGCCTCTTATAATGAAAAGTAGAAACTTTCAGTTGCGAGACCGACTTTTGGCAGTTCAATTGTGGGATACTGCAGGACAAGAACGGTGAGAATCAGAGGAAACGACAAAACAAAATCAATCGATAATTCAGATTCCGATCGATCACTAAACAGTATTTCCGAAAGGCCGACGGTGTCGTTCTGATGTACGATGTGACATCCGAACAGTCGTTTCTCAATGTTCGAAATTGGATCGATAGTGTGAAACAAGGCGTCGATGAGAGTACTGTAATGTGTCTGGTGGGAAATAAGGTGAGAAGGAAGACAGATATAAAAGTATTGATATTGTTGAGTAGTAAGGAAGTATAGAAAAGTGAGAAGAACAATGTTATTTTAGTTGCAATTACCAATCAGTGTAGCCAATGAATGTTTAGAAAGATCCCTTTAGAATCTCACAAATAAAAGTTTCCAAATATTCTGAAATGTATGCCAATCAAATCCGGTGAACATTTTTCAAAGGTTTCTAATGGAAGTTCGAAAAAGTTTCATGATCGAATAAAGTCAACAATATCCGATGAAACCCATTTCTCAGGTTGATCTATACGCTAATGATCAAGCACGTACGATTACATACAAAATGGGCAAGGATATTGCAAAAGTGGGTTCCACTTTTTTCTTTATTATTCCAAGGGAAGTAATGCAACATGAAATAATAGTCATCCTTCAGGATTTCTCGATGCTTTTCTTCGAAACTTCAGCATTCACTGGATTTGGAATCAATGAATGCATGCTTGCAATGGCAGAAAGACTTCAAAAGAGAGAAGAAGATCATCTTGAAGAAGCTCTCAAACTAGAAATGCACGTTGAACCTAAGAAGAACTGGTGTTGTATCTAGACGAGTAGGGAACGAATTAAGACGACTCTCGAAACGACGACCCATTCATTGTACAGTATCCCCCATCTACCGGTTATCGATCGCCCCCTTCTCTCACGTAACTTATTCTGTGTTGATTGACTGACCACTTCTTTGTTTATTTGGACCGATTTCATCAGAGAGAGCGATAATACAGAGTGAGTAGAGGAACACGTTGGTTAGTCCAGTATTGAGGGGAGATTGCATGAGGGGGCGGGGCATTGTACAGATAGGGGCGGAGTCGAAGGATGTACAAAAAGGGGCGGAGTCAAGGGATGTACAAAAAGGGGCGGAGTCAAGGGATGTACAAAAAGGGGCGGAGACAAGGGATGTACAGATAGAGAATGCATCACAATCAACAGCAATCATTCGCATTATCTCCCACTTGAGGAGCACCTGAAAGAAGAATAAATGAGAAGAAGACACAAGAAATCGACCTACGTCGACGATTAATCTAGACCGTTACATTATAGAGATTTGATGAGTATTTGATTGAAGTTCTGAGTTTATTTGACAATTATTGATTGATAAAATGGCAAAATACCGTGGAAGAGGAAGAATCCAACTGCCATTCCAGCAGAAACGGCGACGATTATGTAGAGATTGAAAGTCATCGCGATGAGCATCAGAATTAGACCTGAGATTGAGTAGGGATGATGCAACTCCTTATCTGATGGCATCCTATTTTGAAATATTGCCATCGTAATCTTGTTATCGGAGTTGTTTGTTCACAACAGAGATGATTCAATATTGACTGACCGAAGAAAGATTGAAATCCGTGGAGGAAAGCATGAGTGACACGAAGTTTGCATGAAGAAACGGGAGTTCTGAAGAGAATTTAGAGAATGAAAGAAATCGATTTGAAAATGACAGTAAAGTATAAATAATACGTGAGTTTTATTACATTTCGCATACATGTGAGAGTAGGGACTGAATTGACAGTTGGTAGAAAAATTTGTCCTACCCTTTTTATGAATACGTAATCAAATTGACACTCACCCCATTAGAAGTCTCGAATTCGATCGAACACTCTCATTATCCTCTACATTGTCCAATTCCTCTCGCCGATTTCTTCTAGTCACTGCATCTTGAGCAGCCAACCAGAAACGGAGAGCTGAAGAGATCAAAGATCAAAGATTAAAAGAGAAGATCTTGATCAAGCGACTCCACTTTTCCCTATTGTAAACAGTTTATCAACCATGTCTCGCTTTAGAGATCACGGTATTATAAATATAAGTGGTGTTGTTCTACCGTATTATCCCGTTCCGCGCGTAGCCAAAGAGGACAATTTGGTGAAACAACAGAAAGGCGCACACCACCTTTTTTGTTTTCGTATTTTTGCCTAATTTAAGAATTATTTTCAAAATCCAAGTTGAAAAGGTAGTACAGGGCATCATGGGCTATCGATTGAGCGCACACATGTAGTTTAACTCTTCCATCTGTTTACACCGAACTCAGAACCGGAATGAGAGCGGAACCGGAGCCGTGAAATATGTTTCTGTGTTTTAACTGAATGGTCTTCTTCGATGTTCGTATAATTTTATAACTGTAATAGCATTTCGGATGTACCGGAATGTAATAGGGTGAAAATCCATAACAAAACTGTTTTGGCAGTCTATGTGACCAAATATTCGTGGGAGGCCTCCTTTAAAGTACTAAAAACTGAATAAGGCAAGCTGACAAATAAATCGCGCATCATTTCTCGTGCTGTTCCATTGATTCTCCGTTCATTTAGGAGCTAATGATTCATTTGGATGAAACACGTTCCCTGTTCCGATAAGAACTCTATACGATTTCTTCCCCTTTGTTCCAATCGACTTTTCTCACCTTTGACTCCTTCGTAGAAGAAACCGAGAAGGAAAGAAATGAGACAAGCGATGAGAAGACCTGAAGAGATCAAAGATCAATCGAAGAGAGATCAAAGATCAATCGAAGAGAGATCAAAGATCAGTCAAAGAGGTCAACTGTTGAGAACACTACTCTTATCTGTCTTCTTATCTCTGATTCATCCACGGGTCATTTGTGCAGAGGGGTGCGATATCAATAGTCCAGTCCCTTTCTATCGTAAAATGAAGAGAAAGAGTCGCGACAAAAACAAACTCGACAGTATTGACTCTATGCACACACATTGTGTTCCCTGGCAGCTGACCCCGCAGAGACTACAGTATTTCATAAACTGTCCAATATCGATTACAGTAATCTACCGTATCTCACCGATGACAGTCTCAGTCTTCCACCACTTGAAGAGAACAGTCTCGTGAGTTCCAAAGTGGAGAGTCATATCCATCATATCCATGTGAGAACCGTTGCCCTGCAGAAGAAAAGGAACGGAATAGGGTGGCAATTCAAATGAAAATCCATCTATTTGGCTTTCGGGGAAGAATGATAAGCGGATGGTCCATTGAAAAGTGAACTCACACCACATCCGAACATTCCTTCAATATTCATCGTGAAATGGAGTAGATCGAGGGAGAAATAGAAGAGAGTTGTGACCACTCGAGGAGAGAGAAGAGAGAGAATGAGCACGCGTCCCTCTCCCAGTAAACAAGAAAGAGAGAGAGAGGGAAGAGGGGTATGGTAGGAGAGCTTTGTGGCACACAACGCACCATGTTGCATCGAGTAGAGTATTGTTGACAGATCTTGAGATGAGAGGACCTCATTGTCAGATTATAATGGAGGGAAAGATTTTAAAATATAGTCTTTCCAAGGTGGAATAAAATAATGAATCATCCATGTGCATCTAAACTATCTACGGTTACGTTGGTAGGCCATTGAATCAATGATCAGTGAATCTTTTTATCACTTGATGTCCTTGCTTCCTCTGTAGCATACGTCCTATTGATTATGGCTGATAACTCGATATCAATCGAATTCTTCTTCCTCTTCTCACAATCTGAGCAACCTCGCCCATTAGAGACTAGACTCGTTAATCTAGAAGATGGATGATATGGACGATATGGATATGGCTACTGTCGGTCGGTTTACCCCCAATCAATGAATATCTACTTGTCTGATTGATGATATTTGAATGCTGAACAACCATAGTCGTGCATGTTTTCATTCAGATCCTTCCTCCCCTCCCTCAATTGGATACAAGATGTGGATGTGGTTCCACACTGAAATCAACGATACCATTTGGTTTGATTGGTGGCATATTGTTGATACACCCAGTGAGATTTACTATTTTACCGTCTACAAAAATACAAGGATTAATTTAAAAAGTTCGTAATTGAGTGATGATCTATGCGTGTCTCATCGTCTTCGTATTCGGAATCTCATTGGAATTTCTCAAATTCATTCGATACAAAATCGAGAGAACTCTGCACGAGAAATTCCCTCCTTCTTCAGAAAAGTGAGAGAAGAATTTGACTGTATACGTAACTCCATTAATGCAGATTCCTCCATCGTTCTTTCGCCATTCCTCATATCGTTGACACTTTTCTATTCTGCATTCAGGTATTATCTCTCTGAGCAGTTTTGACCTCCTCAGATAAATACTACTGTAAACCCACGATCACTTAGAATGACTTTTCTCCTCATCAGATGGGATGGAGTTACATGTTGATGCTAATCTTCATGACCTTCTCTGTTTTCCTATGTTCTTCTCTCGTTTTCGGCACTGCTGTAGGATTCTATTTATTCGGAGCGAGAGATCCAATGAGAAATTGATAAAGAATTCCTTCCTTCCACTCATTGAGCACTCTCGTGATACATCAGTGATAGCGCTACCCATACATCATTATTCTCTAATCAATCATTGGTCGAAATATTCGAGAATGGATAACATGACTGTCCCTCATCCATACATTCAAATGTACTTCCATTTTCGTGAGAATGAACCTCTTCTCTTCTGGGAATGGTTACCTTCTGATACTACTGGTTAGTTTAATTATAATTTAGTCTTATTACTTTGTAATCACTAAATAATCAATATTTCTTGCAGACTACGTATTCTCTTGTATTGGCATCGCTCTCATCTCAATCACCTACGAATTCCTCAGATTCATTCGATACAAGTTAGTGATGCTCTTCTCTTCAGACTACGGTATTCATCGTCAGAGTGCAAAATGAAGAACGAGAAAGGAGAACAACGCCGATGCCCGAGGTGAGAAATTACTTGTTCATTAATAACCAATAAATGTAGAGTTGCTGCTGTGTCGATTCGAACTTGCAACCGATTGTAACGAGAGAATACAGGTGGTCAAGTGTAGATGTCTTCTATATAATTATCAATTCAGTCATTTCTCTTCTCTTCTCAACTCTCATCACATCGCTGATTCTGTTCTCTGTTTCATCCAATTGTATGGATCCTACACACTCATGATTAGGGTTGGCCTTACAAGGAATTTTCCTCATCAAGGAATCACAAGAACTCAAACCTCACGCAGTCAACAATCACTTTACGATCATCAATCGATAGAAAATGTTGAAGAGACATCGAGTTTGCCACTCGTTTTTCGAAATAGCACCTACCAGCAAGTAGATCATTAAAATGAAATTCCTTGGCAAGGAAAACCAATGTGGTCCCCCCTTATCTATTCCTTGTGAAGCCAACCCTACTCATGATGGTTTGTTCTCGTACAATTATTTGATCATTCATCCCTTGAATTCGTTCACAGTTCAGATTTGGATGACGTACAACGTTCCCTACGTCGCCTGCGCATCTGTCATCTTATTGGCTACGCCATCTTTGGCCCTCTAATGACAGTCAAAGAGGAACAGAAGATTGCAGATTGTTGTTGTTGAATATCAACTGTGGTCGTTCACTGTGCCTTCAATTGACTAAACATTCGGTCTTCTTCCACTTTAGTCCAACCCTCAATTATGAACACGAGGGCTAAAAACACACTGCATACTCACTCTGTCAACTCAGTTGAAAGGAGAATTTGAAATGTCGAAGAATTTAATGACCAAATTGGATTCTACATCAATCACATTCTACATCACAATCAACTACGTCATCACTGCATTCTCACTTCTTATCGATCTCATCGTCATCTTCGTAATCTTCCGATTTACTCCCTCGTCTTCCAGAGAATATCGAACCCATCTATTGACAGTAATGGTGAGACATCAGAGAGGGGCCAATCGATAATTGACTATTGGAGGTCATTGGATTGATCTCCACTCTTTACCTCTGTTTCTTCTTCCAACCACTCACAACTTCTCCACTTCCTTGTATTTACACTCATGGAATCACAGTTGAAACTTTCCTCCAACTCGACACTCACATTGCATTTGTTAGTGAATTGATGTTCCTGGCAAATTAAAAAAAAATTTCATCTAATAATTCACTTCAGACAATATTCGTGTTTTTCATAGCTCTAAATGCTCCTCCATTAGCTAATTGTTTCATCTATCGTCATCAGGTTCCCTTATCCTTTCTCTTTTTTGATGACGTCTTACCTCGTCTATGAACATTGAGGAAGATAGCTAGACAGGGTTAAAATAGCACGTAAATGAACGATGACATCACGAATTCAAAATCGGCAATTTGTCCTGAGCAGGCCGGGTAGCGCAGTGGTTGTGTGCTAGAATGCTAATCGAATGGTCACAAGTTCGACCCCCCCGTGCCTGCAGATCCACCCAACCAAGGGGGTTAAGAAATGTTGGTAGTGATTGGTAAATCACGATCCAAACATGCCTCGAAAGGGGTCCCCGATTCACACGCACACAACACGAGAATAGCCTCACAACAGGCCGCTGATCATCTCAGGACAGGCTCTCGTTGCCCCTCAGGCATAGGGGTGGTCGAGACCGCCTTGCGTGTAGAAGACCTAACACCTTTACCTTTACCTTTACCTATCAAGTACTTCTCTCTCTTTTCAGTGTGTCGTTCTTCCCGGTTCTCCATTTCGTTTCTCGAAATGGAAAATTGTAGTTTTCACTGTTTTCATCTACATTTTCTGCCTTCTTCATGGAATCGCCATGTTTGTGAGTGAGATGCAGATTTGTTACTCACACAAAATATCAATTACAGTTCATGAGAATTGACGAGAATCGGCAGAATTCACACTTGAAAAAGGTGAGGGAATACTCATCGATAAATTATCAAATTTGTTAAAATCAGAAACTTCGTGGTTTCACACCCTCAGAAATTCGTCGAATCGCTTGTTATGACACGGATAGATTCAAAATCTTCTTGAAGATCGCTTCAATTTCTTGCCTTTTCTGTTTACTTTTTCTGTCGGCGGTAAATATACTCGAGTCTGCTCCAATTTCAACATATTATTATAGATATGCTTCGATATTTTCCGAATTCTTTCTTGGCACAAAGCTATCAGCACTAAAACGAAGGAATTTCATCGTAAGATGACTCTCACGCTCATTTTCCAGGTTTGGTTTTGTTCCAAATTCTTTGGTCATCATAATTATTTCAGTCAGCAATGATGGCTGTCAATATAATTGGTCCTCTCGTTCTCTTTCTAGTTCAATTCGCATACAGACTCGATTCCGATAGTTAAATTCCATTTTTTTCTATTCACTTCAATTCATTTAGTCCTTCCTCGTATCGCAATCGAAGTAACTTCTGCATATTCTGCCACTTTCGGTCTAATGTTGATATCGCTTACTTCCACATATCGTAATGGAATAGTATGGATTCTCTCCAATCGTCGTCTTCCAATCAATCGATTGACTATCGTAATTCCCTCTTCTCCTCTCACTCCAATTTCCATTAGAGAGCACAGTTGGATGGGGGCATAAAGCGTGTGATGACATAAGATTCGAACAAAAACATCTCATTAGCGAGTGCAAATGTTCTTTGAGAATTCATTGAGATCAAACTGGCAAATGGTATGGAATAATATACATATTATTTATGATCATGTCTAGCACGAGTAAATGACGTCATTGTCTGCTCTTCTTCTCATTTCCACGATTCGAGAAGCATATCAAAATGACGATCCGTCGCTTTGCTCACTTCATCTTCCACTATTTTGACTTGACAACGACGGTGACTGAGAGAAATTATGATTAGAAGACTTCTTTCCTCCTTTTCTCTTCCACTCTCACCTTTCTAAAGACCTACCCAACAGAAAGGGGTTTGGAGCGAGGGATCGTGTTTAAAATCGTGAGGGGCTCTCGCACTTTCTCGCCATGACTCCTTTCAGTAGGTTTGGCACCACATGCACTCTCCCTTTCTTCTTCCCCGAAAAGGAGAGTGCGTCCCAGTTCGACCTTCTATTCGTACTTACACGATAAAGCAGATGCCAAATGTCTTCGTGAACGTCTTTCGAAGTGCCGAATGACTAACAAGAAGAATATTCTTCATCACTGCACAATTGATGGAATGAGCCTCAATTGAGATATTCAGATGGATCAAGTGGATTGGCTAGTCTCACAGTGAAGAACAGAGCTCGCATGAGCCCGTATTGTCCCCATCCTTCTTGCCACGCAAAAACAGGAAGAAGACCAATGATTTTGATGATGGAAGAGACACAAATTGAAGGGATGAATGCACGTGAATACTGGACGATCTCTCTCATCTGAAGAGAAGAAGGATCTTCCATTGATAGACTGTGACTAGTCTACCTGATATCTTTCACCGAGAGACACGCTAAAGTTTGATTCCCTTTCATAAATTCGACGACTGTAGCAGAAAAGAGCAAGGGACGACTTAAAGAGTACATTTGTTTGAAGACTGGAGAAGAAAATGAACTCACAGAAAGAACGAAGGTTTCCGCACACAGAATAACTAGAATACCGATGTAGTAGTGTCCCACTTAATCAATGAATTGATACAATGTGCGATATTGACCAACTCACAAATATGACTGCTGTACGACCATGAAATTGAAAATGGAATCTATAATGCATGAGTATTTCTTTTTCTTTCTTTTTTTGGGATCTTACCGAAACGAAAAGTACGATAGTTATCCAACAATAACTGAATCCCCTTTTCTCATAAGTTTTCGCTTTAGCGCAAGCAACGATTCTGAAAGGAGGAAGATCGTTATTTCACTGAATCGTTAATTGTCAGGAGACCTTTCGATGGCGAGAAATAGCGAAAACATAGTAGTCATCCCGTAAGCAAATTCATGGAAGAACAAGAACAATTCTTCACCATCTAAAATGTATATTATTCATTCGATTTCGAGAAGGATATGAATTAAAACTGAAGACGCTCAAAAAAGTTACCACATGATTCCAAACCCACGGAAAAGGGGTCTATATGAGAGAGTGCGCAAATGTGAGAGAGTTCCTCTCGATTTCAAACAATCTCACTCCAAAACCCTTTCTTTAGGGTTGACTGGGCTGTGGAATGATGCTTTACCTATTGCATCGGGAAGGTAAACTCCTTTAGAATACTCAAAAATAACGATTGCGAGTTGCATCGAAATAATGTTGAAATTTGCTATTTGTGACAGCACCAGAATTACTCTGAAAAGTAAATTTTGACAAATGAAGAAACCGAGAGAAATTATTGTTTACTAACTTGCAATTTGGATGAAGAATTGCTGTTTGGATGAGAACAATAAATAGAGGAATCATTGAAATTCCCGAAATTGAAGCAATTGAAGCTTCGATATAAGGCACAAATCGATAGAAGGAATTGCTTGTCGTCAATTCCATTGGGAAGAAAATTATGAGACTTCCAAATGAGGGATGATATATGGAAGTGAGATAATTGGAGGAGAGATTAGATTGAGTCTGAGCAGAGAGTGAAGATGGCTTGTGCACTGATGGTGACCATTCAATTAACGACACCAAGATGACTATATTGGCCAACTAAAGGGTAAATACGAAAATGAACAGAATTTTATCCGAAGATCTCTACTATCACTTAAACATATCTCGAAATTATTTATTGCTGTCTATAGAAACGGGCATAATTCTTTGTTTGAATCAGTGAAGTAATCTAGATGATAAGTGGGAGTACGGCAAATACATCGGGGAATTCGATGCGATTTCTAATTGAGGTCTTGTGCGTAGTTCTTATTATTACACATGCATGACGCAATAGGGCACTATGCTTTCAAATATTCACTATTGTAGAGAATCATATTTTTTTATGAGCAGCGGAAAGTGTGCGGAGGGACACTATTTTATATTGATGCGACACCGATTTATAGCTTTAGCTTTGCAAAAATGATGCTACAAGATTGTATGTATCTCCCCCTCGGGAGGGAATGAGAAATATTCACACAACCGACCATAAATTCAATAAACATCAATTCCATGATGCTGCTAGCATTGAAAAATAAATAGGTCCATCGTTCGGGATGAGTGAATGAACTTTGCTCTGTCGAGGAGGTTTACCACTGAAAATTAAATCTTGTTCAAGAATTGAGATAGAATTGACTCACACGAATCCTCTTATTCTTCTAATAGAATATTTTCGTAATTGTGGATGTCTCAGGAGTAGAATAATCATTGAGAGAGCGCCTATTGAAGTGACGATCTCAACAACAATTGAATGAGTATTCAGTAACAAACTATCAGATAATATCCCTCCAATAATCCAAGAAAATGAGCATATTCTTCTCTGTACATGAGGAAATAGCACATCGCAGATATTGTGGAGGCCTATAAAATATTCAAACCACCACGGCTCGTTGTCAGCACTCCTAGAATGCACGCGTCGCCCGCTCTTGGCCCCGCCCACTTTGCGAAACCGTTTCCACCTCTTTTAAAAGGGTGATAACTTTCGTTTGTCGGCAATTTACTTATTTATTTTCAATGAAATATATGAACATGAATGCAGAGAATCGGAAACATCGAACAGATAATGTATTTGTAACAATTACTAAGTATTATGGGCGTTCGCATTCACAAGGCAGCTGATTGCTCTACTAAAAGGATGATAATTTTTGTGTTCGACAGTTTTGCGTGATTCTATCCGATGTTTATGGCAGTAAAGATTGCGGTGAATCGAAAACATACGAAATATTGAAAGTCTGTTGAGTTTAAGAAAAGTTATCATCGTTTTAGTAAAAGAATTGCGATTACGCAATGCTCTCTCACTTTCGCGTGCTATTTCTCGTACCCGTCTCGCGTAAAGCGCGGTATAGAGCGACATGATATAAGCCGCGGCGCATTTTCGTCGCCAAGAGCGCCCGTTAATGAACCACGTCAGGCCTGTTTGAATTAACAGAAGGCGGGAAAAGGCACGCGCGTCGCGTGCCCTCCGGGGTCCATAGTCTCTGCTTGCAACGGGCCGTGACCACATGATAGAGATTTCATTTTTAAAAAGGCCATCTCACCTTGAGAATAAAAGATAAAGCATAGGTTGGAACCATTGCACGTCCCATTTCTTATGCTTCTTTCACCTCAAATAAATTGAGAGTTGAGAGGAAAGTGGGAGTTCTCACTTGATATCGAGAGGTTAGAGATGATTTGCCGAATATTTGAGTGTATCTCATGCGACAGATATTTACTGATATTAAACTTGTCTGCAAAATATGCAAAAATCTCAAACTCGGAGAGAAAATTCATTCAGCACAATCTGTAATAATGGAAAGTCTTACTGCTAGAACAGAGATCTCTATGAGAATCATGAATATGCAACCACCGATGAAATGATCTTCTGCAATAATATTAATGTTAAATGTATCATCTTCACAATACAAACCACTGTGAACACAAAGATCAGTGAGATATGAGACGAATATCTGGAAAAACGAATATTAGATGATGAACTCTTCAAGGACTAAATGGTATGTGATTCGAAACGAGAAGAAGTAATGATAACGTACCAGAAATATAGTAAGAGCGAAGAGGGATTTGAATGCAAATCCTGAGAAATGATAGCGTCTCGGTCGAATTATTGCAATTATTCGTTCAGTCGATAGAACAATCTCAAAACACGCAGAGAATTCAGTGCTCATTATGTGCAGTTCATAAATTTTCAGACGAATTGCTGAAATTATTTTGTCCAATGATAAGTTGAATTGACAAAACCTGGCTCGTTCATTGAAAGTGGCATGAATCCACTCTCATTCTTCAGATCTAAAATGGCAATCGAGAAATTGAGGAAATACATGAGAGAATATCCTAGTGCCCACATACAGAGAATGTATCTAGAGAGAGAGAACTTCTTTTGATTGCACGAGTTTTGACTGACCGGCAATTACTGTGGAGTGGAGCGATTTGACATATGAAGAGAAGAGAAAGAAGAGGAATGAAAGAGAAGATATTGAAGGATATGATAGTGATAGGAATAATTGGATATTGATTGAAATAAGTGAATAGTGTGGTGTTGAACATGGTTGTCATAATGGTGACTAACGGCACGAGATGATTATTAGTGAAGAATTCTCTTGAGACGAAAAGGGTGAGAAGAGAAAGATGAATGAGCGAGATGCCAGATACTCCATCAACAACATAGAAAGGGTAATAGATTGAACGAGAAAAAGATGGGCACGTCATCTTACAAAAAGAACGTGTTTGCGCTATCTACCATGGAATATATCTTTATTCACTTCAATTCAGTAATCCTCACGTCTGCGAAATGTTTTCAACTATTGCCTTCTGCCAATTTATGTCGAAGAATGGAGAAGATATGCTAAAGTTCTAATTGGATAATTAGATGGACGAATGAAAAATGAGAAATGAGTTCACTCTCGTTCTTTTCCCACGTGACGAGTGGTCGACTGTTGAATGGTTCGTTGCATAATACCAATTTAAAGACCGATTTCTTTACTTCAGGGGTTTTCATTGATTTTTTTCCTATCCTAATTGCTTTGGGATCTGCCAACGATGAGGTTTGTGATTTGTATCTGAAGCATGATGGGAGATTGAGAAATCCATTGCTTTCTAGTATCCACGTGGATCTCATGATTCGATCAGTGGGTTGATGGACAATATGGAAATCGATAATTGTCCCGAAATTACAAGTTAGTTCATATTTATCGATTATCACGGTTGATTACGATAGCGTTTACTGTGAACTTCAGGTCTGATCGTCGAATGTCTCTCCGAGGAAGCGAAATGTGTGCGTCTTGAATTCATTTCAAA
Source organism: Pristionchus fissidentatus (assembly GCA_036245785.1). Taxonomy (NCBI): domain Eukaryota; kingdom Metazoa; phylum Nematoda; class Chromadorea; order Rhabditida; family Neodiplogasteridae; genus Pristionchus; species Pristionchus fissidentatus. The sequence goes on along the minus strand of BTSY01000004.1, from coordinate 20,799,255 downwards.
CAAGCCATGTGAATCGTCTCTCATGATGTGCATTGACGTGAGTATCAATAGGACTCCGTAATATTTGCCATCATGATATGGTGTTCAGAAAGTCGTAGTTAATTCTGGATGCACAAAATTACTCTCAAAGTTATCCCAAGCCTCGATTTTGACCTATTCTCAACTAATTCGCCAACTGTACATTGAATGGAGATCTTATTTAGGTGAGTAGAAGAGTAAGAAGGAGGTAGGGGGTTTCTTAATAATTCCACTGGTTCTCTCAGAGATAAAACATCAATTTCTCCTCATTTTCAGGAGAAGTTGAATGGACGTGGGCGACAAGTCTGCAGTCTTGGTGGAATGAGTATTGGATCGAATCGTTGGTACGATCTTTGATCTTTGATCTCTTGGACTCAATATCAGTATTGTTCCCTTGCCTCTCTCCATCATATTTAAATTGCAGATATTCTGTCCAATCTTCGTTTTCTCAATTGGATTCCTGTCGAATTCTGTTCGAAGTTCGAGGATCGAGAGGAGAAGAAAGAGGGAAATCATAGAGAATCGAATAAACAAAGAGATTGAGAGTTTGAATACGTTACTTCATCAGATGAAAAGAGAAGCAATTGAAAAAGCAGCTGAGATAGAGGAGGTATCGATTATTTATACCATACAGTATATGTAAATCTCCCCCTTACAATGCGATCGCCTCGAGTCGCGGCGATACAAGGAGAGTCGACTCGAGTCGCCCCATGTCGCCTCTGTTTTCCTTGAGTTTCGACAAAACAAAAGAGATCAGCGTGTTCTCCGCTCGATTCTCTATCGATTCATATATTTCACTTATTTGAGAAAAACATTTGTTTTGTCGAAACTCGAAAGTTGGGACTGTAGGAAACAGAGGCGACATGGGGCGACTCGAGTCGACTCTCCTTGTATCGCCGCGAATCGAGGCGATCGCATTGTAAGGGGGAGATTTACATATACTGTATACTCTTGTTGATGTGTTGAGTGGAATGGTCACGAGTGGAATTGACAGAATTACTATAATTACAGCGACTTCGCGTGAAAGTTGAAGAGATTTATCGAGAAAATGAGAAGAAAATGGAGGATTTCGTATTTAAGAACTTTGAAAAATCTGAAGAAATTGAGAGATTGAGAGTTGACAATGACGAATTGGTGACTATGTAGAGTAATTTGAATCGGCAATGCACATATTACAGAAGATTGAATTATCCCGAGCCGAGAAGTCAAGTGCTTCTCATTTAATCACACAAGTTACAAAGGAGGAATTGAAAGATTTAGTAGAGAATGTTTGTAATGCAATCGTTGATCTAAATCTGATTGTGCTATGTTCAGGGATATAATCAAACATTGGCAGCAGCAAAATTGAGGGAGGAAGAAGTGAAGAAAGAGACGGAGACCTTGCATTTGTCTCATCTAACTCCACAGGAGAGACAAATGGAAGTCGATGAGGTCAGTTGATGATGGGTATACGGTAATCAATCAAGGGCATACTGTATCAGGCAGTGCGTGCACTTCCTGAAGCAAACAAACAGCTGAGTTTTCGAGAGAAAATGTGGAATGTGGTGAGTTTCCAGTAGAACTACAGGGGATGAAATTGAGCTATCAACAAATTCTCATTAACAATGTGATTTAATTATTTTTCAGATGCTCATGAATGCAAAAGTTAAATGCGATGAAATTGAATCCTCCTTGTCTTCACTATCAATTTCATCTTCCCTATTTTCTTCTCCTTCTTCTTCTTCTTCTTCAATTTTGGAGTCGTCAGACGTGAGTGAGGGACTGAAATTGTAGATTACGGTAGTTTCTATTTGGAATGGTACTGGGGTTTCGGTACTTCTGAAAGAATAGCACAGCAATACCGCAATGTTGCTAGTCATTAGACGCTGAATCCGTTGAAAGTGAATGTGAAAATAGATATTAAAAATCAATAATTATTCCAAGATGAGGAAGAAAAATCGTGGTTAGATGATATGATGAAGATGATAAAAGAGGTTCGAAACTATCCAAAATTATTTTTAAAAATTAAATTCAGGAGGGTGAGAAATCGCAATGCACTTTGTGCGAGATCGTGAAGCAATTAGACAAGATGAAGACCAAATTCATTGAGGTAAGCGGAAGATTAAATTAAAGGGATACGGCATCGAAAAATAAGTTATTTTTATTTTAAAAATCAGAAAATTCTAAGAATAACTGTGAAAACCGCATATTTTTACGTTTTTTTATAAATTAATTATGAATTTTCAAAGATGGTAATTTAGGTATACAGTAGCTCTCGCATCCGCGGACTTCCGCTGTTTAGCGGCTGTAGAATCTCAAAAGAGATGATGCCGTAATATTTTTGCGCTTCTTTCTACTGATTCGTCCTCACAGATACTCGCCATTGTCTAATCAATTGCAAAAACACTTATTTTCATTTTGCTAAGGCCTTTTTTAAACTTTTGCAGCCGCTAAACAGCGTAATTTTTGAGTAATCAGGAGCTACAGTACCTTTGAAACACGATTTTTTTAGAAAATTCATAATTATTTTCAAAAAAAATCGTAAAATTATGCGGTTTTCACAGTTATTCTTAGAATTTTCAGCTCTTTTGAATAAAAATACAATTAAAAGAATATAACAGTGCGTTCGCGTAATAACTGCACTGAATGAGGACAAATCCGCACATCAAATTTTGAGTCTTTGTGATTTTTATATGGATCGATAGCCCTTGTTCTCCTCTCCCGATCCCGCATTTCAAAATATTTTTCTGCATAAAATTTGCATAGATAATTAGCTCGAAAGATTTATTATTTTTCACTTTGGACCTTTGTGTCTATGTTCTTTTTCAAAACTGGGCATTATGCTCTGAACAAATAATGCTCAGTTTGTCAAAATGAATAAACGTGTGTTTTTAGAATTTTCAAATTCCATGATTTTTGAAATATGTAAATTTTCGAAAATTCATATCTCGAATATTAAAAATATTATACCTTTAGAAAATTTATATGTTATGTAATCGATGACGTAAAATCCGATTCTCGTATCAAATCGAAATTTCCGTCTTGGTAAAGTCATGAAAATTACTGTTTTATAGCCTTTGCGCCGCCTTATTCTGCACCGTTTTCGGGCTGAGAGCGGTCGGAATTCGCCCTATAATTGAGTTATCGACCCCACGAGAGGGAAATTAACGAGGGATTTAACGAGGGACACTTTTTTGAGCCATTTCGACCGCTCACTGAGTAAAAAGGGTGGAGAATAAGACGGAAAGCGTGTTTCGAAAACAGTAATTTTCATGGCTTTACCAAAAAGGAAATTTCGATTTGATATGAGAATCGGATTCTACGTCATCGATTACATAACATATAAATTTTCTAAAAGTAGTATATTTTTAGTATTCGAGATATGAATTTTCGAAAATTTACATATTTCAAAAATCATGGAATTTGAAAATTCTAAAAACACACGTTTATTCATTTTGACAAACTGAGCATTATTTGTTCAGAGCATAATGCCCAGTTTTGAAAAAGAACATAGACACAAAGGTCCAAAGTGAAAAATAATGAATCTTTCGAGCTAATTATCTATGCAAATTTTATGCAGAAAAATATTTTTAAATGCGGGATCGGGAGAGGAGAACAAGGGCTATCGATGCAAATCAGAAAGACTCAAAATTTGATGTACGGTGAAGGTACACTTTTTACGCGAACGCACTGATAAAATTATGATTTTTTGGCTGCAAACTCCCTTTAACGGAGCGATTTGTAATTGTAGGCAACCGCGCATCGCACGCATCTTACGATGAAAATCGATGTTATTAGAGAATTGCAGAGAAGAAATAACGAGGAATTCGTAAGTCCCCGAAATGTTACTTATGCATATGAAAAAAAAGAAAGATTTTTTCAGACACCCGAGATTCTTCCTGACGAGAAATGAACAGATAATGGTCACGAGCGCAATGCGTAAATTTCCATTGCTTACTACGGTATTGCGATGAAAATTGCGTATTGCGATGGCTACATCAAGCATTATACCGTAGTAAGTGCTGCTTATTCGCGGACCGCTTTTTTATCCGCCTTTGAGCCCCCGTGAAAACGTGTTAGGACACCTTCTGACACTTGCGAAAAATGCGGCAAAAGGTTTGCCCGCGGCGGGGGTCGAACCTGCGTCGGTCGGATTTGAATGTCGCGCCCTTTAACCACTTGGCCATGGATTTGGTGATTTAATTTTTGCAAAATTTTAGAACAATTCTGGTCAGTTATCATATTCAAAAGGTTCTGAGAAGATAGAGCGAATTTGAAGGGAAATATAAGGAAAATGAGAAAAAAGTGTGACCGGACGGAAGGAAAAAAACGGACAAACAAACAAACAGACAGACAGACGTTAGCATTTTCTAATATATAGTAACTTTCTCAGTTAGCGATTACGAAACTCGTTTCCAACAGTAAATTTGTTTATCCGATTTTTATGAACATTTTGAGCCCAACCACAGCATTCTAGCACACTTTTGTGCTGAGTTATGATGATTCCGGTTTTGGAGCCGGACAATTCCTAAAAGCCGGCTCTGGACCTGGGACCGGGATAAATCGAATTCTCGTCTGATGGGTACTCTAATATTAAAGTTTGGTCGAAATCAAAAATATTTTTTTTGAAAATTGTTCTTCCAATGCCCATTTTACATACGATCTCTCGTGATACCTCTGTTATAACAATAATTTGTTTTTTTTTGTTTTCGATTTTCACACTAACATTCAAAATATCATGTATTGAATTTTTTTTGAGATTTTTCAATTCTTTATTCTTTATGAAATATACATTATTTATAAACGTTTTTCTGCAATACATCTTTTTTTCAATTTGACATCGTACAAATAAACAAATTTACTCTATGGGAAACTATATCAGGTTGCAACTTTCGTACTATGAATGAAACCACTCGGTACACTATGGGGTCAGTCTCCTATCAAAAATGGGATACGGTAGGTTGAAAGAGAATTGATCAATGGATGAACTACATCGGGTACCGAGAATAGGCCACGGAAAGGAGACATCTACAATCACAATGCTTTCTATCGGGTCGGAATGTGGTTGAACGGGGGAGAATATCGCCTGTGGAATCTGTACTCAAGACTCAAGAAGTGAATCATCTGTATTTGAATTACCGAATATATAGTAGTGAAGATGTTGGACGAACGTAGGCAACGAGTTGGTACAAAATTTCGATTGGAATGGGACAGGGAGGGAAGAGTCTCTTCGATTTAACGTTTTCCATCGATGAAATCCATCTTGAGGGCGAAGAATACGTAAGGGTAGTATTCGTTCACACCGAGAGACATCAGAGCTGGGGAATCTTCGAAAGTCTGCAATTATTTAGTTTTAAAACAACTATCAGAAAGAGTTGTTTTCACAATTCAATAAAAAAGATTTTAATATTATTAGAGCAGAAGTCACAATGGGCTAATTTTTCTTCCGAATCACTGAACGGGATTCAGATGCTATGTAGATTTTAAAAAAAACTAATCTAGGCTTCGACATTAAAACTGAAATTTTATATTTTTTAGAATGACAATAAAAGTAATTAGTATTGTAACAAACATCGATGGGACCAGCTGCCGATCCATCCAAATGAGAATACAATTTGTTCAACTCTGATCGAAGTTTCTTGGATGAACTCTTGTTAGGCTCAACGACCGCAGCTTGGAAGTTGACTGGGAGACCGTATCTGTAGAGATGAAGGAATCAACGAGAAATTACTAAATAACAAGAGAGGGAAGATTATTCCCCCCCCCAATATCTAAAACCAATGAGCTGGTACACTAGATGCTGCGTCCGTTCTGATAAAGAAAAGGAAACGATGATGTGAATATATATGTATATATGAATATATATGTACATATATGTATGGAGTTTGGGGTGCTAAAAAAGCTTACAAGAGATCCGAAAAAATAAACATCTCGGACCGAGATATTTATTTTTCGCATAGCCCTGATCGCCACTCATATTTGAAACAAGTAGCCCTAAAAAGTGTCTCTACTTTCACGGGGAGCCGAGAATATGGAAGAAAATAAATTTTAAAAAGAAAACACGGGAATTTAAATATCTCTCTATCGGTCGGAATTTTAAATATTTTCAGCGATTTTTAACATCCCATGGCATAGTGCTTTGTTGTTCTGACCTGAGCACTGATTCGACGAAGACTCGAAGAGCCTTGATATGGATGTAGGCTGCGAAGATCTCACCGAAGTTTATCTTGAGCCATCGGATCAGAGGAGCGTACTGTAAGAGGACAAGTACGGTGGGGATGAGAGATATTGATCGAGTAGTTTCGACTACTCCACTATTTCGCTTCCTCACAAGCCAGAAAATGGACGTTTTCGTACAATAATGATATAGCACGAACCTGTCTCTGCTTCTCAGCAACGAGTTTGTCTCTCTCATTCTTTCCAGCCTTCAGGGATTCCTCATCGTAGACAAAGTCACGCACCATGAATCTGTAAAACATAAAAGTAAAATTATAGACGAGATAGATAATTTTTAAAAAAAACGCATATTTGTAGCGAGACATGGACCATGTTCAGTGTTTTTAGCTTCAAAAACAACTATATGTTAATGGCTCACTTCTTCTCACGTGCGGCATTCTTGAACTCATCGATTACCTTCTTGAACATCGTCACAGTGTAGAGGGAGAATTCACCCTCCTGAAAGAAATATTTGATGCCGACAATTCGAACACGAATATAGAATTGATAGACATATATAAATGTGCACCTCAGCGATGAGCTTGGAAGATCCGGGGACGACCATGTCAGAGAATGCAGCGTATGATGCCTCCCATTCCTTCACAGACAACCTACAATTATTCAACTGCATACGTTTTTGTCCCATTGACAATACGACTTAATGTGAAATATATAACCTGGCCAGATGTCAACTGATTTTTTTCCAGAAACTCAATCATCCGCGTATTTCTAGATAGGTTTCGAGGGTCAAAAACTACATCATTCAAGCATTTGTGCGCGCAGTCCGTGTTTCAAACTGTATGTTCAACTGCCAAAATAGTTCAGTCGCGACCGAACGATGCGAAATACCAGAGCTACTTAATGGATAAAAGTTTTCTTACTTGGGTACGACAACGAGAAGTGTCTGAAGATACTCAGACTCGAGCACGAAATCGTCGGCCTTCACGAGATCGGCAAGATCTTTCGTCATCAAAGATCCACTGAACGAATAAAACACATTCACACTGACAATGAATGAGCAATTTACGATACGGAATACACTCGAAATAATATATAATCGAATGAAACTAACGTGGCCTTTCTATCGATGGAGGCGAGCGAGTTCTTGAGGTTGTTGTACGTCAAAGCTTTCGCCTTCAGATCGTTGTCGATTTGAGTGATTTGCTAAAATAGATTAGCATAAATTTAGGTCGTAAAAGAGGCCAAGTAAATGGTATAATGAACGTCACTACTAAGTAAGGCACATCTTCGGATACATTGGGAAAATCTACGACGTGTCAAATATAAATTACCATTCTTAAATTTAAAAGAAATGAAATAACCTTTCCGAGGATCTCAGAGAGAACTTTGAGCGACTGCTTCAGGGGATATTTGGCTCCCTCCCACTGGAAGCGGGTCACGTACGAGTGCATGTCCTCTGAAATATCAATCGATAAATAATAATCAAAATAAAGAAAAAATATCTATTTAAAGAAACAATCAATTAGAAATATTGTGGTCAACAGCAAATATAAAATGCCCACGTACTGTTTCCGATCTGCAGATGATCAGCCAACTTGTCCTTATTATCCTCAAGAACCTCAGCCAAGTACTGAACAAGTTTGCGATTCACTCTGAAAAATAAACCATAACTGTGGTAGGGACCACCAAACCATGTTTTTGACCGGCATTTAGACAAGGATGGTGTGTTACTTTCCTACATTTATTTTTTTGCGGCAATTCAAATAGTGAAAATCATGTTTTTCGCGAATAACTTTAATTTCAAGATCACCTAGAACACGCGCATCGCTCTATAGGTATTTTGAGAATGCCATCAAGTTCAATTTTTTGCTATGCGCTTCCAAAGATCGGATACTGTTACTATTCAATCGGTAATTTGCGTATAACTTTTTAACTAGCATATGGGACAACCCTTATTTTTGTGGTTTCATGATCACCTACAGCTACCGCATTGCCCTATAGGTAGTTTGAGAATGCTGTCAAGTTCAAATTTTTACTATTCGCTTCGAAAGGTTGGGCATTCTTACAGTGAACTTGAATTTTTTGCGTGTAAGCTCGATCAAGTGCTTTCTGTGCCTTTTTCTTGCTGTGACGATCATCTGCAAAGCATGCTCTACAACATATCGTAAAAATAGCGTTCTGCGCTCCGCCTTGGACATGCTGCAACGAAAACAAGACAGGACATTCAGTAATTCCTCGCTTACTGATCGTGGTTCAAACTGAAAATATAGAAATATCTGTGGCTGATGCAGTGTAGAAGGCTACTAGGTATCAAAAACAAATCTAGTGATTATACTAAATGAAAAATGAGCTAAAAACGATGGATCTGACTCAGCGAAGTCTAGTTGTCCCAGCGTACAGCACGTTGCGGTCGCGCTAAAAGAGCTTCGCGTACGTCATAAAAGGAGTCTAATTGCAACGCAATTTGTTAAGTGATAATAGAAATTGCGTGAATTTAACTATGAAAACAATGATTCTCTATAACGTCAGCAGCCAACAATGCTAAAACTGGAATTTTAGAGTCAGTTTCATTGCGCCTTTGGGGGTCCCTATAACTGTGGAAACAAATGCTAGAATGCTTGTTAATACGAATGAATAAATAAATTCAAATTAAAGAGCGAACTCCTTACGCTTCTGCGGCCGCATCGAGTTTGCTGAGATCATCGGAGAGACCGACGAGCTGATCGAGTGTTCCGACCTGATCAATTATTAAATGACAAATGCATCATCAATAAACGTAATAGCGACAGCTTGCGCATGTCCGGAAAAAAAGCTTGCTTCGTAGCACTCTATTACTTCCTGTGCTGATCACGATTGCCGTTGTGGCCAAGTCTATTAGATGCTCGATAAGTAGAAAAGTGAAAACCTTGAGGTCTGGGATGTTGAACTTGTTGTTCGCAGCGAGATTGTTCGTGCATTTCTCCAGTTTGTCCCAAGCATCGTTGGCGCCCTTCTCACCAGGGGCCGAGATGAGCCAAAACTCTTGAGCGGACATTGGGTCCTCTGAAAATTGTAAGAAATAACTCAAATAAACAAACCGTGATGCGGTAACAGGAGAATCACAGATCAACAAAGATAATGCACGGACCACACCACGGCACATTCAGACGTTTTAACGCTGAGTTATGCATTCGAAGGAAAATCCATCACAAGAAATCGGAAAAGGGGGATCAGATGTGCGTATTAAGATATAAAAATAATCAACAAGTTATCAATAATCGATCATAAAACAATGTAAAGTTGGAGAGCATTGATTTTTGGCCTTGCGACAATTCATAGAATAGTACGGTAAACGAAGGTGGAACAATTTAACCGTATGTCAAAAGTATGACAGCCTACGTGTTTACCATGTTTTGATCTACTTGGAAATAGCTATCTCACAAATTTATTATCTATATGATTCACCTGATGATATTTTGGTGAATTTTTCTTGAAAGCAGTAGTGTATTACATCTCGAACGAAGAACATTGCTAACAGCCGCCAAGGAAACAAATGTAAACGATGAGTGAAAGTGAACAAAAACAATCGACTCTAGGGGAACAATATTCGCTGATATTTAATTATATTAAAAATCATTTTTTTTAAATATGCAATTATAAGATTCATCTAATTTCTGAGTCACGAGTGTGACACGCTCGTCCTATTTCGTACGCGTTGCGGTCGCGCTACAGTAATCTCTTTCACCTAGTTGGAATAAGACTGATCGCTTTACAGCCTAATTACTGGTTAATTTACTTTAAAACTTGTTGATTTTGTGTCTATCATGTAGACCGATTTCGTTTGCACTGGTTACTAGCTCATTATAATGGATCTGCCAATTCGTTCTCGTGTATATAAGCTTCGATTAAGAGGCGCAGCATGGCGCTGTTCCGTGGATTCTTCGGTGGTGGTGGCAATGATGAAGAACGAGATGAGAGTGGAGCTGAGGTGGTTGAGAAGTTGGTCGATCGTGTAGAAACTTCAACTGCTCTCGAAGATCGAAGAGATGCACTAAGAGCTCTGAGAAGTGTCGCCAAGGTGAGAACTAGTAATCTACAAAATTAGAAACGCATTCTTCTTTTTGTGTCTGTGCAATATATTAAAATTAAAGAAAATGCGACTGCATGTGGGCACAATGGGACTAAAAGTGTTCATGGAGATTCTGGAGCACGAACAAGGAAACCCAGAGTTACTCTTCATGACACTCGACATTCTCGTGTAGGTTCTTTCTCTTTATCTTCTTGATGATTGAGTATTATCTGAATGTTGAGTAACGCAAACTTCTATTTTCAGTGCCGTCCTTAGCAGCGATGATGAGAGTACAGACGAAGACGATCTCGGAGAACGACTTGCACAGGTACATTTACTGACTTTCTAGTGATCGTTTATTCCTCCACTTATAGGAAATGATTGTGTCTGTCTGTCTGTCTGTATGTTTTTTTTTGTTGCAGCGTGACAGACATTTTTTTCATTTTCGCCATAAATCGCTTCAAATTCGCTCTATCTTCTCAGAACCTTTTGCATATGATAACTGACCAGAAAACATTTCAAAATTTAAAAAGAAAAATGCGCTAATTTCATGGCTAAGTCGGTAGCGCGCCAGACTTTAAATCCGAGACCCCCAGGTTCGACCCCCGCCGCGGGCAAATCTTTTGCCGCATTTTTCGCAAGTGCCAGAAGTGGTCCTAACATGTTTTTGAACAACGTGAAACACGTTTCCACCTGTTTTGCCGAGTTTTAACGTGAAAAATCGAAAATTTCGAAAAGTGTCCAATTGATGCGCAGAGCGTAGGGGATCACAGGAAAAGTGTTTTGCGATGTCAGAAACGTGTCTGAACGCGTTCTAACATGTTTTAACGTGAAAAATTGAAAATTTCAAAAAGTTCCCAAATGAACCGGGGAGCGTGGAGAATCGCGTTAAAAGTGTTTTGCGATGTCAGAAACGTGTTCGAACACGCCAAGGAAATCAACATACGGTATCCTGCGTTTCCGTTGAGAAAGGCTCGTGAGGCTGAGAGCGATCGAAAAAAGTTGCCACTACGCCACTTCGTGGCTCCGTGGCAACTTTTTTCGATCGCTCTCAGCCTCACGAGCCTTTTGCAACGGAATAAGCCAGTACTCTTTCTAGCGATTAAGATTCCCCAACATCCTAAGCTCTCCCTGGACCGTACTTGGAGCCGGCTGCCGAGGTCCCCCTAGACCGTACCTGAAGCAAGCTACCGAGGTCCCCCTGGACCGTACCTGAAGCAAGCTACCGAGGTCCCCTTGGACCGTACCTGAAGCAAGCTACCGAGGTCCCCCTGGACCGTACCTGAAGCAAGCTACCGAGGTCCCCCTGGACCGTACCAGAAGCAAGCTACCGAGGTCCCCCTGGACCGAACCTGCAGAACTATGCATAGAGCGTAGTGTACGCATAGAGCGTAGTGTATTTAACCTCAACACATCCCTGCTAGTTTCCTTTCTATCGACGTTTCAAATGGATAATCAGTGATTGCCTAGGAAATGCTCCGCAAAGGCCCGTTCATCCCTTCCATCTTGAGTGCTGTTGATCAGTACGACTTCAGCGTCAGAAGGTATCCTTATGTTCATTTTTATGCTTCGTATATCGTGACAGTGTATTCGTGAAAGTCGTTGCATATTTCAAATACCTGTTTAAGGGCGGGAATCCAATTGCTTTCTTCTCTTCTTCGTCATCGTGGATCAGAAGTACAGAATCTCGTGATGCAGCAAGCAATGGGAATCACCAAACTAGTCGATCTCCTACACGAAACGAGAGAAGTCAGATTTTGTGTACTGTAACTTATTACTGTGCAAATATGTCAAGCAGATAGTTGCTCCTTTGTTCATGTTTGTTCGTGTATATCATGTCACATCACACTTCAGGTCATTCGCAATGAAGCAGTCCTCATGCTGTGTGAACTCTCTCGATCGAACAGCCAGGTGAACTACTTCTTATTCGTCGGCTATTGATCAAATTGCTACAGGTGCAACAACTTTTGGCATACGATAATGCCTTCACTCTACTCTTCGATGTAGTCGATGCTGAACCATTCGACAGTTTGTTTTCATCTCGTTTTATTTAATCCAGTTCCCAATCTTACTGTATAGCCTACGGTATCGATTGATTCAATAGTCTGATAATGTTGCAGGCATCGTAATAGAAGATTGTCTCTTCGGCATTCTCAATCTTCTCAGGAAGAACTCGATGAATCAACAGCTATTCAGAGAAAACAAGTGAGATTTTAATTGTCTTGTAATGGGCTGTTGTTTTGGCAGTAGGATAGATAGTAACGCGAAGCCTTTTATCCAATACAGACGTGTTAGTGGAAGATGATCAATCGTCGTTCTCTGTTGGAATGTAATCGATCGATGGAAATAAGCTCGCGTATCATCGATCAATGGGGAAAAGGAGGAATGAGCAATCTTCTCAACTACTCCTTCTATTACGTCTGACTCTTGGTGCCTCCATTGGGCATGGACGAACTCTTGCTCTTCGACATTGACTCCCAATCGGGTTCAGATGATCCAGCCTTGTATCCCTCCACGCTCTGAGAAAGTTACTGTACAATCTTTATCGATTGATTAGTACATGAATAGTCCCTTGAGATGGGGTCATTTACATACTGGTTCGATCTCTGCCAGCATCTTTCTCACGTCTCCCATTGGCAGTCTATCGGCTGCATTGTGATTCCAGCAGATGGCCAGAACCTGTGATTTGACAGATCACACTCGTGACCCCCTTGGACTACAGTACCTTCCTGATGGGATCGGGCATGAGTGGGGGCGGCTCCATTCTGTATCCTTCCATCACTCGACGCTGAAATGGGTGGAGTACGGTAGTCTATTGCGTAGTGAGTGATACTGTACCTTGACGATGATAGCCTTCCATGCACGATAGGGAGTATCATATGGGATAACGAACATCTCCCACATCATGACAGCGAATGCATATACATCAGTACGGAAGTTTGTCTCGCCCGTTCGCCACACCTCAACATTACGGGAGAGCATCGATCGATAAAGAGTATCTCACTTCGGGCGCCAGCCAACGCACGTTCTGCGGCTTGGCGAGATTGACCTGAGATTACGGTAGAAAGATGGGAGGGGGGGGGTTGTAATGTACCTTGTAGACACTGGTGGCGCGACACATTCCGAAATCGGCGATCTTGATGGTATCTTCATGGATGAGACAATTGCGAGTAGCGATATCACGGTGGATGCAACTGAGAACGGACAAATTATTGATCGATTCCTTATCTTTTCTTCTCTCTCACTTCTTCTTGTGTAGATATTCAATGCCAGCAGCTGCTTGAGTGAGCCAATTAGCTCTTGCCTTGGCTGGAATCGGCTTCTGCTTCTCTTTCCGCAATCTCAATTATCGATTGATTCCTCTCATTGGTAGATCACTCCTCTCACCTGTCCTCTACGGCTCCTCCATTACAGAATTCCATCACGAGAATGAAGGGCGGCTTGTCGACTGCATACCCATAGAATCTCAAAGAGAGAGAGAGAGAGAGAGAGAGAGAGTGTGTGTGTGTGTGTGTACGGTAGTCGGACGGGTCAGAATCCTTACTTGACGATATTGGGATGGTCGTATAGCTGCATCACTCTAGCTTCTTTCATCATATCAGACAACTCATCTGCTCCCGTAGCTCCCGCCAGTCTCTTTGCAGCTACGATCTGAGTCATTGTTGGTTACAGTAGACTTGGAATCGATATCCTTACGCTCTTGCCTGGCAATAGCTTGCATCTGAACACTTGACCGTACGCGCCTGAACCGATCTGCAAGTACGGTATTGGATTAAGATATCTACAATATGCTCACTCTTTTCTGCCATTGGATGTCGCGATGTCGAATGTACCACTTTCCTCTGTTGATGGGTCTTTTGAGAGTGACAGATTGCCCTCCCGCGATCTCAAATTACCGTATACTGCTATGATGCATGTATAGAGTATACTTACATTGCGTGGCTCCTTTTTGAACCAGTCGACGCACTTTGCGATATCGGGGAAGTTCTTGTTCTGAAAGATGGATCGATAGAGTGAGAGTACTGTATCTGGATGACCCACCAGTACTTTGACTCCATCATCGTTCTTCTTGATTGCCGTTCGGTAGATTGCTTCTTTGTCATTTCCGGCCTTTGTCCGAACAGCGAGAAAGATTGTCTGAGGGTCGTCGATAGTGATTATCTTCCTATTTTCATTCTATTACCTGTATGGTTGTGCCATCTCCCTGTTCCTTGTTCCTCAATAGGACAACGAAGTCACCAGGCAACTGAATTAATGACAATCATTAGCCAACGGGAATGGGAGCTCCTTTAGTACCTCGAGTAGCTTCTCCATGTCTTCATCCATCAATGCGCCATGGAAATATGGCAGATTTAGGTCATCGTCTGTGAATTCCGGCTCGTCACTGTAATGGAGATCAATGGGGATACTGTAATTTTAAGATCGTGGAGGTGGGGGGGGGGGTGACGTACCGGCCCATTGTCATTGCTAGCCGGCGACCGTCTCCGAGTAGGTCGAGGGGTTGAAATGAAATGGAAAAGAGGAGGGATGAGGGATTGCAAGAATGGAATATAAGGAAATCGAAAGAGAGAGATTTGCAGATGATTCAATTATGTCTGAATATTTACGAGTGCATTCAAATTGATGTTATTCTTACAAATGTTGATGACAGTTGCTACTTTCAGTCTGATTCCTCGACTTGGAATCATCCTCCATCAGTTTCTATATGGAAACGACGATGAAGATCAGGGAGAAGGCATGCCTGTGAGTGGATGAAAAATAGTGATGGATTAGGGAGAATAAGAGAGACTATCTGAGCGGATCGAAATAGTGCTGGCAGTTGACGAAATTTCCGATTGAAGACAGACAACGCTATGTTGTAGTGCATTTGGTGAGAGATAAGACCGTGCCATTCCGGAAGTTCAAAAATGCTTCTACGCCTCAGGGCATAAAATATTGGTACTTGTGACGTCACACAACTTTTTTGTCAAATCGAATGGAATCTTTCCGATTCTTAGTGCAATCGATAGCCCATCGAAATACAACTATTTTTCACTTTCGGAACTTTTTTGATCAGAGTTCACGCAGCCGAGTTATTCTTCAAAAATAGTTTCTCACTTAATTTTCAATACTACTAGAGGTCCTGCAAAATTTTCCCTCGTCCTACTACATCGCACAGCAGTTGCGCACAATCTGTGAAAAATAGAGAATTTAAAAGTTTCTGGCAGGAAGTCAAAAACGGAAAAGTATACAAAAAAATCTTAATAAAATCAGTTCTCAAAGAGCAAAAGTATGAGCCGACCGGCTCTGGAGAGCTAAAGTACTGTAAGTAGTCTCATCAAACGGTTTAATGTTTGGAACTATTTGAATAGTTTCGCATTTTTTTACTCTTAGTGTGCACTGCTGTAACCAGAAACAACGCAAATGCAAACTGAAATGAGAAACATTGCAGTTGACACGAAATTTCGCTCATACTGCTTTAATCGAGAACTGATTTTATTAAGATTTTCCGCATACATTTTCGTTTTTGGCTTCCTGCCAGAAACTTTTAAATTCTCTATTTTTCACAGATTGTGCGCAACTGCTGTGCGATGTAGTAGGACGAAGGAAAATTTTGCAGGACCTCTAGTAGTATTGAAAATTAAGTGAGAAACTATTTTTTAAGAATAACTCGGCTGCGTGAACTCTGATCAAAAAAGTTCCGAAAGTGAAAAATAGTTGTATTTCGATGGGCTATCGATTGCGCTAAGAATCGGAAAGATTCCATTCGATTTGACAAAACAGTTTTGTGACGTCACAAGTACCAATATTTTATGCCCTGAGGCGTAGAAGCATTTTTGAACTTCCGGAATGGTACGGTCTTATCTCTCACCAAATGCACTACAACATAGCGTTGTCAGTCTTCAATCGGAAATTTCGTCAACAGCCAGCTGCCTGAACAAATATGTCGAACCACTCAGATAGTCTCTCATAAGGATTAAATGCAATTGCTATGCTACGTATTTCAATCCCATACATACTAATGAATCATTTCAATATTATCTTCCTTTTCAGAATGATTCTG
This sequence comes from Pristionchus fissidentatus, assembly GCA_036245785.1. Classification (NCBI taxonomy): domain Eukaryota; kingdom Metazoa; phylum Nematoda; class Chromadorea; order Rhabditida; family Neodiplogasteridae; genus Pristionchus; species Pristionchus fissidentatus. Next base: position 20,782,990 of record BTSY01000004.1, on the reverse strand, counting down.
TTCCCACTTCCGCGGAGAATTGGGCCAAGCAAAGAACTGCCAATGTCATATTCCTGCTACAAATTCTGAGGTGTGTCGCGCTGCTTCTATGACTTGATAATTTCCGCTTAATCGATGGATTGTTTCATACAAGGGCCAGCAACAAGACCCTCCCGCTATTTGCCGAATACCCACCTGATTTCTGCTCAATCCGTTACGATTTTGGATCAGACCCTACCGCTTTTTGCTCAAAATTAACAGGTTTTGTCACTGACGCTCCCGCTTTTGGCCTACCCGCATCAACCCTTGCCCATCTATGGATTGTTTTCTATTTTGTTGAATCGTCTCTCTCAGAGCTCTCGTCGCTCCTGACAATGCTGCTGGAATCACTCACACTGCACAAAAGGCAATGCATCAAGCGAGTCAGTCAACTATTTCATTCATAGTCAAATACAAATAATTGACAATCTTTCATTCTAGGCAATCAATAATTAGAATAGACCAACAGATATTGTTGCATTAAATTACAATATCGTTCGATTTTTCAATTGACAAAAACTCCAAATGTTACCAAACTTTATTCAATCACTACTAATATTGACGGACTTGAGTCAGTGATTTTCATGGGCCCCGAATTCTGGGAGCCGCGCGAGGGGGTCTGACGACCGGGGGAGGGGAGGGTCGCCAGTGGGGTCGCCAGAGCGGGAAATTTAAATTTGATTTTTTAAAAATATTATCACAAAAAAAAGATAAACACAAAATTACTATTCAAAAAATATGTTGAATAATCACCAATGTTGAGAAACACGTTTACATTGATTTTCAATCAAGAATTTCACCATTATGCGACCCCCTTTAGCCCCTCGCAATCACTCTCCCATGTAACTAGACATGTCGTACGACAACTCCTGATATGTGTAAGAGTCCCAGTTGGGATAAGTTTTGAGAAATTAACGTCTACTTTGGCATGATTCACACTTTTCTTAATTTTAAACTATCCATATCTTCTGAACGCAATCATACTCCCACCTGTGCGAAGGGGTTTTCTTGTACTACTCGGGAAAACCTATCGACTGAAAAAAAGATTGATCGAAAATCTTTTTTCAAACGTGAGATATCTCATTCCCTAGAAACACCCGAAATGGAATATTTTTAGGGAGGATTTCGGGAATGCAATTTCTCGGCAGTAACACGACGTATCTTCGTACAAACAATTTTAAATCACATATATACACCATGGTTATCGATTTACCCCTTCGCAAAGCCATAATATTCACAATTATTTAAAAATTGCAAAGTATAGGGCAACAAGTGAAATATAAACAGTTGGCGATTCACTTCGTTCGGTATACTGTAAATCACTTGGTCTACGTTTGCGAGGGGGTTCCCTTAATCCGAGACCATGAAAATCACTGACTTGAGTTGTATAATTGATAGATATGAAAGTGAATTACAGAGATGCTGGCTGAGTTGTGTCGTGTCTTGCTATCAGAGATGGGAGTGGGAGTGGATGTACTCACTGAGACTGTCGTAGCCGTTGCTGAGGTATGGAAGATTACGGTTTAAAGGGACCTGGCACTGCAAATGAAGTGGTTTTCACATTAAAGATACTTTTATTTCGATTCGAATTCAAAAAAACCGCTTATTTTTACGATTTTTAAAAAATTAGTTATTAATTTTCAAAGATCTCAATTTCAGCAAGGATGCCTTGGTACTGTGTTTAGCCGTTAAACACAATAGTGCCGGGGCATTCTAGCTCGAAACGCGAGATTTGAAAATTCATAACTAATTTTTTTTAATCGTAAAAATATGCCGTTTTTTGCATTCGAATCGAAATAAAATTCTCTTTAATCTGAAAATCACTTCATTTGCAGTGCCAGATCCCTTTAAGTGATGAATCACAGATAATCAATAATTTCCTCTCTAGATCATCCGAGGCAACTACACGAATCAAGAGTATTTTGCCTCGACTTCACTCGAAACGGAAGATGGAGGTGTACGGTATGTGCTACTGTAATACATTGGATCAATATTCCTCTTGAGTCCATCTCTCATTGTTCTTCTTGTCTCGATGACTTCTGAGAAGCAGCCATTCAAACTGAGATGTGCAGTCTTCTATTGTCTCCTCTCTTATCTTCACGATAACGAGTTTGCAAAGACCAAGGTACGGTAAAGTAATACGTAATGTGTGAACAAACGTTCTTCAAGTTTTGATTGTGAAGTGTATCTTGTAGTACTTGGATATGTCTTTATCCAAGATGCGATGGATGAATTGTAGATGATCGAGACTCTTCTGCCGACCTCTCAGCCCGAACATTCCTCCCTCACTCCCGGATCTCTTATCTGTCAGGCGCTCTCATCTGGGGAACCCATTCAGGTACACATTTTATATTTACTTCTACATCAATCCAGTTAATTTTTTTCTTAAAATTAGTAGCCGTTATTTTTAGATTATATTGTGTATATCATGTTCCCCTTTAATTGTCTCTCTTTCAGTCGTGGTTCGGTTGTATCTCTCTTCTCCATTGTCTCCTTGACATTGACCATCTTCGTGATCAATTGTTGCGAGTTCAATTGACAGTCCAAGTCGATGAGACGATGGGATTACTGCACCATGTCACTCAGCTACTGGTAGGTCCATAGACATCCCAATTGGTATCGTGTGCGTCCTCTTCTGTCATTTCCAAATCTCATCAGATTTCCCTCGGTAATCGTCGCCCTCAATCTCGTGCGGGTCTTCTTCAACTCCTTGGGTGCTGGCTGCACGATTCTCCTCGAGTCGTCTCTTCTTTCGTCGCTCACGATGAGATTCTACACCATCTCACTGCACAAATGTGTGAGTGGGCGGGGCGAAGAGAGGGGATATTTCGTGATGGGTTGGGAGTGGTTAGGGTGGATTGACTGTATTTTGTAGTTGTGTACTGAATGGTTGTATCTTTAAGTGGATGAGTGTGGGGAGGGATCGGAGTCGGAGCAGCAAGTACTCCGAGGACTCATCGCTTTTATACTTCTCACTTGCAGAAATAACATAAAGGTGAGGGGATGAATGGAATTGAAGAGTGGGACGAATGTGGGATGGTGAATTTGTGAAATGAAACAAACTGGCGAATGATTGCAGGACGACGACAAGGCCCTCGGCACTCTGACGGCCCTTCTCGATCGACGAGTTGGAAGAGATCGACTGGCAGATGCACTCGAGGGAGTTAGCAGGTACGGTAGATGGACGAATTAGTTAATCGACGACTGACTATTTCTTTTTCTGCTCAGAACGGAGCAATTCGTGCGTGCAGCTCAGAAGGCGCAGCCACTGGCGAAATCTCCGACTGAACTCTTTCTCGATTTCCACTTTGTCAAGCTCTTCAAGAGTGCTGAAAGTAAGTACATTGGCTGACTTTAACTCGATAATGATTTATGAGAGGAATCGCGAAAGACTCGAGCATGGCCGGGACATAGAAATTTATGATTTTTAATTTAGCTGAAAACATAGCATAAGGTACTACAAACATCCCTCTATCGAATAGCGTTTTCAGAATTTTTTTTAAATTTCGTTTTCGCGTGAAACACAAATGAACCTGGTGAGTCGGTAACTTTTTCGAGAAATAGCAAAGTTTGAAAAATCATAAATATCTTCAAAGTGAAGATAGAAATCCTCGGTTTGGTGTGTTACATAGATATTTGACTTGGCTTGTTTACCAACCGCTCGAAGTCATTCCTGGTTCATGCGCCGATGCGGGGAGGTTGTTTTTGCAAAAGTTGAGCTAACTTTCTCAAAAGTCAAAAGTACTGGTTCACTCTAAGAGATGTTCTGGTATACATTGTTAGTACTTACTCCAGTATAAATATGGGCGAAATCGGTCCATGCGTTGTAAAGATGGGATGAATTACGTAAAGTTCTCCAAGTGTAACTATTATTCGTGAATAATAATTCTTGATCTTTTTAGGTGAAAACAATGTAAAATTAGTAGAAAACAATATTCAGGTTGTTTTTGAAATTTTTTATTGACAAGTTTTTCGAGGAAAAAAAATGAAAAATTGTCAACTTCGATTTTGGGATTTCCTGAATGTCTGAAATTTCGATGTCGATATGACGCTGTTTACGTTAGGATCAACAAATGGCTGGAACAGGTCAAAAATCGAAATCGCTCAAAAGTTCACCCTAGGGACAACTTTCGACGCTGAACACGCCGGTGCCATCGATTTCGCAATCCGACTCCTCTGGACGCCGGTATGGCGTCGCGCCACTGTGGCGCCAAACTTGTTTTTCGAATAAATCTCGCTTCAGAGTGCCGGTAGAGGCACGAAATCTCGCGCATAGTTTCAGAATTTGACGCTCTTTCTCATGGCGTTGTCCGTTTGTGGATATCGTTTTTGGCTCTAGTGCAAACATCAACTTTTGATCGAAGTCTTCGCGTGAGACCATTTGATATACATTAGAAAGCGCAGCTCACGCTGATCATTTATCTATATTTGACTAAGCATTTGACTTCTGCATGGCAAAGTTATGCTCTTTTAAGTGTTTTCTCACGCGCGCGGAACGCGTTTACAGACGCGGCAGCCGCATAGTCGATGCGGTAGTGACTTAGAACTCCACTACAAAGGTCATTGGTTCGAATCTTGTCGGTTTCCAAAGATTTTTGCCGAATTTTTTTTCATCGAAAAAATCACCTTTTCAAGATTTTCGAAAAAGTGACAATTTTGGTCGAGGTCGATTTTTCGAGAAAAAAAAATTCTGCAAAAGAATTTTAAAATTTTGAATTCGAACCATTGACCTTTGTAGTGGAGTTCTAAGTCACTACCGCATCGACCATGCGGCTGCCGCGTCTGTAAACGCGTTCCGCGAGCGTGAGAAAACACTTAAATGAGTATAACTTTGCCATGCAGAAGTCAAATGCTTAGTAAAATATAGATAAATGATCAGCGTGAGCTGCGCTTTCTAATGTATATCAAATGGTCTCACGCGAAGACTTCGATCAAAAGTTGATGTTTGCACTAGAGCCAAAAACGATATCCACAAACGGACAACGCCATGAGAAAGAGCGTCAAATTCTGTTAGTTTGCGCGAGATTTCGTGCCTCTACCGGCACTCTGAAGCGAGATTTATTCGAAAAAACAATTTTAGCGCCAAAGTGGCGCGGCGCCATACCGGCGTCCAGAGGAGTCTGATTGCGAAATCGATGGCACCGGCGTGTTCAGCGTCGAAAGTTACCCCTAGGACAACGTTTTGAGCGATTTCGATTTTTGACCTGTTCCAGACCCCTGTTGAGACCTTGTTGATCCTAACGTAAACAACGTCATATGAATCTTAAACATCTTCATATCATTAGATATACTCGCAGGAGGAAGATCTTTCCGTTATTTGCAGAGTATTGAACTTTTCCGCACTGAATTCACAACTTGCATGCGAAATTTTCCTACAAATATTAGAAGCAGGACTCCTTCCATACTTCATCATGGCATTCCTCATTAGACCAGTAGAGTAGACCAATTTTCTTTTTGGAAGTGAAAGTTTATCTATTCGTAGAAAAGAGTTACAGCGCCTAGAAAATCGATTATAATGTGAAAAGCGCGTGCTCTGACTTCTCTAGTACTCTCTCAATTCCCCACGCTCTCTCGCCTTGGTTCGGACCCCGAGCTGGGCAGAAACCTTTTGCCAGTACTCCTCTGATTCATCACCAGGGTTTGTGGGCTGAATTCACGTAATTTATATAACATAGAGGCTTAGCAAAAGATTTCTGCCCAGCTCGGGGTCCGAACCAAGGCGAGAGAGCGTGGGGAATTGAGAGAGTACAGAGAAGTCAGAGCACGCGGTTTCCACATTCTAAACGATTTTCTAGGCGCTGTAACTCTTTTCTACGAATAGATAAACTCATACATGGGCAGCAAGGGGCAGGGGCACTGTGCGAATGTGGGCTGGAATTTTTCGGGGCTCTGTGCAAAATAAAAATAGTGAAAAAGTAGAGCTCATTTCATTGTTTTTTTTAATATAAATACGGTTCGGGAGCTGTGTGCAAACACAGTAGGCGATGGGGGGACTAGCTGCAAAAGGCCTCGGATAAGTGCTGCCTACGTATGGATAAACTTTCACTTCCAAAAAGGAAATTGGTCTACCTATGAGGCCGTTTGCGTAAGAATCAGACAATGAGCAACAGGTCTCGGTACAGCGAAAAAGTAAAGATTTGAGATAATATCGGTTTTCAGTGTACTTCAGTAGGCTGGAAACACTGTACAAACATTGTGGCATGCAAATTTCATTGGAGCTCAATCTTGAGCTCTGAAGATCTGGCTTTTTACTGGTTTATCGGACACAGCTGGAGACCGCGTGAAGGAAACGCCAAAGTTGTAACAGAGACTACTTCATTTTCCATGAGTAAACTTTCTGTCATTTTCAAAATTTAAATATATCTGTAACTACTTAGAAAAAAGTAGTAACTCGCGTCTTCACAAAAGCCGGGCTAAGGTATTTTGGTCATCCCTTGGAGAGGTTGCCACTATCTCTGAAAAAAAATTTGGTGACATTTAAGGTCTGCCAAACCAAGTTATGAATTTTTAAGTGAGGCGGTATGAGCTTCAAATCACCTATCAAAAGTGAGGGAGGTAGGATTTGCATCTTTTTGAAAATGACCGAAAGTTTACTCATGGAAAATGAAGTAGAGTCTCTGTTACAACTTTGGCGTTTCCTTCACGCGGTCTCCAGCTGTGCCCGATAAACCAGTAAATAGCCAGATCTTCAGAGCTCAAGATTGAGCTCCAATGAAATTTGCATACCACAATATTTGTCCAGTGTTTCCAGCCTACTGAAGTACACTGAAAACCGATATTATCTCAAATCTTCATTTTTTCGCTGTACCGGGAAATGTTCGACTCTTAGGCAAACGGCCTCCTATAATGAGAAAATAATGAATGCCATGGTGAAGTATGGAAGGAGTTCGACTGCTTCTAATATTTGTAGGAAAATTTCGCATGCAAGAATTCAGTGCGGAAAAGTTCAATACTCTGCAAATAACGGACAGATCTTCCTCCTGCGAGTATATCTAATGATATGAAGATGTTTAAGATTCATATCGACATCGAAATTTCAGACATTCAGGAAATCCCAAAATCGAAGTTGACAATTTTTCATTTTTTTTCCTTTTTCCTTGGAGTAAGTACTAACAATGTTCACCAGAACATCTCTTAGAGTGAACCAGTAGTTTTGACTTTTAAGAAAGTTAGCTCAACTTTTGCAAAAACAACCACCCCGCATCGGCGCACGAACCAGGAATGACTTCGAGCAGTTGGTAAACAAGCCAAGTCAAATATCTATGTAACACACCAAACCGAGGATTTCTATCTTCACTTTGAAGATATTTATGATTTTTCAAACTTTGCTATTTCTCGAAAAAGTTACCGACTCACCAGGTTCATTTGTGTTTCACGCGAAAACGAAATTTAAAAAAAAATCATACATTTTATAACGCGTACATTGTGCGTCTGGCCAGTTTATAAATTTCAAAATTCTGACCAATTTATATTTCTAAAGTTAATAAATATGAGAATAAAGAGAGGAATACACACGAGAAAAGAGGGAGCGAGCAGAAAGCAAAGCAAGCCTTGAAAGAGAGAAGTCACCTACGTTACTACGGTAGTCGGGTTCGGTGGAGCACGTGCATTATTTGCAGTGAGTCCTCTACAAGATGCGAAAAGGCGATGTTCTTACGGCTGCGCATATGCAAAAACAGCTCGAAAGACGCAAGATGGGTATTATGCGCACCGTTTGTGACTGAAAGACAGCTACCGCACATTTCGATGAAACGTAGTTCTTTGTGCAGGAGGAATCCCATGCCCACAATTCTAGAATCATCACCCACTAACGTCAGTAGACTATTACCATGGAAGCAGCCCCATCACTCTTTTCCCATTTGCTGTGTCTCATTATTTGTGCCGGGGCCCGCAACCACCTATACCCATATCTTATTTGCAAAGCATGTAGGGAGGAACAGTAAGGGGTATTTTATCAAAGTGATTATAGAGAACGCCTATCTTTTCTTAACCTACTTTGATTCCAAAAGAGAAAAAAGGACGCTCCTGCAAGATTCAGCATTCAAAATTCGCCCAAAACTGGTTTTCGCTCATATATGCGAGCTCAATTCAACTTCCTAAATTTCCCTCCAATCGCCGGACCTCAATTCGAACGATTTCTCCCTGTGGGCAGTTTTGTAGAAGGAGGTATGCTCTATCACCCCTTCGAATCAGAACTCGCTCAAGAAGGCCTTCGCAAAAATATGGGATAATATTGGCACCAAATACAAACGGCGCGTCACCCACTGAGTCCCTGGTCTACTTCTTTATGCCGCCAATGTTGATGACGGCCAGATATAACAAACTGTATTCTGTTATGACCGTATGACAATGGGTGAACATCACACTTAGTTTCATGTGCCTTCGTTGAATTTGAATGAAATTATATTAACGAATCCATGCATCAATACTTTTTGGCCACCCTGTAGAACTGTAAATATGCTATGCAGTACCGTGCCTTGATTTATGGTGCACGGGTCTCCTCATTTTAATTGATCTAAATCACATTGCCTTCTCAAATGTTCAGACTGCAAATATTTCACGGAATTTATTTTACTGGACACAGGACAACACAACAAAAGTGATGGTGGGTGCGAGTGGTGGATTGCGTGCATCTGATTGTTCGAACAACTTCAATTGTCAAGTGCACATGCGGGGATGCATTGTTAGACGACAAACGAAGACAAGAAGCTGTAAATAATGTGTTAGCACGCTTGTATCTTTCGTATCGTAAGTATCGACCAATGGTTATATTGTGCAAGAAAAACCAAAATTATGGCCTGAAAGCACTTCTGCACGCGATTTTAGGCACTTCGGCACGAAGTGCTGCGGGAAAAACCCATTTGACTTATGGAATTGTTCGAAAATCAACGTTATCACGCTTTATAAGCGAAAAATACAGAAAAGACGATAAATTAGCGATTTTAGCGATTTCTGGCCAGTTTATATTAAATCTGGCCAGTTTATACCCTCCTCAAATTGTCTGTGGGACGAAAATGTATGAAAAAAATTCTGAAAACGCTATTCGATAGAGGGATGTTTGTAGTACCTTATGCTATGTTTTCAGCAAAATTAAAAATCATAAATTTCTATGTCCCAGCTATGGCCGATGAGCTCGAGTCTCTCGCGATTCCTCTCTTATATTTTTCCATTTTAGAAACGTGAAACATTGTTATTTGGTAAATACCTAACAAAACATGTTGAACAGGCCACGCTGACTATTGCTCTTCCTTTCATAATTTATCTTATTGTTTGGATCACAGGCAAATTGTTAAAATCTCTTCGATCGGGTGATTCTTTGACTGCTTCTACTTCATCTAACAACGAGGCTATCATCCAGTCGTACAAGGTCAGCCATTAAAAATTATCTTTTACAGAGTTTTCCTAGTGGTTATTACATTTTTGCTATCACCATCCTCTTTCAGGAACTAATCAAGCGACAGGACGAGGAGATCAGTGTATTGAAGCAAGAAGCGAAGAAATCGTTGAGTGAAATGGAGAAACTGAGGAAGGAGGTAAATACTTATATTTATCAACAGTGTGGCTGTAAATGCGATTTTTTCTTCTGGAAAAAATATAATGGACACTATTAGTACGGATCTCTGAAATATTGTTTTCCACAATATGTACTGCATTCAATTGTTAAGGCTGATCGAAGTGATCTCGAGAGGGAATTGGCAGAGACTCAATCGAAACTGCAGCAGACATCGATTAGTGGAGAGAAAACTGCGTCATTGGAGAGTCAAGTCGCTAGTCTAACTGGGTGAGGAGGATAATTAATTGGCATCTACCTTTTTTGTCTGTAATCTTTACAAACTAATATTTTTAATGTTGGACTGTCTACTATGATGGGTTATTGTCATTGGCAATATTTGGAAATCTAGTTTTTTTAATGATTTTTAAATGAAAATATTAGTTTAGTTCGGTGACTCAATGGAGAACAGAGATGGAGAAGTACAAGGCATGGGCAGAACAATGGCAGAGTTACCAGTTGACACAGGTGAGACGGAAGAATAAAGGCAATCTTACCAGCAATTATCAGAATTAAAGCAAACCAGTGATGCTCACGGTTCCCCAAATTTTCCTGTTTACAAATCTTAACTCCTTCGCATTCCATACACTTGCGGAGGTATTATTATTGAAGGGAACTGGCACTGCAAAATAAGATATATTTATTTTAAAGAAAATTCTTTTCTGATTAGAATGCAAAAAATCGCATATTTTTACGATTTTTTGAAAGGAGTTATGATTTTTCAAAGTTCCGAATTAGTGTTGATGTACCGGGCGCTACGGTGTTTAGCGCGCTGAAAACAGAAATGCCCGGTAAGCGAGTACTTTTAAAAAAACATAAGTCCTTTTAAAAAAATCGTAACAATATTCGTTTTTTTGCATTCTAATCAGAAAATAATTTTCTTCAAAATGAAAATAACTTATTTTGCAGTGCCAGGTCCCTTTAATGCGGGAAACGGGAGCATGACACTATTTTCGATGAAATCTATCGAAAAGAGTTATTTTTTACTTTCCCTCTTTTGCGGCCCCTCGAAATGTAATTGATCGATATTATTGTGGTTCGTTACAGCTTCCAAACGGTGGAGTGGACACAGTTGTGCAGCAGTTACAATACCAACAGTCGACACTCGAACAACAACTACAGTATGGATATACGGCTTTCGAACAGCAAGCACTGCAGGTTAGAAGGGAGAGAGGGAGAGAGGGAAGGAACAAGAGGAACTGGGATGGAATTATACGAATGTAGTATCGATGGGTGTACATGATGTCAATTCCTTGCTCCATTTTAGTTGGCAGCAGCAGCGGGTGAATTGGAACAGTGGAAGAATCATTCGAGTGCATGGGAAGGAAGAGCGAATGAGATTGAGAGAATGTGGAGAGAACAGAAAGAGAAGACAATGAGTAATGGAGGAGGAGGAAGTAACGGAATACATGGAGAGGTTAGTGAGTCACAATGAGATCAACGAGAGGAACATCGGTTAATTGATGCGTTAAATCTGATTTAACTAAATATGGGGAAATAAACAATATTTCGTTTTTAAACATAACTGCAAGAAGAGTTAGTAAGAACATGGCAGCATTGTAGATCTTTAGAATGATCTCCAACCAACTAACTAAAATCTCCAAGCCGACCATCATTTCGGGGACTGCTCATGGGACTTGGGAGTATGATGGAATAGAGGCGTGATTGAGTTGATTGCAGTCAACTTCGAATTCATCTTCCGAAGTGATTCGACTACAAAATGATCAAGAAGAACTATTCGAATTGTTGGCTGATCAACACACGAAGATGAATCAATATAGAAAGAGATTGAGAGCACTCGGACAACCTGTGAGTGATGATGAAGATGAATGAAAAGAGAAGAGAAGGAGGTCAGTGATACGGTAGTGATACTTTATTGATTGCTTTCGTCGTCAGATAGATTACTCCTTTGTGTAGATCAATCATTCTTTGTAATGTCGGTTGTGTTCTGTAGATGGTTGTTGTTTCATTTCTCAATACGCCATACCTGCCTGCTTCTTACACAATATCCTGTGAATATTGTAAATCATAGATTGTGAATAATGATTTATAAGAAGCATGCAAAAATTGGCTAAATTTTTTTCTTTGAATAATAGTGTCCGAACTAAATTATTTTCTTCTTAAGATATTGTATAGAGTTATAGCTAACCTTGGTCTGTACCGGTTTAGGGGGTTCAGATCACTTCCATTTCATTTGTGTGTCTATTATTGTCCCTTCTATCGATGTTCGAGTCTGTGATATGCTCACTTCCCAAATCTAGGTCGTCCTTTTCTCCTATTGACACAACTAGCACTCATTTGATGTTTCTCTTCTCTCTACTACTCGATGCAACATCCGAACGAATAAAGAGTTATCCATTGCATGCTGTAAACAATTTCGAAATGAGGAGATTGATTGACCCTAACATCGGTGAGGTAGAAACATTACTCTACTTGTATTGTGTTAATGTGATCCCAGGTTGCTCACTCTCTCTCTCTCTCATTTCTACCGTATACTTTTTCCTCTTCTGATCAGAGTCATCTTTATTAGACAGATCGTGGTCTGACTTTCGTTGTTCGGGACGAGAAAAGGGAAATGAGATGGAAAGAATTGTTGAAGATTTAGAATCCGAGTGGATTCGATTGGAAATCCTCGTCAGTGAAGGGATTCTCCTGAAATGAAAGAAAGATTGAATATGGAATAGATGAATAGATGACCTTCTTTTCTTCATCGTCAACTTGAGTCTTGACGAGACCATCTTCGCCCTCAAGTTATATCACATATTAATACAAACATAATTAATAATGGGACCTAATTGTTGTACAGATCGATAAATGAAGTGTAAAGTTCACCTTTGACTCACTCTTGATTGCTGATGTGATCATGGATGAAATTCCCTTCTCTTCCCAACCCCAAGGATCAGAGAATCTGAGAAGCAGATGATGTCATTGTCACCTTCTGATCTTTGATCTCTACCTGTATCCTCCATCATTCATCGCCTCAATCAGGCACGTGTACAGTAGCATGTAATCGGGTCGAGTCCAGTAGTCGAGACTTCTGAACAGATTACTGTAGTATGGATGGAGTATCGATTGTCGCCACGTCTGTCATACCTGATATGCTCACAGAATGCATTCAGTTGACTGGGAGAGCTGATGAGTAGTTTGCTGTCAGCGATTGCTCTCTTCGCCTCAGCCAGCTCCTTCTTGTCCCTGCAATTGACGGCTCTCATCTCACATTTCCCGGTTGTGAGGCGAACTTGAGACTCGACCAGGGCAGCTTCCCACGCAGTTCCACCATCACATACAGCAGAGACCATAGATCGTCGGGTCGACCCTAAAAGACAGTTGAGAAATACATGGAGAATTTCCGGCTCTGTTTTGTACCTGTTCATTCTTCTCGTGAGTCGACAGTGAACAATATCGAATTGTGCCTCTGAAAGAGCAAGGATGAGAACTCGTGAGAACTCATTGGATATTCACCTGAAGAGTGCTCGTTTTCTCGGTTTTCTCATCTTGAATCCGTTGTCGACTCCATCCTGACAAGAAATGAGATAAAAGATCAATAAATCGATCGATGAGATGTCCCTTCGTGAACTACCTTCACAATGAATTCTCTGCTCAGTCCGAAGTCGAGAATGTGCACGATATTCGGGTCGGTCCCTGCAGTATTGCATCATTCATAGTGTTGCCTAGTGATGACTCAACCTCCATTCTTGTTTCCCATTGCGAGATTGGCTGGTTTAATGTCTCGATGAATGAATCCAGCCTGTAAGAACACGATACTCATATCATTCATCTTTCCTTGTTCACATCGTGAACTTGCTTCAATCCATGCAACACGTGGATTCCCACTCGAAGTTGAGTCGATTGGGAACATTGCTTGCCGCATTTCCTCAAAAGATCAAAGATCAAACTACATTAGAGCTCATGGCCGGATCTCCGACTGACTTCAGTAGGTTATTGAGTGATTCTCCGAGCAGACTCATGACCATATACTGGAACTTTGCCTTCTTTCCTGAGTGAATCAACTCTGCCACGTGTTTTCGACCTTTGAGACGACCGAGAATCTGGAGACAGGTCAAATATCAGATGAATGAGATAAATCAGAAGATAAAAGATCAAATATCAGATAAATCAGAAGATCAAAGATCACTCACATCCACTTCAATCTTGAGAACACTCCCTCCTTCGACGAAATTTGACTCTGCCTTGAGTGCAGCTTGTCTCTTATTATCCATACTCTCAACCTGCAATCAATAAGCACTCAGTGAGATATTGTAGGCCTACAGTACCCCTGCCTGTGGATTACAGTAGCAATACATTCCTAGCCAACCTCACCAGATAGACAGCGCCGCAGCCGCCTTCTCCCAGTTTCTTGAGGATTTTCCATTTCTTGCCGATTACCGTATTCTTTGCTATCTCGACGGGACCTTCTTCTGAGAAGATTTCATTGATAAGGGATTCCCAAAATCTCTCTCATATTTAAGCACGCGTACACATACCAACTTTATGGTCAGTGGGCATTGGCGATTGGAAGAGAAGAGAAGAGAAAACGAGAAGAGAAGAATAGAAACGGCCACTCGGATGGGAGAAATTGAGTGAAAATGAATGGAGAATGGAGAAACGTGTCAGTTAGCTGCACTGGCGATTGGATGCAATGACAGGGTTTTCCAATTATTCAAATATTGCATAACTCATCAAATATTAATGATGTATCCGAATTCATTTATTTCTATCTTAATTAAAATTTCCATTCCATACACCTCATACATTCCAATTTGCTAGACTTTCCGTAAAATCGGATCGATTTCAATTCCGAGTCAACTAGCTAAATTTCGTAAATTCAGCATACTGTAATCCCACTACAGTATCATCGGATAGGGTGGAATCAATACGTTATATCCCTCTAGAATTACCTACTAAAAGAGTATCTCCTCTAGGAATTCTGGGCCGATTTCTTTAATTTCAGAAAGCCGGATCGTGGTGGGTATTTATGCTATAGATGAGATAGGGTAGTACTCTCAAGCAATTCCTCCCCTGGTCCATTCGCCCAATTTCATATTGTCAACATACAGTAACCCCGCTAAAGTAACCGCGGATACGGTAGAAGCAATACGATCTACCCCTCTGACATTGCCTACTCGAGATCTACCTCCTGCAAAACTTTCGAATCGATTTCTTCAATTTTAGAAATCCGGGTTACGGGTTACAGTAGATCTACTGTAGCCGGGAGTATTGTACATGAGATCAATTTTAATGTCAATTATTTATCATGTCAGGCAATAGTGCTCAGATGAGGATGGGTCGATATTCTTTTTTTGTTGCGTTCCACCATTGGGGCCCGATTGCTCTTTTCAGGTCGTCTCTCCATCGAGTATTGGGGTGGCCTTGGGGGCGCGTCCTGTTGTATGGTACGGTATCATTCTCAAACAATTATTATTAGAGGTCTACCTCATGCAACCTACTCCTGGTCCATTTGCTACTTTTGAATTGCGGGAGGATTGGATACGGTTGTTTCTTTCCTTTGCGAAACCTCGGTGGATATGCTACAGTAGGCCACTAGGTTCGGCCGAGTTGACCCCATCACCATGTTGTTCCATGATCCCCTTCATGGGTCCAATGTGCATACCAAGCTTGCTGGCAGTGTGGACACGTATGCTCACCGTCGTTTCATCTCTCGGAGTTTCAAGAAACTTTTAAAGATTCATTTAAATGCAAATCTTAATTTCATAGAGATCGTTCTTTGTATTGTCAAACAGAGGGATGAGATTTGCTTCTATGTTTTCTGCAATCTCATCATTTGATTGAATCTTCTCATTTCTTCCAATGACTCCATTTATTCTTCCATTCTCTATTTTCTTCGTCGTATTGGGAGGTCGCCAATCTCTTCTCTCCAATAGAATGGAGAAAGCAACTGAGAGTTCATCTCAGACTCAAGTCAGAAGACTTCTCAAAGACAATCACATCGATCTACAGGGATACATCGGTGAGAACTACAGTAATCAACTGTACTCCTGAAATGATACCGTATTCTGACATCTGATGATACCGTAATTAGAGACAAGGAATCGGTGATACCGTAATCAGTGAGTGATTACTCCACTTCAGGAAAGGGAGCTTACTCGAAAGTACAAGTTGGATTCAATGTGAAATTGGGATCTAAAGTGGCTGTGAAAGTGATCGATACCTCGTGGGAATAAATTTGATCTCTTATCTCCGACTTCTAAATGATCTTTGATCTCTATTCTTCATCTTTTCATTCAGTTCTGGATCAGAATACGTCCGTCGATTCCTCCCAAGAGAAATCGAAGTTGTTCGAAGTCTCAATCACGCCAACGTCGTCAAAGTATTCCAAGTACGACCGGAATGAGACTCCGCCCATTTACAAACTGAATAATCAATCGATAATTAAGGTGCTGTCAGTTGAGAACAAAGTTCTTCTAGTGGAGGAATATGGAGACAATGGAGATCTTCTCAAGAGAATCAAAGACAAAGCGAGATTGCGTGAAAAGGAAAGCAAACCGATATTCCGCCAACTTATAGAATCACTCAGTGTACGATCATTATACCATATTCCGCCATTTGTTGATTACTGTACTCCCATCTCTAGTCAACCGATTACAGTACCCCAACGTATAATATATCGATTACAGTACCCCCATCTCATACACAGTACCTCTATATCCAATCTGCCGATAACAGTACCTCCCATATCTAATCTATCGATTACAGTACCTCCAGTCTTAATCGATCGATTACAGTACCCTCCCATCCCTAATCAATCGACTACAGTACCCCATCGCATACCAATCCATTAAAGTATACCTATACCCAATCGCCCACAGTACCACCATATAAATCAATCGATTACAGTGCCCTCTCATCTCTAATCAATCTATTACAGTACCTCCAGTCTCAATCGATTGTCCATCGTGACGTCAAGTGTGAGAATGTCTTTCTCGATGCTAACGACAATGTCAAATTGGGCGACTTTGGATTCGCTCGTTTTCTCAGACAGAACGAGGTATACGGTAGTCTTTATCAGGAATCAATCAATATTCTCAGATCTCGTCCACTTTCTGTGGCAGTCGTGCATACGTAGCTCCGGAGATTCTGTCAGGAGTGAGCTACACTGGGTTCACGGTAGGTCATTCATCCATCAATCGATCGATCGATTTCATCAGGTGGATACTTGGTCTGCTGGAATTGTACTGTATGTGATGACTACTGGAGTAATGCCATACGATGATCGAAATCCGAAGAAGATGCTTGAGAGAATGCTCACCCATCGAGTCAGGTGGGAACATCGATTGATCCTGTAATATCTACAGTATCTCTCGTTATACGGTAGTTAACTTGTGTTATTCAGATTCCCTCGAATGGAATTGTCAACTGAATTGAAGTCATTGATCTTCGAGATTCTGCATCCAACTTCATCTTCTCGTCCTTCTTATTCTGCTATTTGTGTTTCCCAATGGCTACTCAATACTAAATACGAGATGAGAAACACTCGACCCTCCTAGAATCGAAGGAGAAGAACCGAAGAGTGATAGAATGTGTTAACCAATAAACACTTTGGGTCCGAATCTGATGCTTGAAGAGATTGAACACAGAACATTGAACATGCACGAAAACACATTGAAAAGATAAGAGACGAAGATTGCTTTCTCACCACTCGGGAGACAAACGGCATCGTTGATATCGACGATGACATTGTCATCTTTTGTCCATTTAGTTCCATTGCATTTGAGCAGAGCTGTGGGAAGACCGAAGATGGAGAATCCTGTGAGAGAAAGATGATGAGACTCGAATGAAGCAGAATTACCTACCTTCTTTGCATGTGATATTGGCAATGCATTTCGATGGTCCTGTGCAATTAAATGGCACTCCCAATTCAGGCTTAGGCGTGGGACACTGGAAGATAGATATTTAAAGGGATCCGGCATCGAAAAATAAGTTATTTTTATTTTAAAGATTGGAAAATTCTAAGAATATATTTGAAAACCGCATATTTTTACGATTTAAAAAAAATTATGAATTTTCAAAGATTGCAAAATTTAGGTATACGGTAGCTCTCGCATCCGCGGACTTACGCTGTTTAGCGGCTGTAGGATCTCAAAAGGAATGATGACGTAATATTTTTACGTTTCTTTCTTAGGATTCATCCTCACGGATACTGGACATAGTCAAATCAATTTCAAAAACACTTATTTTCACCTTGCTAATACCTTTGAAACACGATTTTTTGAAAATTCATAATTAATTTATAAAAAAAAATTGTAAAAATATGTGGTTTTTACAGATGTTCTTAGAATTTTCAGCTCTTTTGAACAAAAATAGAATTAAAATAATATAAAATTATGATTTTTTGGCTGCAAACTCTCTTTAAAGGGACCACGCATAGATAGTGAAACACACTTATTTGGTATTATAGGGTTGTTAAGAAAGTAATGAACCGTTTCAGATTTGAAATTTGAGCTCACGGTTTTCGAACGATTCAAATCACTGTGCCTGGCACTTATAGTATGTTGTAGGAGGAGCGTGGAAGAATAGACGTCAACGTTTATTTTATTGGGATCTCTATTGTTGCCGCAAATATGATGAAAAATAATTTTGTTGTTTTTAAAGGAAAAATTTCAAGAAAAGTTTTTGCATGGCTTCAACTTTAAATTTACAAGACTATCAGATGTCCCCTTTCAGAAAATGGTGTGAACGAGTAGGTACTCCTTTTAGTTTATAAGTGATCTTAATTCAAATTGTTATTGTGACTTTCAAATGACGTCTGGTTAATTGAATGAGATGTAGCGGAATGCGATGTATTCAAGGTCTAATATCGCGTTAAATAATCTTTGGCATTTAATCTATAAGACACGCTACTTTGCTAGAGCAATGATCTTCTGAACGTTTTTGCAAATGAGAAAATAGAAATTTCCAGAATTCCTTTGATTTTTGTTGAAAACGCAATTTTTGTGACTTTCAACTATATCGTGCCACCTCAATACTACTGAAACCCAATTTATGTCCTATTTATCAGTAATACTAATAGACATTCTCTGTAAAATGAGTGCTTTTTCGGATAGATAAAGACAAGCACAAGACCGTGGAATGTGGTGAAGACCGATTTTCGATCTCAAAATTTGACCCACTGACGTCATCTAATCCAAAAAGAAAATTAGAGCTCCTTTCGCAAAGTTAGTAATACCATTTTAACAACTATGCGTGACACTACAAACCAAAGTAAAACGGGAGTTTATTTCAAATAGCGAGCGCCACAGAGCCAAAAAATATCTTTTTCGAAATATTGTTTACACGAACTCCAAATTGTTGACATCTGTTCTCTCTAGCTGGAAGAGGTAGATAGGCCCAGTGGCTTTTACTGTGCTTTGTATTGTTTGCCCTTTATATAGATAACTTCCACTAGGACCTACCTCGTTCCTCCTTTGAACTACATAATTCAGAATGAGGCGAGTCGAAGCTGATCCGACCGACTTTCTGTCTCCCTAGTTCCAGTCAATATCAACATTACAAAATGAATAAGTGTGCAATTAAATAAGCAAGGCTTACAACATGTAATATACCTACATGGATCTATATAAATTGCTTCCAAAGAAAACTGGAATGATTTTTCAAAAAAGTCAAAATGGTTCATTACTTTCTTAACAGCCTGATATTTTGGTCGACTAATAAAGGGAAAAATAAGAAAAAAAATTGTTCGGACCCTTTGGGAGTGGTTTACGGCGAGTCCCAGAGGCACACGCTCTGGGATTCGACGTTTCCTAATTTCTTTTTAAAAGTGTCTCAGCTCCAAAAATTTGTGGTCGATGAATGCCTACGATGTCCTGAATGACTACAAAACAGCATTCAGGGCATGTCATGTTCATTCCTCGAAGTTATGACCACATTAGGAAACGTCGAATTCGTACACCACGAAAGTTCAAATGCGCATATCCCGAAACACAAAGTTCCGAGAATTATTTCTATTTTTCCCGTTATCAGCAAGTCATATTTGACTAATAGAGATCAAGTTGTCAATCTCTGCCGGGTCCCTTTAAGTGAATAAATATTCGTGAACGAAAGATGTAACTATGAACGCACATTATCGCCAGATCCAGGTGTGGTCGATTCAATCGGAGATATCGAGGATGATCCGGTAGGTGGTACTGTAGATGAGGGTGCCGGTCCACAGTATCCAATCGGAGTCTCCGACAGAGTAACGTTACTAGCCACATCGACCCAGTCTTTCACTTCGTCGCAAATGAATCTCTTTCTGGGGACGGAACTCGTTGTGGTATTGATCATGGTTCCTTCAATAATTGATATTATTCCGGTCGGAAATTCGGTTCTCACCATCTGAACACACTGCATCGGCAATACATCCAGCAATATTCAACTTCTGACAGTCATACGTAATCGTTATGCCTCCGGGCACAGTGATATTGTTGCACTAAAACGTAGATCACTTGAAATTTGAATCTTCTAAATTGGAGGGGTGACAATCCGGCAACCGACATTTCGGCAACGGGGCATAACACTCTCGGGAGTGACCCTAGGTTCATGGTAGTGGTACCATTGTAAGCTGCATCAGTTAATTGAAATCTCATAATTAATTAATTAATTAACATCCACCTCATTAATAATGTTAATTAATTGATTAATTAATGAAATTTCAATTAACTGATGCTGATTACAATAGTACCACTCCGAAGTTCCTAGGATGACTCCCGAGTTATGACCCGTTGCCGAAATGTCGGTTGCCGAAATGCCGTTGCCGAAATGTCAACCCCCCTCTAAATTACAACTTGGTCACCAAGAAAAGGAAGCTTACCGTCTTCACTGGACCAGTTGTTGTTGAGGCTCCAGTGGGTGGCACAGTAGATGATCCTCCTGGCACACAAATAACCGACTTGTTTCCTTCTCCGATTGAAAGATTCGTGTCTTTATCAACCCAAGTTTTGTTCAGCACATCGCAAATAAATAGTCGATCAGTAGTCTTTGTATCCTGGCTCTCGATAACGTATCCTGAATTTTCTCGTAGAAGGTGCCATTTCGCATCTCCTCTTACCTTCCTTGCAAGTTACATTCGCCTTGCAATCCTGTCCATCTTGAGTGCAAGTAATGGTAACTTCGCCATTCGGAACAGTAACATTTTTGTCACATGTCTATAAGCATATGGAATAGTGAGTTAGAAGGACGTATTCAATACGTACTTTCGTAGGGGGGACGCAGTCTTTGATCGGTTCTTCCGCCAGAGAAACTTGAGTATCGATGTCTGTCCAATTCTTCACAGAGTCACAGATAAACTTCTTCGAAGGTACTCTGGTAGTTTTTGTGTTGATGACGAATCCTTTAGTAAAAGTTCAAAACATATACATTTCTGAACACCAAACCTGGCTTGCAAACAATCTCCATTTCGCATCCAACAAGATTCTCCTTTGTACACGAGTATTTCACATCGGCATTGCCTACTTGTTTCGAATTAGTGCACTAAAAGTAAAGTGCATTATAGTAGGGTCAGCGTTGAATGCTGCGCACGATAGTGATAGTAGAATTGCATGTCTTAGCAGGAACGTCATCGATCGACACTGTTGTATCGGCAGAAGAATTGACATAGACCTTCCAGACTCCTTTCTCGCATACAGCTCTATCTGTTGCCCTCGTTGTAGTCGAACTTGTTATTGTCGTTCCTTGATAAGTCGCCAATGAATTTTTGATTTTGTTGATACATTTCGTCCTACCTATTTTGCACTCCTGTTTGAATGTGCATTCTCTCTTCTGATCATCGAGCATAACACAACTGGATGTTACATTAATTTGTTCTCCCTTCAGATTAGGAGGAACTCCCGCGCATTCCTATAAAAAGATGTGAGCATAAATAATTATCAAAAATAAATACCTTGGGAACACAGGATGCCGAACTGTTTCCTTCGTTGAGAACAAGTTGAGTGTCTTTGTCTACCCATTCTTTCTTTAGAGCATCGCATACGAATTGTTGGTTTTTAACTGTCGAGTCGATAGTTTCGATAACGAACCCTTAAAACAAACAATATTGAGTGATCCGAAAGAACATTAGCTTGCCATCTTTACAAGTGAGGTTTGCTTTGCACTCTTTTAGATCCTCACTGCATGACACAACAACATCTCCATTCGAAATCGTGATGTTCTTTCCGCAGCCATTCTGTGTAAATTATAGCTTGGTCGTATAATATAAAAATTAAATGTATACCTTCGGCGGAACGCATATCGCTGATTTATTTCCTTCTCCGAGCGTTAGTTTTGTGTCTGAATCAATCCAAGTCTTGTTAAGAACATCGCAAATAAAAAGTATATTGGTATTCTTTGTCTCCTGGCTCTCCATAACGTATCCTGAGTTTCATAGTAAATATTTGCATTCCGTATTCTCCTTACCATCCTTGCAAGTTACATTCGCCTTGCAATCCTTTCCATCTTGAGTGCAAGTGATGATAACTTCGCCATTCGGAACAGTAACATTTTTGTCACATGTCTATAAGCATATGGAATAGTGAGTTAGAAGGACGTATTCAATACGTACTTTCGTAGGGGGGACGCAGTCTTTGATCGGTTCTTCCGCCAGAGAAACTTGAGTATCGATGTCTGTCCAATTCTTCACAGAGTCACAGATAAACTTCTTCGAAGGTACACTGGTAGTTTTTGTGTTGATGACGAATCCTTTTGTAAAAGTTCAAAACATATACATTTCTGAACACCAAACCTGGCTTGCAAACAATCTCCATTTCGCATCCAACAAGATTCTCCTTTGTACACGAGTATTTCACATCGGCATTGCCTACTTGTGTCGAATTAGTGCACTAAAAGTAAAGTGCATTATAGTAGGGTAAGCGTTGAATGCTGCGCACGATAGTGATAGTAGAATAGCATGTCTTAGCAGGAACGTCATCGATCGACACTGTTGTATCGGCAGAAGAATTGACATAGACCTTCCAGACTCCTTTCTCGCATACAGCTCTATCTGTTGCCCTCGTTGTAGTCGAACTTGTTATTGTCGTTCCTTGATAAGTCGCCAATGAATTTTTGATTTTGTTGATACATTTCGTCCTACCTATTTTGCACTCCTGTTTGAATGTGCATTCTCTCTTCTGATCATCGAGCATAACACAACTGGATGTTACATTAATTTGTTCTCCCTTCAGATTAGGAGGAACTCCCGCGCATTCCTATAAAAAGATGTGAACATAAATAATTATCAAAAATAAATACCTTGGGAACACAGGATGCCGAACTGTTTCCTTCGTTGAGAACAAGTTGAGTGTCTTTGTCTACCCATTCTTTCTTTAGAGCATCGCATACGAATTGTTGGTTTTTAACTGTCGAGTCGATAGTTTCGATAACGAACCCTTAAAACAAACAATATTGAGTGATCCGAAAGAACATTAGCTTGCCATCTTTACAAGTGAGGTTTGCTTTGCACTCTTTTAGATCCTCACTGCATGACACAACAACATCTCCATTTGAAATCGTGATGTTCTTTCCACAGCCATTCTGTGTAAATTTGAACTTGGTCGTATAATATACAAATGGAATCTATACCTTCGGCGGAACGCATATCGCTGATTTATTGCCTTCGTTGAGGACAATTTGAGTGTCTTTATCGATCCATTCTTTCTTCTGAACGTCGCATACAAATTGACGATTTGTGAATTTGGAATCAACTGTCTCCATAACGTATCCTGAAAATTAACCACAACTCCAAGTGGTATAGGCCTTTTTTACTAACCGTCTTTACAAGTGAGGTTTGCTTTGCACTCTTTTAGATCCTCACTGCATGACACAACGACATCTCCATTCGAAATCGTGATGTTCTTTCCACAGCCATTCTGTTAAATTTGAATTTGAACGTATAATATAACAAAATAAAATGTATACCTTAACGCATATAGAGGATTTGTTGCTTTCGTTGAGAGCAATTTGAGTATCTTTATCGACCCATTCTTTCTTCTGAACGTCGCATACAAATTGGCGACTTGTGAACTTTGCATCAACAGTTTCGATTACGTATCCTAAAACGCATTTCCAAGTGTATATGATATGGCGTAAAAACCAACCGTCCTTGCAAGTCAGGTTTGCTTTGCACTTCTTCATATCCTCACTGCATGACACAACAACGTCTCCATTCGAAATCGTGATGTTCTTTCCACAGCCGTTCTGCAAAAAAATACTATTCTTCATTTCACTTCCACCACTAACTGGAAGGCATGTTGCAGAACTCTTGAATTCGTCGAGTTTAACATTTGTCTGTTTGTCAACCCATTCCTTCCTCAGAATATCGCACACAAACATGCGCGTTTTATACGTTGCATCCACAGTCTCGAGAGTGAAGCCTGAGAGTTTCTATTATAGATGAGGATATCGGATAGTAACTAACCGTCGTTGCAAGTTAGATTAGCACTACAGTCTAGTCCGTTGGGACTGCAAGAAACAACGACGTCTCCATTGGTAACATTCTTGATTTTGTTGCAGATTCCGAGCTGTAACTAATTAATGAAATTCGTGTTTTGATCTCTCTCACCTTCGACGTTCTGCAAGTATCCGCCAACTTTCCATCGACTACGTTTCCCTTCTCATCTTTATATTTGTTCGTAGCCGAATCGCATATGAGAGTCTTCGTAGGGCTATTTGTATCAGGGAAGACAGAATCTGAATTCATGCAATAATTTAAATCTGAACTGTACTGAACAACCTGAGGAGTTGCACTTGACCTCGTATTTACCGCCGTTGTTAACGTTGTTGTTGAAAGAGTCGGGGATTTTCTGAAACACCTCAGCTTCGAATATGAAACACATAAACTATTAGCCATGGCCAATTTACAAATAAAACATTTCCTGGAATAAATCCACCGCTGAAAATGACAGCAAGAATATAAAAAAATACGGAAGATGAAAACTCCTAAAAATTTAAGAAAACAATTATTCTGCTTACCGTAGTTATAAGCGAATCAGTTATCTCCAGTTTGACACATAAATCCTTGCATGTGATTGCCGTATTCGAGGAACTAGAAGGGCATTTATACTTCTGAACTGCGCCCGTAGATTTGGCATTGGATGGGGCAGAAGATCCAAGTCGAGGAACTGCAGCCGAATTGAGAGGTGGAGACTCCAGTTTGGGGAGAGTATCCGGAGCTTGCGCACCCTCTGAAAAAATATCGTTTTACGTTTTTTTTAAAAAATGAGTGTGAAGCCGACATACTTGAATAATTGCACATGAAAATTGTCTCTCCGACCGCGACAGGAATCATTTTCCATGTAGAATTTCCATGTCCATCATCATTGGATGGCAAACTTCCTCCTCCGACGCAACCAGGAGTACACTCCATCGGAAGCTCCTCGATCTGGAAATATATTGAGACTTCTCTGGATGGTGCTAAGTACTCACTGTTACACTGCTGTCTTTGTTGACCCATTTAGATGGGAGACCGAGTTTGCACTCGAGAATCTTCTTCTCCACTTGTTGATCGATCACGACGATCGGGTAGTTACCTGCACACATTTTTAAATACAAGGAGAATCAAAATGTTTGATTATATGGACACGTATCAAGTCTGGCACGGACGAATCCAAAACATACAACCGTATGGGGATTACTTCTTTCTAGTATACATAACAATAGTGAGGATTACAATAGTGGATCCTACAACAGTCCACTAACAATAAATTGATTCCTTTGCCTGGGGGCTGTATAATCTGTCAGAACTTGGCCAAGTTTTCGGCGATCTTTTTTCGTCAGTTTTTGACTTAATCTTAATTTCTTTGCAATGGGTAGATTAAGCAAGATAAAAAAGTAACAATGCCAAAGAAATTAACATAAAATATAACGATAGCAATTAGCAAATCCGTGTTAAAGATGGACGAAAACGGAACTTCGCCAATTTTTGTTTTGGGCGAGCTAGACAGTGACGAGAGAGCACGGAGATCGAGGAGAGGGAAAAGTATGCATGTTTTGTTTACGTGTATTGCGAAACTCTGCGCTCTCTCTTGTTTACTTGCTCTCTCGTCACTGTCTAGCTCGCTCAAAACAAAACTTGGCGAAGTTCCGTTTTCGTCCATCTTTAACACGGTTTTGCTAGTCTCTAATATTATATTTTATGTTCATTTCTTTGGCATTGTTACTTTTTCATCTTGCTTAATCTACCCATTGTAAAGAATATAAGATTAAGTCAAAAACAGACGAAAAAAGATCGCCGAAAACTTGGCCAAGTTCTGACAGATTATACAGCCCCCTGATACAACAATTGTCTCACCAGGCAGACACTGTTGTTCTATGGAGCATCCGACGGGAAGGATTCCATTGGCAGTCATGCAGTTCTCTCCCACGACAACTGTCGATGTTGTGTTGGATTTTGTGGGCATCGAACATCCCTCCACCTGAATCGATATTTTGTTGGCTTTCTATATGAGAGGGTCGAGGTACTGACCTTCTTGCATGGATAAACGTTGGGGTCGATCTTGTTTGTAATGGGATCGATGAAGCTTCCATTTGATTGACACTTAATCGTCTGCTGCTTCGTGGGTGCATAAGGAGAATCATTCGGGTATTGATATCCATCAGAGCATGAGAAGACGTAGACGGCAGGGGCGACCAGGTAGTCTTGACCACCATGCGTCACTTTGAATGGCGTCTGAATACATGGAATAACTTGTTCCATAAGTTATTTGCAATTCTACATGCAGAAGACAGTCAAATTACGTTTCGTGTCGATGATCCTTACCTCTTTGAGTACGGTTCCAGTAGGCAGATTGGAGTAATCCTTGTAGATACATCCATTCTGGCAGAGTCCAATGCTGATTACTGTTTGTCTGTCCTCGTTATTCGTTGTAGTAGGATTAAAATCGCAGAAGTACTTGTTCTTCTGTTCTTGAAGCTTGTGAATCTTCTCGTTCACAACACTCGTCGTTGTAGCTGAGGATGATTATCATGATTTACTCATCGTGAAAGGGTAAAGGTAAAGGGACTAGGCCTTCGACACGCAAGGCCGTATCGCATTCTAGCAAACAATTACTGAGCTACTCAAATGAGGTATCTAAAATGCATAACTCACTGTCCATGCACTTCAGGAATGTTTCCGTGCTGGGGTCAAAGTAATTCTCGGTTGTAACAACCGTATCCTTTGTTCTCGAAACGCTTGCAATTGTCTGAATATGTGTATTTGATGGATAGTTACGCTTTCACCTCTCTGCTTACCTTTGGATCGATTTCGACGCATCCCTTGATACACTTGATCTTCGTATCTTCTTTGGTTTCTCCAGTCTTGACATCAACCCACGCTTCTTTCGATTCGTCACATTTCAGCTTCACATTATCCCCATACAGAATAAGCTTATCCTCGGGGTAGTATCCTCAAAAGTCACTTTTATACCAACGCTGATTAATCAAAGGATTAATCAAACCTGGTTCACACTTGATTTCAACGGTGCATTTGTCGTTGAGATAGTCACTTCCGACCCAGCACTCAGGGCCAGTCACTGTGACGGAGTTGTCACTCTGAACATTAGTTGAACCCTCTGTTATATGTAGGGTCCACAAGGTCCGCCCACTTCTCGGGCACCCGGATTTGGCAAAAAAATGAGAATTGGAGTGCACAAGCATAATTAGAAACTATATGAGTGGGGCGCCGGACAGAAGAAAATATGAAATGTGAGATAAAAATTATTTTCGGCACTTTCGATGGTGCTGATCACGATCCAGTATGTGTCATTACTTACTAATTACTCTCCGACAAGATATGCTAATTCAAACATTTAGCTAAGTTAACGATTATTAGAAATTTCTCTCAACTATATCTCACCAATCATGTCATAACTCGGAGAATAAGATCTTGATGCGTTGCTATTTACACTAGCAACAAGATGACGTCTTCAGAAATATAAATTTGCATATTTCTGGGCGGAAGTGAATTAATATCTCAAGAAGTTCTGATTAGAGAGGCATGAAATTCATATGCGATGGTGAGCACACTTCGAGTGACCTACCTTTTAAATTTGGGCACTCAAATCCGTCGGCAAGTCGAGTTATGAATTTTTGAGTGAGATGATATTGTTGAAAATAAGATCCTTTCGTCCAAGAATGCCGCATTATCATACATTTAATCCCCTAGACACTGAAATTCGCGAGAGCGGTCGGTCGAAATAGGGAATTTTCTTCAAGTTCCTCTCACTCAAAAATTCATAACTCGACTTGCCGACGGATTTGAGTGCTCAAATTTAAAAGGTAGGTCACTCGAAGTGTGCTCTACATCGCATGTGAATTTCATGCCTCTCTAATCAGAACTTCTTGAGATTTTGATTCACTTCCGCCCAGAAATATGCAAATTTATATTTCTGAAGACGTCATCTTGTTGCTAGTGTAAATAGCAACACATCAAGATCTTATTCTCCGAGTTATGACAAGATTGGTGGGAGATAGTTGAGAGAAATTGTTAATAATCGTTAACTTAGCTAAATGTTTGAATTAGCATATCTTGTCGGAGAGTAATTAGTAAGTAATGACACATACTGGATCGTGATCAGCACCATCGAAAGTGCCGAAAATAATTTTTATCTCACATTTCATATTTTTTGCTGTCCGAACATTGTCCGACTCTATCGCAAGCGGCCTCCTATATCAAAGTTGATCAGAGAACGTTTAGGTGTAAAAAAGTGAAAATTAATTTCGAAATAGTCGAAATTGGGCTTAATAATGAACTCTCAACTTTTGATAGACCCGCATTCTATTCTCTTGATTTTTAAGTGAATATTACGAGCGAAAAAGAAATCAAAATCGGCGACTCCGATTTGTGCATTCGTTTGCAAAAATAGTGCGTGAAAATGGGGATTTTAAGAGTACGAGAGTATCAACATTACGTTTTACTGTAAATAGTACTGGTTTTCGCAAAAGAGGAATTGAACCTGCGACATCCCGTTCACAAAGCAAACGCTCAACCCACTGCGCCATGCGAGCAGATGTTTACTCCCAGATGCTCAACAGATTCTGCGCTATGCTCCTGCACTACCTCTGCGCTATGACACGTGCAATCCTCCAAATTGTGACGTCATTGTATTCTCCATACCTTCATTAACTACTTATCTTCTGGCACACCATCAAAATATCTCCAATTAAGCGCTCTATGCCCAAAGAAAGATTTGGGAATAGGCTCCGCCTCTCCCCCTCTCTTCTCGTTTTCTCTCCCTCTCACAACAGTCGAAGCGCGCGTGGTTTTGGAGGTGTAGCTCGGCTCAGAGATAAGATATCGACCTAAATCCAAAAGATTTGTCTTAATCAGACATGTAGGCACATTTTGACACTACAATCTACCCCAGTCAGTCAATTCCGCTGACCACGTTGTGGCCCCTAGTTATATGTCTCAAGAACTCACAAGGACTGGCTTCTTACATCCGGGAGCCTTCTCACACGCTTCAACCTTTCCATCGGTAGCTCCGCTCTCCATATCGTCGTATGTCTTATAGTCTCCATTACACTTGAGTGACTGCTTTCCAAGTGGGCGATGAGGGGACTTGGAGGGGTAAACATAGCCTGGCAAGCACTTGAACACGTATGTCTCATCTCCAAAAACGAAAGATGGAACTCCTGCGAAGGCTTCCGCTGCCTGAGATGAAAAAAGTGCTTTACAAAACATAAAAGTGCGGAAATCAATACCTTCTCTATAACAACTCCAGCTGGTAGATTGGTATCAAGGGCTTTGCATGAGTTGGTGCATCCATTGTCAGTCGTCTTCTCTCCGGGATTCTCGACGGGACAAGAGTAACGAGTAGAATTGGCAACGGATTTTACCGTCAGTTTCACTGCAAGACATTTATAGGGATAATCATATTTATAGGAAAAGGCTCACTGGTCTTGCAGGTAGCCTTCTTGTGCGTGGTACTGATGTAGTTGTTTGCCTCTACTACCACATCCGTAGAAGTGCTTGACCGATTAAGACATCCAGCAATGCACTCGAGGGGATCGCTGATTATATTATTGTACTGATCTCTCCATCCTTCTCCTCCACTTGTGCATATCATCTCTTGATCGCCCAATACAGTATGATAGTCAACCTTCTTTGGGTAGTGTCCTGTAAAAATATTTTGGCTGAAGTTCAGAAGTGAGACGTACCATCAGCGCATCGCACTTTCACAGTACAGCCAGTTTTGACGTATTCACCAACGTCACATTTGACAAGTTGAGACACGGTCTTGGATGCGTCTTGTGGGATGATCTACACAATCGTTGTTACAACTGCTCAACATTCAATAGTCAACCTTGCACTCGTTCAGTCCCTTCTTCCTCTCGCATTCCTCTGGTTTCGTGAATGGATTTCCCTTCTTCTTTATACTTTCAAAATTTCTCGTAGCTCCATTGCACACAACTGGTTCATTTTGCATGCCATTATAGGGAGAAGTCGAAGGGTACGCGTAGTCTGAAATATCGAATTAAATTTAGCATACGATTTTAGATCCTACTTTCGTTGCATTTGTAGATGAATTTTGCTCCATCAGCCACTAGTTTCTGGCCACTGTAGTCAATAATTGTCGGCTTCTGAATTAATTGTACCAGTGACTACGAAAATTCAACTAAGATAAAACCTGCTGCAGCTTCGCTGTAGCTGACTGTATGTTTTCAGGCGCTTTACATGTTCTGACACATCCGTCTCCGGGATTGACAACCACTTGTCCATCGTTATCTCTCTTCCATCCCTCATTACCACCCACACACGTGTATGAGTGTTCCTTCGGAGTCTCGGATGCATTGTCCTTCCAGACGACTCCTATAGAATCAATCGATATTATTGTCTTTAGATCAAATGCTCACCGTCTCCTTCACATTTAACTGTGATAACTTGTCCGTTCTCGACATATACAAAATTATTGATGTTCTTTGTATCACCAGAATTCTTAGTCACTTTCGCCACCTTTCCGATCTAAACGCAATAATGAAATCAACTTCCACTATTATCTATTACCTTAGCATCATCGACGATGCATGCCTTCTTGCACTCTAGTTTCGATTTGACGACATTGCCGAACTGATCCTTCCAGTCATTTCCATCCTCACACTTGAGAATCTGTTTCCCGTCTTTGTCGTAAGGAGAAGCAGGTATGTAACCTTAGAAGCTCCTTCTTTTCTCACTCTCAAATGGATAAGATTAACGTACGTTTATCACAAGTGACTCTGACACTGCACCCAATATTTCCTTTGTTTCCTTGAGGACACTCATCGGTCGTCTTCGAATTGTGCTGGGCGATGTCGGGACAGCCCGGACCCGTGTCTTTCACGCAGAGAGTAGGACCCGTCTGAAATCAGACAGCATGTTTGAGTCTGCTTTGTTAAACTTGAATTTTGCCTGCGGCCAGATATTGTCTCTTTTTTTGAGCATAAATGTACCGTCTTTTCTCCAGTCGTTCCATCCACGAACTTTCCACTGTTGTTGTCGCATACGAGAGTTTGTTTGTTGTTGTTCTTGGCAGGTGAGGATTCCGGAGGGTAATGATAACCTGAAAGAACTAGATGCGCATGGTCGATCATAGAAGAAAAGGACCATTTGCACATGTGAATGAATACTTCTCATCAGCCTTGACAACTGGAATTCCGTTGACGAATCGAGTTGCAGGAGACTCAAATAAGATAATTGCTCGCTACCTGGACAGGCTTGAACTAACCGCAGTGATTCTCAATCCAGCAGGAGTCTCCATTGCCTCGCATACTCTCACACACAAATCTCCGGGACTCTTCTCAAGCCTCGATTGATCTTCGTTCTTCCATGGATCGGCGCCTCCCTTACATGTGTAAGTCATCTCAGGATTGGTCGAAGTCACATCTCCATACTTGTACGTCGAATCTGAGTATATAACATGAGATAGATATTAACATGAGATAGATATTAACATGAGATAGATATTAACATGAGATAGATATTACAGACCATCATTGCACTTGACGGTGACCTTGGCGTTCTCGTTGTAGAAGTTTGTATCTCCGACAGTCGTCTTGTCTCCATTCGCTCTCACAAATCGTGCGTTCTTTCCAAGTTGTCCGTCTTTGCATCCAGGCAAACACTCGAGCATCGACGAGACCTACACTCTTTCTTCTATTTATTCTCGATCAGTTCACTCACGATCTGATTTGTCTTGGGGTCGTTCCAGTAGCTGGAAGTTCCGTTGTCTTTACATTCTAGTGACTGCTCTTTCTCAATTTGCATATCGGGATTCTTCGGGTAATATCCTAAAAGGGGTGGATTATTATCTATTCAGCTCATTCGCCTTCCCACCCTCTGCACATTCGACTGTGATCTTGCATCCGACGGAGGATCGATCGTTGTTTGTCGTGCACTTGTCCGACTTCTTCAGTTTCTTGCTGGATGGGAGATTGGATGCATCAATGGAAGGAGCGCAGCCCGGCTCTTGTCCACGTTCGCACGACTCTATCTGCAGTACAGGGGGCTGATGGCTGTTTGGTCAAGATCCAACTTGCCTTCGTTTTCTCATTCGTTTCTCCATCCAAATATCCTTTATCCGTTCCTCCGCACACTACATTCTGCATATTCTTCTGAGCTGCTTTCGTTCCAGGAGGGAATTTGAACCCATCTTTGCACACGATTCGATACTTTCCGCCCTCGATTACTTTCACTCCTCCATTGTGTTTGAACGACGGTGGACTCTGAGAAATGACAATTGAAATGATAGAAGTTTTTTTAAACATTTCAGAGGGAAAACATATTACGTTATTCGGATGAATGGAAACTAAGGTATATTACAAGAGCGATGTGTTGTCCTGATGCCGCTTCAATGGAGTCACAGGTGGACGCACAGGTATCTCCTGGAGTCTTTCCGATCTCGTTCGTGTCTGGTTTGGACCATCCATCTTTGCCTCCCTGTGACAGTAAAAGGATGCCTTCAAAAGTTCCTTTGACTACCTACCAAGCATGTGTATTTGATTTTGTCTTTGTTTCTCTCTTCGGGAGTCTTGGCCACATAAGGGCTCTTGCACTTGATAGACACGGACGCTCCAGCCTTCATCTTTTCTACTCCGTCCACGTTGACGGAATCTTTTTTGTTGATTTCCACAATATCGGCGCGGTCAGTCGAGGTCTGCAATCGAAGAGATGATGGAAAAGGAGAAAAGGATCCTGACCATATCACAGATGGGCACACACTGGAGTGGCTTCACGTTCTTGTTTCCATCTTGGTCAACCCATCCATCTTTGCCAGCCTTACAGTCGAGGGTCTGCTTTCCCTCTGTGAGAGCAGCCAATCCGGAAGAAGTGAAACCTGCAATGCCTACGTCATCAGTAAAATATGGATTCCATATTTTACTGATGAGCTACGACTCGCCTTGGTTGCACGAGAGTGTGAGTTTACACTTTTCCTTCATTAGTCCATAGACTACTTCGCATCCATCTTTCACCGTGTTTCCATTGGGAACATTGACGACTTCGCATCCCTTCGCTCCCGATTTTACACAAGTCATCGGAGCGTTCTGGAATACGGTGGATTACAGGTCCTGAAAAGAAATAGAAGTTCGAGAAAGAGTTCTACCACGGGGGAATTGTTGTTGTTGGCGTCCACAAGATTTCCGTCCTTGCAAGTGATTTTCTGAGGGGAATTCTGGCCAGCGGGAGCTTCGAATCCTGAAAGTCTCCAGTGAGATTCCACACTTAATTGGTGCTCTACCATTGTCGCATCGCGTCTCGACGGATCCACCAGCTCTCAGGTACCGTTGCCCATTTACTGTGTTGACATCTGCGGGTGGAATTGAGATAGTCGTTCCCTGGCTAGAAGCAGTGGAGATCTTGCATGCAGGTAGACAACCACCCGGCTTCTGATCACGACGACCCGTCTCTGCATAGACTCACATTCAACTTTTTTCATTGAAATAGATACTTGCGACTGATGCGTCCGTTATGTCAAAGATAACTTACTCGCATTAGTCCATCCATCTGTAGCTCCACAATTGAAAGTGTTGGGTTCAGTGTTATCATCCGATGGATTCTCTCTTCCGAATCCTGCAAATCCTCGTCTCTCTCGGGTATTTCTACTTCTTCCTCACCTTCTTTGCACTTCGTCGTAAGTTTCACTCCAGGCGCGTAGATTTTGCGGTCTCCGTTGTAGAACTTAAATGAGACGACTGATTGGGGGAACATCTACCACACTCCTCACCAACTGATTAGCACCGGAAGGCGGCGCTTCTACATAATCGGCGTTTCTCATGTCTGCCTCATTAAGACCGGGACAGCCAATGACACAACTATCTCCGTATCTTCCATTGGAAGGAGTAACTGTTCGATTGAGTGGATTCACCCATGCACCGCCTTGACAAGTGAGAGAGATTCCATTGCTGTTTTCGGGTTTACCGAAGTAACTGTCTGGAAAGGGAAAAGATTAACAGGGGAAAATTAATGAATTGTTGAAATGAGCGAGAAGAGAGCTGACTCTGTGCATTGCACTTCATCGTAACCGTGCATCCATCGTTGAATACTGTCTTTCCGTGTTCGCATTTGTCGTACGAAAGGGAAGCCGACGGGTCGACATTCGAACTGTCGATACGAGTACAACCAACAGTGTCACACTGAATGAACAAATCAGATAACGAATACTTCGAAGAATGTTTAATCGATTGGCCTAAAACTGATTCAGAACTGACACTCTTGATCTTTGCTGGACTTGAATCCCATGTGGTATCGATGTATCCGGCTGCTCCTCCTTTGCAAATTAACTGCTGTATTGTCTTCCCGTCGGGGTATTTGCTGCCTGTGAACAGAGAGGATTGATGAATGAGTGGATGAATGTCATACCTTCTGCACACTCTAATTGAACTCCTCCTCCAGAGACAATCACTTCCTTCCCCGTAACAGTCATTGGTTTAGCTGTGCTCTTGATGCGGACATTCGGTGGAAGACTTCTGGAGTAAGATAGATAGAATGAATCAATGTCTATCCCACTCACTCCTTCGACATGACTGGACATACAGGTTGGCATATTCCGGGTGCCTGTCCACTCTGAATCATGTTCTCTGTGTCTTCCCATCCCAGGAGGCCTCCTGAACACTTGTGCGAGTCTTTCCCAGCTGCACGATGGGCCAACTTATTGAATACAAAGTCTGAAATAGTTATTCACTCAATCAATAATATCTCTGTTTACCCACCGTCTTTGCATTTGGTCTCTATCACAGTTCCAGACGGCCAGTAGTAAACACCCTGACTACTGTACAAATTTTCTGGTCTGCCCGAGATATATGTGGCATTCTTCATCTCTACGTTGTCGTCCAGAGCCTTGCAACCTTTTTTGCACACGGGAAAATCATTCTGGAAGAAAGATTGATCGATTATTCAGGGACTGTGCAGAATGATCTACCGTTCCATCGAGCATCCACGAACGACCAATACATGTGACGAATGCTCCCTGTTTGTACTTCTCATAGTAGTGATCTACAGTAGTTATGTGTTCATTATCAATCGATATCGATCGATAAACTGACTGTTGATACAATGGATGACAGCTGTGCATCCAACGGCATAGGCGTAGTCTTTCTGTTGGCAATTGTAGGTGACACTTTGAGATAGAAAATGTATGTCCACACTACGACAGCCTTGAGAATAAACCAAGGAGAGAAATGAGAGTAGGATGACGAGAGCTCTCGTCGGAGTACCCATCCCTGAAGAGATCAAAGATCAGACAACATGGAATATGCTGGAGCAGCACTGTAGAATGTAAGAAGAAAGCAAGAGTGAGGCAGATCGTAAAGACTCCATCCTTTTATATTCCTCGCTTTCATAGTCCATCTGAAATTTGACGATCTTTTCGTCTTGTGCAAGCCTTTTGTCATATCTTCTCGAGCCGAAAAGATAGAAGAGTAATGAGAGTGACCTCAATCTTGATCACTTCTTACTATGGAATACTCAACTTTCCATTTCCCACTTCTCTATCAATTATTTCTTCCTGTTCCTCACTCAACTATTTTCTTTGCATGAACCCTCGGGGTTTCTAAGATACACGTCAACTCCCATCGATTCTCTGCATACAATTCTTCTTCCCTTTTGTATGCACTCTCTTTCTTCCGTGGTCAACCCTTCCCCTCTCCTCTCCTCTCTCTCTCTTCTTATTCGATCTCACTCGTCTCTCGTTTCTCGACCCTTCCCTCTCTCACTTTCACCCCTCCAATCTATCTGACCCACTTCTTCTTTTTCTACGTACTTCTGATGCATTGCTCCTTTCCCTCTCTCCCCGTTTCCCCCTTTCTCTATTTTTTTCTCTTCGGGTTGCTTAGAAACGCCATTGACAACCAGCTACAAGTAAATTCTTTGCAAAATAGAAATAAATGATATTGATTTTCCTCTTTTGATAGTTCAATAAAATATTAAATACTGTGGGCGAGTCTGTGGCTTGAACCATCGAAAACTGAACAGTTTGTCATACTGTAAGTAAACTCGTCTAATGTTTACCTTTCCATGCCGCTTAAGAGTTTGTTCATTTTTTCTTGTTTTTCTTCTGCGTTTCACTTTACTTTTACCTGTTTCCATTTCAGAATGGGCTGGGTGGTAGTCCTATCACTTCTTCTCTCACTATGGGGATCAACCGTCGATGCAGAAGCCCAATATCTGTCAATGGACAACCACGAGAAAATCATCAACGATCATCAGGTAAATACTCCTTTATTTTACCGCTCTCCTATTGATTTCGATCGATTTCAGGTTGTATTTGTCGCTTTCTGTGCTGATTGGTGTCCATTTTCCCGTCGTCTCAAGCCAATCTTCGAAGAAGCGGGTAAGAAATTCAAGGAAGACCATCCCGATCAGTCTGCTGTATTCGGAATCGTCGACTCTCAACAGCATGTAAGTTAGCAACCTTTCTTCGTGGTAATTTCCCTTCTCAGCCGGCACTCAATGACAAGTATTTTGTGAACAAGTATCCCACGATGAAGGTATTCGTGAACGGAGAGTTGGTCACCAAGGAATACAGGCACGTTTTGTTTCATTGATCCTCTCAATTGTGTTTTTCCGCTTCCCGTGTGCCCATTAGTAGCAAGTTCGTATGAAAGCGAGATTTGCTAGAGAGAAAGAATTCAATCATGGCTTCTTTTGAGGGCTTGGATGAATAAGGGAACAACTAGCTGCAGAACCGGTTTAGGGAGCCGATTCTCTCCCACTTTTGCTCAATGTCTCGTTCTTTCGCCTCACTCAAAGTAATTTAACGAGTGGAACCATGAAGTTCTAAGTGGCGAAGCAACAATACACGTAGACATAACAAACGTTTATGCGTCAACACTATATGTTTATTGATTGATTCCAGATCAACTCGATCAGTGGAAGCCCTCACTGACTTCGTAAAGCAGCAACTACAAACTGCAATGCAGGAGTTCTCCGTATGTTTGACTAGCTTTACTAACTTGTAACAAATGTATATGAAATTAAAATGCATTGATCCTTTTGGATACACAAGTAATTCCTTTCTGTCGATCATGAATGGATCTTTCTTCAGTCGGAGGATCACCTCAATTCAAATCTCGATCGATCGAAGAGAAATGTCGTCGCTCGATTCGCTAACACTGCTTCTGTTGGATACACGAACCTCAAGGTATTTAACTCATAATCATAGGCCAAAACGTGGGCAGATTTCGGCATGACCTGCCCGCCGAGGGCAAAAAATAAATGCCTGATCAATTAGACCCCTATAAACGAAATCTGCCCGCCAGGGTCTCCTTAAACACCCCTCGAAATGTAGAAACCTGCCCGGTAGACCATCAAAAATGGACAACCTGCCCGACCAATTTTCCATGCTACTTTATTTTGGCCTCTGCTCATCATCGAGGAATTGAGCTAATATTTGAACCAGATACTAACTAAACTTCAAACACTTTCAAATATTAAATGGTATATCGGATATTCTATATTTCAGAAAATGTCGTCAATTCTGAAAGAGGAGTGCAAGTTCTACATTGGAAACGGCGGCGGCAGTGGAGATTCGATCGTTTTCCTCGATCCCGATAGTAAAGATGAACAGAAGGTGTGTGGATGCGCATGTTTACGATCGATCATTATACCATTTTGATTGCTGCCGAGCCTTCAATTTTGCTTTCATTCATAGCCACTCATTGACTATCGATCGATGTTTCTCATTCTAAATGAATTGCAGTACACTGGCGATCTGACCAACTACGATTTCCTGAAGCAGTGGCTCACTGATAAATGCATTCCTCTTGTGAGAGAGGTTACATTCGAGAATGTGGAGGAGCTTACTGAGGTACGTATTTTACTATTCGGTATATATATATTCTGGTCTCCCAATAATTAATATATGTGTTTCGCTCAAAAAATGAGTTGAATTCAACCTGATAGGTTCGGGTATAGGCGCTCAACTGGAGTAGACATACCCACATTGTTTTTAGCTACCACAGCGCCAATCAAATATAAAAACCAGAGGCAAATTGTGAAAACCTGCGGTAGTGAGGGAAAAACTTGCCAGACTATCCAAAACATAGATAATAAAATCCAACTTTTTTGCACGCGGTTGTCCGATCATAATTTGACCCTGCAGGCGGTCGTCATATGACCCCAAAATACCCCTGTTTCAGGTCTTTATCAGAGAAAAAGTGATTTTTTTTTCGGATTTTGCTTGCAGGCGGTAGTCGTATCTCCTGCAGGCGGTAGTCAAGGTACCCTGTGCCCACCTGTGATCCAAAATGCACTTACTGGTGCAAATAAAGTTCGTGAATAGAACCTGCCCTCGCGAGCAGCGAACCACTGAACAATATTTTTGCTAACAAGAGAGCCCTTCGAGGAAGCGAAAAAGCTAAAGACTGGAAGGTTTTCTTCCCTTAAAATATAATAAAATTTATTAAAACCCGTCGATCCGACTTTTTGGCCTATGCTGCTCCTAAATACTTTTTTGCAGGAGGGACTTCCCTTCTTGATCTACTTCCGTGATACAAACAAGAAGGAAGACGATAAATTCTTCGTGGATCAAGTAGTGAGAGAACTGGGAGATCAGAAAGCATCTGTCAATGCACTTCTTGCTGATGGACTCAAGTTCGCCCATCCACTCAGACATCTTGGAAAGACTTCGAAGGTTATCAGTTGTTATCATTACTTCTCGTACAAAATAGGGGTGCATTATGATAGCCATCGTTCAATAATTAGCAGTATATTTCATCTTGCAAGAGAGCCTCTGGTCAGCGATTTTTAAACCAAGAAATCCGGCTCTTTGCACTTAGGAATGTATGGAAAGTTAGGATTAGTTTGAATCGCCCTCTATCGGATCAGAAACCATCCATTTGCGTTACTAATTTAACAAGTTGTTGCGATTTTTTTCCTATTGAAAATATGAAAAGTCGTTTTTTCTGGTTTATCGAAAATGTATTAATTTCATGCAGTTTTTTACAATTTGATACAGTATTCGTTGCAGGATCTTCCAGTGCTGGCTATCGATTCCTTCCAACACATGTTCCTGTTCCCCGATATGAATCAACTCTCTGTCCCCGGTAAGAACTTGTAATGCCTAGTTGACTGTTGTCACCGTATTCTAATGGAATCATATGTCGATTGGGACGTTAAAAACTACGAAGCTTACCCTTATTTTGGCACTTTCAAGGCTATTTTTCGAAGAAAAAAAACCTACTCACAATTTTTCATTTTGAGAGAAAAGTTGAAAACCCAACTCACATTTTGACATTTTCATTACTAATTTTAAAGACCCCTACTCACATTTTCGGAATTTTCATACCCACTTTGTCGACCCATGAATGGAATGCACCACAAATTTAGACAAATGGATGGAATGAAAAATCCGTAGTGGTGTAGCCCTCATGTTACTAATAATTTACTATTGTGGAAGCATGGAATTAGTAACCCGCGTTCATAAAATCGGGGTTCTTTAGCAAGATATGATTATGGTCTTCCATGCAAAGCCTATTCGACATTTTATTTATCTGTTTATTTTATTTTATTTTAGGCAAGCTTCGTCAGTTCATCATGGATCTTCACTCTGGAAAACTTCACAAGGAATTCCATGAGAATATGGATCAGAAGATGATCGATCTGGCTAAATTCAATGCAGAGAATCCTCCTGAGGGACATGAACATGGAGGGGCGAAGGATGGAGAAGCGAGACCACCCGGGGTTAAACCCCATCACACTTCCCCGCCCCCTTCTGTATTCAAGGAACTCAAACCATCCAATAAGAGATACTCCATCCTCAGCAAGACTGAACTGTAATCGACCCTCTTAGAGTAGTAGAGTGTACAGTCTCTCGTCCATTTATACAGTATCTAAGATTGTGATTACATTATTGAATCATCCTATTTCACTTTGCCTTTAGTCATTTGTCGTCTCATTTCGCCCTGATCACTGGTATTCTCAATCGCCCTTCTAGTTTCGATAGACTAAGAATACTTACCCTTTTGCTCCAAGCACACGTTGAATTCTCCCTCTAATATCAACTTATTCTCGAGTGTGGTTGATGTCACTTACACTAACACATAATAGTAAATTGTTCAACGTGGTATCAGAATAAGGGGAGTTTCCCCACTTTCCAATGTGATTTCTCTTTCTTTGCATAATTTTGTAGTCTTACAGGGGCTTTGCGATAAAATCTTTCAGTGATTTCAATTTCCTTATTGATGGGCCGATAATCTGTTGTCTACTCACAATACTATCTATTCGTCCAATTCATTCTCTGAAATGGACTCAACTTCGTTTCTATTAGTAACCCCCATGATCTCTTCTCTCCTTCCGATGACTCACTTCTTTTTTTTCTCTGTTTCTCTCTTTCTCTTCTCTCTTCACAACCTTCAATCTCTCTCTATGTCCCTCTACTCTATCTCTATTCCGTCCTTTAAAATGCCTTCTCCCCTCGTTTCGCCCCTTTTCCCACACCAATGAGTTTACTAGTTTAGTTTATTTGACCAGGTCGATTTTGAAGTAACCGCACCTCATTTCCAACACTTTCGAAATTCGCATTTCGCCACGTCGCTGCAATTTCCTGCAAGATTGCACAACATTTCCCAATGTGAGATATTCTTCAGACATTTCGCTGTTTTCGAGTCAGTCACTCTTATTCCGACGCTGCTGACCTACCCTGCCTAGCAGAGCTCTCAAAATATAGGAATTTGTATTGTACTTATTCTTTCCCTCAACACTTCCCTCTCCCCTTTGCTCAAATGTTTGTGAGTGTGACACGCCTATTGGACACTTTCCTTCCCCCTCT
Organism: Pristionchus fissidentatus; assembly: GCA_036245785.1. Classification (NCBI taxonomy): domain Eukaryota; kingdom Metazoa; phylum Nematoda; class Chromadorea; order Rhabditida; family Neodiplogasteridae; genus Pristionchus; species Pristionchus fissidentatus. The sequence continues at coordinate 20,742,238 of BTSY01000004.1, read as the reverse complement.
CCCTCTTGATATCTCAATCATTTCAGAATGTCATCTGAGTCACTTCAATCTCTCGGTCGATCAATCTCTGATCACATTGAGAACAGAGATGACGATTGGGTTCTCGTCGATCAGTTGGAGGGACTTTGTCTCCATGTCCTGCCCGGACAGATGATCAAACTGAGAGACGACCAGGTACGGTAGACACGGGTTACGGTAGTCTTAGATAATTGATTGATATCTTTGATCTCTTCAGGTGGAGAACAATGCTGGAGGATTCGTGTTCGCCGTCTCTGACGTCACTCGAATTCGTCGTTTCCTCATTCTGGGAGTCGATGGGGGATCGTATTATTCGAGTGAGAAAGAGATGACTCTCGACAATGTCAACTCACTCAAGGATATCATCCATAGAGGTACTATTTTCTATCTCTGAATCGATTAGTTTTGAGAGACCACTCACATTTTTAATAATCTCCGATACCTAGATTTGTCGTTTGAACGAGAGGTTTGCACACCAAAGAATGGTTTCTCTATGAGTTTGTTCAATACGGTGAAAGTGCAGTACACTGAAAGGTGTTTAATGAGTTTCTTTAAGGCAAGGCCGATCTCATTCTCACTGAAATCAAGGAGATTTCACTGGCTGGCAGAAATCCGAAGCAAGATCCGATCATGATTGCACTCGCATTGTGTGCACGATACAGGTGAGAAGAGATGAGACGATTGAGGGGGTCAGAATCAAATCAATAGATCGACTTGAATGCCCGAAATGAATCAACAATAGGTCAATTGGATGTATTTGGATTGGATGTAATTGGATGTATTTTCAGAGTGTCAGATCTCTCCAAGAGAGCAGAGTCGAAGACTGGTCAACTCTACCAAGATTATCTCAAAGCAATGCACAAAGATGCTATGAGACTCGTCAATGTGGTACGGTATACCTTTGTAGGTTTTATACATAATGACAAATGACACATTGTTTAAATTTTGCGCGGTAAGTTAATCTTTGATCTCTCAGGTCTGTCGCATTCCCACTCATCTCTTCTCATTCGTCAAATTCTGTGAAATGGTTTCGGCCGATGAGAAAGTGAAGACAAAGGATGAGATCAAGGAGGTTGGTGGAGTACTACGCTCTTAGATCAAATCGACACAGTCTGCGGCATAGATGGGCACAAGGTTTTTGAGTTTCCATGGAGGGGGTACACTGCAACTTAGAGTACAAGAATAGATTTGTGCTGCACATGTATGGTCTTCAATCGATCACTTATGTGGTGTTAGTTTTCGGGAAAAGGAAATGGAAAAAGGACAACATTTGAATTCCCGCAATTTCTTATCTCGGTTCTCCGTGGAGCAATCGACTCAAAATTTCGAATATAACATTTTCCGACCCTTTTACACCTATAAACGAAGTTTTGAGTTGATTGCTCCACGGAGAACCGAGATAAGAAATTGCGGGAATTCAAATCTTGGCCTTTTTCCATTTCCTTTTTCCAAAAACTAGGGACGGAGCTCTGAATATTTGAGTACGCTTTTTCGCGCTACTACCTGCAACGCTTTCGCCCCCAATCTACCGTATACCCGTGCTTTGAGTTTTTCATGTTCGTTTTCGATACGTTCAGGTATCTAATTTGGAGTTTTATCATTCATTTCTAATTGGGAGCAAGAATAAGAGTAAGTAAGATCAGAAGAGGAAAACTAACACTTCCCGGGAAACCAGAACGACGGCCTAAAAATTCGAGAAATTTAGAATTTAGAGTTGATTTTCCATTTCATCGTAACAAGCAGAATATAGGACGTAGAATAATGATATCATAGTAGAAAATCGATTAGTGGAGCTGATTTCGAGAAACAAGCTGTTAAAGTTGCTCATTTTACAACGGGGAAACCACTAAACGCGAGATTATACATATTTGGGCTAAGTGTTCACGGGATCTTTTTAAATATGTTATTTGGAGTGGGTCTGTCTAATTAATGACAAAAAATAAAGCGCGAACACTTAGCCCAAACCTATTAAATTACTCTTCGAAATTTGTGCAACAGAGGATTACGGTAATAGCTTATGGTTGTACAACGCCAGGAGCCTTCTGTATCAGTTGTTGGAAATTAATTAGCTTCTCATGTCCGTTTTGTATTTTAGTTAACGACTTTGTAATAGAATAGAAGCGGGAAAGCGAGTCAAAAACCATTTTAAGTTTAGTCATCCTAATCATGAGTTTGACCCAGCGAACTGCTCTGCTTGAACTCAAACGTCGCAAGTGCTGCTCACCTTCCGAAGCATTTTTCTTGTTATTTTAGTTATATTTTGCAAAAAAGTAAATTGAAAAGTCGAAATGGGGCACACTCAGCTTCCGATTGAGCACAAAATTGTAGTTTATCGTTCGGTTTCATTTACACGACCACCGTCCCTACCAAAAACTAACACCACATAAGTTAGCTCTGAAGAGTTTAGAGCGTTAATAAATGCGCTAACTTAGGAGAAGAAGGCACTGAAGGAATCGGGAGATAAGAAGGAAGAGAAGAAGGAGGGACCGAGTAAGAAATCGACTGGATGGGGAAGACTCATGAGAAAGGTCATCGAAGGATGGTGAGACATTATCGATTGATTACGGTATATCGATTGTCGGATCGACGAAGGAATATCAATTGCAGGTACACTTCCCGAACTCCCGAGCAACTGGCGATGCATCTGACAAAGTATGGACAGAGAGATGGATGGAGTCATAGGGGTAGGTCATTCTTATTGATTCTGAAGCCTTCAGAATAGATTGTGATACATTTTCAGTCACGATGAGATATCGATTTCATATTTTCATTCAATCTCAGATCTCTTCCGTCTTTCTCATCCAACGGCACCAACGGGAGAGAATCAATTGGTGTACGAGCAGATCTTCCACTATGCCGTCAAGGGTGAGTACACATTTCAACCATAGAATGCAATCGAAAATTAGTCAGTTACTCCAAGGTTTATCAATTATCCAATAATATAAGTGATTGTAGGTAATCTCAATGAGAGAAAGCGTCGTCTTCCCATTGATGGAGAAGATGCAAAAGCTGCGAAAGTGAAGTATTCTGAGGAGCAAATGAAGAGAGAAGAGGAGAGTACGGTAAGAAAAGATATCATTGTAGACACTCGTAGTTGAGAAGAAATGACGTTATGTTTGGATGCGAGACAATCGAAATTCAAAACGTTGTAACAAAAATAATTTGTAGGCCCTTGCTCTCATCGAGAAATTCCTGTCACTCACGAAGGAAACGCCGGACGAAGAAGTGGCAAAGGCAATCAATGAAATCGGTTAGTATTTTATCTTCTTTTCTCACAATCAGTATTGGATGTAAACCTCAAATATGATAGAATGTTATAAGTGTGAACATCTTGTATCCCAATTGTTTATTGTTCCATTTCATAATTTCCTCTATATTCTACATCATCTATTTCAGGTCTCGTTCGTGAGCACATTCCTACTGAGAAACTCAATTCGGTGGAAGTGTGGAATGCTCTCGTTCAGAAGATGCCAATGACTGCTATGATCAGGAATCTGGCAAAGATGCAGACACTCGGAATGCTCACGGGGTACGGTATTTATTGATTGGAGGAGAGGAGTACGGTAGATGAACCGATCGAAAACTGACTATTCCAGAGAGAACCTCGTCAAGGTGGCCAATCAGGTAAAGGACCCGCAAGCACTCAAGAAGGCCAGAGTTCATCCCATTCAGGTGAGACTCGTTTGGTTACTGTAGTTGACAAAGGAACGGGACAATATATGGCCTTGAATAATTGTCTATTACAGTTGCTTCTGGCCAAGACTGTCTACGACCAAGGAAAGGGAGAGAAGGGAAAGCTCACGTAAGTTTAAATTTTCGTTGTATTTTGTATTATGTGGAAAATTATTTATAAATATGCAACCTACGATATTGTTGACAATTGTGTTTCAGTTGGGAGCCAGAGAAGGAGATCTCATTGGCACTCGAGACTGGATTCTATGCTTCTTTCACCAATGTTCCTTCCACTAATAAGAGATTCTGTCTCGCATTCGACGTTTCTGGTGAGTATCTCGCAATGGAGATGATGCGTTTTGGAAGTGCCCTTTAGGAACTCGAAAATGCAAAAATTCTAAATCTTCTGGTACGAATTCCAAAGAAATTCTGGAAAAAAGTATTGAGGGTTCCTAACCGGCAGTTCTAAAGCGTCCAATCACCCTCACATTTCTCCTATTTTCTCTCATCCAATCCCTTCTCAGGTTCCATGGGAGCTCAGATCTCGGGAACGTGTATCTCAGCCAGACAGGCATCTGCTGCTATTGGACTTAATCTACTCAAGGTAAGTGGATAGATCATGACACCCCAACTCTCCTCCCTTGGAATGATTCGATCATGGTGAATTATCAGGTAGAGAAGGATGTGGAATGTGTTGGATTCTGTGACGATCTGGTCAAACTGCCGTACAATGGAGATTGGACACTCGAGAAAGTCTCCAGACACATGGATACACTCAGGTGAGACAAAGAGATATTACTAGTGATCGATAAGAAATTAAACTAGTGACTAGACGTGTGTGATCTTTGATATTTGGTAGTGTGTCTGAAAAGACAATCTTATTTCATCTCAATTCTTTTCTTTCCAGATTTGGAATGACTGACTGTTCTCTTCCGATGGTTTGGGCGAAGGAGCAGAAGAAGAAATTCGATGTCTTCGTTGTATTCACAGACAATGAGACTTACTTTGGAAACGTACGTTTCATTTTTTTTTAAATTTATTTTTTCCCAATCTCATAAATAAATTGAGGGTACGAGTGATTATCCATCTCTAATTTGTCATCCTTCAGATTCATCCTTTCCAAGCTCTTCGTGAGTACCGTGAATCATCTGGAATCAATGCAAGATTGATTGTTTGTGGAATGACTTCCACCAATTTCACAATCGCCGACCCGACCGACGCAGGAATGCTCGATGTGGTGAGATATCGATTTAAAAAAAATTCATTTCAACTATACCAAATCAAAAATTGCAATTTTATTTAAATATTCGGTATCAGGTTGGATTCGATTCTGCCGTCCCCGAACTCATCGCTAACTTCATCGAGGGACACATCTAAGAACCATTTTTGGACGGACTGCCAATCATTTTATCTAGCCTGTTGTTTGTTGTAAATCTTTTTTCAATGTACATTTTCCAGATAGACGATATTCCAAAGCTATTCCACTACCGTTTCGGGGATTGTGAATCTATTGATCTACCAGTTAAATACCAGTGATAAAGTTCTCCAATGTGTCTATGGTTTGTGCAAAAGTGTTTCGCATTACAGAAAAAATAGTCGCACTCATGTTTGTCTCACTTTGGTCCACCTGATAAGGAGTAGGTAGAGTGTAGTTTGTAGTTTCCGACCTCTTTCCTCTCGATCTTCTCATTCTTAGTAGCGCCTCTCACTGAGAAATGCAGCGACGTGCATTGAAATACACCAAGTTTGGAGACCCAAGAGAGGTTTGAACCATTATTTTTACCGTTTGTCAAATGTTTATTGAGATTAAGAATCTTTCAGGTAACTGAACTTGTCACAGAGACGATCTCAACAGATCTTGGACCATATGAAGTGAGTATCATTTATCTGTATCAATTTAGATGATTTTCAATTCGAAGATAGTCTCATGTATGGAGAGAGGAAATATAGATAGAGACACATTTATTCACTCATTATTTACATTCTCATTGTTTTCTCCAGGTTCTCGTTCGATGGTTGGCTTCTCCCGTCAATCCACTCGATATTAATAAGATTCAAGGAGCTTACATGATGAAGCCAACTCTGCCTGCAATAGCCGGCAGTGAAGGAGTCGGAAAAGTCGTCAAAGTAAAACATTTCAAATACTAAGTAATGTGTTTTCTAGAAAATTGTGCAGACGTGTTTTGCACTACAGAAAAAAAAACAGATGAACTCTTGTTTGTCTCACTTTCTTCTTAAAGAAAAGGTCCAAATCAACAGAAAGGGGCCAGGGTGAGAGAGTGTATGGAAGCAAGAGAGTCCCTCTCGATTTCACACTCTCTCACTCCATTTGAAGCCGTTCGCCAAAGAATCGAGTGGATCCGGGAGGGTCCGGCATAGTGTAAAAGGGTCGATTCTCTGAAACTCTGAAATTTGAGGTTTTCGAGGATGCTGATAACAATGCGCATACTCATTTTGTATGTAGGGCGCCCGTTGGCGCCAGATGGCGCTGCGCCTAAATCGCATTTTCTTCTTTTTCTCCTCGCCCAATATTGCTAATTTTTTGTCCTTGTCGTCCTATGGTCAGAATTCGATGGGGATCACGCTGATATAGTTCATTTTATGAAAATATTATTCATAATCGCCAAAATATCAACTCGTTTTAGAGACAATTGCAAGCTTGTTAATGTACACAGATCGGACCGGAATGACGAGAGGATTCCAAATATATAATTTGAGCTAATTTCATCATCAAATCTCGCTATGAGCTAACATAAAGTGTATTGAGTTTGTAAGTAAACTAGGAGATTTACTCTCCTCTTTCCCCCCGACCTCTACGCTCTCTCTCATCCCCACGCTCTATCGCTTTCCTCTCGCGTCCCCCATGGCCCCTTCTATCTTTCAGGCGAGAGAGCGTTTGAATTCGAGAGGGTATGGAAAGACCGCAACACATAGCTAGATGTGATGATGAAATTGGCTCAAATTATATATTTGGAATCCTCTCGTCATTCCGGTCCGATCTGTGTACATTAACAAGCTTGCAATTGTCTCTACGAAGAGTTGATAATTTGGCGGTTATGAATAATATTCGCATAAAATAAACTATATCAGTGTGATCCCCATCGAATTCTGACCCTATGACCACAAGGACAAAACATTAGCAATATTAGGTGAGGAGAAAAAAATGCGATTTAGGCGCAGCGCCATCTGGCGCCAACGGGCGCCCTACATACAAAATGAGTATGCGCATCATTATCAGCATCCTCGAAAACCTCAAATCACAGAGTTTTAGAGAATCGACCTTTTTTCACTGTGCCGGCCCTTACTCGACTCTTTCGCAAACGGCTTCATATACCTTTCTGTAGGGTTAACCCGTAAATTTACCGGCCTGTGGAATGATGAAATAAAGTGATCATTGCTTTTCGTCGATCTTCTGACAAAATTATTTTAAAGAAGGCTTCCCACGAATATTTGGTCACATAGACTGCCAACGTAGTGATGTTGGGGGCGCTCACCCGAGCACATTGCAACGCATCCGAAATTCTACCGTAACCTATAAATCGATATATTGGCGCTCAAATGGCCGCAAAGGTACCAAGAATCGACAGGCAACGCGTGCTAGGACGCGAAGATAGGAAAATGAACGGAGGAAAATGAAGCTGCCGACGATATAATAATGTTCCCCCCTGTGGATAATATCGGTTTTCATCTAAAATATAATAATTTTCGTAAGGGAACGTTTAGAAATTGTCCCGAATACATGTGTGCGCGCTCCATTATTGGTCGCATTTTTCAGGTGTACTGTATTTGGCTTATCGAGAGAAATATGGAGCGCGCACACTAGCATTAGGGGCAATTTTCTAAGCATTCCCTTGCGATAATTATTATATTTTTAATGAAAACCGATATTATCCATGGGGGGAAACATTATTATATCGTTGGCAGCTTCATTTTCCTCCGTTTATTTTCCTATCTTCTGGTCCTAGCACGCGTTGCCTGTCGATTCTTGGTACCTTTGCGGCCATTTGAGCGCGAATATATCGATTTATAGATTGCGGTAGAATTTCGGATCCGTCGCAATGTGCTGTGGTGAGCGCCCCCAAGAACACTACGTTGGCTGTCTATGTGACCAAATATTCGTGGGAGGCCTTCTTTAACGTAAAATGTTAAAGCCAGAGGTGGACAAATGGTTCTTCAGGTTGGTTCATCCGTCACTACCTTATCTCCTGGCGACAAAGCTGTGATCTTCGTCCTCAATTCCCCCTGCTGGACTGATTATTCAATTGTAGAAGAAGGAGATCTCATCAAGATCGACCAGAGACTCGCATCGGTACGCATTTTGTAGTCTTTTCTGATACTGCCGGGGATTGTTGTAGGATGATTTTGAAAACCATCTTTGCTTGTGTGTTCTGAAGTGGGCAGAACAACGAAACATGAGATAGCATCCGAAAGAGTAACAGCGAGATCAAGTTAGAGAAAAAGGAATGAACAAGAGAGTTCACGATACGAGAGAGCCAGACAGGGAGAGAATGTTGGCACAAAATGAAATTCATGTCGCTATTTCCAATTCGGGTAAATTGATACAATAGATTGTCGTTCAGTTGCAAGGTGCGACAATGATGATAAATCCACCAACCGCTTGGTTGATGATGAAAATGGGAGGAATGGAAGAAGGAGATTGGATTGTACAGAATTCAGCAAATTCAGGAGTAGGAAGGGCTGTCATTGAGATGGCTAAAGGTTTGTAGCATTAGAAGATTGTGTGAGACCTTGAGCTCCTTGATATATACGGTATATTTTCTAAAAACCATTCAGTTCGAAACAATTGCAGAGAAGGGCTACCACACCATCAACATCGTTAGAGATCGACCGAATATCAAGGAGCTCAAGGTTTGTCGATTTTCCTTAGATGAATCCGATGAGATCAATTACAATATTGGTAGTGAAATTGATCTCATCGAACTCAACAAAGATAGATTGATAAAAATGTGTTGTAATCTGTCTTTTCTCAGGATGAACTAATTCGAATGGGAGGAGATCTCGTATGGACTGAAGAAGAAGTAAAGAAAGAAGGAAGAGCGTTTAAAGTGAGACAATCGATAATCGAATGACGTCATATCGAATTGATTCAGGGTCGACCCAAATTGGCACTCAATGGAGTCGGAGGAAAGAGTTGTCTACAGATATCGAATATGCTGGCGAGAGGAGGAATGCTAATCACTTATGGTGAGGAATGGATAAATATCACATTCGTCACTCGGGAAACACTTTCATTTTGGTTTTTTTTAGGTGGAATGAGCAAAGCCCCTCATGAGATCTCTACTTCATCTCTCGTATTCAACAACATCACAGCAGTGGGAATAGCCAATGGAGTTTGGATGATGGATCCAGAGAATAAAGTGGAATCTGATCGAATGCTGAGAGAGATACAGGTTTGACTAACTTTGTGGTCGAATCAATAATGAATATCTCAATAGGAATATTTCATTCGTGGAGTTCTCAATCCTCCTCCAATGGATATTCATCCACTAGAGAATTATGCAATTGCAATCAAGAATTCGATGGATGGAAAACATGGAAAACAAATGTTTGTGATACAAGAAGAGAAGTCATCCAAATTGTGAACTGACTCATTTTCCTCTCTTTTGTACATTCCCTTCCCTTCCTTTCAACTGTTCATAGTCAGTGAAGGCCGCCACGAGATAGTGTACGCATGTAGTGAACTTCCCTTGAACACTACTGAACTTTATAAGCTGTATAAATGTCATGAGAAAGATGTGAGATCTGAAGGAATGGAAACGGAAATGTGTGATATTCACCGATCACCGGCCATTCGACTGTTGAGTGTAGAATGAAGGGTCTGTAGGAGTGAAGAGTGGGGCATCTACACTCGATCTTCCATTGAGTAGATCACTTGAATATCCCCCTTCAGCCCATTGATCGACCACCTACAAATTATCGATTGATTAGGCACATGGAAGTTTGATCTACCTGCGCCCCTGGCAATCTCTCGATAGTGAGACGACCATGAATTCGAACTGGACGAAGAATCTGAAGAAAGAGGATGGCTTGGGAGAAGATTTCGATGCCTCGCCTTCTTATAAATGACTACTCTTCTTCCATTGATTGGTCCATTCAAGTGATAGATTCCATCTCGATTCGAATAAAATCCGTATTGAGACGAAGAGGAATACGAATCCTGAACGAATTTCCTCAATCAAGTCTTTATATAATTTCTAACCAATGGAATCGAAGGAGAAGAAGAATAAGAAGATGGAGAAGAAGGGGAAATACCAGTGATATATGACTGAAGTAAGAACAATTAAAATGGGAACGAGAAAGAAGTCAACCTGCGATGCTCCAGAAGTGGGATAAGCACCGTATGCAGCTTGATCGACCACTGACGGACCTCTCAATTGAGGAATCGAAGGACCTCGAAGGAGTTTAGATGAAAGAACCTCAATTGAATCAATCGACAGAATGAATATCAGATATCGAAAGACATTCTTACCGTAAATCTTCCCGTTTCGATGATCGCTCCTGGTTCTGAACCAAATCTCTGAGAATATTGAGATGGAAGGGAAGAAGAGGAGAGAGGATTGGAGTATTTATCAGAAGAAGAAGGAGAGGAGATGTATGAAGATGAAGGGGAAGGAATGAGGGGAGAAGAATAGGAATCAATTGAATCGAGAGATGAAATGACTCCTTCTGATTCACTGATCTCCCTATTTTCACGTTGCTTCAGAGGTTGAGAAGTGGACGAATTGATTTCAGTGACGTCATCAACAGAAGGAGGGACATCTTGAGTCACTTCTTCTGGTAGATCAATGAAGGGATCAGAGGGAGGAGATTCAGATGGACTATCTGATTGAGAAATTGGATCATCGAAGAGGAGATCTCGATTGATGGAATGAGATGAAGAGAGAAGGGAGAAGAAGATGAGGATGAGATGGAAGGACATGAATATGAAGGACGAGAGGAGAAGAGAGAGGAGAGGGAGTGTAATGGTAGATCAAACGAGTGGAACTCATTCAATTTGCACCCAAGGGCAAACTTTTGTACATTTTCCCTTGTTCGGCAGTCACTTTTATTGCAGCGGCAGATGAGGAAAAGAAGTAGAATACGATGGAATCGACGTCTGATGAGGAACGAGGTAATATGAAGAAGAAGAATCGGATGGAGCGTATTTAGGTGCGAGATTTGATGTCCATCTGGAATCAAATTATTGATTCGAAAAATATTGGATAGCATCAATTCTCTCACCTATATTTGCTCATGTCAGGTTGATATGGAGGTGTGGCGTAGATGGGATTTATAGGATTAATTACCACAGGAGGTGTGGATGTTGTAGGACGAGGTTTGAGAGAAAGATCAGCGTACCAACTGAAGGTATTCATACATCCAAACGATCGAATAATGGAGTATTACTTTTCAGACGGAGGAATTCTATTCTTCGGAGGTCGATATTGGATTGGTCTCGCAGAATGATTATCGATTTGATTGACTGTCTTGACCTCATCCAGTTTAGATTCAGAGTAGGCATTAATGACAAGAGCGCTTCGAGAAGAAGAACGAGTCCCATAGGAATCTGGAAAAGATTATGGTAATGAGAGAAATTAAAGTTTGAACCGAAAAATCAATGGAACTAGACGCATACAGTGACGTATGAAGATGCCAAATCTATGGACAGAACTAGCAATAAATAAAATCTCACTTGAAACGTAAGAATCGGGAGTGGAATATGAAGACGGGGCTAATCTGTATCCACCAATTTCTTCTCTTCGTAGATCATAAGTTCCTTCTCCATTGGGACTCTTTATCAATTGGACATTTTCTCTTCCATTTCCATTTCTCAAATTGATCGTCCCGTGGGAGAAAACATCGAAGACAGAAAAATCAGAGGATAAACAGTGAATCGATGAGAAAAGAAGAGGAAGAAGGGAAATCATCGAAGGGAAGAAAGAACCAACTGTTGAAATCAACTGTTGAAATTGCGCACTCAGTTCGATTAGTCTCGATGCAGTTTTTACTCGATTGTGTATCACTTTATCTCGATATGTCTAGAGTGAAGGAAGTTGAGTGAGTGACGATATTTCTCAATAGACAATTCGTGCATCGATTAGTTTCACTCCTTCTTCTTCTCCAATTCTCTCGAGTGCAGATCGAACTCGAGTTATCGTGGCATTTGGCAATTGCTGAATATGTAAATATTTACGTCCAATTCAATGTAGTAGCAATAAAGGGCTAAGCGGCGATATCTGCACACACTCTGACCCCTTTCTGGAGTTTGGAATCATGGTGATTCCACAAAAAATCTCACTTCAAATTGATCGAGTAGAATCATAAATGGAGAAGAATCAGAAGAACAAATGGAAATGAGTTCGATCATGTGTTCACACTCCAATTCACGAGCCACACTTTGCCATCTGAATGAAGTGATCGAAGTTGAGAGGAAGGAGTGAAACTCACTTGGATTGAAGATCGAGAACTTTTGAGAGACGAAGTCGCGTGAGATAATCAAGACTCGAGACGTCATCTAAATTGATAGACCAATTACAAGATTCAGCACTCAAAAGAAGTTTGGTGATAATGAGATGTCTCGGTATGGTCCAAATCAGGAAAAATATACTGACCCTTTCCCAACATTCCCGTCCTTGTTGTTCCGTGTGCACTACTTGTCGATGGCCCTGGTTGATCATCGAATTCATCCAAATCATCGTCGACTTCCACCGATTGAATGACTACAATGGACTATCCTCTTTCTTATTCTCCAATTTCCTCCAACCTTTATTTGAATGCCCGAATAATTCGCCTCTTCTTTGTTCGATTCCATCATTTTCCGTTCCTTTGAAGACTTGTGATATTCTTCAATCGATAATTTCATTTCCTCTTCTTCTTCTCCTTTCTCACCTCTCTCCTCCGATAATCTTCATCACCATTTCTTCATCAGTCGCACTCAATTTCTCTCCATTCTTCGTCTCTTTATCGGGATCTCCCCCCGCATCCAACAATTGACCCATTATAACGAAGTTTGCAACCTACAATCTTGTTTATTTTGGAAGGACTATTTAGTAGTGTCGTTGGATCGAATTCAATTTACGAATAACAGATGTTATTGGCGAATAATGTATTGTTACTCGAAAATAGGTTTATTCGATCTAACAACACGACTGTTTAGAACTATTATTCTCACCCTATTTGAGAGTATAAGAGCATTCATTCCCGATTCGTCTTCCACATTTGGATCTGATCCTTTCTGAAATTATTCCACGTTCACATCGATAAAAATGATATCTGTAAATGAGTAAAGATATCGAACCGATAGTAGAAAAGCGACAATCTCGTGGTCATTCATCTCAATTGCATGCAATAGAGCTGTCCTTCCATTCGAATCACGAATATTGATTGAATCAGGCGAAACTTCAACCATCGTCTCAATTAGAGACAATTTCAATCTGGAGAGAAGAGAAACGATAAGGAGGAATGAGTAGATTGAATGGATGACCTTCTAACAGCGAGATGAAGTGGAGTGAGACCATCGTTGTTCTTAGTCTCGAAATGAGATTGATCCAATGATCTCTCGAGCACTTCCTTGTAGATATCGTCGTTGTGAGACTCAGCCAGATAATGGAGAACCTACAATTCTTTCTTATTTTGAGCACAAGCACTTTCAACATTTCTTTTTCAAACTTGAAAATTGTAAATGTTCATCATTGCTCTTTAGAGAACTCACGGAATTGTTGAATCTATCTGGGAGAGTGATTTGAGCTCCTGCAGAGAGAAGATAATGGACTGAATCTGCATCGTTAGATCGAACTGCCAGATGAAGTGGAGTCTCGCCACGATCGTTACGGTGATTTACCGCATCTGAGTAATATTGATTTTATTGATGGTAGTTTTGTCAGATATTTTGGCAAATAGCGATTGGTATAAGGGGGAAGTGATGTAATCTTTATGAGGTAAATAATTGCAACTATTAGATCTGAGTCTTACCTCTCCTAATTGCTTCACTTTCTTTCTTCAGTGCTGACAAAAGAAGTTTGATTGCGTAATTCTGTGAATTACGAGCAGCGACATGAAGACAACTGAAAAAAGACGGACATGTTGTCAATCAATAATTACAGTATGAACATGATCATATTCAAGGTAAGAAAGATTCTCTGAGTGGATAGTAATTTATAAGTTAAAAATTGATAAAATTTGAAGATATAATGAGGCTGACTTGTTTCCCTCTTCATCACATTGATTTATGTGAGAAGAGAGTGATTCCAATAGAACCAAAGGATCACTTCGAGTTGAGAATTCAATTAGAGGAGAAACAGAAGGAGGCGAGGGTCTGAGTGAGAGAATATTGGACACTTTCTCAATCCACAATTGTCTCACTTAGGCACTTTGTACAGAAAAGGATAAGAAGTGGATGCAGATTCAGTCGATAGAAGAATTGTCACTTGAGAATCAGATGACAATGGAAGATCGGGCAGAGTCAGAATTACCACCTCAATTTCACATTTCCAAATTGTATAAATTGGCTTTACAACGTGATTGACACGTGTGCTCACTCAGCTGACTAAGTGAAACAAGAAGACAAATAAGAGAGAACTCGAACCTTCTCGTGGATTTGAAACTCTTCCACGGGATACTCATCCTCCTCTATTTTGATTACTACTTTGAGATTGGAAGAGGGCGAGGAAAGGAGTAGCCATAAATGAGGAGGAGAATGAGAAGATGAGAGGACTTGGAGAGAAGAGTCCATCTGAGAGAAGAGATGAGACAGAAGGGATCGATTGAATGGACGGAGAGTGTAAGAGAAGAGGAGAGGAGAGAGAGAGATCAAATAGAAGAGAGAGGTGAGAGAGACTCTACAATTTATCAGTTCCAGCATAAAGAAACAACGAATAACTCAACAGATAACAACGCAATAACTGTGAATGATGTCATCATTCATCATAACAATCCCTTCATTCTTCCATTTCTTCCTCTTCTCCATCACTTTCAATATCTTGGGGAGCAGCTAGGAATTGTCTCTTCTTACTCGTTCTCATGAATGATCTCAATTGCCATTCTGTCTCTGCTGCTGCGATATTCTCCAGAGTTCCCAGTTTGAGACAATACGCTGAAAGAGGAGAAGAGAGATCAGAGGGGAAGAGAGAGATCAAAGATCAACTCACGTCGCAGTTCGAATCGAGGACCAATCTCTTTGAGGGAAGTGTCGGGACCATCAACGACAACCTGTATTGAAGACACGATTGGAATAGAAAGAGAACGACTACCAATCCATCACACTCTAATGCTGCGCAAATTTCATGGATTCAACAGTTTTTGCACCTTTTAATACATTTTCCTAGTGAAGCCAGAACTTCCAAAATTGATACACGGAAGGAAACTACATTTGGAACATTTTCCTTTTTGGTTGGAGAGATTTCGGTCATTTTGAGCTGAGTTGCGCGAATTTTCCATGCTAAGAGGGAGCAATTGCACCCCTGAAATTTAATCAGCATAATAGAGTGAGACTTTCTCCTGAATACTCACCGTGTGGTGTCGGAATGAGATGAAATCGTTCGAGTTGGTGAATGACATAATTCTCTTCGATGAGACCTTGGGAACAGGGAAGAGATGCTTCAGAACCGAAGTGAACTAAAAATATTATATTGATCGATTCAAAGCCTTTTCTTACTGGATATCGCAGCATTACTATGTATTCCATTCATTGTTCAAGAAAATGGGAAACTCACCCTCAATCCGAGATTACTTTTCATATTATGGAAGACAAGATGAGGATACTGCTCCGAGACAGTTTCTCTGCAATTGCATAATAAATAGCATAATTCCATCAACACCACGGCATCGATTAGAATAAAGAAACCAATTAAGATATTAAGACTAATTTAGAGAAAGAAACCAATTGAGGTTTTTTTTTCAATAATAAAATATATTACCTTTCAGGGACATCGTGTCTCATGACAACATTGGACATGTTGAAGTAAGCAGTGGGACCAAATGGAAGATGACACACAATGAGACCATCGGGACGACCTCGAGTCTCGGTCAGAATGATCAGATCTGTCACCTGGAGAGACGAAAATGAGAAATGGAAGGGTAACATCGCGGAAATAGATAAACAAATGCATATTCCTCTCATGACTATAAGTAGAAGCAATCACTTTCGAATTCGCTCGCTTACTTCATTTTCCCCCCCCCCCCATTATCTGTCCATGCGGTGTTAGCTATACGAATCTACGATAAATGCATGTCAAATGATTAAACTAACATCATTAGCTCTGCAAGCTTGCACGAGATGCTTCACATCATAATGTCCTCGATTCATTCTCTGCGCATTCGGAAACATCAATTTCATCTCCTGCAATCACATCAAATCACTCACGCCATTCCTTTCCCAATACATGTTTTCACACGCGCCCGATGTTCATATTGAAGTTAGTCAAATTTCCACACTCCTTCAATAGATGAAATAGGTTCTCGCTAGCGAGGATAGGCATTTATGCATGGCGTCCCATACCGGCAAAAGGTTTTTTGTTGTTTTTTCGTGCATTTTGAGAATTTCATCATATTCATCGAAAATAGTGCAATATATTATTCGGTAATCGATTTTATTCATTTCTGCACCAAGCACCTGCGAGAACCCTATTTGAACTATGGGCCTATGACTCCCTCACAATTCATCCACTCACCTTTGCGAACATCTTCAGTTTGGATGAAGGATCTCTTGAAGTCGTGAGAACGACCTTCGGATCTTTCGTTCCCGCCCATCGATATTCGTTGTCCACATTGTTCACCTAGAGGATGAAAATAGTATATCATAGCCCGATCACTACTATAATTCATACTAACGATTTTCAAAATGGATGTATCATACTGTTATTGTAAAACTAAGTGTAAGACTCTTACCTGTCCTCCCCACTCTGCTCCCTTCTGCAGACTAAGTGCGTCTTTCTTCAGATGATTTGCAATTCGTCTGCAGTCAATCAATTAATAATTCATATGGTTATAACATAACCGTATATCTATCGATGATAACTCTCACTGATGTCTATCCTATCACAATCTGTCTCTCATTCCATGTGACTCACTTGCTTCCTTCGACAGCATCGACGACCTTCTTTCTATCGTCTTCAAGTGCTTTCTGTTTCTCTTCCAGACTCTTTCTGTAGACGTACTCTCGTCTGAGACGAGCCTCACGCATTGGAAGCATCTAGAGAGCAACTCGTGAATACCTCATCCCTCAACTCCAGCATATATATCACATCGTTGAAAACGATTTGTTACACATAATAGTCTTAATCTTCAAAGCATAATCTTTATAGTATAAATCTGTACAAATACTTCGTATTGGATCCTCTATAATATCATAAAAAGAGATGACGATAACTACGATAAGTGAAATGGAAATAAGAGGGAAAAGCAATGAGGAAGAATAGCCACACTCAAACCAAGTCTAGTATCGTTCATATTAAGGCTGCTCTGAATGTTTCAGAATAGTATACATTTTGAATACGGTAAGGCGTAGCATGGTATGAAAAGAGAGTACGGCATATCACAGTGGAAAGTGAAAGAGATGGTAATACGATGGATGGGTCGAGAGGGATGACATGGGAGACTGACAATGATGGAATGCAAAGGGGCGATTCGTCCATTTGATAATCATCGCTGATTCGAGACGTTGCCCAATTCTGCCATTCTGCAAATAACTTTTTTTCCTTTTAAAAATAGAAGATTATCTAAATTCCTCCATGAATTGAAGACTCGTGAAGGAAGTTTAAAAAGTGGTACAAAGCTAAATTAATTATTTGATTTCTGATTCATGTTTCTAAAATTGTTAAAAATGGAATAAGTGAACTGACGAGTGTCCGAATCTGACGTGTATGGCCACGAAGATAACTCCGAGTGCAATGGCAACTCCGCCCACTACGAGATACGCGATACCAAGGAAGTTGTTCTTCCCTGAATATATTGATTATTTTATTTATTTGTTTATTCTAATGAAGAAGGAATAACTGATTGACTCCATCAATCGATTACGGATACAACTTTGCTTCTAATTATTTTGTTTTTCCTTTGTCGCCGTAATTATCAAACAAAATAAACGGAATCTCTAGTCTGAATGATATAAGCTTTGGACAATAAAGCAGTACCGTCAAATAGAAGTGCATGACTCACCACCCGCCCAACTTGTGGTAGAGATGACGAATCCTTTATCGCCGCTGAATGTCGTCACAGGATAATCTGAATTGACCACGCATCAAATATAGGATAAAAAAGACTCCAATATTCCATTGAATTTTCCATTATTTCAAATCAGATATATGACAGGAATCGCGAGAGACTCGAGCTCATCGGCCATGACCGGGACATTTTAACACAAGGTACTACAAACCTCCCTCTATCGAATAGCGTTTTCAGAATTTTTTATAAAAATTTTATTTTCGCGTGAAACACAAATCAACCTGGTGACTCGGAGATTTTTTCAAGTAATAGCAAAGTTTGAAAAATCATAAATATCTTCAAAGTGAAGATAGAAATCCGCTGTTTGCTGCGTTAGATAGACAAATGACTCGGCTTGTTTACCCACCGCTCGAAGTCATTCCTGGCCCGTGCGCCGATGCGGGGTGGTTGTTTTTGCAAACGTTGAGCTAACTCTCTTAAAAGTCAAAACTAATGGTTCACTCTAAGAGATGTTCTGGTGAACATTGTTGGTACTTGCTCCAGTAAAAAAATGGGCCAAATCGGCCCGTGCGTTGTAATGTGGCGCTGACTTATGTTACGCCTTCCAAATGTAACTATTAGTCTCCAATGATAATTCTTGATCTTTTTCAGTGAAAACAATGTGAAACTAATAGAAAATAATATTCAGGTAGTTTGCTAACTTTTTTATGCACAGCTTTTTGGAAGAAAAAAAAATTGAAAAATTTCAACTTCGATTTTTGCATTTTCCGAATATCTTATATTTCGAAGTTTATATGAATGTGAAACATCTTCATAATATTAGATACACTCGCTGGAGGAAGATCTGTCCGTAATTTGCAGAGTATTGAACTTTTCCGCATGGAATTCAAAACATGCATCCGAAATTTTTCTACGAATATTATAAGCAGTCCAATTCCTTCTCTACTCCATCATGGCATTCCTCATTATAGGTAGACCAATTTCCTTTTTGGAAGTGAAAGTCTATCTGTTCGTAGAAAAGAGTTGCAGCGTCTAGAAAATCGATTATAATGCGAAAAGCGCGTGCTCTGACTTCTCTAGCACTCTCTCAATTCCCCACGCTCTCTCGCCTGGGTTCGGACCCCGAGCAGGGCAGAAATCTTTTGCAAACCTTCTGTGTTATCGAAATCGCGTGAATTGAGTCCACAAACATTGGTGGTGATTCAGAGGAGTTTTAAAAATCATAAAATTCTATGTCCCGGTCATGTTCGAGTCTCTCGCGATTGCTGTCATATAATAGTTAATCATTAATAGCGTATGAAGACGATAATACGTTACGTTGTACACTTACTATTTGTGATCTCGAGAATGTAATCTCCGGCGGGCAGTCCGTTCGCGTAAGCACCCCCTTTCATTCTTAATAAGCACATATAACGGTTGAGTCAATTTCATTTAGAGCAAGATGGATGATTTACCTGTCAAGTTTCCTCCATAGTTTCCTGAAGTTGGGCAATGCGGCAGTTCGCATCCACACAATGAAATCAACGTTCTCTAGTCCGTTAGGAATTTCACAGACACGATTTTTCCAATTCGGAGGCTTCACCGTGTTCTGCAAAATATGTTCTCATTCGTGTAAAAGCTGAATAAAAATAAATAAAATTAAAATACTTACCGCGAAAGGAGCACATCTCGTCTCAGGTGGATCATTGGGATTGTAGCCCGGAGGATTCTTGAACTTTCTATCCTTGTCCACATCCCACAAAACTCCTTCAGTAGTCATCGGAACGGGATCGACGTCTCCATTTCGACGTAGTACGTACGTATCTGCATTAATCCACATTCATTATTTCACAGAGGTTCAAAGACGGGTATAAAAAACTAGTCACGCGAGTCTAATGCGCCACTATCACGTTTAGTCTAGTATGTATCACTTACCATTGAAAAGTGAGTTTGCAACGGCTCCACAGGGAACGATGGGGACGCCATTAATCTGAAAAGCATTACAGTACATGATAAGACAGGTATCACCAGAGATTGCATGAGGCCAGGAAAAACTTTCAAAAAAATATTTTTTAATTTCAATCAAAATTTTATATAGGACTATCCTAGGGACAAGAATTTCATCCATCGATATCTCAGGTCTCAAAGCCGGCTTTTAGGAAATCCACGGCTCTGAGGCCGGAATCGTTGTAACTTACTTCAAAATGGTCGTAAAAACTTGTGCTCCGGCTCAAAAAATGCAGAAAAATATGGCGAACATTTCTTGTGTTGAAAAGAAATTGTGAAATCTGCATCTGGAAATGTTGTCTTGAAAAAATTGAAAAATTAACATTTTAAAAATTTAAAAGTGCCTTCAGGTGGACGAAGTGAACGCACTGGCTATGATATTTTGAAAGAGCAACTCAAACTGTGTCAGATAAAAATATTAAACTGAAAGATTAGGTAGGGCCCCTCTATCGAAAAACCGCTTTGAATGTGCCAAAATCGAAATTTTCAGTTCCGATTTTTGTAATATAAGGTGAAAAATCACTAAAAGCTGGTCTAAACGATGTTAAAAAGTGTAAATATACATTACTAGGGAAATTAAAATGTATGGCTAGGTTCAATTGACCGAAAACCGGATAATAGGAAAAATCCGGTTTTGATGCCTTCTTTAACTTATCTCATTTCAAAATTGTGATAGGAGGACTCGGTTAAGCTCAAAATTTTTGGAGTAATATTCCGAACATCTTTCGTGTTCAATGCTTCCTTATTAGGTTTCAAATTTCACATGCAAAAATTATTTATCTATATGATATTCCGAAAAATGTCACTAAAATGATAAATCTATTAAACAGTACGTTACTTTCAACGAAGGACATCAAAGTATCTCCCGATTGAGGTTTTAAGTTTTGAACGTTGTAAGCGTTGTTCGGAATATTACTCCAAACATTTTGAGCTTAACCGAGTCCTCCTATCACAATTTTGAAATGAGATAAGTTAAAGCAGGCATCAAAACCGGATTTTCCTATTCTCCGGTTTTCGGTCAATTGAACCTAGCCAAACATTTTAATTTCCCTAGTAATGTATATTTACACTTTTTAACATCGTTTAGACCATCTTTTAGTGATTTTTCACCTTATATTACAAAAATCGGAACTGAAAATTTCGATTTTGGCACATTCAAAGCGGTTTTTCGATAGAGGGGCCCTACCTAATCTTTCAGTTTAATATTTTTATCTGACACAGTTTGAGTTGCTCTTTCAAAATATCATAGCCAGTGCGTTCACTTCGTCCACCTGAAGGCACTTTTAAATTTTTAAAATGTTAATTTTTCAATTTTTTCAAGACAACATTTCCAGATGCAGATTTCACAATTTGTTTTCAACACAAGAAATGTTCGCCATATTTTTCTGCATTTTTTGAGCCGGAGCACAAGTTTCTACGACCATTTTGAAGTAAGTTACAACGATTCCGGCCTCAGAGCCGTGGATTTCCTAAAAGCCGGCTTTGAGACCTGAGACATCGATGGGTGAAATTCTTGTCCCTAGGATAGTCCTATATAAAATTTTGATCGAAATCAAAAATTTTTTTTTTTGAAAGTTTTTCCCCAAGGTCTTCTTTTCATGCAATCTCTGGTGATACCTGTCATAAGACATGATCTCAAGATCGCAAAATACATTTTAAAAAGTAACCCACTTTCTCGAATGGTGCGCAATCGCTCGTTTCGTTGATGTTTCCCAAATACTGTTGATCGTTCCGACTCTTAACGTATCGTCGATGGTTCTGGTAGTAGTTCTCGAGGTAGTAGTAGAAGTAGACGTCGCCCTAGAAAGGAGAAACAGTTTTTCAAACAATTGAGACCCTTTTTACCATAAAGATGGTTGAAATAACAAAACTCACTGTGTAATCTTTCGGGATAGTCAATGTCAATTTGCAATTGACTCCTGCAGATTCACAATGCTTCGCATACTTGAGGAACGTCTCCTCGACTGAAAAGGAAGATTCATGTGGCGTCATATTAGCCGAATTGGAAGTAATAGCAAGTCTACCATGAAGATCAAATATTTATTGTCTTACCTCCTTGGCTGGCCAAAACCAACGCGATTCCAATAGGAATGAAGACGATTCCAACACAAAAGACTGTTGGGAGAACGGTTGATGCAGTTAGAATCGGCTGCCAAGCAGCAAGCTTCTGTTGACGCAGAGGAGTGGCTGAATATTATAACAATTCACAAATAAATCAAACTTCCTTCTATCAACATAAAACCCGGTTATCGCAATGACTCATAAAATAAAACCAACTATCAATGGGATCGAAACCAACACCTACGTTTCGGAGCTGTCTTTCCCATCGAATCGTTTTAGACAGAAAAGAGACAATATGCTATTGAAAAGGCAGATACGAACGCATAGAGCTGAACAAATAGATGACTGAGTAAAGAACCTTTTGGACGATTCTTCTTGGGCTGTTCAACTTCGGCAGCAGGTTCATGCTGGACGTCGGGCGGCATTCTCGTATATTCTACAACACATCATAGATATATAGCAATAACATAACAAGAAAACCGATCACTCTATCAATAAAACAACCTAAACGGATCCGTTAACGGAAGTATACACAGGCGAAACCTCTTTGAGGAAATGCAGCAATAATTTTGCAGCAATATTCGTAAACACAGTGAATTTTGTCCTATTCACCGGCTTTATTTTTGATCATGAATATGGTTATATTTTGCCTTTCACTGGACGCTTGCACTGGATATGATCTACCTTTCTGTTTTGACTTCTTCTTATATAAATAAAACAATATGAATATATTATTTATTTGATAAATACAATGATTGAAATGTTTCTTTGAAATACGTTTAGCAAAATAATTTGCTTAACATTGCAAATGGGGTAAAAGTATGCTGTCCCAATTTTGTAAATTATCTCTTCATTCGAATCTTTGTCATTCTCACAAGTCGGTCGAACTTGCCATGGCAGCCCGCGCCAAAGTGAGATTTCGATTTTAAACAAAAATTGGCACCCACGGTCGTTGACGTTTCGCAAGGTTTTGATTCATTCAGAACAAATATATCTATTATTACAGGCAATAATTGGAACGAGGCCAGGTGAGGCCCCGTTCAAACTGAAGTTAGAACCGAAGGATCACGTGTACCTGCCATGGACCAAGGTAGGGATGAAACCGTATCTCCGTGAAATATAGTGTTCTCATGTTCTTACTGTAACCTTCTATACTCATCTCTGAAAGATTTTTTACCATACAGGTACATGATGTATTTGAACTCTTTCAGGACACAACTTACTCAACAACTATCGCTCTATCAAATCCAACGAAGGACATTCAGGCATGCCCTTATCCGTACCTGCATCACATTCAGATTTCAGATGTACAAACTGAAATGCACGGATAATAACGTATTTCGTGTGCAGCCTCCAATGGGATTTCTCGATCCAGCTGCATCAGTGGTGAGAACTGGAAGGTGACGTCACTCTGACTATACTCAATCTCGTTCGTTGCAGCAAATCAAGGTGTATCAGTATGCAAAGACGCGTCCAGAGGAGAACAAACACTTCCTCATGTTCCTCCATCAAGTGGCCACTGCTGCTGACAAAAACTCGAAGAAGGACGTGAGTATCCACTATACGAACAGGGAAGAGACCGTATGTTCAGCCTGCTAAGATCTGGAAAGGAGACGCTGCTGCGGATGGAGTCACACGCATGCAGGCACACTTCGAACAACAAAAGACAACCAAGACTACGGTAGGTTGAGTCATGGCCAAGATTACGGTAAATTGAGTGATAACCAAGATTACTGTATGTTTAGTAGTATTTTGAATACATTTATGGCTTAGTGACGTGAATGTACTATTGATGACGCAATGTCAGATGTCGAAAGTGAAGGATGCTTCAGTCGAGGAGAAGAAGTCTCCTCGTCGTAAGAGTCAGAAGAGTCTGATGACTGCCCCCGCTGGTGGTCTACCCTCTAAGGAGAAGGTATGAACCAATCCGATAAAGAGTCATTCTTCTATTCCAATCGATCGGTGATTGTAGACAATCGAACCAAAGAAAGTATCGAAGAAGAAACCGGCAGTACGCAAGAAGAACTCTGCCAACAGCAAGGTATACTGTAGTTATTATTGATATCGAGAATACTGTAGCAAGTATTGACATCAAGTATACTGTATCCACTATTGATCCGAATTATTGATTGCTCTACAGCAAGATGGAACGACAGCGACAGCGGAAGAGAAGACTACGTTCTGAGAAGGATGAACGGAGTGCAGAACAAATATCTCTGCATCCATTCGATTATAAAGACTCTCGATGGAATCAAACTGGAATCGATACTAACAATAAGATGAAGCTATAATACATAACACTGATGTTGGAACGTAGTAAATATGATTGCAATTAGAATATTCTACAAGATGCTTACAGTAACCAATATAGCCGTGTATGGAGCCGTAAAATGATATCACTTTTAAAACATCAAATAGAAATACTCCGGTTTTGAAACGCACGGTGTGCGCATGCACCACGGCTGTGCGTTGCACGTCCATCGCACGTTACGTGTACTGACTCTCTTCATTTCTTCCCTCTCTCGGCTGAGTATCAGCGCGGCGAGAGAGCGAAGGACTGTAAGAGAGACGTGCGCACAACGTGCAAACGAAAACCGGAGTAGATGGACGTGCAACGCACAGCCGTGGTGCATGCGCACACCGTGCGTTTCAAAACCGGAGAGGTACCGCAGTCTCCGCCCACTTTTCAACATTTGTGAAAACGCCGGTACAGTACATAGGGGTGCCCACTTTCAAATGCTATCGCGAACTGAGCTAAGTACTCGTTTTCAAATTAGTATTTCTTGCGTTCCGTAAGTTAATTGGCTACTTCCCTGTTCTTATTACTTTCCTCAGTTCCCATCCTCAGAATTGGTCTTATTAGATTTATTCGATGATTGATATTTACGGATATATTTGAACAGATAGAGTACTCATGTTCAGAGTTTAATAACTTTTTAGTTCCGCAAGGTTCTTCTTAGCTTCTTTTTGCATATTGTAGAGTGATCATTGCTGGTATTTCTGACAAACGCCTGCGTTAGCCCTCGTCAGCCAAACTTCGCAGCATTGATTTTTGTATACGTAATAATTATGATTAAATCATCTTTTTCATAATTTTCAAGAAATAGATGAGTATTACCATTCTTACATTTTTATTTAGGTGTATGTGTCTCGACACTAAAGTTTACTTCAAAATAATCATTGCTTATTAAGTTGAAGGGTGCTAAAACATTTTTGGAAAAGGCGCATGTCTTCACAATTACATAAGTAATCGAAATATTTTTGATGCCTGTAACGTATCTAATGACATATTTAGGAAGACTAGTAGACTGTACAGTGAAAGAAAGAAAAATAAGTGCCACGAAACTGCAGAAATCTGATCGAAAAGCGCGTTTCTGCTCCAATTAAAATTGTTTAGCAGCTTCTGCATTACATTAAAATAGCATACGTATATCGGCAAGGCATAGCTGAAGGTTACCTGAGTGAATTAGAAAACACCGTCGAGAAACCCCCACGAAAACTGCAAAAATTTGACGCGCATTCGAAAACAGTTTGCTGTGTTGTTGTACAGCTATTATTTCCAACCTCATTCGTCGAGCGTACTGCAATACTATAGAGTATTCAAATGATACATAAAATAAAGAAAACTAAAATTCATTTAGTAGAAAAAATACGAAAAGTTAATTTTGAGTCATGAATTTGACACAAATCTGACACGCGGAACTCGCCAAAACCCCGCCCATTTGCTCTATTTTTGAAACTCATTTTCGAAGATGTTTTGCTACTTTAGTTTATAAATTTAATTATTTTAACTTAGATTAGTTGAGTCAGCACACCCAAAAGTCTCATTCACGAGAAAGCCAAATCTTAACGTTCAACTTCGTTGTATGCGCTGCGGTCCCTAAATAGAAAACGGATACAGTGCTTAGCCTTCGTCTATCGTGAACTGTTCTTGTACTTTCTTGCCACTTCGAAGTACTTCTGCGTTTGTTATTGCGTCGTTTCTTATTGTCGTATAGTTCAGACCCATTTTATCGTCGTTACAGATACTCACTATGGCCAAAAGCGTTGCCCACATGATGCTCTACAAGAATACCAGTAGACTTGGACAGCGGAAAGTAGATCTGAAAGAGGTGCTGTGACAAGCATTTGAAAATTCGTTCACCGATAATTTGAAATTTTGCAGCAATGTCGTCGTCGTCTCAGTAACATTCGATTGGACAACTTCAGTAAGAACAGGTTCGTTTGTTTGAACTATGTTTACAGGTGGCATTCGTATTACTCAGTGCTCGTGGGGTATAGCTACTTCTGGCCATACTTGGGCAGCACTTATCCGAGGCCTTTTGCACACAGCCCCCGAGTTACGACTGCGTTTGCACACAGCCCCCGAAAAATCACAGCACAAATTTGCACATAGCCCCTGCCCCCTGCTGCCCATGTATGCTTCTGGCGGAAAGCATAGCTACTTCAGTTAGAAGACAGAAATCAGCTAGAAAGTAGCTAGAAAGCAGGGCCACTTCAGCTGAAGAGAGCTGAAGTAGCTATGCTTTCTAACTTCATTCTAGCTGATTTCTGTCTTCTATCTGAAATAGCTATATCCCACGAACACTGAGTAATAGTCTCTATTCAGGCCGAATCTGCATCAAGAGCTGAGCAGTATCATCTCGTCCACTCTGCAGGCGGATTCAGAACTCACTTTCGAAGAACAGATTCAGTTGTCAGAGGAGCTGTTCCAGGAGATATGGGAAGAAGGTTATTATAATGTTTTGCTTCGCTAAAAACGCTTAGTGATGTTTATAATAACAGTTTATTATACTAAATAATATTTACAGAGATCAAGAGTTGTGAAGAGTCGATAGCTTCGCGTGCAGAGGAGGAAGCCGCGTGGATGGAGTCCATGCCTATTCGCTGTCCCAACTGCCATCAGACGGACGTCGTCTTCGATTCCACCACTTGTGTATGTCCCTTGTGTGCATTCTCATTCATCCACACTCACTCCTCTCCATTTTCACTCTTTGATGCAATTCAATCTACTCAGCTTCTTCACAATGATAGATGCTCCTCTCCTCTCTCGATTCAATCTCAGAATGGTCTTCATTTTGTCTGCTCCATTTGCCAGTTTCATCAGCAACTACATTAAAACTTGATCTAATTTAACTCAGTTCCCGCCTGTATTTGTTATATTAACACATTGTATATTGCTTTACCTATCGGGTTACCTTGAATCACGCGTCGATAAATGTATCTCAACATCGAAATGCTGTTTGTAAAAGTATGCCGTTTGCCTCGGCTCCCAATACCTTGTCCCAAATTTTAAAGTTGACCTATAAAATACTGTTATAGATGTTATACGACGACGATCTGGACATAATTCCTACGGCGAAGCCTTCTGCGCCCGTCGTACAAAATACTGCTCCACCTCCCGAACCCAGTGAGTACCAATACAAAGGTTATTACAATTCTAAGAAGATATCTAGGGACCACCAAAGTATAAAAATAGTGCCTGTGTACCAACTTTCCATGAAAGTAGCTACCCAAATACCATTCCCAATCAATATTTCATCACCACTATCCAATCCTACGTGAGTCTATCCAGACTACATTCCATTCACTCATTTCCATACCAAATTAGCATGGCGATTGCATCAGACTGTCTGTCTACGTGCCCGTGACCAGTCAAATGCATGCTAATTGGCCCGTTCTTCCACTATAAAAGGCGGCTCTCTCTCCATAGAGTCGTCGTTGACAACTCACCGTCCTCGACCCCATCATCTGTCTTTGGCTCTGTCCTTGGCAGTATGATCGCCGATCTCATTGCCCATTGATTGTCCACTACATCATGGGTCCGATCCCAATTGTCCACTCGACATGGCTGGATCTCCAATCGTCGTGGCTCCCTCGACACACCGTCCCCTCCACTCCTTGTGGCAGGATCTTCAGCGTACCGACCCCTCCAATCCTTCCCTGGCCCCCCCCCCCACTCGTTTTCCTTTGTGTTTTGTATGGTAATAAACTTGGGCTTGAGCTTTGTTCTCTCGCTCTACCGTAACCCTACTGTACCATACACGCACATCTAACAGGCTCTCCCACTCGGGGAGAGTCGGTACAGCCTGTTTCGAAAGCATGTAGCGCACAGAGATTATGAGGACTGTATCTTTGGTTTTCACTATGAGTTAGTGTACTATTTACCACGGCCATATCATATCGGAAAATTAGACAATTACGTGGTCGCTTTAACTTGCTATAGCACGTGGAAAGACAACAGATCAAAGATCTACTTCATGTTTGATCTTTGATCTACTGTAGAAACTGGGAGCTACCGCCGAACCATCACGTTTTTGGATGTGTCACAAGGGGATACCTGGTTTATGAATTAAAACTTTCAAAACTAGCAGTCCTCTTCTAGAACGAGTCCTAAAACGCATGTAGTGTAGCACCTTCACTTTTTTTACAAGAAGATGTAGCTTGAGTACATCAGAGTTGTGTGACTTACCTCGATTGCAGAATTTGGAGCAAATATCTCGATGAAGTTCCTTCAGAGTCAAATTCAAGCCAAAAGAAACAGCATCCAATCTGGCAATCTACTGCAGTCCGTGGTACGTTTTACATTATGTGCACACACAGCTCCCATTTATGTATCTTTATAATGTACTTTCTAAGACATCTTTGAGTTGTACTCACGTATATGAGAAGACATTTTTTGATATGCTCAAGAATAGATTTGTGTGCTACGATAATGTATCCATTCAGCCGAAGCCACTAAACAGCGGAGTGGTCGATCTGACTGGAAGAAGTAGAGCAGCTCCCGTTCGATCATTGAGACCAATGACAGCGAAGGCTGTTCCTGACTCCGCCCTTCCCATGTTCATCAACAAAGCAGCTGTGGATGACAGTGTCAGTTTGTATCATCTCATTCATTTTCGTCCTACCAGAAGTAACGATATTTCTGACTAACTGGTCAGATAAATACCGCAAGTAGGTGGAAACTCGTCCGATAGGGGGGTCATTCTTACAAATCAGGGCTGGGATTTTTTGATTTTAATTTTTTTGAATTTTTTGACCAATTCAAAAAATTCAAAATCAAAAAAGTTTTTTTGAATTTTTGCAAAAAAAAATTTGAAAATATTTTACAAAAATAGTGATGCATTTTGCTTAAATTCGTACGAAACATGTCAAATTTTAGCTCATAATTCGAAATAATTATCTATCTTATATTTGAGATATGCCTATGACGGATCCTATCCGAGAGTATCACACATAGATGTTTTTTTTTCATTTTTGAAATTCAAAAAATACGTGTAAAATTTTTTTGAAATCTTTTGATCAAAAAAATTTTGAAAAAAAATATTTTTTGAATTTTTTGATCAAAAAATTTTTGAAATTTTTTTCAAAAAATCCCAGCCCTGTTACAAATACGGATCTCCTCCACGTTTCTATTATAGATCTGTTTCGAGTTTTCAAATATTTGGTTTTACTCGTCCCGTCCCGACCAGAATTTCTGGACAACTATAATAGACTCTCCCTTTCACTCACTCTCCCCCCCTCACTCTGTGTGTGTGGCTGGGGGTTGTGCGGTCGGCGCTGGGAATGGGTGCCCGGCTGTGAGTGTGTTAGTTTTAGTAGTTGTGAGTTGGAGTCCACCCTACCCTCATCGATCTCCTACGCCGCCTCTACGAGTCCTCTTCCACCCTAATCCGAGTGAACGAGGACCTGGTCCCAGTGAGCGTGAAGAGAGGAGTCCGCCAGGGAGACACACTTTCTCCCCGTCTCTTCAATGCGGTACTGAGAAGCGCGATGGACGACATCGACTGGGAGACCTGCGGAATCCGGATCGACGGACGCCATCTTAGTCATCTGGAGTACGCGGACGACGTCGCCCTTGTCGCCAAGTCTCGACCGGAACTGGAGAAGATGCTGCGAAAGCTCATGGAAGCGTGCGCACGAGTCGGTCTCGAAGTCAATGCCTCCAAAACGGTTCTCCTTACATCCTGTAGCACGACTCGCGCACCCATTACCATCGACGGTAAAGTATTCAAGTTCGTTGAGTTTACCGCATATCTTGGCGGGAGAATTTCCCTTCCCCTGGACCCCTCCGAAGAAGTGGAATACAGGATTCGTCTGGGTTGGGCTGCCTGGAGCAAACTCCACCACCTGCTGGCGTCACGCATTCTTCCCATGAAGACTAAGAGGAGGCTCTTCGACAGCTGCATCTTGCCTACCGTACTCTATGGTAGCGAGGTGTGGGCTTTGAGATCAAGTGACAAAGAGCGCCTCGATGTCACCCTGAGGAAGATGGAACGTCGGATGATTGGAGTTACCCTTCTGGATCGAATGAGGAACGAACGATTACGAGAAATCACCCAAATTCGAGACTGGAATAAGGAGGCACTTAAACGGAAAGCGAAATGGGCCTTGAAGATAAGGCGAATGGAAATCAACCATTGGACGCGGGCAACTACGATGTGGACCCCCTACAACTGGAAACGCCCCCAAGGCCACCCCAATACCCGATGGAGAGATGACCTGAAACGAGCAATCGGGCCCCAATGGTGGAATGCAACTAACGAAGAATTCCGGCCCATCCTCATCTGAGCACTATTGCCTGACATGATAAATAATTGAAAATAATAGAATCAGATCATAGTTATCTCTCAAGTGTTAAATTAAATTCACTGGTGGTTTGAAATAAGGGGTTTCTTTTCATTTCCAGGCAGTTATATATTTTATATCTTCTATCAGGTCCATATGTTTGGCGAGATTACGATAGAGAAGGAATATCAACCCGCCGTCCCCAATGATTACTACTTCTGTAAGAAGAGGAAGGACGAGCAAGAGGTACGGTATTATAGATCGAATACTCTCAATATATCTACTGTGCATTTATACTCGTATCGATTGGACGAAAAATAGGGGGAATAGTTTGGTTTGATTGATGTATTATCATTAATTGTGTTGAGGCGCGTGAGAAGGCAGCTCGAGATATCGCTGAGCGACTTGAGAAGGAACACAAGGAAGAAATGAAAAAGAGAGAAAAGGGAGCTGCATTCGCCCCGCCCACTTTCTTCGAATCCGAACCTGTAGTGGAAATAAAGAGAGAGGTTTCACTTACAAATATATTTTATCGGCGCCCGAGGGCGCAACGAGATAACGTATGAATCGTGAGGAAAAATCCGTAAATTATGACTATCTATATCTATAGGTAAAGGTAAAGGTACTCCCCATCTTCTAGCTGTGCTCATGGGAGAACACGGCTAGGCCAGTGTTACAATGGGCAGATTCAGACTATCTATAGAGTAGGGGATAAATACGATACTAGAAGACAAACTGTCGTTGCAGCCCGAGCCTTCTCCTTCTCCCAAATTCGCTCTTCCTGCTGCTCCATTCAAACCATTTGGACAATCGGGAAGAGGACTCGGAGTTGCTGCGAGTATTATGTCCAAGATGGGATACAAGTGAGTACAACATACATTACTATATCATAAATCAATGCATTGACATAGTTGGTGATGGAGATTTTAAAATAGTTTTTTTTTGTCTCTCAGGTGTGTCATTAATAATACTGATCGAAATAGTATAGAGAGGCCGTACTTGAGGAGTAAAATGTATATGCCATACGATATTCCATACTTATATTGCAGAGAGGGCTTTGGTTTGGGCAGAGATGAGCAGGGAATTTCGACGGTGAGTCAATTATTGCATAGTAATGATTAAACCAATTCGTGCAGGCGATAACACTGGAGAAGACAGGAAAGAGCAACATGGGAACATTGATTGCTCCTGAACAATCTGTAGCTCCTCCAGGTATTTCAAACAATTCATTATATTAAAAAATCACACAATATTTTATCGTCGTGTAATATAAAAGTCTCAATATTTCAGCTCCGATGTCTCAACAAGCAATATCCGATGCAATGAAAAATGCAACGAGGATCGTTGTTCTCAAGGTATTCCTTCTCCTTTTCTCGCCAACTTTCGTCGAATCACGAGAATTCAATCGTCTCCTTCGGACCCCACACAAGGTAAATTAATATTCAGAATATGGTGGGGCAAGATGAGGTGGATGACGAATTAGCAGATGAGATAAGAGAAGAAATGACCAAGTATGGACAAATCACTACAGTCCATATCCACAAGGTCAGTGTTAACAGTAATCCACTGAAATGGTTACGATAATGGTGGGTTGGTTCAGATGTCGAATCCGAAAGAGGGCGACGAAGTTAGGATATTCGTCGAGTTCACTAATGTCGCTCAGGCAATCAAAGCATTCATCGTTCAATCAGGTACTCTTTTGTATTCACCAGGGCTGTGCATATTTGTTGACCAACTTTTTTGAAATAAATTTCTTCGTAAATTGTTCGAATTATTTTTTTGGTAAAAAATGGAGAAACTTTTTAAGGAAAAAATATTGATAAATTTAACAATAAAATCATTATTTCAGAAGCACAAATTTTTATTTTTTTTTGTTGAATTTTCGAGTAAAAAAATTGAAGAATAAATTTTTTCGCACAGCCCCCTGGCCAAAATAAATATGTATATCATTATATTCCGATTTGGGCAACGGTGTTTGTAGAGAAACGCAATATAAACTTTAGAAACACATTTTCGAATAAAAAAATTTCTATATTGAAGGGAGGCACGCTGATGAAGCGGTTCAATCGATTGAGTATTAAATAAAAATGAATTTCAGGTCGTTTCTTCGCTGGTCGTCCAGTTCTTGCTGCATTCTACCCTGATAACGATTTCAATGATAAGATCTACGAGTAGTACTAAATGCAATAATGTTTTGTTCAACCCGATCTCTGATTCTGTTGTTACTATTTCGTATTAAGCCCGCTCCCTGATAAGTTGCATGTTACTATGTTTTGTACAAGTGATAAATATTATCAATGACATACATGCCTGAATCACTAGGCCACTGGTTCGTGACCATATAATATTTACAGTATCATCCATTTCAAGCATTTTTTTAAGCATTTGATCCATTTAGATGGAAACTCTTCGAGTTGTCCAATTGGATGCTCATACACTCAACGATGAACTCTCTAATATCATGAAAGCTTCCTGGCAGGTAATCTAATCACTCCTTGCTCCTGAATCACTATTGATTTTGTCAGGAAGTAATAGTATCTCTTCCTCCTCGCTTCCAATCGATACTCGATCGATTGAATGACGAGATTCATCTCATTATCGACATGGTTCTATGGAGTAGCATGATCAGCAGAAGTGAGTCAACTTATTTCACTTTCGTATCTCACTTCTTTCCATCAGATTCAACTTCTGGCCAAGCGTTCCTCGATATCTCGTATGGTCCTTCAATATCTCGTGAGAAACGAATTTCTCACTTCACCCTCTCCCTCCTCCTACCGTATCTCTCTCGTCGTCTGCCTACTGTAGTGGGAGATCGATCCAAGGGTGGACAACTACTCAAAAGAGTTTCCCTTCTGTTCGAGGTCAGGCGTCTCCCTTCTCTCCTCTCGTTTCTATTACACTCGTATGATCGTTCAACGCACGAGAATGTTCCTCCTTCCTCTTCAAACTCTCAGACAAAAACTCGTATTTCTCTTTCAGATCCTCTCACTTTTTCACTATCTCCACTTCATTCGTAGCGGAGGATACAGTAATCTGAGTGAGAGATTGACTTCACTCCGCACTAAATACGACCATCCTCCAACAATCGGTGGGTATACTGTAATTGAGACAAAAGACTCTTGCAGTAGAGATTTACCGTGCGTCAACACGAAATTAACATACAAACCGGTTTCAAGGCAGAACTGGGTACTGTCATTTACGGGAATTAGTAATCATACGGTGTACTGTATCTGTAGGTTACTATAACAATTGCAGGATCGATCAATATGGACGAGCAAAACAGGGAACTGCTATGGAATCTGTTCAGAGATGGACTCCTACTGGTCTCTCCTCTAGGCGCATTCCTCTACAGGACATACCAGAGATGGGGACGAGTGAGAGGAGAGGAATCAGAGGGGGATACGGTAGGATGTAGAGTGTGTGGATGTGATAATGGAGTCATCCCTGTGGAGATGAATCCTTGCAAATGTATCGCCTGCTATTGGTGTGTAGAGAGTGCAGAGAATGGACTATGCGTGGTATGTGAAGGGAAGTATGAAGAGACAAGAGTAGTTAGAGGCAAGAAGATCAATCTGAAAGAATAAAAGGAGTTATAGGCAAGATAACCAATTTGAATAGAAGAAGCAATGTAGTAGGCAACATACATGTTGATTATCACTTAACCCCATCTTTTTAAAATATATTACTATCATACTTGTATTCATATACATATCAATGTTGATCTACCTCGTTTTAAAGAGTATTCTGCCATATCTAGATTGTTGTACAGGTTGTAAATAGTGATGGTCGATAAAGTCTTCTAGTGAATGATTCGTGATCCATTGAGATTGTTGTGTAATCGGAGTCGTGGATAGGGGAAGGAAGTGAGTGATCAGAGAGAGAGAGAGAGAGAGAGAGAGAAGGAGAGAATTCAGTCAGGTGGCAGAGACAAGAGAAAACAACTTGAGCTCGACGACCACGGACAAACACTACTAAAACTCGTAAACTGATCGATATTGAGAAAACAGAATAAGATCTGGCACTGCCCAATTGTTTGTGAGTACGGTAGAATTAAGTAGACTTGTTTGCACTAAACGGATATAACCCAGGTCCCATGCCCGAAATATATTTTGGCCTGACGTCCACTGACATCAAATTGTGTATAGTGTGAGCGATGAGAGAAATATTTAAATTCTTTCTATGATTTAATATGGTTGAATAGTGGGATGAATTGAGTACTCGACTCACATTAGTGTTCGTCCTTTCCAATATCTCTCGCTCCTGCTGCCATGGCAGAAGAGGCAACCATGTAGAGAAGAGACATGAGCACAATTAGAATAACGACATTCACGATCAGAATGATCGTATTCTTGTCCTGCAATCGATCGATAAAGGGAGTGATAAATTGGAGGGACTACTGTAACTGTTGGATACAGTACTTACCAAATGCTTCTCGGCGACATCGACGATTGAGCTCTTTCGGCTACCAGAGGAACTCCTTCCAACACTTCCGTGATCTACTGATGACCTTCTCACGCCGTGCATTTCGATGAGAATGAGAGACACAGAGGGAGGAGCCCCAGTCTTACACTCGGCCCCAAGTCAAAACAACTGAAGGATGCGCCCCGATCGATAGAATATCTCGTAACTATTTATCCAGTCTAGTCAATATATCAAACATAAACAATAACGATTTAAACCTAATCTTCAATTCCCTAATTAATTGTAATATTTGCTCCTAGAATAATCACTCAATTCAACGGAATCGGCAGTTCCAGCAGGGAGGCAACCCGATCTGAAAGGGAATCATCGACGACTTTTACGAAGATCAAAGATCAACTCACTCTTCTCCTAGAGTATAAAGTGATCTTTGGATGAGATCAGTCATTTTCTTTCGTGCACTTTCTTCCCCCTCGTCTTTCAGCTGCGATTTTATAGTGATTACAATGAACAACAAAAGAAATAAAACCTGCGAGATCCATTCGCTCGAGTCGATTACATCGCCTATGAAGATCTGCACTGTCTGAAACAAGATTATCGATTGAATGCACCACCATAAAAACTGACATTTCCGAATCTGGGATAGTAGGGAGGATGTGTAGGCCAGACTTTGCTCATTCCCTCAACCCAAATCGGAAGAATAAGAGGAGCTTTAGAGCATTCATTCACAAGTCTACCGATCCCCCATTTGAATCTGAAAGAAACGACGGTAGAATAAGTGAAATCAATAAGAAAATATACCTTCCAGGCTTATCCAACACTTTTCCTTCTGAGAATATATGAATCCATGCATTGTCGCTCTCCATTTTTTCGAGGCAGAAATTCATTCCTTTCTGGTAGACTCCTTCACCTCTCACACAAGGGACACATCGACCCAACGAGAACAGTCTGAATGAATTAACGACCATATCTACAATATATACTGCCAACTCACGTGGTGTGAGATTGCTTACTGAAGCATATGTTGTGTGCAGCCAATGTGTACCTGCAAATAAATATGAAATCATGATTAAAGTTCCAAGGGCAAAAATTTGACATTTATTTTAGTTTTGAGGACTCTAGTTCAAGCTCTAATCCAAGATCACTGTTTCGAACGAGGTTCTCACGGATGGACCCCTCGTCATTTCCTATTCGACTACCGAGACCGTCTCTCATTTCCGCTCATTCATCGACGAGAGACCGATTCTCACTCCGAAAACCATTCAAGATGACTCGCTCTTCAGGCGAAAATCAACCGCAGATAATGAGTCTTTTAAACTTCGTCAGAGGTCCCATTCGATTCCCCTGTGTACTCGAACTAGGGATGGCAAAAGGAATCTTTCCCCCTCATTCAGAATCTTTGCACGGGGAATCGCCCGGTCTATGGATTAAAAATGAATGGATTCCTTTGGAATCTGGATTCCAAAGGAATCCTTGTGTGTAAAACGGCTCTAACTAAATATTTCGAAATGGAGTTTTCAATATTTCCGTTGTGGAAAAGTGACAGAAACTGAAGTGTATTATTAAGACACCGGCCAGGTAAGGGTCGAGAATAGGGCGGACATCGATGTCTGCGATTCGGTCCAAACTTACATACTGAATACCTGTGGGTATGGTGATGACATAATACAACCCCTTTTGGCCCATATCCATGAGATACGGAAAAGGCAGCTTCTCGAAAATTGGAATATGAAATTTTTCGGAGATTGAACTTTTTTCCAACCTTGATATAGAAGTTGTGTGGGTAGACCTAATGTATGAAAAAATGCATTAGAGTTATTTTTTTACCTCAATCGCAAAGTGATTTTTCACGCTCTTCATAGGTATTTTTCTGCAAAATTGGCATGATAATGTTGATTTCGGAAAATGTTTTATACTCTATCTCATAGAGCATAAAATTCCAAGTTGAGGAAAAATTATAAGAAGGAAATTTGCTGAGCCTAAAGTGTTCACTTTTCCCGACAAATGTGACATTTGAAATTTTTTTCGCTCAAATGCTCATTTTGTAGAGCTAACAATCCTGAACATTTTTCATGTTGACCATTTTTCATGAAAAACATTTCTTCTTGAGCTGTAGAACCTCAAACATCATTAAAATTAAGAAATGCCTGTAAACTAAGAAAATAGGATACTATAACTATCGAACCGTTTCGTCCATATTGGTGACATTTGAGGGAAAAAAATTTCAAATGTTACTTTTGTCGGGAAAAATGAAAACTTTGGGCTCAGCAAATTTCCATCTTATAATTTTTCCTCAACGTGGGATTTTATGCTCTATGAGATAGAGTATAAAACATTTTCCGAAATCAACATTATCATGCTAATTTTGCAGAAAAAAACCTATGAATAGCGTGAAAAATCACATTGCGATTGCGGTAAAAAAATCACTCTAATGCATTTTTTCATACATTAGGTCTACCCACACAACTTCTATATCAAAGTTGGAAAAAAGTTCAATCTCCGAAAAATTTCATATTCCAATTTTCCATTTTTCGAGAAGCTGCCTTTTCCGTATCTCATGAATATGGGCCAAAATGGGCTTGTATTATGTCATCACTATACCCACAGGTATTCACTATTTAAGTTTGGACCGAATCGCAGACATCGATGTCCGGCCCTCGATCCTTACTTAGCCGTTGTCTTAAATATGAACTCTTATATCGGCAAGTAGAGATTGAAAATATATCAGGTTGATGCAAAAGTTTTGAACGTTTTTGCATTTTTTGAAAAATCTTCCGCGCTTCCATTCTGAGTCTTCTATCAAATTCTTTGTAGCAATATTATATGTATTGAGTGTTCCTCTTTTCATCGCACACTACTTCAATGTTGCCCCTTCATTCGGGCGAGGAATGGAAATTGAGAAGTTGGTCGGGTCAGTTTCGATTAGAAATTTTTTGTTGAATTGTAGCTCCATGATGGATCAAGGCAGGGTCCAATGCAAGCTATATACTGGAAGGGTGATCTGTCCTAAATGCTGCAAGATTGATGGAGCCAAGGTTCTTTGTCGGACTAGCCAGAACTGATGTCTTAAACAACAAAGCTGCGCGCGAAACTTAACGGGGCGAACCTTATTTCGATTTTTAGAGTCGCCAGAACGAATTGAATTCTGATTCCGCTCTTATTTAGAAGGGCGCCTACCATCTTTAAAATACTACAACTCACTTTGAACTAGGTGCTACTATCGGTGAACTATCTGAGATTTGCGATTAGGACTGAAATGAGAGCTCGAAAAGGTGAGTTCACAAAGTGTCTCAATTTTAGGAAAGCTTGTATCAATAGATTAGGCCACTAATTCTACAGTAAAAGCCCAATAGTACTGTGATTTAATGGAACTTTGTTCGATTTGCGTATGCTTCTGCAGGACATTTCATCGAATCAGACACCAAAAATTGGAATTTTACTGAAAATTCGCCATTTTCGAATTTTTTAAATTTTCTGTTTCTTGAAAAGCGCAGAAGGGCTCAATTTAAAGTATCTCTAGTAAAATGAAGATAAATTGTCAGTAAGTAAATCGTGCACCAGTACATGCCGATAGCTTCACATCCCACATAGTTACTTGAGATAGTTGGGACATTGCTTGTTCCGGACTAACCGAATCTGAGGAATCATAACTTATAAAACAAATATAGCAGCAGCTCATTCTCACCATACAGTGAAAGAGGACTGTTGATACTATAATTGATTCTAAGCTGAGGCTCTGGAAAAAAATTATCGATGCCAAGAGAAGCATTTACTTTTTACTTCAATTTTCCAATTATGACATCAATTTTATAAAGAGTTGTACGCAGGGCCCGTGAGAGGGTGAAATGAAACCAAAGAAAGAAGTTGTTACTTAGCAGTCCTCCTACAACATATAATAACCACAAGGCTTGATAATTTGAAATGGTCGAAAAGCGAAAGCGCTAAGTTCGCACATCAAATCGTTCAAAACTTTTGCATCAACCCTATATTTTTTAATTAAAGTTTGAAAAAAATTGCATTGTTTTATATCCTTGCTCACAGGGATTCCTTTGGAACCAGTCATTTCTGACAGGGATTCCCGAGGAATCCTTGCCTTTAGATAGAGAGAGCGATCCTTGAGACAACTCTGCGTTCTCACAAAACTACCTATACAGTTCACACCACCGATCACACAACGTTCTATCGCAAATTGGTTTTAATATTTTCTCTAACTTCCATTATCGATTGTTAATTATCTTTATCGATTTTCTTTGAAATTTGTGTCCCTACTGATAGCCCTAACACCAGCCTCTCATATTGCACCCGGTATATTATGTTTCCATTCCTAATTTCTTCAAAATAATACTTGCACAAAACTCATCATGTTCGATGTTTGCGTGTCTTTAGCTAAGCTCCGAAGTCGAAATGTACACCACGATTTCTCTTGCTCATTACATTCTCCACACCTTTCTCCACGACATGAGCCATACCACTATGCCTGAATCTGCGGAGAAAGTACAAATATCGCGCCGTTTACCTCGTTTTCTGCAGCTAAATCCAAAGTTCTCACCGTATTTATTTATTTTCTCCGTTCTTTCACGTGTACCCCGCGATTTCTCTTGCTCATTACATTCCCCGCATCTTTCTCCACGATATGAACCGTACCACTATGCCTGAATCTGCGGAGAAAGTACAAATATCGCGCCGTTTACCTCGTTTTCTTCATATTTTCGCGTCTACCGCCATTTCGCAATTTCCAGTTTGCCTGTCGTCAAACTGGCTCACTATCACATCCAGCCACCACTGCCCATTCCCAATCCCCGCATAAGATCACCAACATCCGTTGCTACCCCCCGTAATATAGGAATATACTTTATCCAGTAATAAGTATGACACACCGACACCGATCTGACCCACCGAACCCCAACAATTATACGGTAGGATTTTGAACAATCGCGAATATTTTAAAAACGTTGTAAAGTTGTTTTTCGCGTTATTTCCATTTTTTTTCGTGTTCGCAAGAATTTCTCATTTTCTGGAATCATTCCACTCTTGCTCTTGCGCACCTGAGCGGTCAACAAAGATTCCTTTTGTCATCCCTAACTCGGACCCCCTTGATAAAGGCTATTAAACAACAAAACAACATCTTATATTTAA
This sequence comes from Pristionchus fissidentatus, assembly GCA_036245785.1. Taxonomy (NCBI): domain Eukaryota; kingdom Metazoa; phylum Nematoda; class Chromadorea; order Rhabditida; family Neodiplogasteridae; genus Pristionchus; species Pristionchus fissidentatus. Next base: position 20,702,218 of record BTSY01000004.1, on the reverse strand, counting down.
AACTAGCCGGGATGTGTTGAGGTTAAATACACTACGCTCTATGCGTACACTACGCTCTATGCACAGTTATGGGTGAATGTTCGGTCCAGGGGGAGATCGGTAGCTGGCTCAAGGTTCGGCCCAGGGGGAACTTGGTAGCCTGCTCCAGGTACAGTCCAGGGGGAGCTAAGTAACCTACTTAAGATTCGGTCCAGGGGGACCTCGGTAGCCTTCTTCAGGTACGGTTCAGGGGACCTCGGTAGCATTCTTCAGGCACGATTCAGAGGGAACTCGGTAGCTTGCTTGAGGTTCGGTCCAGGGAGGAGGACTCGGTAGTCGGCTCCAACTACGGTCCAGGGGGAGTTTAGTATGTTTGGGAATGTTAATCTCTAGAACGAGTACTGGCTTATTCCGTTGCAAAAGGCTCGTGAGGCTGAGATCGAACGAAAAAAGCTGCCACTACGCCACTTCGTGGCTCTGTGGCAACTTTTTTCGATCGCTCTCAGCCTCACGAGCCTTTCTCAACGGAAACGCAGGATACCGTGTGTTGATTTCCCGGGCGTGTTTGAACACGTTTCCGCAGAATACTTTTCCTCTGATCCCCAATGCTCTGCGAATCAATTGGAAACTTTTCAAAATGTTTGATTGTTCATTTTAAAACGTGTTAGAACAAGTTCAGATACGTTTCCGACATCGCAAAATGCTTTTCCTATAGTTCCCCACGCTCTGCCAATCAATTGGCAACTTTTCGAAATTTTCGATTTTTCATGTTAAAACTCGGCAAAACAGGTGAAATCGTGTTTCACGTTACTCAAGAACGTGCAAAAAGGGCTTCTGACACTTGCGAAAAATGCGGCAAACGTTTTGCCCGCGGTGGGGTTCGAACCTGGGGGTCTCGGTTTGAAAATCAAGCGCGTAACCCACTTGGCTATGGATTTGGTCAATTACATTTTGTAAAATTTGAAGGGGATTTTGGTCTGTTGTCAAAAGGATCCGAGAAGATAGAGCGATTTTGAAGCAATTTATAAAGCTTCCCGAAACACGATTCCTATCCTCCAGAAAGGGGTCAGGGGCGAGAAAGTGTGCCAAAGTGAGAGAGTCCCTCTTGATTTCCCTTGCTCTCTCGTTTTGAACCCCTACCTGCGAAGTTTTCCAGCATGTGGAATGATTTTGAACGAAATGTACGAAAATTTCATGAAATCATGTGAAATCAAGTGAAATCAATCGATATTTCACTTCGAAACTCGGCAAAAGATGCTCAAATGTGAATCTCGTTACTAAAAAATGGGTTTGGGCCACATTTGACACTTGGAAAAAATGCGGCAAAAGACTATGCACCGGCGGGGATCGAACCTGAGACCCTCCGATTTCTAGTCGAGCTCGCTACCGACTTGGCTATGAAATTATCGATTTTTCAAATATTAATTTCGATGTGTTTCGTCGTTGCCTATCACATGCAAAAGGATCTGAGAAGATTGCTAAACTTTGAAGCGAATTATAGCGGAAAAACGGAAAAACGTCCGTCACGCGGAAGGAAAAAAAAACCAACACACAAACAGACAGACATTTCGATTCCCTAGTAGTGGAGGAATTTCTTTTGTGTTTCAACCGAATGAGGACAATGTCTTAAGTGAACATGAATTTAGCTAATTGCGAATCGTTTCTCAATGAGAGAAATGTAATAATAAAGACAACAAAAAACCTCATAAAATAGGGTAACACAGTAAGTTGCTTTGAACTACGGTATAGATTTTTCCCCTGGCGGGTATTATATCCCCCCAGATCCCAGAATGGTATTTTTGTATTATTATTCTGTTTTCCTCATATTATCTCTCCGATACAGTGTTGAAATGACACTGTCATATTATCACTGTTGTCAAGTGTTTGTTCTAATATGTCAGCTGTTGAGAAGTGATTTTTTCCAGAAATAAAGAGAAAATTAGAAAATACAATAGTGCCCAATTTGATAGTCAATTGTTTTAGCAACAACTTTCATCCAAGAAAAAATACGAACTTCTATACAGTGGTGAGCGACCTCCTCGGATCCGAGGGGGTACCCCGATTCCAGAAAAATAAAGTGCCCGTAGCTGCTCAATTTTGGTCAAATTGAAAATTTCGCGGTCCCGCAATTCCTTGTCTCGTCGAACACTACACTATACACGAAAAGTTGGTCGAAAAATATTACATATGAAGCTCGTAGGAAATGCACATTAGCATATTTCGCAATAGCCGCACCCCGATCCGAGGGGGAGCGCTCATCACTGCTTCTATAGTTCATTATTTGATGAGCTATGATGGACGAAAGTTGTCCCCATACTTTTAAGCTGTATATTGCAGACATAACAAACAATGATGATATGATATTGGACAACGAATGGAAAAGTGACCCTCACCTCTGATTATCAATAGTTTTGCCGAATTCTCTGGCAGTCATCAGAGCTGAAAAAATATTAAATGTGTTTCAGGGGGAAATATAGGATTACTCAGTCCTCATTACATCTCAACGAGGTCAAATCTAAGGTATCGGTTGAAACGGATTTCATCCTACTTTTCTAAATCTATTTATTCAACTGTTTCATCTCGGCTCAACCTACAAGTGGTTTCGTTGGCACTACTGCAGTGCTTGGGACCAGCCTCAAAGAATTAATGAGTGGAATAGAAATCTTCTAACTTCTCGTCTACTCACTAATTATTTTCCGCCAATCGAAGTTGGCTGGTCCCAAACACTGCAGTAGTGCCGTTTAGTCGAGTAACCAAATAACATAATGTCCTTATAATTGAAGATCTCCTTGAATTTTCGTGCATATTATTCGAAAGTTATCAACATACTGTAAAAGATACGTACCTAAAACCCAATTTTATCGAATGTGTCTACCGTTCCCCGTGAATTAGGAGGGTTTAACGTAAAATTCAAGTTAAAAGGTACGAGTAGTCGCATTTGCGAGAGATTTTTTAAAAATATGTTAAAGTTCGAACTATGTCGTCAACTAATTCAGGCACGGGGACAACTTTGATCGGCACGGTAAATTAATGAAAATGAATACGCGTTCATGAATGAAAGTAGCTGTTGAATAGCAACATGTGATCTCTATACAACTAAGGCGTAGCTTTTTGAACCGAGAAAAAGATATATAAACGTCTCAACGACAATTTTCAAAGCAAACTCCTGGAGGTAAGAATGCTTACCATCTTTCTCACTTTTGTAATGTGATTGATTGCTTAAAGCAACACGTTAACAACAAAACTCACCCCACATCAGAGGATCATCAATGTTGCATCGATGGTTGGCCACGGTAATCAAGGGTCGCGATGGATTTTTAAGAAGTTTCATCAGAGTTTCCTTATTCTTCACGATTATCTTATTGGACCCTAAAGACATTGATATCGAGAACATCAAAAGGTAATATCAGGCGTTGCTGGTTGCAGTGCCTCACCTCCTATGAACATAGTCTTAGCCAGCACTCCTACAAAGCTCATGGCCAAATATGATTTGAACCTGTAGAGTGCCGATGGCTTGCCAACAGGGAAAGGCCACGGAAACTTGAAACCACCCTGAATTATGTGTTTGAAGATACATATGAATAGAAAATAAACCTGTAAGCTTTTGTCCTGCAGGCTTCCCGTCATCGTCTGCTCACCTACAATATAAAACAATAGAAACGAAACAACGGAGATCAATAGTAGATCAACAGCAAAATAAACAACGCAATTATCATAAAGATAGGGGTTTAAATTTAAGATTATTCTTGAAATACTTTTTTTCAAAGCTTTATTCTATTACTTACAGTAGACTAAGTAGAAAATGTATTAACGCTAATTGCTTTTATTTAGATAATCCGTGTTTTCTTTTAAAATATGGACTTTAAAGCAGAATATATATTGTTAGATTATCTAAAATACGGAATACTCTTGGATTAATTAAATTGTGATATAAATAAGCAATTAATTATGAACAAATAAAACATTAGTTCCCCATCCGATCAGTGGTGTTCTCTCTACCGTAATAAATCCCTTGGCGGTGCGGCTGCGTTGCGGCATTTCTCTGTGCTCGTTTTGGTCATGCTCATTTCATTATTTCGTGGTTTCACACCCTATTTCACACGTGCATTCTAATGAAATAAGATTCCGATCGTGTTAAACTTCTCAGCTAATAGCTACGACACTCTATCTCCTGATTTATAGCACCGCCTTCACATTCACACGTTTTTTTAAATTTAAATTTCGAGCTTCTGAACATCGTTGATTTTCGGACGTTATAGGAAACATTGATATATTTTTTTAATTTCCCGAATTTATCAACGATCGCGGTGATCATTATAAAAGCGTGAGATAGAGTTGTTTCAGTGGGAATGACCGAGTACAAATTGGTTGTCGTGGGAGACGGAGGAGTTGGCAAATCAGCCCTCACTATTCAGCTCATACAAAATCATTTCGTCGAAGAGTATGATCCAACCATCGAGGACAGTTACCGCAAACAGGTAATGCTCCTTTTTCTGTTCTTCCCATCTTCTTTCTCTCAAATACTCTTCACTTTTTGCTCTGCTCCGTCCATACACACTATCTGCAGGTTGTGATAGATGGGGAGACATGTCTTCTTGATATTCTCGACACGGCTGGACAGGAGGAATATAGTGCGATGAGGGATCAGGTACCCTTTCATTTTAATTCTTCGTCTTATTCATTATTTTAGTACATGCGAACAGGCGAGGGATTCTTGCTGGTATTTGCCGTTAATGAGTCCAAATCCTTCGAGAACGTCGCGCATTATAGAGAACAAATCAGAAGAGTCAAGGATTGCGATGAGGTATGTCTTCATCGTTTTTGTTGAGTAGCAAGTAGGGAGAAGCCAATTATGAAATTCCCTAGGGTTTCCTTCGTTTGTTTATTTCACCCACTTTCAGGTCCCTATGGTTCTCGTCGGAAATAAATGCGATCTAGCAGGCAGAGCAGTGGAGTCGCGCGTTGTGAGTTTTAGTTCGTTTAAGAGAATAGAGAGTATTACATGAGTGAGATGTGTAAGGCGTGTGATGTGGGAATGGTTTGAATAAGATATCGTTGAAGGTGGCTGAGACCGCTCGCGCTTATGGAATTCCCGTTGTGGATACTTCGGCAAAGACTCGAATGGGAGTCGATGATGCATTCTACACTTTGGTTAGAGAGATCCGCAGACACAAGGTTAGTCTTCTCTCTTCTCTTCTCTCCTTCCCTTCCAATAACACTACTTCTTCCGTCATTCTCTTTCTTGTTTGTCCAATCTATCTTTAATGAGAAATCCCTTACAGGAGAAGCAGTCTCAGAAGCCCAAGAGGAAAAAGAGATGCACAATTCTGTAATTAGCAACATCTTCACGATGGGTATCTTCACATGAGTTGTCCCCTTCCTACAACCATTCCCATTTAGGTATGAGTCCCCTTTGCATGTGCATATCTCACCCCAATTGCTTTGATTTCCGCCTACTCCATCTCACAACATTCTTTTTTAGGATGACAATCAATGAATCCGTAAGGTGATCAGTCTAGTCTCAATCTGTCGATATTTCGACCTCTCAATCACTACCCTGCGTGAATTTACTTCTTTCGATTTGTCGCATCCTTTTATCTGCCCTAATCTTTGGTCCCCTTTCTCAAAGCTTATAAGACGTCTGCGGCTAATTGTCTGTTGCACCAACGCGTATGCTAGTCTCTTCCCTCTTTCCACCATTAGTCCTCAATGATCAATCCCCGTTGAAATGGTCAATCCCGATCATTCGCTCGTTTCTCATGACAATACTGTCCCACTTCTCATCCTGTAATTGAATCGATCGAATCGATGCACTCTATGTATTCGAATTCTAATGTCGAATATCGTGTTCAATATTAGCTTCGTAATATATGTTGTAATGTTCTCATTCTAGTTGAATACGAATTGTACGTTGTTAGTTTTCCCAATTCATTCACTTGTATCCACTATCTTTCTAACTAATTGAATATATTCCTCAATACTGCTTAAATACTGTAGCCCTTAGCTGATAATTCATTCTTTTCATGCGTTCGTTCCATTGCTTTCCCCAATCATTCTTTCGTCGTCTCACAATTGTTTATTTACTCTTTATTTGCAAATCACCTTTAGATTGTATAGATTAGCTGTTCCCATTTGCATTTTGGAAGTTGTCATCATTATGTTCCCATTGCTGATAAACATTTGATAATAACTTTACTCGGTGTCAATCTGCGGTTTACTTCATCCGTTGTTATACTGTTGTTAGAATTCATTCGAATTACTTGTACACATACTGCAATTTCAGAAAACATGACTCGTAAGCGAAAGTCGGAAGTTGAAAATGGTGGAGAAAGTAACTGGAAGAGGGAGAAATTCGGAGGTCAAGACTTCGCTCAGAAGTATGGTTATGTCGGAGGTGGAGGTGAGTGTCATTAGACTCTTCAATTTAAATTGATACATTCTCGAAATAATCGAATTACTGCTCTTGAGAAAAAAGAACGTAGACTATTTATCCGTTTGTATTATTTGGTACGATATTTACTTCCTTGGCCAAGTAAATGCTACTATGTTCGAGAATATAGTTATAAGTTACACCCACCATTCTTTAAATATTGTTCCCTCACACAATATATTGAGCCAGCTGGTAATCGAAAGGAAAGCTTTTTCATTAGTACTGAGGGCTGTCTCCTTTCCACGTAATCTCTTAATGAGGACTTCCTGAATAAAGTGCAATTATAGGTGGGGGTGAATTGGAAGCAGTGCTTGATGATTCGAAGGGAAATGAGAAGGGAGCTGCCTTCCCTCAGGAAATCGTTACGTATCTTAAGGGAGTCATCGAAATGATCGAAGGAGGAGAGGAAAGAAGTGAGTGACAGTCGATTACGAAAATTATTGTGAAGTATTTAAAACACTCATTATAGTTATACTTTATGCCGAGAGCGCAACTGAATAATTGTTAGACGAAAAAATAGAACTACATACAGTAGCGGTCAAAAGTCTTCGGGTGATTTTTAAATCTGATACAACTTTTGAACCCGAATAAGCTTTGTTTTGATATTGTAGGGCCTTATGTGAAATCCATTGGAGATTACGATGCAGCTATTGAGGTGTTGCGAAATAGTTCAGTTATTGCGTTGTGATGACGCAATCAGTGCATACTTTTTTGAATGGGCATTATTCTTACATGGATTTTTTTCCAGCTCACCTAACTTTCAGGGTGTTGAGACATGGCCACGACCTACCTAGAAAATTTTTTTCAAGTTGCTGCGGTGTCGCTACTTGGCTGCAGCCATGCTGCAAAATCGAGGTCGGAAAATCGTATCTCGCCTTCTAGACATCCCACAGACCCGATCAAAGCACCAAACTGATTGCCATGATGGCTGACGATGATCCTGATAATATGGTGGCGGTAGGCCACCATTTACCCTCAGGGCACGTAAAAGTCACTTTTTCGCATTATTGTGGTCTCACCGAGAGCCCCCCTATAGGACTTGCACTAGAGATCTGGCTTGGGCGTGGATTAGGTAGAGAATCTATGGGAGAACCGATTGCTAGGGGCAATAAGCGTATCGATTGGATTCCTACCCGCGGCGATCGATTTCCGGAAGGACACTGGTTTGGTCACGCCCATTTTCAGCCCTTTGACAAGGTTCCGACTTTTGAGCGTATCTCGGCTCTGAGTTAACGGAGAAGGCTGGCATACCCATCAATGGAATCAGCGTGGCTGGCTCTATAATCTCATCCACAAATTGCTTCATCACTATGCAATATTGCATCATCCTTAGGCAATACTTTTTAGAATGGTAAAATGTTGCATATTAGAGTTTCAGTGTTTTCTTAGCGGTAGTTCAACGGGCAACGGCGGAAAAGATGCTAATGACATTAAAGTGATCTTTGCGTCACTCTAGAGCAGGGGGGCTCTCGGTGAGACCACAATAATGCGAAAAAGTGACTTTTACGTGCCCTGAGGGTAAATGGTGGCCTACCGCCACCATATTATCAGGATCATCGTCAGCCATCATGGCAATCAGTTTGGTGCTTTGATCGGGTCTGTGGGATGTCTAGAAGGCGAAATACGATTTTCCGACCTCGATTTTGCAGCATGGCTGCAGCCAAGTAGCGACACCGCAGCAACTTGAAAAAAATTTTCTAGATAGGTCGTGGCCATGTCTCAACACCCTGAAAGTTAGGTGAGCTGGAAAAAATCCATGTAAGAATAATGCCCATTCAAAAAAAGTATGCACTGATTGCGTCATCACAACGCAATAACTGAACTATTTCGCAACACCTCAATAGTGGCATCGTAATCTCCAATGGATTTCACATAAGGCCCTACAATATCAAAACAAAGCTTCTTCGGGTTCAAAAGTTGTATCAGATTTAAAAATCACCCGAAGACTTTTGACCGCTACTGTAGCTCTAAAAGCAGCCGCAAGAATATTTCTGTAGCACTGTTAAAAAAGTGACTCTGCAGTACAGATCTTATTCTAGAAAAAATCCTTCCCGAGCATTAATTTAGCTCCCAAATAATAAATTAAAAGAAGACGACGAGAGGGATATTTTTTGTGTAAAAAATCGGGCGAAATTTCTGTTTGAACTCTGCTTTTATCTAATACAACTGCATCTTGAGTTACAGTACAAAGTGCATTCTCAATTTATTCTATTTGTCATCAGACGAAATGTTGATGACTCGTTGTGTGGAAGAATGTGCGGGACAGGAGGAACGACTACTCTCATTCCACAATTCGTGCAAAGTTGTCGAATCAATCTTCGGTATTTCTTTCCCCCCTTTTATATCATACATTTTTCATCGCACTTGCAATTTCTCAACAACAAAAAAACTGGACAGAAATGTTAACCCAAGCCCGCGTTATCACAAGCACGCGTTCACCATTCAAATAATGTATCTTGTATTAGTTTTGTTGAATGAGTAATCGATTTATCCCTTGTCCAGGCCCCTCTAATCGATTTATCCCTTGTGCAGGTCCCTCTCATCATGCTGCCTCACTCTTTCTCCGATCGATAACTCGACTGAAAGAGAGACGAATCCTCGATCTACTCTATTCCGGATGCTCAGCTCACTCAATTGAGTCACTCCTCTACGCTTTGAGTCCCGTTGAATCTAACCAGGACATTGAGGTGAGGCCTATGCCCTTCAGTTCATTCTCACACACAAGTTGTTTGTTATTACGTGCTCAAACTTGGCTAGATATTGTATATCGATCGGGGAACCGAAACGGAGCAAGGAATTTCCACAGCTGCGGTCCGCGTGTTTAAATTCTCTCTCGGTGTGGGCGATCCGCAACCAGAAAATCTCGAAAATTCCTAAGTGATCGCTGAAGATAATATGATAATGTTCAGATTCTTCACAAGTTGTGCGAGTTGGTGTGTGATAATCTAATGGATGTGATGGTCGACAGAAATGCGTCATTCATAGTGAGAGCACTCGTGAGAGTCACCTGTGGATTCGGAGTCAGTTTCCCATTTAATAGTTTTTGATCGATACAAATTATTAATCATAATTAAATATGGTATTTTGTGTCAAGTTATGGTTTCTGTATTTTTCAGAAAGAAGCTCCGACTGATTCTTTCAACAGACGAAATCAAATCGAACCCGAGAATGCGCATTTCGAATCGATTGAAATAGAAGAGGAATTGAGAAGGACGAGAGATCGTCTCATGATGATGTGCACTGACTACAATCTCATCGCTGGTTTGATATATTCATCACTTCCATTTTATTATCCTTTCCTAGCGATTCACAGTGCAACGATACTTAAATATTATTGGAAAAATTGTTACATTTAGATCAGGTGGACAACTCATTCGTGTCTCTGGTAGTGCAGTGTGCACTGAAGGGAGACGAAGCAGTGAAGGGAAAAGGAGCGACTCGAATGGCACAAGGAGTTGTCGATAAGATTGAGAGTGAGTATGGATACGGTAGATCATAGGTCAAACTGGGTCCTCGTAGGTACTTCCTGCAAAAAATTCCTGAAATCGTGTTACGAATTGCATGGTGTACTATTTTGATAAATTTGTTGATGAGGGGTCAAAAGGCATGGGAAAATAAATTGCTTCCTTTTGCCTGCATGATTCGGACGGCGTGAAAAGTGCGATGCGGTAGAGTTATATGAAATGAGAGACAATCAAGGATTGAACAACGAATATCAGTAATTACAGCCAACGAATCTGCCTTCATCGCTTCCCTCAAGGGAAAGAACTCTTCGAGAGTGTGGGAGAAGGTACCGTAGTCATTCTCTTATGCCGATGGTACAGTGTACTGTATCGTGAATAATGCAGACTACAGTACTCTTTCTGTTGTTGAGGTTGTCTCCCTCTGCGATGAGCAATCTCGTCTCCAATTGTGGCAGATGGCAATTGGAGGGTCGAAAGTGGAAGAATTGGCAAAGGATCAAGGAGCTTTCTTTGTCATTCAGACACTTATTAGAAGTACAAAGGGAGAAGAATTGGTGAGTACTCGCTATATTCTCTGCCGGCATATGGCTCGTTAATTCACATGAATTGAATATGATACCGTATGATTTGGTTCCTACCGTATCCACAACTGTTCTCTCTTTTCAGGCAACAGATGTTATGGACGATCTCTCTCCTCTTCTCCCTTCTTTCCTCGACACTAACAAAGCGACAATCGTGTCTGCTATGATCAAATGTGTCGAGAAATTCGATGAACTACAATCTCCTCTCATCAAAACACTCAGGAGATACTTTGATGCCAGCAAGGTACGGTAGGATGACTATTACGGTAATGAGACAATAGTGATAGTGATAGACTGTGTGGAATTATTATTGATTAATCTGCAGGCATCGAATAAGAAGGATTTCTTCTTCAATATTCTCACTTGGAAATCGGTTAAACCGGGTGAAATGGATGTGGAGAAGAGCAAAGTTCACGTTCGTTTCTTTTTTATCCTTAAATTTCTCTTGTTTCTTGCTTCGGATCTAACCTAAGACGTCGTCATAGCATAGATATCATTATGCGAGATATTAATGTGGATCATCTTAAAGATTCACTGAATATGCTATTATCTCTTTCAGGGTTCTATACTGCTCCAATCTCTCTTTTCCCTCTCTCACTGTTCTTCCCTTCAAGAGAATGTTGTCTCCTTTGCTCCTTCTGTCATCAGAGAACTCGCAGTGCAGAAGACGGCCAGTCACGTTATTCAAGTGAGTCACAGTTCACTTCTTATTTGCATATTTCTCATTCGTCGAAATGATTTCGCCCATGATTCCCTGAATGTTTCTGTTTCATGCATATTTCTTAAGAATGGGTAGGAAAATACCTTTTTTCGAAATTTTATTGAAAAGTGCCAAAATCGTGGTCGGGTTTTCTTCGTCACTAGGTAGAATAATGGTTGACTACTTATTTTGGGCGTTCCTCTAGACAATTGTTTTCAATAAAAAAAAGGTTTGAGATGTGTACCTCATATGACGCTGTTTGTGTTAGGATCAACAAGGTCTCAACAGGGAACAGGTCAAAAATCGAAATCGCTCAAAAGTTCTCCCTAGAGGTAACTTTCGACGCTGAATACGCTGGTGCCATCGATTTCGCAATAGGGCGCCTCTGGGCGCCGGTATGGCGCCGCGCACTTTCGGCGGAAAATGTGTTTTTCGATTATAACTTCGCTAAAACTCATCAAAATGGCGGGAAATCTCGCGACTTAAATCAGAATTTAAAGCTCTTTCAAATGGCGGTAATAACAAATCTTGCTAATTTCTCGTTTTCGAGAAAAATCTATTTTTTGATCTAGCCAGCATCGCACGAGATCTCATCTGAAAATGAAAGAGCATTTTCTCCTGATCATTTTGATGTTCTAGACCACTACCGCATCGACCACGCGGATGCCGCGTGTTTACACGCGTTCCGCGCGCGTGAAAAATCTTAGATTCGATATAAAACAATGTTCCACCGCGGATAACACGACAATAAATATACCAAAATGATCAGGAGAAAATGCTCTTTCATTTTCAGATGAGATCTCGTGCGATGCTGGCTAGATCAAAAAATGGATTTTTCTCGAAAACGAGAAATTAGCAAGATCTGTTATTACCGCCATTTGAAAGAGCTTCAAATTCTGATTTACATCGCGAGATTTCCCGCCATTTTGATGAGTTTTAGCGAAGTTATAATCGAAAAACACGTTTTCCGCCGAAAGTGCGCGGCGCCATACCGGCGCCCAGAGGTGCCCTATTGCGAAATCGATGGCACCAGCGTATTCAGCGTCGAAAGTTACCCCTAGGAGCAACTTTTGAGCGAATTCGATTTTTTACCTGTTCCAGCGACTTGTTGATCCTAACGCAAACAGCGTCATATATTATCCTTTAACTTGGCCTTATTCTTGAAGATTCGATTTTCTCCCTATTACAGGCTATTCTCGGACTGCCTACGGTCTCCGATGAAACAAAGAATTACGTAATCAAGGCATTTGAGGTTCGATATCTCTATTTCATTTTTTTCCAAAATGATTGATGAACCTCTCTTTTTTCTCGTTCAGAATCATTGGCAGCCTCTCATTGAATCTCCTATTGGATCCTTCGTCTTTGAATCAATCTGGAACTCTAATGTATTCGATGTATCAAGGAAGCAGCATGTTATGAAGGGACTCGTCGGAATCTTCGTCAGTTTATTTCTTGTGCAGTATTATCCTATTTCCCCACTATTTTCTTCGACTCTACGAATCGTGGGGATGTCTTCATATTTCTTCCACTTGTGAAAGAATACTCTTATTCAGAGCACAGCAAAATCGTGGAAGTGTACGCTCTACAAATGTGATTCTGGTCTCTTCAAGAAGGACATTAACGGATGGATCAATAAGTGGAAGCAGGCTGGACAGAAGGTACGGTAGAGTGAGGACTTACGGTAGAATAATATGTGAATTACAGAGTCAAAAGAGTGTGAATAGATCGGCGAAAATTGAAAAGAAGAAGGAGAAGAAGAAAGCGAAAGAGGAAGTAGTGGAGTGAGTGATATTACCTCTTGATCTACTCCAATCCGAGTCTGAAGCTATGATTGTTTGTTTTGTGTTGTTGATTCTTTATTAATCTTGTTGATTGTTAGTTGTTATCCCGTTCCGACATAAATACAATTGAAAGACTCGTACACGTAAATGAATACAAAAGAATTATCGATTAGCTAGCTGCCTCGTAGATGTTCGCACCGAGAACGTTGCCTCTGAAAGGGGATTCATTGTGAAAGGGGATTCGTATACAAATACCCACTGTTTACTGTAGTGGCACACGACGATTACGGTATTTCCATTGTCACACGAGGAAGATCCGCACCCAATCTTCGTCGTGTCAGCCCATACCATCTCAATTCCGATCGATTATTCAACTCTACCGTATTCCCTCACTTGTGTTGCGTGACCAATTCCCGAATTGAATAGACTCATAGTCAGTTTGGTCTCTTTCCATCCGTACGTTTGGAATTCGTTTTCCCATGCTTGGGAAGCATTCACAGCAAGACCCGAGAGAGAAATCTCAATAATTATAACTCAGTATAGAATGGGGATTGGAAATTGGATACCTTTCCACTGGACCAAGCCTTGTATAGATTCTCTCCCACATTGGCTGTTCCAGAATGGGCGAATACACATCCATCAGCCACCTTCTGTGCTGATGATTCCAATGAGCAATCCCATGTCTGATATCTGCATTATTGACTGGCTGAAAGAGTAGATCATACCAGATTGACAATAGGAATGGACGCCTTCGGCATTCTTTTGTCCTTGGCTACGAAGGATCCTTGTGAGATTTGAGATCGAAGTGAGTTGTGAACAGTGAGGACTTCTTCCGACTCAAGGAGTCCATTGGGACATAACTGAGAAGAGATGAGAGGAAGGAAGAGAAGGTAGATCATTATGGAGAGACAAGGAAAGAGTATGAAGACTTCCGAATACGGAGAGGTTTATAAGGGGAAGGAGGTGTGAGTATACACGTACAAAAGACAAAGGAGTTTGTGTGAATGGAATAATAGGAAGGGGCTGGTCACGACGTGGTAATCCTCCGGTCAATAGACAATACCCAACTCACCCCCAAGGAAACGCCAACTCAGAACCAAGAGGAAGAAAAAACGTTATTTATTTAGATTCAAAAATACCAGGAAAACACCTTCGTGTTTAGGTTCGAGAGATCAACATGACAATTTAAACTAAATAGATGTAGAAAACTCGTATTACTATAGCGTTACGATATGTACAGACTAAAGAACGAGCATCTAGCAGATCGGGTAAAACATACAGTAATTGGAAAACATATTCTAATTGGGTAACGTGAGAAGTAAATATGCAAGAACGAAATTATTATGTAATTAGAACTTAAACAATACGGTAATTATTCTTGATTAGCTAAAGCTAGCAGAAAATCGAGTCTGTTCTGGAGTTGCTCCAATGTGAAATTCGTTGAATACGGAAGATCGACTCCCAACTGAAAAATCAGATGAAATGATCAAAGTTACCCAACAATAAAGTAGACACAAAGTATTTATCGTACCTTCCTTGCAGCTCTCTTGGTTACTCTCTGTACTTCATTGTACATGAGTAGAAGTGCTCTATCAACATCTCTAGTGAATGGAAGAGTCGGTTCATCCACTGTCTTCTTCTTCTCTTCATCTTCTTTCCTCTTATTCTCATTATTCTTCTTCTCCTTTGCTTTCTCCTCTCTTCTCTCAGCCATCTACAATCACTCCCTCATCCTCTTCCTCTATCTCTCTCCTCTCTCTCCTCACCTTTGCTTTCTTCACAATCTTCATTCTCTCTTTCGTCTTCTCCCTCTTCTTTGCTTTCTTCTCTTCTTCCTTTTCCATCTGTCTACTCTTCCTCTCTTCTTCCATTTGCTCTTCACTCTCCACTATGATTTCGCTGTACTTCCCATCTAAAACCAGAATTTTTTTCCTTTTGCCACAACGCAGATTGTGGAAAAAAATTATCCGATACATAGAATGAAGCTAATCACTAATGCATTACAGAGTCTTCAATACTACATTATGCCTTCCTAGACGTGTACTAACCTTTCCTTCTCAGACAGGGTTCTCCATCATTATTGGGTAGAAGTGCACTGGGAGTCTTCCCCATTGTAATCAATTGTCTCTTTGTGAGAACTCCACCCATTATCTCACACTGATCCACTCTTTCCAGAGAAGGATTCTCTGAGAAATAAGCATATAAAATAATAGATAAATGGGATAATCAGCATTCGCCATAACGACCAAAGAGAAATATTCAACGTCGAATATAATTAAGCATAGCCCTTAACCAACCTTTGAATACTTTGAAAGCCTCTTCTCCTTTGCGTAGATCGACTACCTCCCATTGAGGGTCTTTCCTGCACATAATAATAATTATTATTACATTCATACATGCATCTACGGTTCCACGACTAGGTGAAAAGGACAATATTCGAGTGGGTAGAGTAATTTAAATAGACAGGCAAATAGCTCACGGTGGTGGGATGGATGGAGAGTTGTATTCCAATAGAACCTTGAGAAGGACGGGATCATTTACGAGTATTTCTTTGAGTGTCTTCGTCACTCCTTCACTCCCACCCTTCGAATACGCTGAAGATAATGAGATAGGGATGATGCAATGTCCATAAAGAGCTCACCATCCACAATAGTCCGTAATAACTGGCGGTACGACATCCTCCGTTGGATGGTAAACATGTATGCCTGAAATATGGAAACAATCATAACCCTGGTGAAAGAAGGGAAGGTATCTGTACAAGCGATGGAAAGTCTAGGAACTTCCGTTTAAGAATCCGACCATTTTTACAGGCCAACATATTGTTCGGTTTTGAAACAAAAATTCCGAAGTAACATGGGCTTCAAGATAGCTTTTAATTTTTTCAACAAAAACCTTCTGGTATTAACCAACAATGAGTGAACCAGTCCGTGTAAATGGTATGAAAACAAATGACTCACACAAATGGTGCACATAATATCGATAGCTGCAACGTAGGCGTGTCTGGATGGAGAGAGAACGAGAGTTCGAGGAAGAGAAGAAGGAGAAGCAAAGACAGAGAGGAGATAGAGAACCTCCTTGTGCTCCGGAGAGAGAACATCAATCAGTTCAACGAACATCTCAAGAAGACAGTTACGGTAGTCATGAGGAAGACAATCAATATACCTTCTCTTTATCCTCATTATCGACTCGTCCCATTATGATATGCTGTATTTGTTTGAATATACTAGAGTGCATATTCATCCTCGATATAATATCATGTGCAGTCTTCCTAGCCAATGAATTCATAATACGACGTCGGAAAGATGGATCGTTGATTGCTGAAATCACCCACTATCCAATCAGTGTATCCAAGGAGGGCGGAGTCTCACCTTCAAGTCCTATTTTCTCCTTCTCTTCTCTCGTCGGTCTCTTCTTCCTTCTCTTCACTTTCTCATCTCCCTTAATTCAATTAATTCCAAATTAAATCGACGCAACCACGTGATTCGAGTTGTTCCCCATCGAAACAGTTTAATGTTCTCACCACAGTCTCGTCAACTCCATTCTCAATATTTTCTTCCATTGCAATCTCCTTCTCCACTTCCAATTCATCCAGTAATTCTTTTCTTCTTTTCTCAGGTGGACTCGACTGCAATCCAATTTGTAAAAAAATATGCGCATGGATAATTATCAGTAGAAATTATATGAGATACTATCTGAGTGGATTAACATATTTGTTCAGAAGCTTGACACAGGCTAAAAAGAGCTGATGAGATAAGCATGATGTAACGGAGTGTGAATCAGGGCTAGTTGCCAAGGGCAATTCGACCGAGTCAGATATTCCCCATACTCTCTTTTTTTTTAATATATAACTTACCACGTCATCATTGGTATCCGATTCATCGAAGTCAAAATCACCGAACAACTGCAATGAAATTACATATTACAGATTATTCCACTTTTAAGAAATCGTACATCTCTTACATTAGAATAAGCATTAGATCTCTTGGATGTGGATGGTCCATCCTCCCTTTCAATTTCTCCTTCAACTTCTCTCTCAGGCGTCCCGAAGTATCCCTTCAACGAGTCGACATAATCCCAAGTACCTCCAGGAGTTCTGCAAGATTATCAACTGAGAATAGCCGATTAGCCGTCTGTCAAATTCATTCATAAATTGACAGTTACATCTCTCGAACGTGGACGGAATAAGAAAGAATTAATGATTACTGACTTGATTCTTGAGTGCGAAGAGGGAGATGAGCAATGGGGAGGAGGGGAGGAAGGGAGGGGATTATGCTGCATGTGTTCGAACCAAGCAAGAGAGTCCTCGGTTGGAGAAGGAATTCGCTTGCCAGGAGTGGGAGGCAACTGAAACTCTTTTGCTCGAATAGTGTGAATCACCTTCGTGTGTCATACACAATTAGACTAACATTGGAGGATACATTTCTATTGAGCAAGTCAGTTACAGTAATCCTATCGACTATTCATTAATTACCATGGTCTTTTCATAAGGCGTAGTCGATCTGACTGTTCTCCCTCTTCTCGGAGGCGTCTGTTGTCTCGTTCCAGTAGGAGGCATCTACAATTACCCATGTCATCATCCATAAATATCACAATTCAATATACAGGGTGTCTCAAAAGTATGGTGACAAATTGCAAACCTCATAATTTACCAGACACTTATCTATAGGAGTTCTCATTTTGGGCAAATAATATACAGTGTTCCAGCATTCGACTGTTAAAGTTTGTTGGCATTCCATACATTTCAATTAGACGTAAGAGCGAAAACCCAATTCTCCGAAAACAGCGAGCGGACCGCAACTAATTTTTGTGATTCCGAATTTATTGTGGTCCTCTCCAATGTTCAAAGTCTAAGATCAGACCATATTGTTGAAGCAAAAGCATCATCCTATTACATGTTGTGCGAGATCTAGATCATTTCTCGAAATGAAAAGTTTTACATCCATTCCCGCTAACCACTATCGCACTGATAACTAAAAAATGACTTTTTCGATTTTCCTTCAGAAGCGATCTAGCGTTATGTAGTATCGATATTTAAATGAAGCTAACAAGGTCGTGTTCTGTTATCATTAATATGAGAGCGAACACGTTGAAACAATTGTGATAAACACCAAAGTTGTTTTGCCATTTTGTATCTAGAAGGTCGATACTGGCACATGAAAAGTCTTGCCTTGGAATCTTCGCGAGAGTTGGAGCATAGCCATGTCATGTGCAAATACATATGTATACGGAGTATGCAATGCATACATGCATTCGTAGATATCATGTATCGCTCTCGAGGAATACCCCTTTATTCATATCTAACGTCTAAGCGGGCCGTATTTCGAATTTCGGTTAAACAATTATTTTTAAAATATTTAGCCGTTCTATAAGAGAATCGTTAGCGCAGTAATAATGAGTATGATGCTACCTCCCCTGGTAAAAAAAATAGGCGCTGTAATACTCTTGCCTTAAGCGTGGCGCAACTTAGAATGAATCGAATTTGCACCTCAAAATAGGAGAAAATCACAATCGCAAAACAAGAAAAAAATTTCAAAGTTATGTATCACTATCAAAAGTAATGATCGAAAGCCCAAGTGGTCGGAATATAACAACAAGGACTTAAGTTATATGTGGCATAAATTGGATAGCAGCCACTTATAATTAGAGACAGTTATGTAGATTCGAACTTTGTCACCATACTTTTGAGACACCCTGTATATCACTGAAAGTGGACTGACCTCTTCCATTAGATGGGAGAAATCAATGGGAGCTCCAATTCCATCTCCAGTCATTTCTTCTTTATCTCCATCACTTCCTCCTCTCGTCTTCTCTACTTCTTCACTCCCTTCTTCTTCTCCAATTCTTTCATTCTCTTTTCCCCTTCCCTCCACTTTTCGAAAGACTCCAATATCTTTCTTGCCACTCGCAGAAGCAGTCACCTCAACCTACTCAATGCAATCATAAAGTAATCGTTCAATCCTCTGGATTCCTTTACTCACATTTCTCTCTTGATCGATTCCTTCCACATCAATTTCTCCATCTTCTTCATCTTCATTTTCTACTATCACAATTGCTTCCATTTCTTCATCTCCATCGTCTATTTTCCTCTCTCTTTTTCTCCTTTTCAATCCCATTGATTCTTTCTTTTCTTCTTTTTCCACTTTTCTTTGAATCTTCACATTCTTCTTCTGTCGCATCTCAATTTATATTTGAATCCCCCAATAAGATTACTATTACTATTACTATTACTATATATTAGAAAATGCTAACGTCTGTCTGTCTGTCTGTTTGTTTGTTCGTCCGTTTTTATTTTTTTCCTTCCGTCCGGTCACACTTTTTTCTCATTTTCCTTATATTTCGCTTCAAATTCGCTCTATCTTCTCAGAACCTTTTGCATATGATAACTGACCGAAATTGCTTTAAAATTTTACAAAATTTAAATCACCAAATCCATGGCCAAGTGGTTAAAGCGCCTGATATTCAAATCCGACCGACGCAGGTTCGACCCCGCCGCGGGCAAACCTTTTGCCGCTTTTTTCGCAAGTGCCGCAAGTGCTCCTGGCACGTTTTTAAGTACCGTGAAACTTGTTTTCACAAGTTTTGCCGAGTTTTAACGCGAAAAATCGAAATTTTCCAACTTTCTCCAAACGCACCGTTGAGTGTCGGGGATCACAGGAAAAGTTATTTACGATGTCGGAAACGTGTCTGAAAGTGTTCTAACACGTTCTAACGTGAAAAAGTCGAAAATTTCGAAAAGTTTCAAAATTATTCAGAGAGCGTAGGGGATCACCGGAAAAGTGATTTACGATGTCCGAAACGTGTCTGAACATGTTCGAACTCGTTTCAACTTGAAAATTCGAAATTTTCGAATGTTTGCCAAACACATCGGGGAATCTCGGGGGTCACAGGAAAAAATGTTTTGCAATATAAAAAAGGTTCGGCCCCCTGGCTCCAGCTTCGGTCCCCTGGACCGAACCTGGAGTCGGCTACCAAGCTCCCCCTGAACCGAACTTGGAGTCGGCTATCGAACTCCCCCTGGACCGAATCAGAAGTAGAATGTCACGCTCCCCCTGGACCAAACCTGAAGCTACCGCGTTCTCCCTGGACCGAACCTGAAGCCATTTACTGAGCCCCCCCCCCCCCCCTGGACCGAACCTGGAGCCATCTACTGAGCTCCCCCTGGACCGAACCCGCACAGAGAACTATGCATAGAGCGTAGTGCACCCTCAACACAACCCCGCTAGTTTGCAATCAATGGCATGGATGATTCTAGATGCGAATAACGTTATGTATGCATTATGTTCGCACCATGTTGGATGATCAACATTTTGATTTTTTTCTCTTTTAATTCGATCCATTATTACGTCAAATGTCAGGGAAATATAAACTTTGGTTTCTTTCAGGTCTTAGGCATCACTGCCCGAAATGGTCCTACGAGGACTATATTAACATATGCAAATAATAAAGTATCTACCTTGTATTGTATATACCATGGAGGGACGACTGCTGGTGGCCAATCAGCCATTGTCCATCCAGTCTGCACTCGTGGCACATGAGGAGGTTGGAAGTTGCGACTTCCGGAGACAACATTCTAAACGTATCACTCAAAACACCTTATTTACACCTCAATCGCTTTCCCACCAAAATTAAATTGCAAAACAAATAATCCTGAGTACCTCCTCCAGCACACGTATAAAGGTGGTTAGAAGTTTTCACTTTAGTATTCATAGCTCAAAAAGTAAGATTCGACGAAAACCTGCCCGACTCAAAAAAAATTTGTTTGTTTACTTTGTTGTAGATATCTCTTAATATTTATTGTTGAAAGGTAAAATGAAGGGAAAGTGCGAAAAATACGAAAAAATATCATACTATCAATTTACGAAATCAATTTTCCAAGTTGGAAAGACGTGAAATTGCTAAGGCAACGCTATAACGCTATATGCGTTTGGCCAATTCTCAATTAAATTCCAAGATTATTGTTTTAAACGGTTGCTTAGTCAACCGGATTCATTTTAAAACCTGACGCAAAACAATATTTTTCTTTTGAGCGCTTTTGTGAATGTTAGAAAAATACGGAAAAGATGACAGATTGAATCTGAGGTTGAAATTTTAAAAAAAATTCTGGCAGGTTTTTTCACCCGCCTCAGGTTTTAAAAAGTAAACAACAGATTATTTGGGCTTTTGTAAACAAAACTGTCCGATAATGTGAACTTTTAAAATTTGGAACGAAAATGTCGGGCAGGTTTTACTAAAACCTGCCCGCCCTCAGGTTGAATTCCACCCACTTTTAGAGCTATGTTAGTATTAACGAAAACGGGATTTTTCCCTCTTCATAATGTAACGCACACCAGACTTGTATTGAAAATCCTTTCCGGAACAACGAAAGGAAAATCATTTTTAAACCAAATAGGAATAAGTCAAAGTAGAAGCAAAATTAATATCCAACGTTTCCTGTGGTTGGTAACTTTTACTCACAAAAAAGTGTTCATTGTGCCTCGTTTGTCCGTTTCTCTTAAGTCCTCTCTTCATTCCATTACTCTGCCATCGAAGATCATTCGGAGTCCTCCATGGCATCGATTCCATTGCAATCTTGTTGTATCTAAAAACAATATTCGTTAACTAATACTATTTTTTGAAAGCTAAGTTCAATTTCAGACCATACATGGGCAGCAGGGGGCAGGGGCTATGTGCAAATTTGTGCTGTAATTTTTCGGGAGCTTCGGGAGCTGTGTTCGCCGTAACAAATTCGAAAAGTTTTCCAAAACAAACTCTTGCTCTTTCTGAGCAAATCATTCTCAGCACAAGGAAATACAATTTGCTCCTTGCAGAAACTAGGAACATTCGAGTAGGGTTCTTCGATTTCAAACTATTCCGGGAACTATCAGCATTCGGGTACTTCAAAATAGGACTAGGTTTAGGTAACCCTTATAACCCTTATTGAATCTTCGAGAACGGGACTTCTATTCTAGAATCTCTTGTAGCAAAAATGCAAACCCACAAAACTTTTTCATTCCAAATAAACAAAAAAACAAACATATTCCGAGCGAATATATCGCAAATTGAGCGAACATAAGAAAATTCTACTAAAGTTTAATTTTATCAACATTTTGCGATACCTGGCATCAAGTTCTAAAAATTCTCGAAAGTAATACCCGGTTAATTTCCGTTCTTTTAGAGTAGACATCACTCAGAACTAATCCTAAAACATGAATACAATAGATAGGTAACATTTGTGTAAGCATAAGGAGATAAGACAAATAATTTGGAAAAAATCGATGTAAAGAGCAAATTTTTTTTTTAAATTTCGATATGGCTCAAATCGAAGTTCATAACTTTCCATATTATGGTATTTATGATTAGAATGAAATACTATGCGAAATCAGTGCAAAGGAAAAATACAATCGTTCCGATTTCATAATCGCTGCATCTCAATAGTTCTGAAGACGCGATCTTCTTCACTTTGCTACAGTCGGGAATGCGCACTAAACTTCATGCGAAATAGAATACTATACGTAGTTTTTGATGTAGAATCCAAAAATATAAATGACTTTTTAAAACGTGTGGAAATATTTTTCAGGAAAAAAAGTGAAATATTTCTGATTTTCGAGCCTTTTTCGTTATCAGATCGCTTTAAAAATATTTTCATTGTTATTTTTTTCGCAAAATACACCTAGAACACCTATAAAAACCTACTTTTTGAGATGGTGAAAAAATCGATGTCAGAAACCGGGGTTACTGTAACTTTTCGGTGCGGGACCCAGAACCTTAGTTACTCGGCCAAATATCAGCATTCGTGATACTGACTTCATCCCCAAGTTATTGGGATAGGTAGCAAAAAAGCCATCCGTAGACCTTCCTCCTGAGCCCCGGCCTCTCGTGGATGCTCTCTTAATAGGAGGCGGGTGTTTGATTTTAGCTGATTATTTCGCCTTTTAAAAAATTTCTTTTGTGGAGTGACTTGGCACGCGATGAATACTGATTCTATAGCGTGAATATTGCCTGCTATTTTTTCTAAGAAATATAATCGATTTTTATACGCAGGAAAAAAATGATTTTGCGGGTTACGGTAGATTTTTTTTAATTCGCGGTTTACTATGTGCAGGGGCTATGTGCAAACGCAGTCGTAAATCGGGGGCTGTGTGCAAAAGGCCTCGGATAAGTGCTGCCCAAGTATGTTTCAGACATCAATCAATCTGTCTGGCATAGTAAGGGAATATATGCATATCACGCGTTTCATGGGAGATTTGAGGATCTGCTTGCACATCAATTTTGTGACCACCCATTTTTAACACGTTTTTCGATAGCCCCTGGTTAGGTGACCTCTAAACTGGAGTAAGAGAGTCAGTAGATCACTCACCTCTCCAGGAGGTCACGTCAATTATCAGCGTTGAAGCACGCTTTTACATAATTAGCTCAGTTCAGAGAGGAGCTATCGACAAGGTTTCAACAGATGAAATGCTTGTTTTCATGCGCTCTATACGATGGATCATCGATATTAATAATTATATTGAATCTGACTGTCATACGTCGGAAGTTGTCACCATATCATTTGCAGCACAGAGTTTTGAGTTCAGTTGAAAGAGCTCGAAGAGAGCTTTCGAATGATATGCTGAACCCCACAATTCCGAGGGGACTTAAGAACCGAAAAGGCCGAAATACCTATTCCGATGCCAAGGAATAGTCTTTTCCGCGGGGTCAGAGAGACACGAGGAGAGAGGGAGGTTTGATCTACCCTCTCCCTCTCTTGATTGCGTTGTGGGGACAGTCACATCGGCCTTGGTGGCTCAGGTGGTAAGGCGTCCGCCTTACAATCTTTTCATTTTAGAATGCTTGAGTTCGACTACCACCTCTTCCATTTCTCTTTTGCTGATTTTTCTGATTCTCTTACTGGCACAAACTGCACCTATATTGATTTTGCCGAATGTGATCTACATTCATTTATCACTTCACTTCTTGCGTGGTACATTTTATTGCTTCTGATCAAGTTCGTTTCTAAAAATAACGATTGGAAAAAAATCAGCTAAAGAGAAATGGAAGAGGTGGTAGTCGAACTCAAGCATTCTAAAATGAAAAGATTGTAAGGCGGACGCCTTACCACCTGAGCCACCAAGGCCGATGTGACTGTCCCCACTCAACGCAATCAAGAGAGGGAGAGGGTAGATCAAACCTCCCTCTCTCCTCGTGTCTCTCTGACCCCGCGGAAAAGACTTTTCCTTGGCATCGGAATAGATTTTTCGGCATTTTCGGTTCTTAAGTCCCCTCGGTATTGTGGGGTTCAGCATATCATTCGAAAGCTCTCTTCGAGCTCTTTCAACTGAACTCAAAACTCTGTGCTGCAAATGATATGGTGACAACTTCCAAAGTATGAGAGTCAGATTCAATATAATTATTAATATCGATGATCCATCGTATAGAGCGCATGAAAACAAGCATTTCATCTGTTGAAACCTTGTCGATAGCTCCTCTCTGAACTGAGCTAATTATGTAAAAGCGTGCTTCAACGCTGATAATTGACGTGACCTCCTGGAGAGGTGAGTGATCTACTGACTCTCTTACTCCAGTTTAGAGGTCACCTAACAAGGGGCTATCGAAAAACGTGTTAAAAATGGGGGGTCACAAAATTTATGTGCAAGGAGCACCGCGGAAATATGCGATTTTCCCATGAAATGCGTGATATCTAGGATCCGACAATTTCACTATCCGGTAAAATAACGAAATTCCGAAAAAAAATCATGTTCATCGCAATATTTGATGAAATAATTAAGTGTTTCATTGGAGAAAATGTTCTTATAATTCGCAAATTCGTAATATAATAATTTTAAAAATAAATCACTTCGAGTTCCTGGGAGCTGCGGGAGTCTCTGGAAGGTCTGCAAATCGATTGAGTGCCATTGCAAGCAGAATACACTCATCGGACGTCCACCCACTGGTCCCGATACCTCAACATTTATTATTGATACCATAGATGGGCGGAACTTTTCCGAGCCTTTTTGCACAGTGGGCTCGGAAAAGTTCCGATTCACTATAGTCTATTGCGAGTGCACCCCGAAAAAATGTGAACCTTCAAATAGGTATTTTTTTTTCGATTTTCTCTAGTCTCCACCTCATTTTCACTTTTGCACAGGGCCCCCGAAAACCCCGACCCCAATTTGCACAGTGCCCCTGCCCCCTCGTGCCCACGTATGATTGATACTTTCAAGAAGTTTATCAGAGTTTATGCATATTAATGGGTAAAATAAACGTGGACTCACTTTGGACCATTCGTTGATGGGAGACGAGATGAGGATAGAGAATAGCAGTGCTATTCGACAGAACTTCTTTCGTACAAGGAAGTAATCCCCTTGCTGAAAACCTTCAGTTGTATAAAAAGCTAACTATGTACTATATACTATGTAAACAACAATCAACAATTAAAGTCACGGACCAATGAAAAAAGTTTCGAATTTCATTTATTTATTTTATTCGGCGTAGACACTTTGATTTCTAGTTTTGGTAAGAAAACGACTGAAGATAAGTCCCCAATTAATTACTATTATTTTCTGTTTTTTTGTTGTTGTTAAAATTTAGATTTCCTACATGATCTAAACTGCTAATGATATTGCGAATTCTCAAATATGACGCTTTTTGCGTTAGGATCAACAAGGCCTCAACAGGAGTCGGAAAAGGTCAAAAATCGAAATGGCTCAAAACTTGCTCCTAGGGGTAACTTTGGACGCTGAAAACGCCCGTACCATCGATTTCGCAATAGGACCCCTCTGGGCGCTGGTATGGCACCGCGCTCTTTTTGCGGAAAACGCGTTTTTCGATTAAAATTCCTCGGAAACGCGTCCAAATGGTGCGAAACCTAAAACTATAGATCAGAATTTGATGCTCTATCAAATGGCATTAGTGCCACACCATTTGTGGTTCTCATTTTCGTTAAATAGTCGATTTTTAACACAGGGCGCATTACGGCCAGGCCCGTTACCAGATTAAAGAGCGTATTTTTCTGATCATTTTTGTATATTTGGTTAAGCAATAAAGTCTGGGCTCGGTTGTTTAAGCCTTTTGCCGAATTTTTTTTCATCAAAAATTCGCCCCCCCCCCCTTCCACTTTGACCAGTTTTTCAGAAATCTTGAAAAAGTGATTTTTTCGATGAAAAAAAAATTCGCCAAAAGACTTTGGCAGCCGGCTGGAATCGAACCTGTGACCTTCGGATTGAAGTTCTAGACCACTACCGCATCGACCACGCGGATGCAGCGTGTGTACACGCGTTCCGCGCGCGTGGAAATCTTTGAAGCAATGGGAAACAACCGAGCCCAGACTTTATTGTTTAACCACATATACGAAAATGATCAGAAAAATACGCTCTTTAATCTGGTTTCGGGCCTGGCCGTAATGCGCCCTGTGTCAAAATCGACTTTTTTAGCGAAAACGAGAACCACAAATGGTGTGGCACTAATGCCATTTGATAGAGCATCAAATTCTGATCTATAGTTTAGGTTTCGCACCATTTGGACGCGTTTCCTAGGAGTTTTAATCGAAAAACGCGTTTTCCGCAAAAAGGGCGCGGCGCCATACCAGCGCCCAGAGGGGCCCTATTGCGAAATCGATGGTACGGGCGTTTTCAGCGTCCACAGTTACCCCTAGGAGCAAGTTTTGAGCCATTTCGATTTTCGACCTGTTCCTGATACTTGTTGATCCTAACGCGAACAGCGTCATATAGAGTTGATAGAGCATGAGCTGTTTATATTCACGAAAATAAAGAATTAAAAAATTTCATATTAGCTACAGTATACTTTAAAATATTGCAGGTCACTGTTGAACTTTACAAGCTCGAAGAAAGTTGAAGACCCATTTTCATTCGTTTTCAAAGCTACGCTAATAATCAGGTACGCCGTCTATTTAGAATAAAAATATGAAATAAAATCGAAATGTTAAAAGGTGTGATATCATAGCTCTAAAAGTGGGTTGAATTCGACCTAACAGGTTCACCTAAAAGGCGCTTACCTAGACCCGAGATACCAACATTGTTTTGTAGCTACCACTGCCCCAATCAATTAAAAACCTGAGGCGAATTGTGAAAATCTGCGGCACTCGGAAATAAGCCCGACTGTCAAAAATGCATTTCCTAGTGCATATTTATTTCGCAAAAAAAACAGTAAGCGATATTTTTGTTAAAAAGAGGGTTATCAGAGGAATCGAAACAGCTAAAGACCGGCAGGTTTTTCTTCTTGGAAACATTCTAGTAACAATTATTTAAATCCGTCGATCTAACTTTTTGACCTATGGTGTGATATACACATACGTATCGTGAGTTCCTCCTTCGGAATTGGGACAAGAGGGACATCGAGTGTTCTTTCCTTCATTCCATTACACGTATGAATGGCAGAAACGAGATTTGGTGAGTGGAAGGTGGAAGAGGGGAGATATAGGGAGGAACTGGAGAGATTCACCAGAGATTCCTGTATAATACATCGTACTCTCCTATAACGCTTAGTATTTAATTAATGGACAATTTTCTAGTTGGGAAATCTATACTAGAAGTGTATGCCATGGGCGACTCACAATCATGTCGAATGCTTTCTCTCTTTCATTCTGCAGCAATGGCTCGAAGTAGCATCCCACGTATGCTTGAGTCAACAGTTGAATGTGCTGCAAAACAATATCACCTTCATTTTGCATTCCGGATCCGAAAGATATCACAAGTTGATTCACAGATTAACCGAGCACAATTTATTCTACAAAAAAAAAACAAAATACGAGAAAAATACGGGGGGAATTCAGTTTTCTAAATATTTCCCAAAAAAAATTAAAAAGAACATTAATAGGAAATTATACCTGCTCCAGCTGAACTCTAATCTGCTCTATGTGATGAGTTGTGATACTTATGTCCGAAATCTCTTCTTTAACGACTACTTGCGGTCGTTTCGTCGGAATTGCCACTTTTAGTACCTCTGAATGTATCATGTGAGACAAGCGCTGCATTTTCTCACAATTCCGAGACATTAATTTAAATAAGCACCGAAACCAACCAGATTTCTCCCCAGTGGTACAATCTTGCTAGCAAAATGAACTCACTAATCTCATGACGTCGAACAGGGCGAGGCGGGGTCATATTCCTTGCGATGTCTTCTAATTTATCGGGAGTAACAATATCTTGGAACAGAGCCTCTACTTCCCTTTCTGAGAGACAATAATTGACACTGCAGTTTAAAACGGACTAAATCTCTTTGCTACTCATATCTGCTTTGTACCTATGGACATGTACAGGAATCAAACCGAAGGATTTATGTAATCATTTACTGACGAGGAATATTATTCCAGTATGATGCTTCTTCTTGATCCGGTTCCTCATTGAATAATTCATCAGCTGGGACACGGAAGTCAGGATCTTCCTCTTCGTTGTATGCACTCTCTTCATTATTGATACCGTTGATGAACTCGTTGTAGACATGTGACGGCTACAATCATACGTCCAAAAGTGACTTTACTCAATATATAGAAAAACATGTCATCTTTAGCCTATTCCCATCTATTTCGACTATAAAATGGACCTTGACTACACGTGCAGACAGGGGTTCTTTTCTTCGAAATAATTCAACAGAAGGAAGTGACTTTCGGAAAAATGATGGTTTTCAATCGACTTCGATGTTTTGACAATTTGAGAACCGAATGCATCCGTTTTATACAAAAAAAGCTGTAGAATTATGGAAGTATCTTGGATATAGGTCGCCCCCTATATAAATACTCAAATCCGACAGTTGGAATTCGTTCACTTTTCATGGTTACAATTGAGACCATATGTTATACCAACATACAATTCTCCCTTTAGATAGTTAATTTACCTCATCATTTGCGAAATTGATGGCATTGAGAGTGAGATTCATTGAATGACGAGCTCTTGATTGGGGACGGATTTCATTAGGACGACGATCCCCAATGGACGTATCGTCGCCTTTCGGACTCTCCACGATTGTCAGATCCTGCAAGTTAACTAATCCGTGAAATGAATAATACGCTCACTATCAGTTACAACCGACTATGAAACAAAGCCGTATATGCCACCGGAATTGAATAAAAATCTACTCACATCAAGACTTTCCCCAATTATAAGTAACAGTTAATACAATTTTCCCTATCAAGCTGTTAAGTTATATAATTCTGTATGTATCGGTTAATGGGATTTTGTCAAAGGAAATCATTGGAAATGGTGAAAGAAAACATTCTGAGCAGAAGTCTAATCCTTAAATTATATGTGATCCTTAAATTATAAACAAGAAATTCCTAAACCTAGAGTGAGGTAAATTTTGCGAGTAGTTTCAACCTGCAGTTCGTCTTCATCCTCATCTCTCTCTTCATCATCAATTCCAGATAGATGCTCCTCCGATTCATCTTCGTCAGAGGATCCCTGTCTCGAGGAATCAGTCACTTCTTCTTCGTCGTCCTTAAGTAAATAACCTCATGTCTGAACAGAGAAGAAGAACGAAAGATTCTCTTGGAAAAGTGGAAGGCAACGTACTGGTCTCCAATCGTTGTCAAATTCATCGTCATCGTTGAAGGGAACGTCCACGAACGTATAGTTCTTGATCCGGACACTAGATGTCATATCCACCTGGAAAGGAGAGAAATGGCATTTCAGGGGAAAGAGCTAACAACAAATGACCTCCTCTCTCTGATCTAAACCCTCTCGGTAGATCAAATCTCTCGAACACTCGCTCTCGCCCCTCCCCCTTCCCATTGATTTTAAGGTCTCACAAGAGCATGAACTGACATTGTGAGATGGCTGTCCTGCTTTTGTTCTGCTTCGAGTGTTCCTCAATCCTTCACCAGCTTCATCGTCTTCAACATCAGTTCCCAGAACACGGGCTAGTGCACGATGGTTCTTGATCATACTCTACAACAGCAACAACTGATAACGCTTAACAATCATATATAATCGCGTACCCGAAGCACTGTTTTGACGTTCAATGCAGTCATATTGTGCGCCTGAGCACACTTCTCAAGATTCTGATCCGTATTGCCGTACATTCGTGCGACTTCCTAGAATAAGTTTATTATGCATAGTTGTGCTTGACCATACAGATATCAAACCTCCTTCTCCGTCTTGTCCAGTTCTTCCTGACTTGACTTCGACCGGCGTTTCTTGTCATTGTTAGAAGGAACACGTGGTTTAGAAGTTCCAGGTTTTGATACATTTTGCTCCTCTTCAGAGTCGCTCATAGTTTCGATTCCTGTAAGACTGAGTATTGGACAGTCTGTAATTACTAATAAGCAATCTAATCAATAAAAAGAAACAAACAAATTTATTTAAATTTTGCGCGAAAAATCGGTGCAGTTACTGTGGGCGTATTTTCTAAAACAGCACAACTGCAGAAATAGTTCCATCACAAAGTGATTTCTATTTTTCAAAATTAGTTACTTAATTAGTATTTATTGATTTTTATCGAATTCACGGCATTTCAAGGCCCGATTTGGTAATTTACTGCGTGTTACACCACTGAAAAAATAGGACAGCGCGGGAAGAATATATTTTTGAATTAAATGCTGTTTTAAATTCGCGGCTAGCAATTCTTAGCACTACAGGTGTGCTGGGCTGCTACACAGTTGTTTGAAATTCGCGGGATTCCCTGAGATAATTCACGGTATTCAAGCGGTATTGAGTGATTTTGATCGATGGGCGTGGTCTTGGTTTTACGTGGAGCTGAAATGCCGTGATGCGGTGAATTAATTGTATTATTTGTATGTATTATTTAATTGTATTAATCGAATTAATTGTAGTTTCTTGTTTATGCAAAATCCATTGCTTCAGCATGAACTCATGCTTCCGCTTTCCGGCATCATCATCTGTCACCTTTTTGAGGGCAAATCAAATTCGATCTATGACTCTTACCGCGATTCAAGAGAATCTTGAAGCTGTTCGTGCTCAAGTAGCGGCCTCTGCTGGGCCACGAGCAGTTCGACTAGTGGCTGTGGGCAAATATCACCCGACGAAATCTATTCACGAGTGCTACGAACTCGGTCATCGTCATTTCGGAGAAAACTATGTTCAGGTTAATTTGTTTCTATCAGTTCAAACATTTCATGTTTGTGAGTGCAGGAATTGGACGAGAAGGCTCGCGAATTGAGTGAGCCGTGTTCTGAAATCAAATGGCACTACATCGGTCAAGTTCAGTCGAACAAAGTTAGTCGTATTTACTAGTAATCGTGATCTTCGAATTTTTAAGTGAATTGTCGATGAATAGCCTATTCAGAATAGGAAAAAAATCGTGACGCCTTTACAATACTTGCAATTGCAGATACCGAAAATCTGCTCGATACCAAATCTCTACTGTGTTGAGACTTTGGAGAACAAGAAGCATTGTGTCTCATTTGATACAGCTATGGCTAAGATCAATACGGGATCTAAACTGAAAGTGCTCATACAAGTGAGGTTTATTTTTTTTAAAAAGTCTTTTATAATCATACATTTTCGCCCGGCCCAGATCTCTCATTTTCACACACTCTCTCGCCTAGCATAAACACGTCAGATATTTCATAAACACGTCAGATTTCTATCGGAAGTTCGATAAAACACGTCAGATAGGGGACAATTCTTACTAAACTCGACATTCTGCGCATTCCTAGATGGGTCTCGAGTCTCTAAACTGCCTAGTTCAAAAAAGCGTAAAACCAGAATCTGGGCCAACGAAAATGTATGTTTATAATTATTATCTTCAGGTTAACACATCTCGTGAAGATCAAAAGGGCGGAGCAGTCCCAGAGGAAGCTGTTACTCTCGCCTCCTTCGTGAGGAACGAATGTCCAAATCTCGAGTTGGATGGATTCATGACTATCGGATCTGTCGAGAACAGTGATAAGGTTATATAACAGTAATATATATGTACATTATTGTGTATTACAGGTTCCGAATCCCGATTTCGATGTTCTTGCGGACGTTCGGAGACAGTTCGCTCAATCGGTACTGTTACTACAGGGTGTTCAAAAATTACGTACTTGTTTTTGTAATTTGAAAAACTATCCGTCAAAACACATCCAAACAATTTCTGGTATACTATGTTGTAGGAGGTCCTTTGATGTTCACACGTAGCTGGTTGGCTAGGTTCCTGCACTCCTGATGCGAACACAGTGTACGCGCCTATCGAAAGTTGAACTTTGGACTCTCGAAGAGGACATAACTTTTATCAGAATTAAATTGTATATCTCCCGCCGAACAATTCGCCGTAGAGTCTTTCCATAATAGAAGATGAGTAATACCAAAGACTACCCCAGGTTTGGTAGATTCCGAGCTGCCGTCATGCACAATACCAGAAAGTAGTGAGAAAGATGAAAAAACGCAATCCGCAGGGATTTATGGTAAAAATGGATTGCTAGCTCGGTATCACAATGGGATCGATGGCTCTCATGGTGCATTCTGGACTCACTTCATACCTCTACAAGATGTGTGAACACCATGTTCGTACGACAGTTCATATGCAAAAACGGCTCGAAAGCTGCATGTTGGGTTTTATGCGCGCCGTTTGTGACTGAAAAACGGCTACTGCACATTTCGATGCTACTTAATTCTCTGTACAGGAGGTATCCCATCCCCACAATTTGAGAATCGGTACTCACTAACATTAGTAAGCTATAACCATGGCAGTTTCCCTGTCCCTCGTTTCCCGTTCGCTGTGGTTCATTGTTTTTGCCGGTGTCTGTAAACACCAATATCCTTCTCTTTTTTGCAAAGCCTCTAGTGCGAACTGGTAAGAAGAATCTGATCCTATTTTAATTTCAAAAGACAAACATGGACCCTCCTGCAAGATTCAACACTTAAAAGTCGCCCATCAACGGGTTTCCGCCCCATTTTGCGAGTTCAACCCAACTTCGGAATTTCCCTCCAAATTTTCGAACCTCGGTACATACAACTTGCCCGTGTGGTCAATATTGTAGGAGGAGGCATACGTGGGCAGCACTTATCCGAGGCCTTTTGCACACAGCCCCCGATTGAAGACTGTGTTTGCACACAGCCCCCGATCTACCGTAACCCGCCGAATCAATTTTTTTCCCGTGCCAATAAAAATCGATCGCATTGCCAATTTTTGTTGTTAAAATGTTGAATAACGCAGTGTATATGCTTTAGCAAATTCATATGAATCGATAATTCATATGAATCTGTATTTAAAAAAACTTTTCCAAATGCACCATCCATCTCTCCGAAAAACATTGAATGCAATATTGACGCTATGGAATCAATAGTCATCGAGTGCCAAATCACTCCACAAAAGAAATAAAAATAATATTAAAAAAATAGGCGAAATAATAAGCAAAAATAAAAACCCAGCCTCCTTTAAAAAAGAGACGGACTGTTTTATAGAATTTCTCCCCTGTGATCGATAGCCTCACTTACAAGAGATGGCTTCGTCTATTTGATTAATCGAATAATCGTCGAATAAAGTTTTCGCAAAACAATTAGTAAAGTTTAAACAACAAAAATATTTTTTTAAAAAATAAATTTAAAAAGTTGACCCAAGATGCGCTCCAACTCTAAAAGTGACGATTAATCGATAAAACAGAGCCCCCGTTAGTCTATCGAGCTTTAGGCATTCAATTAGTACTCCACCAGCTATGCACTTAAGCGCACGTTCTAATAGTTTCTATTTTTTGAAATAAATGCCCCCGACTAAAATATGCTTTTTCGGTGATAAAACAGTCGGGGGCTGATTTCTCCTCTAATACGAAATATTTATGCCTGATTTTTTTAGGGGAATTACTCCTCCCAAAAGGCTCCCTCCCCTCCCAGATTGAATGATTTTGTAGCATGATAGGAGAAAGGAAATAAATTGAATATTGCATAACAGGGAATAAAAATTAATGCCCGCCCGAACGAATCACCGTAGTTAAGTTAAGGCGGACTATCGTCGTCTTGCCTTCTCGCCTGCTAGTTGTTCGTTTTTTTCTCTCCCATATTCTCAATGTTGACTTTTGCACACTGCCCCCGAAAAATCCCAGCCCCCATTTGCACATAGCCCCTGCCCCCTGCTGCCCCTGTATGGGAGGAGGCATGCTCTACCATATCTCAAAATAAGGACTCGCTCAAGAAGGCGCTCGTAAAAATATGGGATTAGATCGACACAAAATACAAACGGCGCTTCACCCTCTGAGTCATTGGTCGAGTCGTTGACGTAACATAGACCGATGCCGGTCAGATATACTAAACAGCATACTATTGTGCATATAATTTTAGCATATAATTTAAAACGCGTTCTCTGTAAGATCGCAGGACTGGGCGGCACAACTCCTTCAAAGTGAACGGTTCGGGCTCAAACTTTTTTCACAAACAGTTCTAGGTGAAAATTAAATTTTAAAAGTGAGAAATACAGAAAATGTCAACTTTTAAAAAATCGATAATTTTTTTACGAAAAAAAATTTCTTTTACATTTTTTTATTTTGCTATCGTGTTATATATCATTCAAAAGAGCATCAAAAGTTATGCTTATATTCACAATTTGATGAGAATTGAACCACCTGGAGGGAAAATCGATGATCATATTCCCAGAAATTTGACGCTTCTGTGAAAAGTATTTTTGAATAAAATTGTTCCCATGATTTCTACCTCGTGGATCCGATATATAATATGTATTTTTCATCGTAGAATCGCATGGTCACTATTTGGTTGAAAATCTAGGGAGTAAAAGTACTCGTACATTCACTAGACCGTCACCACCTAGAAATGAGATTCAATTTTGAAGTGCGTAGAAAATATTTTTCAGGGTTCAAAACTGAATCATAGATACCCCATTTGAAAGAGCATCACAAATTATATATAAATTTATGATATAAGGAGGATCGAACAGCTAGGAGCGCCAATCGATAATACCATCCCCAGAAATTGAAAATTTTAGTCATGCTCGATTTCGTTCATGTGAGGGGAAATACACACATTTTTACACTAAAAAAATACATTGTATTTGTATTAAAACACACAGAGTGAGGGGAAAGAGTGAGGGGAAATCATGGGAACAATTTTATTCAAAAATACTTTTCACAGAAGCGTCAAATTTCTGGGAATATGATCATCGATTTTCCCTCCAGGTGGTTCAATTCTCATCAAATTGTGAATATAAGCATAACTTTTGATGCTCTTTTGAATGATATATGACAAGTCTTCTGAAAGACTGCAGGACCCCTGCGAACAGCCGCCCCAAGTTTGTCCGTTTCGGATGAAATATTTATGGTGGATGTTGTTGGGGACTCTAAGAATTATCAATGTGGTTATTTGGACCAGAGCCGGCTTTTGGGGAAAACCCGGCTCCATAACCGGTTTTGTATTTTGCAATGTGGATATGGCAAATTTTGGCTGTGAATGCAGAAATAACAGAAATGATTAATCTGAAAAAATGGGTTAGTGACTTGACGATTTTCTCTCCTCGTATAGACGTAATTCAATGCAAAATAACATTTTATGATCAATGAATATATTATAAGAAGTTTTCGAATGAATAGAAGCGCGAAACCATGTTTTCCGAAAAATTTGTTTCCGAAAAATCACGATTTTCGCCTATTTTTTGGATCACAACTTTGCTTATCACCCCGACACCTGCCTGGTCTATTTTTTTCTAACACAACATTGTGCTGTGGAGTCTACACTAGAAATATGAGACCCTGAAAGGGGGGCATACCGATCCAGGAAAAAATATTTTCCGATTTTTCTTCAATTTTTTCGTACTTTTTGATTTTTTTCGACCTGATGTCAAAGTCATACCGTAACATGCTCAACATGAAAGTTGTTCAGAATATTTTTCTGCATTTTTTAAGCCGAATCCCAGCATTGTAGCACTTTTCTGAGCTGAGATAGTCCAAAACCGGTTCTGGAGCCGGGTTTTCCCCAAAAGCCGGCTCTGGTCCAAATAACCACATTGATAATTCTTAGAGTCCCCAACAACATCCACCATAAATATTTCATCCGAAACGGACAAACTTGGGGCGGCTGTGCGCGAGGGGGGTCGGATTCCTGCAATCACTCAGAAGACGTGTCATATAACTCGATAGCAAAATAAAAAAAAACCAAAAAAAAAATTTTTTTTCGTAAAAAAATTATCGATTTTTCAAAAGTTGAAATTTTCTGTATTTCTCACTTTTAAAATTCAATTTTCACCTAGAACTGTTTGTGAAAAAAGTTTGATCCCGAACCGTTCACTTTGAAGGAGTTGTGCCGCTTATCTCAGCTTTCACTGCACTCTTACAGAGAACGCGTTTTAAGTTTTCCATTTTTTCGGGCTACGATTTGCCGCAAAACCTTGATCGATATTGTTCATCGAAATATTTACAGGCTGGTATTGATGAGAATTCGCTGGAATTGTCAATGGGAATGTCATCTGACATGGCAGCAGCAATCGATCAAGGAAGTACTTCTGTCCGTGTGGGAACTGCCATCTTCGGAACGAGAACATATAACAAGTAGATTACTGTAGATATGATTAAGAGACCGGCTCGGTAAGAATTGAGCACTGCCGGACATCCGCGCGAGGAATTTCGATTTGGCCCACCAATATTTTAAGCATGCTCAGTGCGCACCGAAAAACAACATGAATATTTTTTTGGAGCGATTGGAAATATTTTATTGGAGTCAATTTTGACTAATTTTTAAAAATCAAATATTGCGAGACCGCAAATAATTTCACGGTGCACATTGTAGAACATAATAATCTGTACGTGGTGGTGTATGTAATATTGCCTTCCGTCATTTCGCATGAAACGAAAAATTAGATTCTACATTTCAAAAAATCATCCTGAAAAAAATTGGAGTCTAGAATGCCATCACCTTATAGAATTAAACTGCATTCATGGCACTACATTTACTGAGGAAGTATCAAATTTATTCATCAAGTTTGAAAGAAAATATTTTTTTGAAAATTCCATGAACCCGGGGTCATGGTCAAAAATCTCAAAATAAATTATTCAGCTATCGTCAATCCCATACTGCCTCCGTTTTCTTACCCACGCATACGTCCCATATGCACACTCAAATGAGCCGTTAGTGCCTTCAACGCGATCCACCAAACGAAAAATGATTTTGCTATTTTGGACCATGATTTCCGGGGTTCATGGATTATTTTCAACAAAAAAAATTTCAAAGTGTTGATGCGAAAATGTATCACTTCACCTGCAGATGAAGAAAAAATAAATAATTTCTATCATTTCCAAAAAAAAAATATTTTTTTTGAAAAAATCCATGAGTCATGGTCCAAAATAGCAAAATCATTTTTCGTTTGGTGGTTCGCGTTGAAGGCACTAACGGCTCATTTGAGTGTGCATATGGGACGTATGCGTGGGTAAGAAAACGGAGGCAGTATGGGATTGACGATAGCTGAATAATTTATTTTGAGATTTTTGACCATGACCCCGGGTTCATGGAATTTTTCAAAAAATTATTTTCTTTCAAACTTGATGAATAAATTTGATACTTCCTCAGTAAATTTAGTGCCATGAATGCAGTTTAATTCTACAAGGTGATGGCATTCTAGACTCCAATTTTTTTCAGGATGATTTTTTTTGAAATGTTGAATCTAATTTTTCGTTTCATGCGAAATGACGGCAGGCAATATTACCTACACCACCACGTACAGATTATTATGTTCTACAATGTGCACCGTGAAATTATTTGCGGTCTCGCAATATTTGAGGAGAAATTTTTAAAAAAAGTCAAAATTGACTCCGATAAAATATTTCCAATCGCTCCAAAAAATATTCATGTTGTTTTTCGGTGCACACTGAGCATGCTTAAAATATTGCCGAAGAAAAATTAATCCTAACTCGTGTACTTCAAAAGTTGCAAAAATCACGTTTTCTTCGGTTGCGCGCCATATGCGAGCCGGGTTTGAGCCTCAGGGCACATATTCGAGTACTTTTGTAAATAGGGTCCTGAGATACTTACATGGTATGAGTATAGTGGGCCAAATCGAAATTCCTCGCGCGGATGTCCAGCAGTGCTCAATTCTTACCGAGCCGGTCTCTTAAATATGAGTAGTTCGGGTAGATTGTAACGTTGCCATTCCACGAATAAAATAACTTTCATTGTTATTCGTTTTTATTTAAATGTGTGGTTTTAACCATCAGAATACTTTGGTGAACTCTTCTCTACCGTCTATTACAATATGGTGATTGAGATGCGTGAACTGACCAAGCCACAATGGTCGCTCTCTCTACAAGAGATGAAGAGAATTCAAGAGTCGACAGATGAAAAGCAAGACGACTCCTTCAGACCAATTTGTGAGATCTATTCAAGGAATAACATCAATGACTAATTTATTTTTCAGCCGTGAAATGCGGCGTTTTCGAGGATGCTAAAGGATCTGCATACATTGAGATGGGAAAGACTAAAGTGCTAGTAGAAGTGTGAGTTGTTTCTGTTGTTTATGAGAGGACACGTGGGCTCAAAAATTGTCCCTACAAGCTCGGAACGAGAATGCCGGGTTGTCTGACGAGTTTCGTGACGAGTTGCGCGCTGACCGCACGAAAGTCGTCACGAAAAAAAATTATTTTTTGGTGCCGCCTTGCCCTGTTTTTTCTTTCCTTTCTTTCTTCATTCGTATCATGTGTGTTTACAAGAACATGATCAACTGGTTTATTCAATGCAAAATACAAAACACCGCGTGCGAGAGCTTGAAATCGATGAACGCTGAATCGACATGCACTCCCGTGTTGGTAGGCCTGAGGAAAATGATAATAAACAATAAGAACGAAAAAGAACTCACCGTTGGTCGATCAGAGCGTGAAGTGAGTAAAATTAATTATAAAATATCGTCTTTGGCCGAATTCTGCGTTCCTGAAGTAAAGTTGATTGAATAAACGTTACGTACCTGCTTTCCTGAAGTCTCCGATCAATTTAAGAGAGAACATAGTAAGTATATCCATATAGGGAAGACGAATATATAAAAACAGTAAAAAAATAAAAGCACTAAAAAATGACTAAGTCCAAGAAGACGGACAACACGACGTAAAAATCGTCAGACAACCCGTCAAAATATACGTTTTAACCAGTTGTCCAGCACCAAACCCGTCAAACAACCCGGCAAAAGTAAAGTCGTCGGGAAACTCGACGCGAAACTCGTCAAACAACACGGCACTCCATTTCGGAGAGAGAAATTTACGGGGCCTGGCCACGACTGTAACGCGTACAATATACATTGCTTACTACGGTATTGCTATGAAATGCATGCATTATACCGTAGTAAGCGCATTTGATTATCGGGCCACTGTTTTATCCGCCTTGAGTAAAAATGTGATTGTAGTGATGGACCACGAGAATCTCCATCTGCTGCATCTCAACGAGGAAAAGTGGCAGTCAATATCAATGAGTAAGTCATCTTTCACTCACTAGTCAGCTGCACACCACTATTATAATTCCGTATGGATCACTACGGTATGGTTGTAATTACTTTCATATTGTATATACTGTACAATAGTTATTTATCAATCGTCATAACCCTATTGATTGAGGGATAATCTTCGTCTTCGTGCTCAATTGGAGAGTGCTATCTCTGCAATGGTCCATCTCGACAAGTATCCGAGGGCTCAATTCATCGTCAATGTATGTGTATGGCATTTTTTTTGAAGAAAAAAATCTCAAAATAATTTTTTTTTAAATTTAAAAATGTAAAAAAAAGCAGTGAAACCCTCGGTCAGGATCGCCATAGGCATATCACACATCTATGATCTGAATTGGTCAATTTTAATAACTATTTTGAAATAGGTGCTTAATTTGACATATATTCGTATTCATTTTGGCAAAATGCACCACTCACTATTTTTATAAAAATATATTCAAACATTTTTTTTTTTAAAAAATCACAAAAAATTGATTTTGAATTTTTTTGAATCGGTCAAAAAATGCCATCTCTGATGTGTATTCAGTTGTGACGAGTAGATGAAGACATCTTCTAATTCTCTGCAGATTTCTCTTCTCTCCTCTTGTGGGGGTGAATTGTCTGCCTGCATTCTGGCCTCTTCTCTTGCTCTCGTTCACGCTCACATTGAATTGTTCGACATTCCTGTCGCAGCTCATGTCATCTACCTCCCAGAGAGTTAGTTTAGCCATCGATTCATGGTATTGCAGTGTTTTCATTCTTTTATTTTTTTACAAATAAAACGAGAGCCCGTATTGTAGGTAAGTCGTACGTGATCGATCCTCCTTCTCCTCTTCCTTCATCGTCAATCTCTATTACTGTAGCTCTTCTTCCCAATCTGAATCAGTTGATATGCACTCGAATCACAGGTGAGTCCTTCACTCTTCCATAAACCAAGCGGCTATATATTTAAACAATCCAAAATTACTATACAGGGTGCGTGATAATTACTGGCACTCGATTACTTCAGAATTCACAATCGCTGCTAATCGATATTTCGCATCACCTGTTGCACAATTATGACGACTAACCTTCCCTGTAAAACCATTCGAGGTTTCAATCCGATTGGTCTAGTTGGTCAAGTATGGTGAAAGCAAACCCGATGATATATGCGATTTTGAAAGTATATCGAGGAGGAACCCAACCCTCCGATATTTTCGTTCGTCTCAACGCCCCCGAGAGAACCGTCTACCACGCCAGACGACGCTACCAGGACCTCGACACGGCAGACGACCGTCCTGTGAGAGGAAGACCGGTGACCGCAACTTCACCCCAGTAGCTTGAAATGAGTTGATAGAAGATACACCGTAACCCCAAGAGGAGTCTGTTCGAGATGATTTAAACCTCGGTATTTCCGATGCCTCCATTCGCAAGGTCATCAAATCCGGCCTGGTGCAACACCAGCACAAGTACCACAAACTGCATGATTGGACCGATTGTCTGATCAATCTCCGCAGAATGGGTCGCCCTCTCCTTCTCGACCCATGTAGCATTGACGCACATATGGTCACTTTCTTTACTGACGAAAAGATCTTTACCCTCGAGGGTAAGATCGATACTAAAAACGTTAGAATCATCGCCCACTATACCAAGGAATCCGCCAAGCTGGGTGGCACAACGGTCAAACCGCGCACCCTGTCTATGTGATGGTATGGGAAGGCTTACCCTACACCGGTCGGATCCCTCTCGTCTTTGTCCCCCTAGGCTTGATTGCGAACACAAACTACTAAACCAATCACATCCTGAATTCGCACTAGTCCCCTTGTCCAAGTCTCATTTCGGTTGGTCCTTTTGGACGCTGCGGAATGACGGCGCACCCAGCCACACGGTTAAGGTCACGACCAAGTGACATGAGAAGAATTTTTCCGACTACATCGCTTTCAATGAATTGCCACCGAACTTCCCCGACTTGAATCTCAGGATTCCAGTTCCTGGAGAGTTGTAGAGAGCAAGCTCTCATCTACTAAGTAAAAGACTCTGGACAGCCTGAAAACGGCCCTCCTCCGAGCGTGGGACACTCTCAAAAATCAATACCAACGTAAATTGTCGCTCGCCTATGTGAAACTTCTCCAATCTTCTATCAAACCGACATGCGAGCACATCGAAATCCAAGGGCATGTTTCTGCAGCTAATGAGTTGAACTGGTTGCTCAAATCGCGTTCAAGGGGGAGATATTGATAAAATTTCGAGTGCCAGTAATTTTCACGCACCCTGTATATTAGAAAATGCTAACGTCTGTCTGTTTTTTTTGTCCTTCTGTCCGGTCACACTTTTTTCTCATTTTCCTTATATTTCGCTTCAAATTCGCTCTATCTTCTCAGAACCTTTTGCATATGATAACTGATCAGAAAACCTTTCAAAATTTAAAAAGAAAAATGCGCTAATTTCATGGCCAAGTCGGTAGCGCGCCAGACTTTAAATCCGAGACCCCCAGGTTCGACCCCGCCGCGGGAAAACCTTTCGCCGCACTTTTCGCATATGTCAAAAACTGTTCTAACACGTTTTTGAGTACCTTGAAACACGTTTTCACCTGTTTTGCCGAGTTTTAACACTAAAAATCGGAATTTTCGAACTTTCTCCAAA
The DNA here is from genome assembly GCA_036245785.1 of Pristionchus fissidentatus. Classification (NCBI taxonomy): domain Eukaryota; kingdom Metazoa; phylum Nematoda; class Chromadorea; order Rhabditida; family Neodiplogasteridae; genus Pristionchus; species Pristionchus fissidentatus. The sequence goes on along the minus strand of BTSY01000004.1, from coordinate 20,660,354 downwards.
GGCACCGGTGAGTGTCGGGGATCACAGGAAAAGTGTTTTGCGATGTCATAAACGTGTCTGAACGTGTTCTAACACGTTTTAACATAAAAATCGAAAATTTCGAAAAGTTTCCAATTGATGCGCAGAGCGTAGGGGATCACAGGAAAAGTGTTTTGCGATGTCAGAAACGTGTCTGAACGTGTTCTAACACGTTTTAACATAAAAATCGAAAATTTCGAAAAGTTTCCAATTGATGCGCAGAGCGTAGGGGATCACAGGAAAAGTGTTTTGCGATGTCAGAAACGTGTCTGAACGTGTTCTAACACGTTTTAACATAAAAATCAAAAAATTCCAAAAATTCCAAAATGATTCAGAGAGCGTAGGGAATAACATGAAATGTCTCTGAAATTGTTCTAAAAGTTCTGAACGCACTGTATCCTGCGTTTTCGTTGTGAAAGGCTTGCCACGGACCCACGAAGTGGGTCCGTGGCAACTTTTTTTCGATCGCTCTCTGCCTTACGAGCCTTTTTCCACCGGAATAAGCCAGTACTCTTGGTAGTGACTAACATTTCCCAGCATACTGCGGGCTTTAATGCAGCCCGGAGCCGGCTACCCAGCTCCCCCTGGACCGAACCTGGAGCCGGCTACCGGGCGCCCCCTGGACCGTACCTGGAGCCATCTACCGAGCTTCCCCTGGACCGAACCCGCACCCAGAACTATGCATAGGGCGTAGTGTACGCATAGAGCGTAGTGCATTTAACCTCAATACAATCCCGCTAGTTTTTTTAAAAAAAATTTCACACCTTGCGATCCTGAAATGCTATCTGTATTTTTCTCGATATTTCATCTGAAAAAAGTAAAAATGGTGCTAGACTATGTGCCCTTTAAGTTAGGTCTGTGTTTCCATCTCCATCTATCACTTATCTTTCAGGTGCTCTCTCAGTAAATGAGACGAGAGATTCTCTTGCATTCGCTTCCAAACAATCTCTTCGACTCTATCCTCTCATGAGAAAGGCTATTCTCTCCTCTTTCCAAAATCAGAACAAGGTTGATCTTTGATCTCTTATTGTTTTCGAGTTACGCGTGTTGCTTCAAAGTTGTTATCACTTTATCTGTTGATATAAATGCATTATGTGTATCGCAATACCTGTGTTGATGGAATGCAATCGATTCTCTACAATAAATAGGAAGGCTAGAAGGAAGGACTATGACTAATGAAATAGCGAGGTTCGCTGTTCTTCAATTGCTTCAGTAGTTTATCAGCAAGAACGGCAGCGATGGGAGGTGTTACCAGAGGAGAGAAGATACATATCAACTCGAACTTGTCGTTTGATCTAAAGAGATCAAACAGCGTTCATAAAGGTCGAAGCGGACATACCGAATAAGAATGGACTTGTTCTTTCGTTGAACAAAGGCAATTCGAATGATGGGATTCGAATTGGAGACAAATGAGGATGAGGCAATCGATCGATTGAGTGTACGACGTTCCTCTCGAGACACAAAGGGAATACGAGCACCACTGAATGGACATCATCGGGATACTGTACATTATTGATTCACCTCAGACACATCTGCTGCGATCGTCGATTTTTGTAAACAAAGTACCAGAGAAGATCATGACCAGTTCCAATCTGATATCGATTATGATGAATGTATGAAGAAGCAAAGTGAATAAATACCTGAGTGATGTCGAAAGTGAATGGCTTCTCGAGAGATTTGACTAGATTAGAGTGGAGAGTGGGAGATGATTCCACTCTTTTCACTATGTCTGCCTGTAAGAAAGACATCATTCGATAGCCATAACCGGTCAAGTCTACAGAAAGGGGTTTAGAGTGAGAGAACGTATGAAATAAAGAGACACACACACTCTCTCTCTCAGTTTGCACACGTTCTCACCCTGACCCCTCTCTGTAGGGTAGGAATCATGTGAAGAGTAATGGAAGTGAGATGAAGAGATGTATGGTAAATACCTTGACAGCAGAGAGGGCAAAGAAGTGTTCTCTCCTTGTGGAGAGAAGGATTAGACAAGCGTCTGTCTTCTCCCATGGATACGAAATGTGAGCATGGAGGAATCCACTGTCAATATTAAAATCAAGTATGGACCGGAGAACAATTTAAATAGTAGTTCAATTAACAAAAAAATAGCAGTTTGTAGTTGCAATACACTTTGAAGAATAAAAAAATAAGAGAAAACGTACGTGTCGTTGAATTTCGGCAAGCAGATGGGAGTCCACGTCTCACCATTTCTCAATGATTGATTGTTAGAGATGAGATTGATGAGAATATGAACATCTTTCTGGAATTAGGAAGTCGTTGAGACCCTCTCTCTCTTGGATTCGAGATACCTGATGGATGAGGTACTTGTTGAATCTGACGAGGGAAACGAGTTGTCTATGGGCAAGGACGAGACCAAAGATCACTCCATCCAATTTGGCAGCCCCGATTGATGATGACATATGAGACGAGAGGGCCTATCGAGATTATCGATTGATTAGAGATTGAGAAGGGGAATTAACCTCTCTGTCACTGGCTGCCAGAGGGAAGATTCGAATAGCAGATAGATATAGGGCAGGATCACTCCGCCACGTTGACACACAGTTCATCATGCATCTACAGTAACACAATTCAATCAGTCAATTGGATTACCGTACCTGTCAGTTCCTCTCAGGAGTCTTCGCAGATCATAATTATCGCCCTTCTTCTCGTAAACTGAATCCAACTGTGTCCGCGAGAGAGTGGACACAATCTGCTCGAAGAGGACTTCCAGCTGGGACGCCAGCCATTCCGGACGTTTGGATACTGTAGTTGGGAGAGAATATTGATTGATCGATATTATCACTCCCACCAACTCCAAGAATAAGTGGAGGCTTGTGTAGGAAGTGGACATGAACATCTCCAGCAGAGAATGATTCAAGTGAATCTCCCCATTCCTTCAGAGATCAAAGATCAAACTAGTCAAGTAAACACTACTGACCTTGACACGAGATACGAATATTCCAATGAGTGCAAAGAGTGTACACAATTTGTCTTCTTGACCAGATCTCAAAGGACTACGGTAACTAAGATTACAGGTATCGATCGACTCACGACACGAATATGGGTCGTCCATACTGAGAAAGGACGAAAAGTTGATATTGGTACTCTGCGAGATTCCGTAATTGTTTCTCTTCCTCATCGTCTTCAACTTCTTTCTCTTCCAATTGGACCTCAATTGATCAATTAATTAGTCGAGACTTGAAAGAAAAACTTGGTCTACCTGTGAGAGGGAGACGTTAATTTGACAAGTCGATGATTCTCCATTTAAATCCTCCCCTGCCACCAGTGATTCGTCCATCTAATCATATCATTAACAACCATCATCAATTATCAAAGGCATCGATCAAGGAACATCCTCTAAAGTCAAAAATAGCTTTCATAGACAACAAGTTTATCACCGACCAGAGTTGTAAATGACATGTTTAGGGCACAACACAAAAGTATAGACATACCTATGCATACTATGGTGGTTCTATGTTACTCTGAAAGATCTCAATGGTAAAAAGCTACTCTTTCTGTACACAAAAAAAGTGAAGAATGCCATAAATTGTACCATAATGCAAAGTTAAAAGCTTTTGGCAAGAATAAGAGAACATTACTACATACATCCGCCGAGATATAAGTTAAGGTAGCATACTATACAGTTCCATTATCACGTTTATTACATTTCTGTTCGCTCCAGAAGTGTCTGGAGATCCTAAAATGGAATATTGTGGATCACAAAGATCGATGAGATCACCGTACCCGTTGAAGTAGAATATTCTTGCTGAGAGTCTCTTCTAGTAATCTCTGCAGTTTCTTGTTCATCTCAATCATATCCGTGTGATTTGCTCCATTCTCACTCATTCCAATCAGTTTACGAAGTCCTGCAAATAATTGTGATCCACATCAATACATTCATAACATCCAATGCCTGCGAATCCTCTGGGAGGCGTAGAGTTTGCCAGATTTCTTGGAGACGATACGGTAGGAAGGGGATGAGAACGAACCCACTCTTCGATGACCTACGTGGGAATACTATATCATACAGCTATACCGAACAAACCATGGTGTTCTCTTGATTCTGCCTACTCAAAGATTGATTGGACGATTCGAGCAAACTGATCTAAATAGTTTGATAAGACCCTCGATGAACATTGAGGGCAAACCTTATGAAGAGCCTCTCCATGACTTCTCTGCAGATCAGCAATTCGATTAATCAGCTCAATATTATCTGATTCCATGACACTGATTGACGAGACACTTTCCTGACCATCCGTCATCGATCTCGATCGATAACTGCAGTCGTTTATGATACAAACTGTACCATTTCCACTCTTTCGTACCTGGTACTGTCCGTCATCATGAAAGGAGTGGCCGATCCTTCTCGTGACTTCTCAAGTGAATCTGCTCGTCTCTTCTCATCTTGTGCCATCTTTTTCAGTTCCTTCAAAACTGCTTGCTGTTTCTTGAGAGCTGTATCCTGAAAAAGGCAGAGTTGAGAAGTGAAAGTAATAAGCGAAATTACCTTCTCGTTCTCTTTCGATTTCACTTCCAATTCTAAATGTGATACTCGCAGTTGCAGACCTTCGTTCTCTTTTTTCAAGGTGTCAATCTGCGTCATCAGTTCGCGAACCTGATAAAAAATATGATAAGAACAAGAAGAGAATTCACTAGTGAACATCAATTTCAGTTTACTTACCAAAGCTGCATTTGACGAATCCGACATATTACGATCGAGTTTGCGAGTTACTTGCTATTGGCGCCGTAGCTAGAGGTATGGGGAACTCAGCTGACCCTTGGACAACTAATTTTAATAGAATCAGATGATAGTGTAGGGAAAATAAACAGAGGAACAAGGAAGAAAGGACGGCCAAATCGGTATGGCAATCGCCAAATTTTACCTTTTCGACGGATCCGGAACAAACCGAAGAGTGATTTTATTTTTACAGTTAATTTATGAGCTCAGCTGAAAAGTGTATTGTGAAGAATTCTACTTGAAACCATCTTTAAAATATTGTATATCGCGAAATCAATCATTGAACTATATAAATAATTTCAAATAGTTCATTTCGGCGCTTCTTTGGAAGAACCACGAGGGGTGAAGAAATTGAGAGTTGGGATGTGCATTGCAGCACCTCCAGAAGATGTCTTTTTCCGTCTGAGTTCCTCTCTGAACTTTCTCCTCCGGTGTTTCCAACCCGAACATTCCTCCTCGTATTCCTCATCCTATAAGTTACAAAAAATAGTTATTTCGTTGAAAAAATAGGTTCTTACATCCATACGGGTCTTCAGAAGCAAGGCAATTCTCTTCCCATCTTCCATCGGAGTTGAGTACTTTGCCTGCCTTTCACATCTCATACATTACGGTATGTCTTTCTTCACCTGATAGTACAGTCTGGTTTTTGGGTCGAAACTTTGTTCCATCATGAGTACAATAGCTGCCCATTGGCGAATCCATTCCAAACTATTGCCTGATACCTGAAATGACATGAAAATACGTTCAATATCCAATGAAAAAAGAAAGAAAAGAAGATTTTTTCAAGTTTTCGCTCAATCGAAAGCTGATTACGGTAGAGTTTGATGTTGTCATTTGGCCCCACAACGAAAGATATACTTTCAAGCTTTCGTACACTAATAGATCCAATTTTTCACTAATTTGAATTTTTCTTCCTTTCAAACATTTCGTAGTGTTTCGTGTTCGTGTCCGTTGTTTAATCATGTATTATTTCGCTGGTATGTCAGCACTTTCGCTTGATTGAATAGAGAGCATGTATCTGACATTACAATCTAGTTTTTTTGTGGCTCGAATCTTTGTTCCATCACTAGTACAATAACGGCATATTGGCAAATGAGTAATGATCTGACCCTCTCAGTTGTACATGCTCTCTCGCGCTGCCTGATCGATGAGAGAGCATGTAGAATGAGGAGAGTCTGATCGTTACTCGGCGTTTACAAATATTTGGCCTCGCAACGAAAGTTACACTTTCAAGATTTCGTGCAGAAATGGATTCTTTTTTCTTCATTTTGTCACTTTTTCCTACCTTCACATCTTTCATCGCTTTCCCTGCTCATATTTCCTCGTATATTTTGTCGCTATTTTGTAAGAACTGTTACTTGTTTGGGGAGAACCGCGTTTCTCTCTTCTTTTATCTCATCTATGTTACCTGTTGATAAGTGTTTGTCATCGAAGCAATTAGCATGTTGATCAACAAGATAGTCACCAGGAGCATATATATTACGAACATCAACTGAATATTTAAGTAACTTTTTTCCTTAATTATACAGTTTTCCTTATAATGCCTCGTCACCTTTCCAAGCTCTGTTAGTTCGCAGTCTTCAAGTTGTTCGAAGAAAGTGGCGAATTCAGTGAGAGACATGATGAACCTGGGGTAGTTTTCTGTGATTTCGTGTGTTTATATTTCCTTCGAACATGCGAACGTAGCTTTCTGGGACATTTCTCATTATTGATTCCTTCTGTTCATCTTTCGGTCCCTCACGTTTGTACCCGAGGAAGATGATGTAGAAGGCTGAAATTGGGGAATGTTTAATGATTCTTTTCTATGTCACCAAGCCTTGGGAAAATCCGATCACGATGACCAAGTATATGAGGAGAAATCGAATGAGATCTCGTAGAATAATTTTGTATAACATCAATACAAATGGCCCGACGGATTTGAATCCTCTGAAGTTTAAGTAGTTTTGTATTGAAAGATAATATTTCGAACCTGCAGAAGAATAAGAATTTGATTGCGGTGAGTTGGACGATGATAATCCACACGATGTCCTCTATTTCGTCGAAGCAGAATAAGCGAAAAGTGAAGTTGAAGACAGTTAAGGCACACGATATGAGGAAAATTACTTTTGCTGGGAAGCCCGACTGACGTGTTCTCTAACGTTGGTGCATCAGACATTAATGTATACCAGAGACAAGAAGTACATATTCCATCCCACATTTCGAATGTGCGAGTGTAGTTGATAGACGTAGAGTGCTGCTCCTATGGTAGAGACGAGGTTGAGGATGTGATAGGTCTAGAATTTTTATTTGTTTGAAAAAAATTAGTCGGTGTATAGAGTTTCATATTTCTCACATATGTCTTTGGCGAGAGTTCACTCCAGTGTATCTGCCCAAGTTCGAGTAGGCATATCAGGTCATTATTCACTTCATTTCTCTCAAATGGTGTTGGTCGCAGCATGAAGCATACCATGATACTAAGAAAATAGAGTACAAACCAGAAGAATTGTTTGTATAATCTGGAATATATATTCTTTCTCTTCTAGAGTCACACCGAATTCGTACGTTTTCCTCCCATAAGTCGTCCATTTCCTCTGAACCAGTTTCTCCAGTAGGTCTGGTAACAGTAGTAGATGATTGTCTGATTCGCCATACCTATCAAATATGCTTATTTGTTTTATTTTAAAAAAATAGGCTCACACTGCCAGTGCAAGTGCTGAATTACGATTGATTTTTCCCTTTCCCGGATGAATCGAGTCAATGTGTTCAAGGGGGTAGAGCGCTTGCTGCAAGAAATATATCTAGTTGGAAGATAATGATGGTATGCCGTACCCTAACTCTTCCGTAGGTCCAGTCAACTACTCGTTCTTCCTCGGTAATGAACTCCATCATCTGAATCTTTAAAAAAATATTCATTAGATTTTTTGTGACACTGACCGTCTTCTTTGCCATGTATGCAGACAGAGTCAAAGGAGTCAGTTTCTGTCTATTCTGAATATGAAGATTGGCTCCGAGCGAAAGAGCAAGTTTGAACATGAGCTGAACTTATTTCTTTGATGATACCGATAAGGATGTTTTATACCGTATTTTCTCGTATTGTGCAGATGTGAAGGACTGTGTTCCCGTTACTATCTTGTGCATTCAGATCGGCGCCTTGTGCGACCAACATGCGAAAGCATTCAACTTGAGATAGACAAGCAGCGAATGCAAGTGGGAATTCTCCCCAGTAGAGATGCCTGAGATCGAAGGCAATGAACCTTTCAAAATTGTCGTGATTACCCAGGATATGCTGTTTTCTTGTTTAGAATACAGTGTTCCTCAGTCACTGAGTCAGTTCGTGACGATTTCTGATCATCGCATGTGAAGAAATTTCCGGTACATCTATTTATCACAGAAATTCCAATGTTGTTAATGCTTCAAACCTTGCGTTCACATCAGATCCGCATTTTAACAGGAATCGGACAATCTCTGGATCTTCCGACACTATTCCCATGTGTAAGGCGGTTTCTCCTGACATCATCAATGCGATTCATATCGCATGTAAAGTTACCGTAATATTCATCATTAATGTAGAAATCATTGATGGTTTTCGGGAAGATGTAAATCAGCCGTTCAGATAGGAGTTTCATATGTTTGGGAAGTCCAGATAGGAAGCATACATGTAGAATAGTTTCTCCCACTGCTCCTCTGAATGTGACATGATCATATAGACGTCATCTATTTATTTGGAACCGCATATCGACGTTCCAACAGACATATTTATTGAGTGGTGATGGCGGCAGAATTCCCCCTGTTCTCTCAGCATGTCTTTGTGCAAGTACCTTGAGATCTCTGCATTTTCACATAAGATGACATCGTGACCAACCTTATCAAGACTGATCAGTTCTCCTTGCCCATCATTGTAGAGAAATGGGGTGACTTTCTGAAATTTTATGATTGTCTACCTACGCAATCTTTCTGCTGTCACTTCAAGAATCGCCGCATCCAATGATTCGTTCTTTCCGCTTTTACACGCTTCCTTTGCCAAATCTGCCAGAATTCCATTCCCACTCATATCTGCCAGTTTGTACATGGCATTGCTCTGATTGTTTACCTGAATGATGTTGTCAGTAACCTATCACTATCAATCGATCACCTGAGCCTTGATGCCAGCTGTCACAGTACTCGAAGCAATTCCCATGATGGAGAGAGAATCGACTTGCTTTATTCGTGTGGACTACTTGTTTCCACTCGACTTGATCTACCTCGACTTAGAGACCAGCCCCCACCCCATTTCCGGAATATATGTGAAATTTCTCCTAGACTTAGGCATTAATATTGCTGGAAGTGTTGATGAAAGGGAACCGATTCCGCTTGCTTATGGGGTGTGTCGACATGAAACCCTTTGAATGAATCATAGTCAGGATGATTCTTTCCTTGTATACACGTGATAAGAAGAGGAAGACAGGAGGGGAGAGGAGAGACAGCTATCGATCACACTCTTCCCTCGTCACAGACGTCTAATGGTATGAATTGTGCGTATTTCAACTAGATGTCAACTAAATGTGATTTATATTTTGTAATTGTTTGCCGTCTGTATTTGATCATAATACTCCTTTGAAGGGTACACTAAACGGCCTGGAGAGGTCGTATGACCAAGATCCATACATCTCACCCCAGTCCACGTATGGCTACGCGAGACATCTGGGTTCCGTCGATCGATCGAGCTATGTTTTGCCGAGGTAGCCCTTTTGAATCCACTTAATATTTCTTGTTTATTCTTGGTATGTTCGTTCGTATCTGTTGATATGTTTCAGAATTCGAATTCCGGATGAGATGAGAACGGACGGGACTGTAGTAAGACAGAATGATGATATCACTCTGTCTCCCATCTCCTTCCACATTCCTCGCATTAACTCGGGGGAGAATTACAGTCCACAATATGCGCCCAGAGGTATCGTCACTTACTCGCATCTGACTCACGAATATTCATCTTTCTAGTCCTTGTCAATCTGCCTCCCGTGCCTCCTTCGGTGGTCGACGTCGATGAATATTATGGGAAGCAAGACTTCTTGCCTCAAGGAGGTTAGTTGCGTAAGAATTATTTTCACGGAGGAGTCACGATCCTCACTATCCTTTTTTCTATGACTTTCTTTTTAAAAAAAATAATTTGTTAGTTATCGAATTAGACAAGCACGTAACCGACGGAGGTGCCAAATTGCACATGTGCAACTTGGCACCTCCGTCGGTTAGTTATCCGACGGAGGTGCCAAATTGCACATTTTTAAAACTCCCGCTCTTACAGTAACCTCACAATTTCCAGTAAAGAACCGGTCTAGAAATCGTCTTGTAAGCAAACTCTCGATTTCTAGTATTCTTTAAAATTATTTTGCCCTGTGTGCGTTTCGATAATCGACATGTTTAATGCAACGCTGATTTCCTTCATTAATAATTACTTCCTTCACCATTAAAATTGGCGAATTTCGATCTCAGAGTTATTTCAATGAATCATTTCATACAAGCCATTTCAAATCAAAATTTAAGTGCTAATAATATGGTTATCAAGGTACATATTTGATAAGCGCATTTAAAACAGCCTAAGCTGCGTAGAGACTAAGCGAACTGCCCTTTTCATAAGGGGCATTAAAGAAGAATGCTCACGGCCAATCACAGTTAGCACCGAAAAAATTAAATATAACGTGCACGTCATTTCAAATTGCAATGGCGAATGCTAATTATATGGTTATAAAGGTACATATTCTATAAACGCATTTAATACAGCCTAAGCTGCGTAGAGACTAAGCGAAATGCCCTTTTCATAAGGGGCATTAAAGAAGAATGCTTACGGCCAATCAGTTATTACCGAAACGCATATGTGTTACGAAATCTATTTCATGGCCGCCTATTTTCAAATTTTCTATATTTAATTAGCTGACGCTTCGTATGTATTAGCAAAGTTTGCTGGGATTAATTCACTGCCTTTCATACATTGTTATTTCGTAAACTAATCTAGATAATAAGCCTACTAAAACACGTGTCGGGTTCTGCAGCCTTCAAAAAATGCCATTATTTGACGATCGGATTCACCTTGCTCCAGAGCACCAACATATCCTACCTGTGTAATATATGTTAGCTGCACACCATGTCAAGCGGGGGAAGAATGCTCATTTGCGTGGCGCGAGATTTCCTCTGCGTCTCTGCCCTAATCCGATTAGCATGTCTGGTGCGGCGGGAGGGGTGATCAGACGACAGTGAGCGATTCTTTGAAACACAAATGAACGTTGTGGAACGTACACATTTCAACCGGATGTAGCTTTTCAACCAGAAAAGGTATTGAGATGAAATTTTTAGGTGATGTAGAAACACCATAGACGAATATGTTAATGATATTTAGGTTTTTTGATTTGCTGTTTTGTTACGTAGGGATGACGCAATCGCACCATTATTCTTTGGAATATCATAATGGTTTCATGTATTTTTCCAGCTCTTGGAAGTTTTAGAGCGTAGAGAATAGTTCAATGATGGAACACTGGAAAGAAAATAAAGTTGCTGCGCCTTCGCATCTTGGCCGGTCGCTAACAGATTTCTCGGCTTCTAGACAAGCTTCTAGTTCGAAGAAGACTTCGACTTCTAGTACGACCAAAGATAAAGCGGGAAGATTGCTGATGATTCAGATAAAGCGGGAATAAATGGAATTATCGGAAGTCGAATTGTCATTATTAAGAAGTGATGATGTGACATTCCAACGGTAGTATTTCAGAGACGATTATTATCCGCGAGGAAAATTTTCCGGTCATGGCACTTCGAATAATTGACATAGAATGAAACTTTATGCTAGAGAATCGTGCTCTCAGTAACATCTAGAAAACATGTTCCGGCTTTGACTTTGGCAAACGGTACTGATCCGGAACTAAAGGGGTGCGTGGAGGTTAAGCGCACTACGCTTTCAAAGGTACTGTCCAGGGGGATTTCAGTCGCCGGGTATAGTTCGGTCAAGGGGGACTTCAGTCGCCGGGTACGGTCCAGGGGTCATCGAAAAAAAGTTGCCCAGCGAACTTTTTACTGTAGGTTACGGTAGCACTTATTGATTTATTGATTTTCGTGTTTTTGAGAGGTAACTGCCTCTCCGAGGCGCCCACCCATTGGGAAAGGGGAATTGGTAGTCGTCACTAGAGATAAATAGGTCTGGTACAACGCACTCCGGACTGAATCTGTAACACGCTGTAACTCTCCCGCGAGCCCAGCTCGAGGACGAGACCTACCTTTGCCTTTTCAGCCAAGATGCGAAGGCGCATCTATCATCATGGCAACTAGAAAAATGTTCTGGCTAAGTACATATCTAAATTATATTCGAGACTGATTTATTGACTTCGAAATATTTTGGTAAAAATTATAAACTTCGATAACCCCGTGAAAACATTCAAAATCCTTTTTTTCCCGCACGCGGGAGCTATCAACTAAGTTGATGATGACGATATGGAGATGGCAATATAACAATTAGTTAGAGAAAGCATTTGCCCACAAAATGCTCGAGGCCGATTTTTTGATTTCCCCCTAATTATTTTATTAAAAATTCAGAAAGCTTGAAAACCCCGCGAAAACAGCTAAAAACGTCTGTTTTCCGCACGCTGGAGCTATTAACTCCGTGGAGTTGGAAGATATGGAAATAAGAATTTTACTAGCAGATAGAGAAAGCATTTCCTCACAAAATGCTCAGGGCCGATTTTTCGATTTCGTTCTTATTTTCGAGCAATTATTTGAATAGTAACATACATTCTTGATATGAGGAATAAGAAAATTCTCTCTATCATTCTTCTATCTGAGTCATTTAACGTAGTTTTCGGATATGACATGGGGAAACACATTCTCTACCGAATACCGTTTTCACGTTGTGTCTAGCTGCTCTCATTTCTGAGCTATGAGCTTGCAACTGAATCTCAGAAATCCGACATGTAAATTAGCATCGATTTACTCTCGCCGCTCTCGCCGCTCGCTAATCCCCCAGAGACTCGCGCCACGCAAATGAGCATTCTTCCCCCGCTTGACATGGTGTGAGCTGCAAATACGAAAGAACTCCAGAAAATGAATATATTTGATAAGCTGCTCCTAGGAAGCTACAACAGAAATGGGCAACTTCAAAATATAACGAGAAAAACGGCCATGAAACAGCTAAATGCTCTTTGTTCATAGAATAGCGGCCGTTTCAAGCGAGCTAACCCCAGACGCAACTCGATTCTTATATATATTCTCACTTGAGCAACGGGAAGTGCGTAGTGGCAAACACGTAAAATTGTGTATTTTCTGGACTGTAAAAATTATAAATGCAAATAAATATACCGAGTGATCAACATTTGAATTATCAATGTACGTAATGCGGCGTAGAGTTGCGCGGATAGTGCATTTAATTAACTGCAACACAAAATAAAAATTATAAAAAAATTTTAAAAATAAAAGAAAGCTTTGAAAAAACAAGAACACTAAAGAAAATACACTAGTAACTGACAAGGGTATACCCGCACAACCATTCCAAACACGGGTCTTTACTGGAAATGGTGAGAGCGGGAGTTCAAAAAAAAGTGCAATTTGGCACCTTCGTCGGATAACTAACCGACGGAGGTGCCAAGTTGCACATGTGCAATTTGGCACCTCCGTCGGTTACGTGCTGCTTCGAATTAGTCATTTAGAAGCCCCGAAAAATATGTCCAAGATTTCACTTCTACTCATAGGTCAAATGGGTTTTTCGCAAGTTCGCAATTAGCATAGGGCGGGGGATGTAAATGGAGGCCTTCATGTGTCTGTCCTGCACTCTCTCGCTACGTTAATCCGGTTTACATGCAAAGTGCAGAAGTGCCTATCTTCGCACGCGAAGACCTATTTGACCCATGCTTCTACTTTCTCTTATGTTTCACTTTGAAGAAAGTAATGTCAATTTGAAAGCCGCCGCTGCCGTATTATCTCCATCTTATATTATCAGCTATTTCAGCTATACTAGCGGATTCTCATTTGGTGCCAGCAGCAGTTGGCAATTTGCAAGAGAAGGCACTCAATGAGAATACTGCACTATCGTTCCAGGTACAGGAATTTGTTTTGTGAAAAGAGTTTAGAATGTGTACATTTTCAGACGATTCTCTTCGCTCTCCTCCGCTATCCCGCTCTCATCTGTGTATTCTTCGCCGCGAGTTCGTTATGGGGAAGAGGGAAAGATGTCAGTTCACTATCTATCAATCTTCTCATAAATCAGATGTTGAATAAGAGCACGACTGACAGCACAAAATATCAAGTATAATTTCATAGTTATAATATACATATATTTTGAGGTGAAGAAGGTAAATGAAGAGTGGTCGATGTCTCTTGCTTCTTTCAGCAGTGGATCTGCCATCCTTCTCCTTTCTCTGCTCCTTCTCTCCGACCACAGAAATTGCTATCTGAGAGCAAAGATTCTGGTTAGTCAAATCCTTGATTGTTATTTTGTGTCGGAGTATTCCCTGATTTTAACTACTTTTGACCTATTACTGAATGGGTAAACAGAGGTGATGAAAATATAGACTGCGACAGTGTGAGGGACCCTGCAAATGACATCTTGTTTTTATGTGAACATTTGTTTTCATGGTGTATTTCATCTTGTGATACAATAGCGTTGAAAAAGTTTCCGAATATAGTAATGGTTGGTTGCAGGCCTGGTCTCGTCATGCTCTTTGCATGGCTGGCGTGGGAGGAGCAGTGGTTACCATTGTATTCGCTGCTCTTTCGATTTCACCACTACAGAATGTCAAGACGGACACTTGCACAGGTAATTCAATTTCATGAAAACACCCTTAGAAAGAAGGAAGTAGAGCGATGAAGTGAGTTCAGCATGTTTTGTATCACTTCCATATCACTCGTTTATCGCTCCCATTCTCCAATGATCATTTTGCTCACTCTCTTTCTATCTCTCCATCTCTCGGCACAGAATGATCTCGATGTGTCCCCACTCTCGTCTCGATTACTTTGATGGTCAGATAGGAGAAGGGGAGAGGGAATAGACAGACAGAGCTGTTATTGTCGAAGAGTGGGAAGGGGCAGGGGAAGGCCGAGAACTCACGTGTTATGTACCATCTCTGCAGTGTTTTCGCGCACTCTCAGTGCAATTGAAGCTCGTATCTTTGAGAAGGAAGTTGATCAAGAGAAAAAAAGCGCGTTCACATTCAATTTCCCAACAAATTCGGGCCACTTATTGATGAAAACTTACGTCTATTTGAAAACAGCTTGAAAGTGTATGGAAATGGGGGAGGAAAAAGATACGATTTATCGCCCAGAGATGTTGGATTTCATGCACTTTGGGGATAGTTGTAATGGTACGAAAATCACGCGTACGTTTTTCGTTGAAAATTATGTTAGTTCATTGAAAGAGGTTGGCAAAAATGAGCTGAGAATGTGTTGAAAGCTGCGTATTTGCGTATAGTAAATAGACTATTTCAGACTGCCTTTCTGCATCGGAACGGATGATTGGACTAGCAGTTATGATAGGAGCAAGTTCACTCATTCTGATGCTTGCACTATTCGCTCTCGTGATGGGATGTGTTGGTTAGTGATCTACTTCATACACGATTCATTCCGGAAGCAAAAAAATGTTGTTTTGATCGTATTTCGCCACCAGCAATGTGATCAGCGTGGGCTTCACTAACTTTTGCAAGTAGTAATAGACATCCTCGAGATCAGATTGTTGATGGGTAGGCAATCGAGCGAGTGAGATGAGAAGAGGAGGGGAAGGGAGGGGGATGGAGGAATGAGCATGTGTCGACTGAGACGATGCGTGCTATAGTGAAAGAGTGATTGTTCTCTGAGCGATGAGCACTCAAAGTACTCTCCATTCCAGGTGTATATCAGATGAAATGGCTACTCGAACACGAGAAAGCCTCTCGCATTGCCCTTGAGAGAGCCGCTCACACCAACGAAGATGTATTTCACTTCTAGTTTACACACTTTGCCGAATCGATTTGTTTTTTGATCATCTCTTCATCATTTCTGCCTTCCCACACTCCTATTGTATCTTCTCACAATTTTGCCCTCACTATGAATTGGACATCGCTAGTTCTTCATTTGTCAATGACATTATCGAAGGAGGAAGAGAGAGAGGGAGAAGGGGTCACCACGTGTGTCTCCTAGTCTCTTCTTTCCTCCCCCAGTCCCTTCTTATCCATTCTCAAACTATTGATAAAGATTTTGGCAGTTTCAGTGCCATTCCATCGTCTTTGTCGATACAAGTCACCATATATCTTCCCTCACGGGTACCGTTATAGCCTTCGTTTCCATAGTGAATTCGCATTCATATTTTTTTTCATGTGGTTTCTCTGTTCTCTGGAAGATGGCTAATTGCGAAAGCGCCACGAGTCTCTCCCTTTTCCTTCTCTCCCTTCTGCCCCTTCTCTCTCTCTCTCTCTCTCTCTCTCTCTCTCTCTCTCTCTTCTCTTTTTCTCTCCATTGCTCTTCTTCTCTCCGCCTTCTGGCTGTCGACCCTCACGTGTTTGTGAGAGTTGGCGCTCAAAAAGAAGCGAGGAAGGGCATTCCTTCCCCTTCTCTCCTCCATTCCTTCCACTTCCATCTCTTGTCTCCTCAGATGAATCCCTTCTCTCCCTCTCTTCCTCTCTTCTTCTTTGATCGCTCTTCTCTTGTTGACCATTTTCACCATGTCTCTATCTCTCACTCAATCCTTACTCTCTTCTTCTCTCCCCCCTCTCCCTCATGTTTTCCATCTCCTTCTTCGTGTTGACCATGCCTGCACGTGAGGCCCGACCCCCTTCTGACTGCCGCTATAAATACCCCCGTTGCTGTCGTCTTGCATTCTCAACCGCGTGATCCGCAGTCGCTCCTACCGTATACTTCTTACTACCGTAACCTCAACTCGCTTCAGAATGAGCAATCCATCTACCGTAAGTGAACTTGTCAGTGCGGGAATCTCTGCTATTGTCCCCCCGATTCACGGAGATTCGGTTGGGACATTGTATTATCGTTTTATCTGTACTGAGATATCTATCTATTGACTAATTTCTTATTCAGATCCGTCCCGATTTCGATACTGATGTGCTGTGGAAGCCTCTGGGACAGGGAAATAGAGTGAGAACGACGTCGATTGAATCAAATGAGAGTTCGGACTCGAGAAGACCTTCCATGGGAGACAATCCCGCGTGAGTACTGTAGAGGGATGCATACGGTAGATAAAAGAGATAGAGTGGAAAGGAGATGCCGAGATGAGAGTGATTTGTTTTCAGTGACGCGCCCGCCGGTGGCCGTACTCGTAGTCTCTCCATCACTGAAATGATCTTCGGTTCTCCTGGCAAAGGAGGATTCTCGTGGGGACAAGGCAATCTGGCTGCCTCCCCTTCCTGTGTTACCAAGAAGGAATCTGTGACTGAAGTGAGTACTGTAGTCCTCTACATTGATTTAGCTCGATCGATTTCGTCAATTGGAATAGAATTGAATTGATTGCAGGACGAGAGATTCAAGGAACTTCTCAAGAGGGAGTCGATGATTCTCAATGATGGTGAGTGAATCGAGGTATTACGGTAGATGACGTTGATTGATTGCAGAGGGAACGTTCTCTCGCAAGAGCTACATGAAGTAGACCCTCGTAGATCTCTGCAACTCCACGACAGTCCACCAATAATTGTTGCAATAGTTGTGATAGTCTTGTTGTGTTCTCGTTCTAATCCATCATTGGCTCTATTTGTACATATTATTTTCGACCCTTACCATCTGTAAATATATTCTTGACTTCATCATGATCAATCGAGTTTCTTTTTGTCTGACTAGTTTCGTCTCGCCCCCCCCCCTCATTCAAACGGTTTCGTCACATCATCCAAACGGCTCTCAACCATACAATTGTGTACATTTAAAAGCTCCCGCCCGTAACAGTTTACTAGTAGTATTTTCTCCTCTAAATTCTGATTTATTATTCCGTCGATAAAAGTATTATTCCGGGATAGTGTAAGATCTCCAAATCAAATGCTGTTGATATATACTGCTCTACTATATCTTCTTCATGAGAGCTGCCAATCGATAATTTTACGGCTTCAACATGATTACAAATGAGCAAATCGTTAAATGCATAGATCAAATGGAATTTTCCCTAGGTATTTCGTGCAGAAATGTCTAAAATCGCGTGCCGAAGTTGATGCCCAATTTTCTATATATTTGTCAAAAAGAGTTTGCATGAATCACTCAAAATTTTCCTTTACCGATGTGGCCTGGACGCCATGCATGCAGAAGTGTCTATCCTCGTTAGCGAGAACCTATTTGACCTATTGTTAAATATTAATGAACAGATATGTACGTTTTTTCCAGACAATTCACGTGTTTGGCATATTTGCTCGCAGTTTCAGACTTTCTTAGGATTACTGTAAGATAAATCATCAAACTGCGAGGAGTCGTAATTTTTGCCATTTTTAAAAGTGCACTTTTTGTTATTCCGTTTATTTCATTTGTTTGATTGAGTGCCACCTACTTTCTTCACTGATTTGAAAATTTCAGGTTTTATTACATCCCTTGAGGGATCGAAGCACGTCAAACTGGTAAGAATAACGTTGTGTTAAGTCATCAAAATACTTTCAATTTCAGTCGGCCCTATTCAACTTCCAAAGTCTCATCACCGTCATCCTTCTTCTCATTTGCACTTGCGCCTACGTCCGCAATTTTCTCCCCAAGCTCATTGACAGGAACAAGGAGGGGTGGGTCAACCGGTTGTGAGGTTGTAGCTGAACAATGATCTACAAGTTCTTAACTGCAATATAAACATTCCACCTGACGTTGTGATATGTATACTGCGCCTAATTATTGATATTCAGTCTCCTCGGTATCTTCTGGAAGCTCGCTCGTATCGGAGAGCGTCTTTCTCCTTGGGTGGCTCTTTCCTGCGTCTGTATGGCAGTAGTTGTTCTCTTCTTCTGATTCCATAATGTCCACTTCCAATCTTCTTTCTTCCACGATTCCTTCCTCCACCACCCCCTCTTCTTCCGTTCCTCGACGAAATGGCCATTCCAACAGAGGAGGCGGCAGAATTAACACAAGTACGACATCATAATCAGTTCCAGTTTGGTGAATCATTGTTTCTCAAGCAACGCTTGCTCATACATCACTTTATGTTTTGTTGGACTAGATGGTACACAACATTACTTTCAGATGACTTCGAAATTCGGCGACGAGTCTCAAACAAACCGAAGCTTGCTCCCAATCACTTCTACATTTCCAGGTGAGCTCTTGCATTCTTTTTATTTTTGATAGCATATTTTTCTCTTGACATTAAAATGGAATGTTACTAAACGGAATGTGAAAATGGATGAGAAAAGTGTTACAGTTAGTTTCGCTCAAATATTATTCGTCTCAATTTTGTATTGTTCGTGGATGTGATCAATCGATTTCAGTAAGCTGAATCCACAGCGTGAGGCCGATCGAATTGAGAACTTGCTGAGAAACGAGATGAGAGAGGTTAGCCAATAAATTACTTATGCAAAGTGCCGATTAATTTATATTAGTATAGTTAAATCAGAGTATTAAATGTTTTACTTCTCAAGACTCCGAGTAGCTAGCGCATTTACTAATACCTTCACTTTGTTCAATGATCTCTATAATTCATTATTGATTGGTTATATTGTAGGTGCACATTCATGGAATGGGTGTGAGTATCGTGAAGGCGATGTCAGTCGTCGCTCGAATTGAACAGAAGATGGTTGGATCAATGAAGAAGAGTCTTCGAACGAGTACAGTTACAGTGAAGGACGATCTATTCCCTCTCTCTGATGAAGCTGAGTTATCGACTAGAGCGAGACCCTTATCTGCCATCCATTTCACACTAACTCGACTCAGCCCTCTATAGATTCTCCTCACTCTCTTCAGTATTTATGTATGTTATGGTATTCTGTGTGTTTTCTGTTCTCGTTCTTTTCTGGTTTGGGATTTACGTTGATGGATTATTGTGATAAATGGATTTGGGTATACATATGTTGAAAGAATATGGTTTTTATCCATGCTGATATCTGAACAAGCTTCGCTACCACTAATATTCCACAAACAGGCATGGGTATAGGAAATCGGAGTGGTTTGTTGCTGTTGTTCACTCCGATCAGTAGATCATTCTCTACTCTTCCAAATTCAACCCGCGTGGCTGTAGTTGGAAGTGGACCCTCTGGTGAGTAAACCATATTAAATCATAGATTATTAAATCGCACAGTCATCAGGGTTCCTTCTGTATTTTCGAAAAATCTTAGTCAATGTTCATGCAAAGGTTTAAAATGTGACAACTTAAGATTTGGGGAGTTGGTAAATGCTGGGGGCACTATGTATTTGAGTGAAAGAGGAGTTGGAGCGTTCTTCAAAAAAAAAATGTCCATAATTTGCTGCCCATGTATGATTTAAATGATGTGCATTTATTTATTTCTTTCTTTGAGGTCTCTTTGCTGTTTCTTCTCTTCTCCGTCGATTTCCTTTTCTCTCCATTGATGTAATCGAAGCAGCTCCCGTTCCATTCGGTCTCGTCAGATATGGAGTAGCCCCTGATCATCAAGATGTACGGTAACAGATCAGATAAATAGTAAAGGTTTAGGAAAAAACAACGATGTGCAGAAAATGACCTAGTATAGTGCCGAAGTAAACATGAGAGATTTTTTAATGATCTCATTTTTCTTCTAAATTAGAATATTATTGATACGTACGATCTACCACTTTGAGCGGTCATATCTCAACCAATTCCTATTTTTTTCTCCAATCTGCAAAAGTGTTATTGATCTACATTTTGCTCACTTTGCTGCTGGTTTTTAAAAGAACTGGCAATGTAAAAGTATTTTTTTAAAGATTGAGCGTTTACAGTAGCGCCGGAAAGTATTGGCGCGTTTTTTCGTCCTGGTGTAACTTTTTGAAGCATAAGAGGAATCAAGCTGAATTTTTTACTGAAAATAGGGAATCTATCAGTGAACACGTTTCTGATATTAACATTTCATAATGATACCGCAAAATTACGTAGTGATGACGCAACCGAACAACACTTGCTTGAAAAATTATTATTCCTTGGACAAAAATGTTGAGGTTACAAACTTTTCGGAGCATGGAGATATTGCAGTATGCTACCCAGAAAAAAAGTTTCAAGTTGCTGCGATTTTTCTCCTTTGCAGCATACTTGCTACAATATCAAGGCTACAAACTCATAACTCGGCTCCCAGATAAGCTAGAGACCCGTTCTGGTGCTCAACATGATCCTTATGATGAGCCCAGACATCTCTGAAAATTTGGTGAAGATTGCTCATCATTTTCCCTCAGGGCACAAAAAAGTCACTTTTTCAAATAACCTGACTGCCCACGTACATATCAAAGGGTGAAATAGCTAAAATTGTGGTTCTTGTGCAGGAACGACCCAAATCCATCCAAGAATAGATTCCCAACTTTTTGTGAAAGCAGTATTTTTTTCCTGCTTGCCGCGATCCCATCCCTGGCGCCCAGGTTTCCGAAAACGAGAGATTCTGTGGAGAGGGAGGGGGCGGGGCGAGCGTATGCAAAGAGAGAACGGGCATTTTGGAAACCTGGGCGCGCCAGGGATGGGATCGCAGCAAGCAGGAAAAAATGCTTCTGCCACAAAAAGTTGGGAATCTATTCTTGGATGGATTTGGGTCGTTCCTGCACAAGAACCACAATTTTAGCTATTTCACCCTTGGATATGTACGTGGGCAAAGTCAGGTTATGTGAAAAAGTGACTTTTTTGTGCCCTGGGGGAAATGATGAGCTATCTTCACCGAATTTTCAGAGATGTCTGGGCTCATCATAAGGATCATTTTGCGCACCAGAACAGGTCTCTAGCTTATCTGGGAGCCGAGTTATGAGTTTGTAGCCTTGATATTGCAGCAAGTATGCTGCAAAGGAGAAAAATCGCAGCAACTTGAAACTTTTTCTCTGGGTAGCCTACTGCACTGTCTCCATGCTCCGAAAAGTTTGTAACCTCAAAATTTTTGTCCAAGGAATAATATTTTTTCAAGCAAGTGTTGTTCGGTTGCGTCATCACTACGTAATTTAACGGTACCATTATGAAATGTCAATATCAGCAACGTGTCCCCTGATAGATTCTCTACTTATAGTAAAAATTTCAACTTGATTCCTCTTATGTTTCAAAAATTACACCAAGACGAAAAAACGCGCCAATACTTTCCGGCGCTACTGTACTTTCCGATTGAAACGCAAAAAGTCCATTTTTCAAACGTTTTTATCTAAATTAATTATATATTTTTATTACCGTGCTTAGTGCGCTAAACAAGTAATGACCGGTACATGAATAACTTTTTAAAATCATATTTTTTTAAATCGTAAAAAATATTGGATTTTTGGCATTCAAATTGAAAATGAAATCTCTAAAATATAAATCACATGATTGCTGTGTCAGAAAGAAAACCCGAATTTATAATGATCACCTCTTGGGACGATGAGGGCCATTTTGAGCTAAACAATTATCAAAAACGTATTCAAGTGCGCGATAAAATCGAAGTCCGATTTTTCTGCAATCATACATTTTCATTGATCGAAATTTCCAGTGTGACCGGTTTATATATTTTCAAAATCTGATTTCAAGACTCGAAAGTTTCGAGTCGAAACAGATCTAAAAATGTGCGGGGGGCCAATTTTAGTTTTTTTTAGGTTTACTTTTTTTGCAATCACTTTTTCCACACCTTCTCAGAACATCTGTTATACCCGAAATCGATAACGTTGTGACGGTGTGGCTAGCGATTGCATATTGAGTTAGTCCTACTCAGGTGAAGAACTGCATTCACTCATTCGAGAAGATGTTTTCCACTCATCCCGATCGATTATCTCTCTATTGTAATCTGAGAGTGGGCAACGGACCAAAAGAGGTACGGTGTCATATAATATTAATTGATCTCACCATTTACACGTTGAGATCTCTCTGAGCGATCTTCGTTCTCGATATTCTGCCATTCTCTTAGCATACGGAGCCAGTAGAGCAAGGAAAGTGAATATTCCCGGATCCGATTCCATCAATGGTATTGACTGTATGCGATGGTATGTCTGTATATAGTTATTGCAGTATTGAGTGGATCTCAAGTAGTTGGTTGGTACTCTGGATATCCCTCCTCTTCTCCTCCTCTTCTCGATCATCCTTCTGCTGTTGTCATTGGCAATGGAAATGTGTCTCTCGACTGTGCGAGAGTTCTCGCTTCTCCAGCTAGATTGGAACATACTGTGAGTGAAATGAATGAATGAAGGGATGAGAGTAGAATGGCGATGTTGAAGGATATTCCCGACTCGGCACTTGAGATGATCAGACAGAGTAAAGTGAAGAATATATCGATTGTTGGAAGGAGAGGACCAGGAGATGTGAGTGATCTACCATCATAAAGAGTGCCATTCCACCTCTTTCAGGTCTCATTCACAATCAAGGAATTGAGGGAGCAATTCAGATTAGAAGGATGGAATTCAGGAGTTGAAATGGAGAAAAATGATGAAGAGAAATTGAGAGATGGACTGATGAAGATGGAAAGGCCTAAGAAGAGATTGATGCAGGTAAACGAGAGATTTGTGAGAAAAGGGCAGGGATACTGTAGTCAATGGCAGGGGTACGATATTGATTGGTGTATCTTCAGGTTCTCCTCGATAACATTCGAGTACCAGAGGGAGAGAAAAAATGCTCGTTCCTATTTAGAAGAATTCCGAAAGAGATCAAATCAGATGAGAGAGGAAGAGTGAGAGCAGTCGTCTTTGAGAGATCTGATGGATCTCTCGAAGAGGTCAGTCACATCAATCATTGAGTACATAGGCATGATGCAATACTATAATCATAGGTCGACAAAGTTTGAACGGTTATATCAAAAATGTCGGTAGGGGTTTTCAAAACTTAAACTTCGTGTTTTTTTAACGTAACTGTCGACCTATGATCATAATAGAATATGTATAATATATATATTCCAATGAATATAATTAGGGACCACCATCCTGGAGAGCCGTAAGGCAGAGCCAGCGTTTACCCTAAAAGACTTGTGAGACAGGCCGAAATTATCGTGCACCTTCGCGCGACACATTGCGCAAGAGAAGGGTAGTTTATGTACGAAAAGTTGCAATAGGTTAGCAAGGACGGAGATTCGAACCCATAGGGTACGGGTGAAATACTGGATTACTTACCAATAGTGCACAGAAGGAGATGGTGAGAGATCACAATCATTGCTACTCCTACCCTAGCAGCCTTTACACTCCCTCCGTTGAGGAACAGTTCATTTTTCTTTAATAACTACTGCCTTTTTGGATAGCCGCGCCTAATTTCTTGTCAATATTGTTCACAAATAGTAAGGCTGTAGTTTGTATGATTTCAATGCCAATTTGTTCATGCGCGCGCTTGTAATATCGATTTTTCCGATCACACACTGCACTTTGTCACGTTTGACCTCCGGCCACAGTTGAAGTTGTGGATGGCCGCGCCTACTTTGTTCTATTTATTGATTAGTGATACTAAAGCAACTTCCCATCTAATTTTTACGGAAATCTATTCATGCGCACGCTGACTGCACTCTAATTTGTTATAAAGTCATGCGGATCGCCATGTCTAATCGTCCATAGTTGACGTTGTCGTGGATGGCTGCACATATTTCCATCTCAGGTTGGACAAGCAATGGTTTATGCATATCCCATAGTAAATGGGCTGTTTTTGTTCATGTGCGCGCTCACTACAGCGAAGTGCACATCATAATTAGCTTATTGACGTATTTGACATCTGATAACTGACGTTGTTCTGGACGGTCGCGCCTAATCTCTTTTCATCATGATCAAGGGTAGTAAGAATATGTCTCATACAATTTTGACGGCAATCTGTTCATGCGCGCGCTTGCTGTATGCGTTTGAATTTCTTTTTCATTATCAATAGTGAAGCATGCTTTGAAGGTTTTCTATATCAAATCCAGTGCTCTTTTTGAGTGGGAAGTGTTCCACGATTAATACGTTTTTGTTAGTAGCAAATTAGCACAACTTTGAGATAGATAAATGCAATTATAAGAGCGACATCCGGAAAATAATCGTGGACACCGGCAGAAGTGTGAGGACCTGAGCCGGAGATTAATATGTATTTACCGGACACGGTTGTCTCTTTTCTTGAGGGGGCGGGGTTTCTATTTTTGTTAATTATTTCAAGTATTTTTAAATTATATTTTTTCTTTATTTTCGCGCATCATACTGCACTCGATCAGAATCGAATTCAAGGCATAAATAGAACTGGCGATTTTTTCGGCGAAATAGATGGTGGTCCCTAGAATATAATTCATAAATGGGAATATACATATTCTCTTCGCAGATCGAGGCTGGTCTAGTCATTGCTTCTCTCGGATACGAAGCAGTTCTTCTCGATGGATTGCCTAAGAATGCAAAGGTATCGTAATTCACAATAATGGATCAGTATTTTATAAGATTCTGTTCTTGCCTCTTACTTTCCTTAATTCGCAATACACACATGATACTCTGGTGCACTCGGGCGTCGATAAAATATACATATACTCCAGGGCGATCTTCTCATGAAAGAGGATGGTGAAGTGTCGATGGAGGGAGAAGGAGGACGAGTTTATGCTACTGGTAAGATTATGTACTATTATAGTGTGCAATCAATCGATACTTCAATGTCCACCATCTCATTTCTCATTTGCAGGTTGGTGTACAGGCAAAGCCCGAGGAGTTATCGCTGATTCTCAAGTGAAGGCAACAATGACAGCGAATGGAATGGGAGAGAAATTGAAGGAAGGAAGAAATGATAGAGGTACGGTAGACAGAGAAGAGGAGTACGGTAGTCAGAATGGAATATTGATTGATTAATTGACAGGATTGGAAGACGTGGTGAGATCGAAGGGAATCACAACAACGGGATGGAAGGAGTGGATAGAGATGGATGGAAGAGAGAAGGAAGAAGGAGAGAAGAAGGGAAAGATTAGAGATAAGATTTTGTTCTGATTATTCACAGATTATCTATTGTATAGATTATTTGTTTTTTTCAATTGATGGTTGTATCAATGCTCAAATCAAGTCGCTATAGATTCAGGATTGTTTCTGGTTACGAGGTGTAGTTAGATCTGATCTGGTTGTATGAATAAATATTCTAAAAATAATGTTCATTCGTTTCTCATTAAGTTCTTTGATCAGTTCGTTACTGACTACAGATATCTTTATCGACGACTTCACAGACTGTGAAGTTCACAGTGGCTTTTTTTGTATGATCGCTTCCTGTTCTGTCAGATGGCTTCTCTTGAAAGTAAGCTTCTCGACGGGAAGAATGTAGGTTACTGTAGCAGTTCGGAGGGAGAAGAAGACGAGGGAGGATTCAAACAAGTCAATGATGATGATGAACACCAGGCGAGAGTTATGAAGAAGATGGGAGGAGGTGAGTGAAGGAGAGGAGGACGGGTACTGTAGGTGAAGATGGGAGAGTACTGTAACGGAATATGAGGGGAGTACTGATAGTGGGAAGAGATGAATAAGTCTATAGGTGTAGTCATTCTTCAAAATAACGATATCCATGCTTGCCATCTAATATCTAATTGACGGAGATTTTATACGGAGTTGATGTATTACAGGACATCAAACGGGTGCGAAGGGAGTGATTAAAGACTACGATGAATATCAGAGGATGAAGACACTCAAGGCAATCGAAGCAAATCGAACGAATGGAGAAAGGGCAAAGAGAGGTAGAGTGAGAGCGAGAGAGAGATACATAGATAAACGTGATGTAGTTGTACTATTGTATCAATTGCATTTGAAACCTGTTTTATATGACTACTGTAGTATATATTTGGAATAGATTCATGCCAACCAATTTGTTGATAATACTTGGCGCGGAGTCACATAGATCTTTGTTTTAAGAGAATTCCTCAAATTAACGAGAAATTTCGTCTGCCCTTTTTTTATATCTCCTCATAAATTGCGGAGAACAACAGAAATATTCACCTAAATGGAAATAACGACAAGTAAATTTTAAAAGTAAGCTTTTGTTAGATGGCAAGCATGGATTATGTTGAGGAATGATTTCATCGTCAAAGGAAGAAAGAGAAAAAGCGGCGAGAGAAGAAGAAGATGATGAAGAAACACTCGAAATGTTGAGAGAAAGAAGAATGACTGAGATGAGAAGAGCGACACAGGGAAAGATTGTTGAACTACCTGGAAAGGTGAGGAAAGACGATAGGAAAACAACGAATCCACATTTTGGGATTTTGAGGGAAACAATTGAGAAAACAAGCCTAATTTTTTTTTATCATTTTCATCACCAATTTAAAAAAAAAACCCCTACCTACATTTTCGACATTTTACTGCCCACTTTGTCGACCTATGATATTATTTATTTCCAGATGGAACTTCTGTCTACGATGGAAGATACGAATGGACTACTTGTGGTTCTTCTCTATGAGGAGGTTTCTTCTTCTTAATTCTCATAGATGATCGTCCATCCAGAAAGATACAAAACTGGCCAGATCTATACCGCTTGACGATGGAAACTGGTCATATAGGAGATTGATCTTGCTATTCCATATGCTGTACATTTCTAGATCGGGCTTGAAGCGTGAAATAGAAATGAGAATGATTAGCAAAATGACAGACCTGTGTATCTATTATCTTTCTTCCTTACTCTCTTCTCCTCCCTCTTTTCTCCCCCAATCTCTCTCTCTCTCTCTCTCTCTCTCTCTCCCTCTCTCTCCATTTCAGTCTCACGATCGTACTCCATGGGCGACTCATCTCCTTCGTCTTCTCGCTTCTTCTTTCCCTGATATTCGAGTGTGTCGAATCAAGGCAACTCTCGCTGGAATGTCTGAGAGATTTGTGAGTCGTTCTATCGTTTCCTCCCTGTCTACAGTATATAATATCAATCGATGGTAGGTCGCCAGTGGAGTGCCGGCTCTGCAAGTTTACTTCAGAGGAGAACTGGCTGCTAATCTCGTCCAACTACAGTCGCAGATCGGAGAGGTACGGTAGTCGAAGATTACTGTAGACTGACATCATATGTTTTAAGGACGCAACAATCACTCATCTCCTCGCTCTTCTTCGTAAGAATAACGTGTATTTAAGTAAGAATCGTCTTCTATTCGAAGGCGAAAGTGAGAGTGAAGATGAATATTGATTGATTGTTCCTCTCACTACCGTATCCGTCGAATATCCTAATAATTCATCGACTGTCTGTGCTAAGCTTTCAATTTCTGATCATTCTTGCATACTCATATGATCTCAGTTCATGATTCCCTAGTCATTGTAATAATTTCAACATGGTTGTAATACTTTTCCATTACATCGATAAAGCCTCTTCTGTACTTTCCGTGTTAGCTGAATATGAAAGAGTCGTGATCTCTCTCTCCCTATCTCCCTCTCCTCCCCCCTCCTCTCCTCTCAATATCTCATCATCAGAATGGAAGATGACGAATGTCTCAATCGTCCTCTGGCAGTAATCCTCGTTGCTCAAAGAGAGGGTCATTCAGAAGAGACTCTCTTCATGTATCCCTTCACTTATTGTGATCCTCCTCCTCCGTCTAAATCTTCTCTTCCTCCCAATGGTCACGGACTTTCTTCTCTTCCTTCTGCTGGAAGTTCCATTGGAAGTTTCGGAAGTGGAGCTCCCAATGGAGGAGTGTGGGCAACTAGCAGAGGAATGAATGCTACTGGATTTATGAAGTGAGGATGGCAGGGGAGAAGAGGATTAGGGTACGGACGGAAAGAAGAGTTGGGTATTTACGGTAGGAGATAAGGGGAGTAGTGAAGAGGATTAGAGTACGGACGGAAAGAAGAGTTGGGTACGGTAGGAGATAAGGGGAATAGTGAAGAGGATTAGGGTACGGACGGAAAGAAGAGTTGGGTACGGTAGGAGATAAGGGGAATAGTGAAGAGGTTAAAAGAGAGAACAATGATTGCAGGAATGCGCAACAGCGAGAGATTCATCGTCCGACGATTCACTATCCAAGACCGATGGATCACACTCAGACGACATCCATGTCGACGACTTTCGGGTGAGGGAAGGAAATGGAGGGGATTAGTGTAGTAAATGTATAGTATAGACGTAAAATCATCTTGACTCCAGTAGTATTTTTTTTTCAAACTGCAGATTGGAGGGAATAACAAATAAAAGTGAACTGGATCAATATCAGAATCTCAACTTCAATGCTTGCCTCGATTCTTTGTGTGAAAGATGCGTGTCTCGATCACGTACTCGAATTGAAGATAAACAACATTCGATTCGCTGGATATGCAAAGAGAGTAAGGAAATATTTCTATATATTCAAGGAATAGTGATAGAAATTCTTAATGATTTTGAAAGAATATACCGACTCGACTCTTCTTAATTCATTGTCGTTTGAGGTCACAGAGAAAGGATTGAATGACGTGGACGACGAAGTTGATGTATCGGAAGATTCATCGACGACTTCCAAAGATGAGAGAGCACCGAAGATGTTTGGAATAAACTTCCTCCTTCCTCCCAACATCGAACCACATGTCATCTCCACTTTCCAGGTACACACAGATTGCATGTTTTATAGGTGAATTAATAACTAATTTGTTAATCGAAAAAAATGTATTTTTCCGCATTCATTTTGTTTGCATATCGTAAAAGATAATTTTTCATCTGAGAGTCAACTTAATTTGGACTGTCAGGTCCCTTTGCCATGTAAATCGATTGCTTGTAGTGGAATGTTACTTATAGACTGCAGTAATCCAATTTTATTGCAGAGATTGTCGAAGAAACTCGCAATTGCCATCGATCAAATGCAGGCTCAGAATGGATATTTGGAGAAGCAGGTGAAAGAAAGGGAAAGATATTGATCAACTCTTTGTCGCACTATCACATCGTATTTCATGTTTGCCGTTAGTTTACCTGGCTATCTAGTATTTCTCCTCTTGTATTCGCCTTCGTAAATATATAGCTTTCGTAAATAGCATGCTAAAAATGTTATTATTGTAATTATCAGATGGCAGAAATGTCTCAAGTGATGGAAGAAGTCGAAGCTGAGGCAGATTCCATGCACACTTCTTATGCAGCGAGGAAACCATATGAGAAGATTAGGTGAGACCACATTTAATCTCTCTCTTCTATCGATCTTACATACCTAATTTTCCAACTGTAAACAACGCTATTTTAGAAATCAAACTTGTCAGGAACATTTTCAAAACTGGTCAGATCTGTATCGCACTTTGATGGAAACTGGCAAGATAGGGGTTATTCATACTAATCTGAACCTCTTGTGCATTTCTAGATTTCAATTTCTGATTAAAATTGCCAACGAAAATGTAATATCTGTTGTTATTGTCAGGGAACGAAGTGTCCTCTGTCAAACACTCGTGCGAGTCTTCGACGACGTCGTCGAGACAGGAATCGTACAGGTTTGAGTACTTTGGCACTCTATTATTTTCATTCACTTATTGTACTTTATGAAATACTAATGAACCCTGTACCATATGGATAACCACAATGATTAAGGTATGGATCGATAAATTCGTGGACGTCTCATTCTGCGTTGAATCTCGTGCTCTTCGATTTGCTTCTCTTCCTCCTCGTTCTCGTGCAGATCTCGATAGACTTATTCGATGTCTTAGACCATATCATGGACTTATACTACTCAGAGTAAGTAATCAATGAGTAGATGGCAGAGATCAAAGATCATCATCAGGATGTGTGGCCGAATGCCGATCCCAATCCATCGGTTGCCCTTCTTCTCAAGCATTGCACACCCGATAAGAGCATTGTGGATATAAGTGCGGCCACGGGAATTCCCATTCTACAGGTCAGACATTCAGATACTTTTTGCCATTTGTTTGACCAAAATACATGGTAGGCATCTTTTTAGCTCTCAATAAATCAATCAATCATTTATCATGCTAAAATTTGATTGAATTGCAGTTATATGTAATATTACAATATTATCGAAAACACAAGGGAGGAGAATTTAGACCGTCAGATGACGAAATTGATTAATCTGTGGCTATCACTAGTGATATTATAAGTTGGCTCAGAGTTATTTTCTCTATCAGGTTCTCCTCATTGTTCGTCATCTTCTCCTCTGGGCACGAGTCATAATCATCTATCCATTGGCTAACAACAATGTGTACACTTCTTCCACCTTCACCAAGTGAGACATTCTTTCCCCCCTGTTCCTAAGGACTATTATTTCGTTTGCTCACCTCCATCGATTCGGCTTGTTGCTGTATTTTTCTGACCATTTTGAATTTTCTGCTAATTAGCCAAATTTTAATTAGCTAGTTAGTTAAGTTGTGGGTTTGAAAGCCCTCGTGATTCTGATCATGAGAACACTTTGGTGGAGATATGCAGATAGGTTTAGAGCAGTTAAAAGCCTCGTTGCGGAAATGTCGCGTTGCGGAATTGTCACCCCCCCCCCATTATTTCAGAACGTATGTCTGTGTGTGTGTGTCCGTGTGTTCAAACTTTATTGCTGAATAACTCGGGAACGAAGAAAGATTTCGACACACTCTCTTCACTATCATATGCGTATCCACAAAAGTAAACTTCTAAATAAAAAATATTTAAACAAAATCCATGGCCAAGTGGCTAAAGCGCTTGCTTTCAAATCCGACCGACGCAGGTTCGACCCCCGCCGCGGGCAAACCTTTTGCCGCATTTTTCGCAAGTGTCAGAAGCTGTCCTAACCCGGTTTTGAGTACCGTGAAACACGTTTTCACCTGTTTTTTTTTAAAGCTGAAAAATCAAAATTTTCGATATTCTCCCAAATGATTCAGAGAGCGTAGGGGATCACAGGAAAAGTGTTTTGCGATGTCAGAAACGTGTTTGAACGTGTTCTAACACGTTTTAACGTGAAAAATCGAAAATTTCGAAAACTTCGAAAATTATTCAGTGAGCGTAGGGGATCACAGGAAACGTCTCTGAAATTGTTCTAAAAGTTTTGAACGCACTGTATCCTGCGTTTCCGTTGTGAAAGGCTCGTGAGGCTGAGAGCGATCGAAAAAAGTTGCCACGAAGTGGCGTAGTGGCAACTTTTTTTCGATCGCTCTCAGCCTCACGAGCCTTTTGCAACGGAATAAGCCAGTACTCTTTGTAGCGATTAACACTCCCCAACATAAGTCGAGCTTCAATGTAACCTGGAGCCGGCTATCGAGCTCCCCCTGGACCGAACTTGGAGCCTGCTACCGAGTTTTCCCTGGACCGAGCCTGGAGTCGGCTGCTAAGCTCCCCCCGGACCGAACTGTGCTCGGCAACTGAACGCCCCCCTGAACCATACTTTGAAAATGTAGTGCGCACCCTACCATAACGTAGTTTAACCTCAACACACCCTGCTAGTTTCTCTTATGTTTTCGTCCAACCTGAAGTAACGTTATTTGTAGACTTCAAACTTGCCTCACATGGATCTTGATTGATTTTGAGTCTTTCAAGTTGTTATTTACGTACATTTGGGACTGGAATTTCTAGCCAACCGAAATGTATGCCTTATGATCCTCTTCCTCTTCGTCGTCAGATCTGCACTAGTCGATCCCTCCTTCATGTCCACTGAATGGAGTGAGGATCAAATAGCCTCTGCTCTCGCTTTCTTCAATCCTTATGCGAGTCTCGGCAAGTTCATCAATCCCAAGGATGTCCTGTTGGAGCAACAGGTGAGGGGGATACGGTAGAGTACAGTAGGCAACTCATGAGATAAATACGGTAGGAGACTCACAAGATGAAGAGTGCATGCATAGGTCGAAAGGGTGCGTTGCGGCAAGTCGAAAGTGCGGCTTGCGTTTGCAAGGAATGGGCATGAAAAACCGAAAATGTGGGTTGGGGTTTCTTTTTTTACAAAAAATTGTTAAAATGCTGGTTGGATTCGCCGTTTTTTTATATACCTTTCGACCTATGATTGATTGAATCAAATATTATTATGTGGATTTAGGTGCGAGGGCGATTGACTACTCATCTCTTAAGACATCAATTGATCATGCAAGTGAGTATCATATCTCAATCTGATCTTTGATCTCTGTCTCTTTATCAGCTCCATCGATACTACTACATAATCGAGCCGAGCTCTCGTAATATCATGCGTGATCCTAAGAAGCCGTGTCCTGATTCGATCAGGAAGACGGTAGGTCGAGATACCGTAGTCCTCCAATCGATATTCCCTTTGTAGATCATGAACTGCAAGGTTTTGCATTTCCCGATGGAAGAGTTTGTGTGTCAGATTGCAGCATTGCAATTGGAGAAGGAAAGCTATGCCAAAGTTACTGTGAGTGGAGGGAAAAGAGGAAGGGAAGGAGGAACGGTGGGGGAGGGGGGGGGGTGTTCTCCGATTTCGCTGGTGAGATTCGGAGAAACAAAACGAGAATGTTTTATAGAATACATTTCGGAAAGGCTATTTGAGAAAATAACACGTCGGAGAATCCATCTCAGAAAAGGGCCTTTCAGAAAATTTATTGAAAAAATAGGTGTACAGTTTTCTACATGGAAAAAAATACACATGCGAAGTGGAACACAACTACCGCACATTACCTTGAAGTAAAAATTCGCACACCTATTTCCCTGTGATATCAGATAAACGTTCTAAAAAATCTTTTTTTCTGGAAAATAATTTTTCTGAAACGTTCGTTTCTGACTTTGATTTTTCGAAATGTCCCATAATTGTTCTTCTGAAATGTTTTTTCTCTCGTTTTGATTCTCCGAAATGTATCATGACCTCTCTCATTGACTCACTTGTTTCCATTGAGGATCGACTTCAATTCTTTCTCACTCTCGCTCCATTTCTGAATGGACAACATCACATTGAGGATATGATGTTCAGAATAAATCAATCGAGAGAAGCTATTCTGGGAGGTGAGAAGGAAGAACAACGAGGGTAGAAAGAAGGACTCAATGAAAGAGTAGCATTACATTATCCTTTTAATTTGTATCCTTTACAGTAATCGATGCATATTCGTACGTCATCGCAGATTTCCTACGACCAGACGAAATTTCGGCCCTTTCCATCTATTAGTCACATTGACTAAATAAATTATAGATTTTTGTAATATAATTTGATTGCAAACTATTCTAAATAGAAACGTTTCTATGAAACACCCTATTATGTTGTTCTTCAATTTGCTAGTCTCTCACGATCATTGACCCCCGTTCACTAACATTTCCTAGTCAAAATTCTCTCGAATATTTACGGGTAAAAACTCTCATTTCACCCATTTGATCCCATCCTTGAGTGCATTCCCGATTTAAGATCTGTCAGGGTTTCTGAACTACAATAAAGAATTTTAAACCATTCTCAAGTATGAAATGATTGAATAGTAGTCCGAATGAGTCTACATGATACTTCATCTCAGAGATCATTTGTTCTAAACAATTCAAATGGATAATTTTGTAGATGGAGAAATACGAATCATACGTGAGGGAACGATTACTCCCCGATAAATTAACTGCTCAGAAATCAGCTGATGAAGTGAGTTCACAAATTAGATGGAGGCGGATCAAAAATGGGTTGCCTTGGAAACTTTTATTCACAGAATGTTGAAGATCACAAATACGGATCTGCGCTGTAGGTTTTCTGATATTAAATGTTTTTATGATAATTGCTACCCGGTATTTTTTTATTAATTTTTGCTTCCACAATCATAAGCATATTGTTTGAGTTGGCATCGGAAGTTCGTGAGTATCAATCTCTTCTCGTCACTCTCGATACAATTGTGGACAACGAATTGAAAGAGATGGAGACACGAGTCAATATGGGCAACAACATGTTCATGCACGCTAATGTGTTAGTGTCTCTAAAAATGCCTTTATGAGAAATGTATATCTGAGTGATTGCATAGTGATGATGTATTCGTATTCAGTGAGGATACATCGCAAGTGATAGTCAAACTGATGGATGGTGTATTTGCGTCTCTTCCGATGGATCGAGCACGCAACTTCATTCCCAAAAGAGTGAGTCCATCGAAATTTTATAGAAATCAATAATAATTCTCTTTGCAGATCGACATTCTTCAGAGTCGAATAACAATTCTTGAGAAGAAAATGTGTGATATTCAAGCGACGATCGATACGATGCTTGCGTCGATTAATCATTTCCAATCCATTCAACAATGATCTCATTTCATATCGATAAACCCCTGTTTTCCTCTATATTACCTCTGGTTCAATTTCCTCTGTTGGATCGGCCTTCGAAGTACCTCTCAGCCACAATTTCACTATACTTTCCCACACTAAAATTCGCAGATGGCGAAAAGCGAATCAAAATTGAAGCCGGCACTAGTGAGAGGACTACTCAATAATCAGAGAATGAAGAAAGGAGGTGAGATAAAAGAGAAAGAATGAATGGTAGAAGAGATAGATTGAGGTACTCAATCTCCCATTAATCTGTCAGCCAAGACACTTCCTATTGTGACTGCGCTAGCCGAGAAATTGATGAGGTTAGTAGAGACTACACACGAAACTTGATCTATTCATAGAATAAGAAAATACTAGAATCTGAAGTTCAGCCTTGGCCTATGAATAGAATCGAGAGATAAAAGAAAATTGTAACTGCTCTTTGCTCTGCGAATAAAATTGAGAAACAACTCTCCAAGTTGATCTTTGAACTTTACAAAGAATAGTATTAAAATTTAGAAACTCAAGTTTATTTTGATTCCTCAATATAATCGAGAGGAAAAGAATAAAAATTCAAGTTTATCCTTTATTATTACTTATTGTTAGGATTGAGAAAAAGACCGTAATTGAAGTTTATCTTTGATCTCTTGAGAGAATCAATTCGTCGATCGATTGAACTGTGTCGTCAGAGTGGAGAAACGAAGGTTTCACTCGAACATTTCCAACGAATTCTCGCCCAACTCATGCTAGATTTCTCTGTTTAGAAGAGATCGAGAGACGATTCTTCATATCTTTTCCAATCTTTATCATGTTTAATTTATTGTGATGCGGGAGCGACGACACGAGATAAAGAGATTGTAGTAGAGAGATGAATGAGTGCAGTTAACATTTGATGAGAAAGAGGAAGAGAACTGGTTGACCCCATATCTAACTGATTAACAGTCGAAGTAACAACTTTGTCTATGAAAGTGAGAGTAAGGATATGAGTTAGCATGCCGTCCGTTCCTCCAACCTGTCCCTTCTCTCCCCTTTATAAACCCGTGTCTTCTCTTCCTTCTCACCTCCAATCATGAAGTTCCAAACAGCGACCTTCGTTGCTTCTGCCTGCTCAGGAGTCACTCTCGTAGTCTCTCTCATCGTCATGACACACATCTACCTCAGTGTCCAAGACTTCTGGACGGAACTCGACACTGAGATCTCCGACTTCAGAGTCAGTTAATGATCCCCATTTGTAGACCTACCGTAATACTTTCCTCCCCCTATCCTACCGTAATCTTCTCATTGCAGTCATCGACAGATGATATGTGGCGTGATCTGGTTGCTCTATCTCCTCGTAATAAGAGAGAGACGTACAAGGAAGGCTACAGTGCCTCTCCAGCTCCCTCTTCTGATGTCCATGGTCCCTCAGCACCGGCCCATATGGACTCCGCCCCTCCTGGCACCGCTCTCTCCAGTGCATGCAACTGCAATGCGAAGAACAAGTGCGCCAAGGGCCCGCCCGGTCCCAAGGGATCACCCGGTGCACCCGGACCCAATGGAATGACTGGAATCGTCAGTTGACTCATTTTGTTTTTCTTTGGGTTATCCGGTTATCCACGCAACATCAACACTCCAGCAAAGTGAGGACACATGATTCCATACAAACAGACCAGGGTTAGAGCGAGAGAGTGTGCAAAAGTGAGAGAGTCCCTCTCGATTCCGCACTCTCTCTCACTCCAAAGGCCTTTCTGTAAGGTTGACCGGCCTGTGGAATGATGTGAGGAGTGATAGAGAGTGTAAGAATGCAGGAATTCTCTCACTATCGCTTCCTCTCTCGGTTATGACCCCTTTCTGGAGGACTTCCCTTGTTAATTGTCCCTCTTGAGGATGGTCACGATGGGATCGACGCAGACGACATGCAATTGGATTCTCGTCAGATGGATCGATGCTTCTATTGCCCCCCTGGTCTTCCAGGAGGAAGAGGACAGAATGGACCCACTGGACAGAGAGGAATGGCCGGTCCTGATGGAGCCAAGGGAGCTGAAGGACGAAATGGAATGCCTGGCATGGTACATTTATCAATTACTTAATTAACTATTTGATGTGAATGAAAAAGGAGCTGATTAGAAAGTCTTAGGAGACTAGAGAACTTCCTAAAGTGGCGCGGTTGGATGTTTCGGTAATTGGGTTCGTATGGTTGATGACGTCATGTGATTGTTCTCTTTCAGCCTGGATTCATCGGTGGACCAGGAGCTCATGGCAAGCCCGGACCCGTCGGACCCCCGGGAGAGAAGGGAATGGATGGTCGCAAACCAATTGGCAGACCCGGACCCAAGGGACAACACGGACCTGCGGGACCTCCTGGACCTGTCGGTGCACCTGGCAAAGATGGACCCACTGGCGAGGCTGGAGAACCCGGAAGTGCCGGAGGACCGGGAGATATGGGAGAGGCTGGACCCCAAGGAGGACCTGGACATGAGGGACATGATGGAAGAGTTGGAATTGATGGAGGATATTGCCATTGCCCCGAGAGAAGAACGGGAGGAGGAGGAGGAGCTGCCCATGGAGGAAAGGGATCTTATGCTGCTGGAGCTACTGTGTAATCACATCATTCCACAAACCAATCAACCCTACAGAACGGGGGGTGGAGTGAGAGAGCGTGTAAGATCGAGAGGGGCTCTCTCACTATTGCACACTTTCACACCCTTACCCCTTTACATGGGTTTGGAATCATGCGATGATGAATCTCCCCCTTCTTTCGATAAAATATTGGTGTCTCTTTCCTTTCACAATTCGTACTTTTCCTGACTCTTCCCATTGAAGGGACTAAATAGTTGAGTGGGTAAAGAAAGAAGAAAGAAGTGTTTACTCTTGTGAGAGAGAAGGGTGAACGGTTTCTCCCTTAGGATAAGAGAAAGGATGTGGTCACTCTGTTTGGACTTTTCCATCTCTCTCTCTCTCTCTCTCTCTTTCTCTCTCTCTCTCTTCCCTCCCCCCAGACGACGTCGTCGATCTAATCGACTCATTCAATGACCTCCCTTCCCTTCTCTCAACTTCTTATCTCCGATAGTTCCTTTTATTCTCAATGTTCTTCTCTCATTTCACAATCAGACTATGAAGATGCGAGGAATCGACAGAAGTCGATAGACGAGGTATTCAATTCTAGATATATTTTATCGACGCTCGAAGGCGCAACTGGAAAATGTGTGATTACATGACATACTATACAGTACATAAGGACTCTCCATAGGGAAGTTTTGATGTGGTTGCAATAATTGTCCCTCTTCCCATCTCAATTTCTCTCTCTCAGACATCATCGTTTCTCCTTCCTTTCTGTGCTTCGATTGGTCTTCTCACAAGTGTTTTCTCTCTCATTCTTCTCATTCTCACAATTCATGCAATCAATCAGAAGAGACTTCCAATTCGGAAGTACACGTCAGTCTCTTTCTCCATTCTCTTCTCATTCTCAGTAGATTTTGAAGAGAAAAAAAATGTATCTGCTCAGTTGGTTTCATATGAGGCCGTTTGCGAGAGAATCGAGCAAAGCTCGGACAGTAGAAAAATCGAAGTCGAAGGGGAACATTGTTTTAGATACTCTTCAGGGTGCTGATTACCATGGCAAGTATGTCATGTTATGCAAATCGATCTCCGATTTGTTATTCAAATTACAAAATTCAGCTGATTTCACGTGTTTTTGTTCTTCCAAAAGAAAGAGCCATCAAACCATGTCGTGCAAATACTCAACTAGGGTGAAATTGCATGAGGAATCTAATGTAACTTTCAGAAATGCAAATTTCCGTCTTTTTCACGTAGCACCAGTCTATATCCCCACGTTAAACTCAAAAGGGAGGTCTGGAATTTACACAGTATGTGGAGAACACACACACCTTACCACCTCTTAAATTTGTACGCTGTTGACCTCCGGCAAATCGAGTTATGATTTTTTAAATCCGCGGATCTGGGTGGAAAAGCACCGATCTGACGAGAGAAGTCGTCAATTTGCATCGAATCTCCCTCTCATTTCTCATTTGCCTGCTCGCGCGGCGTCTGAGAGTGCGAAATGAGAGGGAGATCGCATGCTAATTGCCCTTTCTCTCGTCAGATCGATGCTTTTCCACACAGATCCGCTGATTTAAAAATTCATAACTCGATTTGCCGGAGGTCAACAGCGTACAAATTTAAGAGGTGGTAAGGTGTGTGTGTTCTCCACATACTGTGTTGATCCCAGACCTCCTTTTTGAGTTTAACATGTGGAAATAGACAGGTGATACGTGAAAAACACCGCAATTTGCATTTCTGAAACTCCCACTAGATTCCTCATGCAATTTCACCCTAGTTGAGTATTTGCACGACATGGTTTGATGGCTCTTTCTTTTGGAAGAACAAAAACACGTGAAATCAGCTGAATTTTAAAATTTGAATAACAGGTCGGAGATCGATTTGCATAATATGATATACTCGCTATCGTGATCAGCACCCTCAAATGTGTAGGAAACCGTCTTCAACTGAGAATTCGTATTTCACCTGTCCGATCTCTGTTGTCGCATTGTTTGATTCTCTCGCAAACGGCCTCATATAATCTCTCATCAACATGTGTAGAAAGTGTGTGAAATTACGAGAACTAATCCAATTATTTGGCCGAATTTCAAACTCTAATTCTCAGAGTGGTCTCCTCCCGTACAATCGGAGATGGATTCTCATCTCTTCTAATCTCAATCGCTTCTCTTTTCTCTTCTTCTTCTTCAGCTTCTTTCACTCTTCTCGCTCTTTTTATCTCAATCTCAACATTTGGATTCGTTCATCTTTCTCTCTCTCATCTTCTCGTTCTTCTTCTTCGTCAGGTGCAATTCAATTTTATTATTTCTCTTTTATTTATTTATTGTTTTTTTAATTTATCGAATAAAAGAAAATAAAGGTTATTATGATTATAGTATTCATCTCCCTCAGATTTCTCTAATTCGTCCACATGGTTTCTCATCTATTTTCTCTCTCCGTAAACTCATCTTCTCTCTATTTCTCATCTGGATTGTCTCTCTTCTCTACGCAGCTTCTTTCGCTCCTCTCACTACAGTAATCATCACTCCTTCTCTCGGTCCCGAAGGTAATAAGACGTCATCATCACTACGTAATCTCCTTCTTTCAGTGTGTTCATATTCCCGTTGTCAACTTCCTCTTCTCATAGTATGTATTGTTATTCTCTCCTTCTTCATTCTCACTCTTATCTTCTCTTATCTCTTCGTTCTATTAAAACTTCGTCGAAATGTTCAGTCATTCAGGTAGGTCATTCCCCGTCTCTCTCCACATAATTCCACAGGCTGGTCAACCCTCCAGAAAGGGGTTTGGAGTGAGAGAGCGTGCCAAATCGAGAGAAACTCTTTCACTTTGGACACTCTCTCACCCCTGACCCCTTTGTGGAGGTTTGTAATCACGTCTTTCTTCTCTCCCCACTCTCCCCCATTCAGATTCTACGGTGATTCCGCTCAGGCTAAGAAACAATTGCATCGATTTCTCTCATACGGAGTTCATGTCATTGTCTACTGTGCAATATCAGCTCTTCAATTAGCTGGAGTGAGAATCTATCGATAATCAATCGATGATCTACTCCTTCCAGGTCATCATGCTGATGCAGAATGCTTCTCTTTACGACAGACTTCGTAATGATGAACAGAGTTGTGAATTGGTGGAGGTAGGTCACTCCTCTCTCTCTCTCTCACTCTCTCTCTCTCTCTCTCCCTCCCTCAATCTTTCTTTACAGTATCTGGGAGTGCAAATCCGTATGGAGATCATCTCAGGAGCGGCAATTCTCCTTTGGCTCATTCGAATTCTCACTGATTTGTCAATTCTCTTCATTCGAGATTATCGTAAACTTCTTCCGTGGATTGCATCAAGAGATGAACAACAGAGAGAACGATTGACTGAGAGTAGAGTAGGTCTCGGGAGGAAAGAAGGGGGAAAGGGATTACGGTATTCAGACGACTTATCGATCGGATCCACAACGAGCCGGTTTCAATTGTGCCGTCTTCTCACTGGAGGAAGATATTCACAGAAGAGATCTACGCAATTGAAGATCACTCATCCTATCATTTATTCTCATTAAAATTCGATAAATTAAATTTGAATATATCTAATTATCTCATCCTCTCCTCTCTTCTCTATTCTTCATTCATTTTCACTCTTCTTTCTCTTCTCATTCGGTCGTCCAATGGAATGCACAGTATGCAATTCCAATTTCTCTTGGGAAGACGGAGTTCAGGTATCGATCGACTCCCTCCCTACCGTATCTCTTTCTTACCGTATCCATCTCAGCTCATTCCGTGTCTTCATATGATATGCATTAAATGTTACGAGTCGATGTGCAAGTTCAGCAAGGTTTCTCTCTCTCTCTCTCTCTCTCTCTCTCTCTCTTATCTCTTCTTCTTCCAGACTTGTCCCTTCCCCTATTGTTTCTCTCCACTTCGTCTCAATCCCGATTTGCGTCTCAACAAGTCAGCCCTCTGTTTTTTATCGCCCGAATGGTCCCCTGTTTGTCACTACACTGGATGAAACATCAAAGGTGACCAATTGAGAAATGGCGGCCCATCGTTGGGGGAAATTTTGCCGTTGGGATCGCACCTTTTTGTCGCTATTTCCCCCAATGGGGTGACACCTAGGGAACCATTGGGGCGATAAAATGAAAGCCTCTCATCCCCCTCTCCTCTCTTTCTTATCCTTCAGATGTGAATCTCCCAATTGTCGTCGTCGAATGGCTCCTGTGGGAGAATTGATCATGTTGGATTGTGATCACTCCCTCTGTGGAGAATGTCACGGAGAACTATTCAGAGGGTAAGGCTACCGTATCCTTCCTCTCGTCTACAGTATCCTACCTTACTCATTCAGTCGTCGAGCTGCTTTCTGTCCCGAGTGCGACAGTCCCGTGGCTGCGGACGGGGAGGAATCGTGCGAAGTTTGCTCCAAGTTCGGTCCCGCAGAGAAGATGATGGCATCTGCTTGCTGCGGGGTACGGTAGTCTCATTTGGAATCGATCGATTATCTCTCTCTTTCAGGCGAAGATCTGCATGATTTGTGCAGAGAGAGGGCGGAAAGATCGAATTGGAAAAGAACAGAAGAAAGAGGAAGAAAAAGAAGTGAAATGCCCAGAGGGAAAATGTCCGGCTCCCAAGAAGAAGAAGAAACGAGGAAAGGATGGAGTGAGTACGGTAGAATGAATACTGTATCGATTGATAGGATACTGTACCACTGAGATACTGTATTTGAGAAGGAGGGCTCGGCTGGTGGCAGTCGATGTTCGTGTGGTCTCATGTGTGAGAACGAGCCTCTGCCCAATTTCCCCTCTGAGAATGAATGTGAGCACGAAGTTTGTCTTGAATGTCTCGGAAAGACTCTCGAAGCGAACGAGAAGAGCAGTGAGTATTGTAGTCTGTCTACCGTAATCCCCTCCTTCCACTCAGAACTTGTTCCCTGCTGTCCCAATGAGATGTGCAGACAACCGTATCGATCGGAGTCCGTCCTCGCCCTGCGAGTTCTATTTCCTGAGAGGAAAGGGTAAAAGAGGATTACGGTAGTCCGATAACCAGTCGATATTTGTAGATACTTTGACATGTTCGAGGTCGGCTACCACTTTGGATTCGAGAAGTTGAAAGACGAAAAGATCATCGTGAGGATTACTGTTGATACGTAGACAATTACGGTAACTTCAGGAGATTGAATACGCGGACGATTTCGATAGTCTGAAGAGAATGTTCAACATCAAGGTGAGTGAGAAAGAAGAAGAAGAGAAGATAAAAGAGATGATTGAGGCTTGTGTGACTGAAGATGAAGAAGGAGCTCTCACTATAGAATTCGATAGGAAAGGAACATTCGGAGATTTATTGAGAGAAGCAAGAAAAGCACTCAAGATTGGAGTGACTGACAAGGCGAGGAGAGAATATAATTAGGGAAGAGAGATGAGATTAACTGCAGGTGTATGGATACTATCTGAGGATTGATGGAGAAGACAAAGTCATTGTGATATCACACGAAATGATACAACAGGTGGAATGAAAGCTCAAAGATCAATTAGGAAGAGATATTGAAGGATCTGGCAACGGCTGGAGTGCTGAGAGCAACCATGGTTATGGTGGATATGAGTGGTCAGTTATCGATTGGGACTGTCGAGATACCGTATCCCTCAATCGGAGATACAGTACTCTTGAGTCAGTGATACAGTACCACTCAATCAGGTATCGTATCTGCCAATCGACACGTTGCCCAGCCAGCTTCTGAGAAGAAGAAGAAGTAGGGAGAAGAGACTAATTGTCGAATACTCCCCAACTCAATAAGAGATAAAAAGTTTTCTCGAAGATTTTTGTGGAATGCTTCGAATGTTGGACACTATTTAAATGAAAGTTCTTAAAAGGGCAATAAACATCCGGTAGAGCAACTTTATTAGTATCATTTAGCTTATTACACGGTTGTTTAAGACACACTTGTACTTCTCCTCTAGGGGGAGGGGGAGATTGGGGGAGGGAACTCTTCTCTACTCTTCCATTGCTCCTCTTTGTAGTCGCTGAGTTAGTCTTGCCCTCTGTAGTTTGTACAGTACATTCTTCGTATCTCCCGATGCTCGAGTAAATCCATCGGCGCCATGAGAAACAGAGTAATTACTCGTGTCCACCATCGATCGAGCTGAAAAGAGAAGAAATGACCTACCAATTGATAATCAATCGATTACCTGCTTCTAGAAGAATATCATCGTCGTCTCTCTTGGTTGCCAATACACAAGTCGATTCCTGCATTGCATCCAACTCTTGGAATGCCCCGAAAAGAGTTGTCACTCGATGGATTATCATTCCTGTAGAGAAAGAGAGTTAGATTGTCGATTATCGATTCAATATTTAAAAAAAA
This sequence comes from Pristionchus fissidentatus, assembly GCA_036245785.1. Lineage (NCBI taxonomy): Eukaryota > Metazoa > Nematoda > Chromadorea > Rhabditida > Neodiplogasteridae > Pristionchus > Pristionchus fissidentatus. Next base: position 20,616,744 of record BTSY01000004.1, on the reverse strand, counting down.
ACCTTTCTGACTAGAACTTTGTGAGTGACTCAATGGAAAAAGTACCTGTACAAAAGAAAGAGTTATTGTAAGATCGGCTCAAGGTTGAAACTAGCTACTTTTCGTCATTTCTTACTAGGTAACTCTGAGTAACTCTATCTCTCTACAATGAGATAAAGTAACCCACCGACAGTCTGCACGACGAGAATAGTCGACAGGAACACGATAATTCCCATTCCGAGTGGATCGACCTGTCATTCATTATCTCATCTTATTTCTTTCATCTTCCCATTTCTCACCTCCAATGGATCATCAGATTCCTCGTATTTGCCAGTCATCGGATTCATTTTCACGTGAGAAAGTCCGCCTACAATATCAATTATACCAATCAATCGATCAATCTACCGTATCAATTGTACCGTAGTCCTGCACTGACCAGTAAGAGTCCATTGGAACGAGAGAATTTCCTTGTTTCTCTGAATAAGGAAAATAGCAAGAACGAGAAGCCCATTGAGTAGAATAATGGCGAATGCAATATTATTCCTGAGAGAAGCAAGTCCCTCTGCGATATCGACCTGTTCGTGAGCAGAAGACTCTTGAGGCTGAAATCGATTCGTTCTGAATTACGGTAGTTCCATATACCGTATACCTTGAGATACATATCGATCAGCTGGTCCCAGAATCGTTCCTCGCTCGCCTTCAGACGGCCACGTTCGCACACCTAAAAGATACCGTAGAAGAGGATAAGAGAGGGTACTGTAGTATTTGAATACGGTAGGTCTGTGAAAGAATACGGTAGTCGATACCTGTAGATACTCTGCATCCATCCACTGTAGTCTATTGATTCCTCTCTGATTCATAGCATCCTTTGATGGTTCGAATCGACGTGCGGCAGTGATCTACATCAATCGATAATCAATCGAAGCTACAGTAGTCTTTCACCTCCTTCACTTCATTTTCCTTTGCGTAGAAGGATTCATCGAAGGCCGATATATTTCTCAACCGATCGAATGCATTTACATCTTCCTTCTTCTTCTCCTGCAGTTTATTGATTATTTTCGCACATATCTTAATCCCCTTCTACAGTATCCCTACCGTACCTTGTTCATCTCGCTCATTTTCCTATTCATCATTTCCATTCTTCTTTCCAATGCCTCCACATGAGGATCACTTTCACATTGCATCGAAGGGAGAAGAATCTTTCCAATCGATGAATTTGCCATTCGACGAATCCATCTTTCTGATGCAGATGCCTCGGGAGCCTGAGAGATCAAAGATCAAAGTTGACCAAAGATCAAAGATCACCTTTCCCATAGCCTTGGCGACTGCTTCTCTCGTTCCCCAATTGATAACATTGAGATTGATGAGTGAATAGAGAGAAAGGAATACATAAGTGGAAGGAATTAGAAGGAAGAACACAGTTCCATGCACGATATTCGAGCATTCCTGAGGATGGAGAAGAGCTGCTCCAGCAAAGATTCCAACCATTGTTACGATGAAGAGAGAAGTAGGAGCGAGAACACCTGAGATACGGTAGAAATGAGGATACGGTAGAATGGAGGTACTGTAGAGTGGGGATACGGTAACTCACTCTCCATCACGATCTGACTCGTTGTTGCGACCAGAACTGCCAGCATGACAAAGGCATAGACGATCGATAGAATCTGAATTATCGATTGGATAGAGGAAGAAGAGAATACAAACTTTTGCAAAGAATAGTTGAACAGATGAATCCATGATGAAACAAGTTGTGATGTAGAGAAGAATAGGAATTGCATTGTACATCATCATTGAAGTTGAATCAACGCCAAATGCAGCAACCTGACATTGGGAGGAGAAATAGAGGGGATTATGATAGAGCCGATTCATAAATTCCGCTATTGCCCAATTTTAAGAAATAACAATTTAATCAAACCTGAGCGAAAACGAGCATAGAGAAGATAATTCCAGGACCAAGCATCGAAAATCCAATGACTATGAATTGATAGAGAATGTAGAGGAATGACATCGAGTTGTTGTTCGCAAGAGCTCTCTCAACGAATGAATCGATCAATAAATAAGGACAAATCGTAAAAAATCACCTTGTAATCAGCCAGTAGATCTACAGTATTAGCCACAGAAGAAGGAGTCCATCGTCTTCTTTGATTGAAAAACTCCTCAAATCCTTCAGGAGCGTACGTCTCTGCATCAGAAGCTGCCACATACTCGATACGGTAGCCCTGATATGGGATACTGTAGAGATACCGTATTCTCCCCTTTCTCTCACTTGTTTTAACATCAAAGTGGACAGCCATCGATCTTCTCCCTGATCATATTGAACGAAGTGACGAGGTTCTTGTGCTGTCTTAGTGTACTTGTGCATGATATTGTCGTCCATAAGGGCCGAGGCTCTGAAAAGATTAAAGATCAATCTGATAAAGTGAGGACTAGTGAGGACCTGAATAGAGAGAAGCATCCGGGTGCACAAAGTACACATCCGAGTACGTGCTCTGCGGCTTTTTGGAACCAATGGGCAATCGCATATTCGAACTTCTGATACCACACCATCACTCCTGCAAAGAATATCGATTGGCGATCGATCGATAATCGGTTCTACCGTTTCCAATGGGATGAATTCGTCCACAAGCACATCCAATGTCATTCTTCATCTGCATTAAATGAAGCAATCTCAGCACAGCTTCCGGTTCAAATCTGCCAATCGATAACTACCGTATCCGAGGGAATCTTGCTGGGACTCACTTCGAATCTCCGTCAATCGCCAGAATGTACGTGTTGTCAGCAGCAAGTTGTCTGTCTTCGATAGACATGTGAGAGTCCATGATACGGTGGCCGAGCAGATAGTACATGTACATCACCTGAAGGTACGGTAGATCAATCGATACTCTTCATTACAGTAATCTCACCTGACTCCATCTCTTCTTGTGTCTAATCAGTTTCTTGTCCTTCAGATGTACGAACATGAGTGTTCCCGCTGGTAATCTCACCACCAATCGACCGCCATACGAAGTATTCACCTGACAAATTGATCTTCGATCTTTGCACCTTCTCTTCAATTGATATTTGATCTCTATTCCTTCAGTCTCACGAGCATTTTCGTTGGTTCATCTCCATCTTCTTCATTTTCAGCCATCGACGACATTTTCTTCCTGGGAGATCAAAGTTTTAATTGAAATAAATTTTAAAAAAAAGAATAAAAAAAGAGTCTGACTCAGTCATTTCATTGATGAGATCGAAGAAAAGACGGAAGAAATGATTGGGAGTTCGACCACATTCACTCTGATCTTCCCATGCATCATCGAAGAAAATATGGACTGAAGAAGGGAGAGAATGAAGGGATAGAAGAGAGAGGGAGCGGATCCTTCGAAGGGGGAGGGGGAGGGGAGGGACTCACCCTCCAGTCGGAATTGAATATCGTCCTTCCTCTTCTTATTCTCACATACAGATCGTTCATCATCCAATCTAAATAATCTATTTCTCTCTCTCTCTCTTCTTCCATATCAATTCTGTCGATTAGTTTAAAGGCCAATTTTGTTCACAATTGTGATCCAAAGGCGATAACAAACTGTAAAAAAACTAATTACCCTCTGGCCGAAACAAAAATTGAATTTAATTGAAAATCAAGATAAAAGGAATCGAAGGCAAAATGGACTATTTTCTCTCTCTCTCTCCTCACTTGAGTAGTGACTTGAACATCTGTGTCATCTCAGTTCTCGTCTCATGCCACATCGTTGCACACACATAAAGAGTACTCACTCTGAATTCAATCAATCAATCGATAATCACAGGGTAGATCACTCACCTATCCATTTCATCGCTCCTTATTCTCAATGCATCATTCACATTCACTTCCATCCACGGGTCATCCTCGTCTTCAATTTGAGTGTCCTGCGAAGATCAAAGATCAAATTGACAAAAGAAGATCTCTCACATTCTTGGCCAGTGAGTGTTCGAATACAACCAGTGATTGATCGATTGCAAGTCCATTCGAAATGGCGGGCATTGATTCAATACTGTAATCGATAAATTATCGATCGACAATCAATCACTATTCTCTTTCCACTCACACTTCATCGCTCTTCTCAAATTCCGGCGGGGAAACGATTTGATACGATCGATAAATGGAAACGAGCAGCCAAATGAGAGCAATGTAGACATCAGAGAAGAGATGGGCAGACGGATGCCAAGCAACGCATCTGAGATGAGTGATCTTTGATCTCTCTCTCTCTCTCTCTCTCTCTGACCTGTAGGTGAGTCCAATCTTGGCCATAATCTTGCCCAACTTGCAAAGGGTGAATACATTGCACATGAGATGAGAGGCGAGAAGAGAAAGAGGAATTGAAATAGTGAGAGGATGAAGAAGAGAAGGAAGACGGAGAGACATTGCTGCTAGAAGACGAGTGACGACACGGAGAGAATAATTGAGAAGAAGGAGAAGAAGACCGAAGAGGAGAATACGACTGGAATGGAGAGAGAGAGAGGAGTACGGTAGAATGGGGGGGGAGTACGGTAGAGTGGGGGGAGTACGGTAGAGTGGGGGGGAGTACGGTAGGTACTCACGTGTGAGAGTATGAGAAGCTCCATTGAGTGAGAACCTTCCTGAATAAATCAGCCTTCAGATCGATTGAAGACGATGCAGCATGAGAGAAAATAAAGAGACCAATTGAGATTCGAATGAGGGAAAGGGCGATTCGAGTAGGCGAATTGACCTTACGAATACCGTATTTGATCTACAATAGGGAATATCGATTGATGACGTCATTTGATAGGTTCACCTGATAGAGATGGTGGAAATATGAACCAGCATGATTGGGAGTAATCCATGCTTCCCAGAATCCAATGGAGAAGAGAAGAAGAGCGAGAGGAAGAATTAAATATCGATTGAATTCCTTCCCTCCGATTGACCAAATATAAGAAGAGGAAGCAATGAGAAGAGTTATTATGAAGTGAGGAACGGAAGAGAAAAGAATTGAAAGACGACGAGCCAAAGGGAAAGAATCATTGAATGAACGAGCCATCACTGATACCATACTCTGCAAAGAGATCAAAGATCAAAGAGGGAGGAGTATCGAGGAGTGAGGGGAAGAAAGAGCGGAAACAGTAAAACTAGGATGACCTGGAACATTGGTAGAAATTGTACAGCAGTGAGGGCGAAAAGAGCTCTGAATGAATCGAGAGTAGGGAATATGTAGAGATAGAGAAGGAGAAGACCAGAGGAACGACATGTCTCGAAGAAGATCAACTGATGTTTATCGATTGATATCGTGTTCTAGGCGGATTATCGATCGATACCGTAGTCTAGGGGAATTATTGATCGATACCGTAGTCTAGGGGGATTATCGATCGATACCGTAGTCTAGGGGGATTATTGATCGATACCGTAGTCTAGGGGGATTATCGATCGATACCGTAGTCTAGGGGGATTATTGATCGATATCGTAGTCTAAAGGGACGATTATCGATCTATACCGTAGGGAATTACGGTAACATACCGTCATTCTCATTCGTCCTCCATTCTTATTATCAGTGAGAAGTCGATAGAGAGATTGAAGAAGAGCGAGAACATCGGGGAGAGTTTGAATGAGAAAGAGAACAAGCATTGAAGCTGCTCGAGCCTTCGGAAGACGATGCACTGAATGGAAGGGGATTAGAGAGATCAAAGATCAACTGAACGGAGGGAGAGATCAAAGATCAACTCAGAGGGAAATAAGTCTACAACTCTGGACTTCTGAGACTTTCAAAGGCTAATCGACTCGCTTCCCTCCGCCTATTAGACTTTCAAGTCGTCGCAGGCCAGCTTAGACTTATGGAGTCGTAGCCTTGTTAGGGGGAAGGAGAGATCAAAGATCAACTGACCATCGATGTGACATGACTTCTCGTAGTGGGATTCATCAGAATGATGAGAAGGGAGGATATTGGTAGAGAGAAGAATGAGAATAAGACGAGAGATGAATGAACCAGCTACTATGAAGATGTGAGCAGTGAGAAATAGACCAAACTGAATGAGATGCGATGAGGTGAGGGGGGAGATCTCCATAATGGGGTCAGAGGAGGACTCTCTTACTCTCTCATGTTTGACCCCTTTATGGAGTACTGACCTTGGTTAGTTGAAGTGCCTTGATCATCCAAAGAGGAAGAGTTGGTTCATTCTGATTGAGACCTCCTCGTTTGTGAGATCGAAAGGCATTCCAGTGTTCATCCATAAGGACGAATCTGAGAAGAGAAGAGGAAGAAGAGAAAGATCAAAGATCAATGACGGAAATAAAAGGAGAAACAAATGATTAAAACGATAAACTGATATAATTCAACTGAAATTGCAGTTTGAATGGTGTGAAACGTGATAATGGAGAGGTGGGGGGAGATGGGAAGGGGGGTTCCCTCAGACTGATCCTCTCTCTCATCTCAGTGATCTACCCTCTCTTCGTCTATCTATCGATTGATTTCACACTCTCATTTCCCTCGTTTACACGTACTTTGCACAGCCTCCGAGAGAGTAAAGACGAGATAAAGTTAGAGAACGAGGGAATCGTTGAGAGAGTGCACGAAACGAGAGAGTCAGACAACGAAAGATGTTCTTGGCATGGTGCCAACTCGATGCTGTTCTTCGATCACTCCCATTCAATATATTTATCCGTATTATCACTTGAACCAATTATGAATTTGTCACCGGTGGTTATTTGAGTGTGCAATACAAGAGCGAATCTAAATATTCTGAAGACCGGAAGTACTTGGTTGATCGATAAAGATGTCATCATCCTGATATCGATTGATTGTGATCTCTCAACCTCTTTGACCTACCTCTAGATCATGGAACATTTCAGTGAGAGTAAAGTGACCGGGAGGTTGAAGAAGTCGAAATTGTTTCTCATTGGGAGAATCTTCATTCAATTGATCATCTCTCGATCTCTTTCCCCATTCTTTTCTCTTTTCACTCAATTCAGTCTGTGAACTCGCTTCTCGAGTTCCATCTGCTAACTGAAAAGAATATTGATTATTGATTGATTTAATGAAATGATCTACCTGATGAGGAAATGGTTCAATAGGGAAGGATCCGAATAGATTAGTAATCAATTCAATGCCTCCTTCCGCTGAGAAAGTCTGTGCAAATTGTAGATTGTCACACATCGTATTAGCAAGATGCTGCAATTATCGATTGGAGTGAACAGGTCGAAGAATAATCTTACAGTAACCGGAATCAGTGAGAGAAGGAGGTTACTGAATGAGACGGATGCTTTCTTCTTCTCTCTCGCTTCTCTTTCTATTGCAAAGAGAACATCAGAAACTCGATGACGTAGTGAGTAAACCTTTTCTCTCCCTTCCTCACTCAAGTCACGGGCTACTGTAATAAGTATTGATTTTTTGGAATATGGGTGATTGCGATGCTTTGGTTGAATCTTACATGGATTGAGAACGATCAATGCAGAGACACACACAATTTCTTCTTCAAGAATTCCATAAGTTCGATAGGGAGAAACGAGTTCGTCCAGAGTTCGACCAACGATTCCATTACCCAAATGGCTGAAATACGCGGCGTTTTGTCGGGAACAAATTTGATCGGCTCTCGCAAATTCCCTTCGAGATCGAACGGAATTTACGAAAAATCAAGGAATTGTCAAAAAGGCGCATTGATTGACAGACTCTCTTTTGATCTACATGCCTCCTACACGATGCAAACTATGTATGATATATGATGCAAACTGAAAACCAAGGGGAAAACAAGTGATATGGATGTAGTTTGTGTGTCAATCAACTCACTAAGTATCCTCGTAAGCAGTTCCGATATCTCTTGGAACGTACGCAAAATTGCAGAGGCAGAGAACATTTTGATCCTGGGTATTCTGAAAAAGAAGGAAAGGAGAAAAAGAAGAAAATGAGATCTCAGTTTGATTTCTCCTCAAACCTGCGCTGTTCTGGCAGCAAAACAGAATACCATTAGAGGAGCGAACGAACATTTGACAAGAGCGATCTGAACGAATTTCAATATTCTCACACAGAACAAAGGTACCGGAAAATAGAGCATTACCTACTAATGTTTCTGAGATGCAATAAAAGATGTTTTGATGCTTTCTCAAAGTCACTAATCAAATTTACAAAGACAATTGTTCTCCAAGGTATCCATTTCTGTCTAATTCGATCTGATTGATATATCAAACCTTATCAATATTTGCGAAATTTCAAGAATCAATAACGATTACAGGAGAAAAAGTGGAACTGATTTATTTGGCTGACCTTATCATCAAGTGAGAATCCTCCGTCCACGAGATCAGACAACAATGTGACCCAATCAATCGCCGCTATCAATCTTCTGTATGCAATACTCGACAATTCGTTGTTCTTAGCCATTCGATAAGGTTCGTATCGAATCTGTGTCTATTTCTTTCTTTCCACTAATTCCATCAACTCAAACCTGAGATCGATTTCCCGTCAATTTTTCTGGATGAAGAATGAGCTCTTTGAGTGTACTAACTCTCAATGGATAAAGAAGAGTGGCATCACGACTCGAATCTCCTTTTGCTATCTGAATCTATCTCTTTCTTGTCTCCACACAGGGAAATATGTCTATCTACCACTTTTAAAGTCTAATCGAGGTTGACTTTCCGAAATCTAGAAAATGGTTTTTAGTTAGACTTTAAAGGCGAAAGACAGTCGACTTGGAAAGTCTAATTATTTATGAGTTAGACTTTTTGAGCGCCTAGCCAGCGGCAACTTTACAAGTTGGGAAATCTCTCATAAGTGTAGACTAATTTGCCAGTGAGTTTCTCTTCCTTTCATTCTCACCTTTGTCTCTAAATTCAGCAGATTCATAAGCATCGTCCTCATCTCAACACTCAATTTCTTTGTCCATTCTTCATCTCGAACTTCTTTCTACACATAAAATGGTACGAGTTGCGATCATCTTTCCAACCTCTTCTCTAAAGATCAAATGAGTGTCTCTCTCTCTCACCTGGCTGTCGATCTCTCCATTATTCCTCTCTTTTTCCTTCTTTCCTTTCTCTAAATTGTCTCTATTTCTCTCATTTTCTTCTTTTCTCTTCACTCACTTAAAACAATTGGTCGATCGGGTCGAACGGCTGCAAAGAATCAATGAAACACTCAGAAATTGCACAATTAGCACACTCAGACCGGTCGAGAGTGAGAGATCGTGTAAAATGGAGAGGGACTCTCCCACTCTCTCACCTCTTTCTATCGGTTTCAAATATTGATGAATAGTGTTCCTAATTGGAATACCGTACCAGAAGGGAGCATTCCCACTTGGAGACACTTCTTCAATCGACAACTTCTGCATGCCTTTCGATCTCCTTTGTTCATGCAATCTCCAGCTGCGAAACACTCGATTTGATCTGCCTCAAATTGAATCAATCGATAAATGAATTGAGTGGTAGATCAAGATGAGAGTGAGACCTTTTTGAGTGCCCTTCTGAAGAATCCCTTGCATCCAACACAGGAGAGAACTCCATAGTGGAGAGTGGCAGGACCGTCTCCACAGATTAGACAACCATTTGATGATGTTGATGGATGGTCTGAGAGAGAAGGAGATTAGAATCACAGATCGATCGATAAATCAATTGAGTAGACAAATACAAAGCAGATAAATATCGAATTTCGACAGTAACACGCTACTGAAATAGACTTTTCGATCGATTGGCGTAGTAATTCACTTCATAATCGGATCGGGAGGTAAACCAACCTGCCATATGAAGAGAGAAGAGAGATAGATGAGATCTGAAATGGAAGAGGGAATGAAGGACAGAGAGAGAGAAAGAGAGAGAAACGAAGAGGAAGAGGAAGGAAAGGGAACGAATATCGATAGGAATACTCTTGTGATCTATGATAACATCGTCTATTGTGGGTGAAAGAGTGATAGGAAGCGTAGAATGGAAAGGGGGAGAAAGAGTATCTCGGTTCACATGCATAGACAGACTCACTCATTCTTCCTATAATCTCTCTTTCCCTTTCATTCGAGTGAAAAGTTGGTCATTTCACGTGGGGAGTTCATTCAATGTTCTCTCAGAGAAGATCTCAATAGAAAAGGGAGTGAATAATCACGAGTTCGAAGATGAAAAGAGTCAAGTGATGAAACTGCACCCAAAGAGAAGAACACTTTATCAACTACTCTCCAAATAGGGAGAAGAACAAATAACAAATGACGAATTAGATCTTGAGTTCCTCGTGAACGACGATTGGTCGAAATACTCTATTGAGTGCTTCTCTCCATGATTCAAACTCAGTTCTCGATTCAACTTTCTGCTCGATGTGAATGAATCGCTGGTCGAAATTCTAAAAGAATGAATGAGATTGGGGTGAGATCTTAATCTCAATGGAAGTAAGTGACCTCTCTCTCTCTCTCTCTCTCTCTCTCTCTCTCTCTCTCTCTCTCACTCTCACTCTCTCTCCCTTGAACGTTCGACCCTATCAGGAATGTGATTATCTATTGTGTCATTACTTCCTCCCTTTCCCATTATCTCTCACTCTTTTTTCGTGATAATTATCCTGTAGGTCACCCCCTCCCCCCATCACACTACAGGCCGGGCAACCAGAAAGAAGCTTCGAGTGAGAGATAGTGTAAAATCGAGAGGGACTCTCTCATTTTCTCACACTCTCTCGTCCTAACCCCAGTCTGGAATAATTGCCTCTCTCTCTCCCCTCTAATCTCACCTTTGCTCCGATTGCACAAACTTCCTTCTCTTCCACTCCATGAACTTGTCTTCCGAATACATTAGTTCCAGCTACGAGATTACACTGGGAGTCGTCCCGTGGAGTATTCCCCACTACTTTACCATTCGAACACTGAGTTATCGCACGAGCAAGCTGTCATTTATATTATTTAAGTTAAAACTATTTTAATTCTATATATGCCCCCAAGCGAAACGAGTGAAATGTCTCTTTGATATGCGTCCATTCGGCCATTCTTTCATTGAATCGAAAGTTGAAATGACGGCGGGAAGCTTATCTTTCACTCACTTTATCAGCTACATTAGAGGATTGATAGATCTCGTTCTTCCCATTGGCACCCAGAGAGATGAAAGCTGTCGATTGAGCGCAACTGGAGAGAGAGAGAGAGAGAGAGAGAGAGAGAGAATGATCGAGTACTGACTACAGTAATATAGAAATGAGGAAGTAACCTTGTCTGTGACATTCCGTGCCATTGAATGTAGTGATTTCCACTTACAGATTTCGTACTATCGTAGATTCCCTCAAATCTTCATTTTCTTTTTGTTTTATTATAAAAACATTGATACGTAATCATTAAGTTAATGATTCGAAATGTGAAACTGTAGTTAGGTTTCCAAATATAAATTAACCTGCAGCATTGCATGGAATGCGAGATTTATGTTGTGAGCTGCGTCCGCTAGAGTGTTGCCTGGCTGGCAGGTTGAGTCCGGATTACTGTAATCAATCGATCGATGAAGATTCTTCCATGATGACCTACCCTCGAACAGCGAATCGACTGATTCCATTATTGACTAGACTGCGACTCTTCGTCATTTCGAATAAAGTCGCTGCTTGTTCATTGACACCTCCATCACTCTCAATTAAACTAATTAATACAATTAAGCTAATATTTAATATACTTCGAAATGAGGAGATGAATGATGGATGTCCACTACTTCCGAAGAAAGAATTCGAATTATAACGAATCCAAAAGTTCGTGGGAAGAGTTGATTCGGCTCCTTTGGAATTGGCTCATGTATCACACAATAGACAGTCTGTAGGAGAATTGAATGAAAGCATCGAAGGAAGAGAAGAATGTGTTAACAGTGTCAGCATAGCAGCCATTTTGTGTACTTTCCCAACTGGGAATAGACTGCTTGTTTCCCTTACATTCCTTGAGACACCACAACATTTTGAATAAATAACCTGGAATGAACTGAGTGTAATCGTCCCATTTAGAATGGGAAATGAATCTTCGACAGTGAAGGGATTGCAGATTCTCTGATTCTTCTGAATAAATATGAGTGATATCAACTGAAATCTCTCTTCTTATCTCTCTTTTCTATCAATAATCGACACCTTTCGAATGGCAGTCAATTCTTGTTGTGAAGGGAGTCTCGACTGGAATTCCTCCTGTAATTTAATCCCTCGTTCAGACAAGTTGACTAATTCGACTGACCAATGAGAGTGAATTCTCTCGGGCGAAATGAGTTTCCATCTCTGAATTGAGATCTCGAATTGAATTGAACCCATCTAGAGGTGAGAGGGCACTGGAAATAGGAAAGAGAAGAAGAAAAAGAAGAGGAAGAGGAAGGTAGGTCATCTGAACAACCATCAATCAATCACAATCAGTGCAAAAAAGAATCCAAAATGTTACCGGCATGATGTGGGAGGCTTTGCAAATACTCTGATAAGAATGATAAGAGATCAGAAGCTATTACATGAGATGACTCCTCGAGGACTGAGAGAGAGGGACTCTACTCTATTCTGTCACTTGTTATCATGTTGTCTCTCTTTCCAATCGATGTGTAAGCTATTCTCTCAGTGAACTGATAGAAGAAAGAGAGAGAAAGTAAATGGACGTAGTAGTAAAAGAGCCCTAGAACCATTGTAATAGCACACTCCTCCGATCAAAACTTGAGCACGATCCATCAAACTCGTTCCCATTAGAGAGAGAAGCGAGGTTATGAACTGTTTCATGTCTTCCCTTCTCTTTCCGCATTATTCCACACACCATTCGATCATACAGAAAGGGGTTTGTAGTGAGAGAGTGTGTGAAATCGAGAGAGACTCTCTCACTTTCACACACTCTCTCGCCCTCTCCCCTTTGTGTATGTGTTTCTGTCCAACTCTTCCATCTGACTTCATCTTCCTCCCCTTCCCATCTTCTTCTTCTTCTCTTGGTCCAAAACAATTCGTCTTCCCTTTCTCTTTTCTTGTGAGTGCTCAAGCTTTGACCCGTCGGTCAAACACTCTTTCTTCCCTCTTCTATGGGGCGATTCTCACACTCTCTTGACCTACCACATATCGATTGGTTGATCAACCAGAAGATCACAAATTGTAATGATACAGAATTCGGATTGTTGTTCTGTCGGAAGGAAGAAAGAAGAATGATTTGAGGTGTGAAAGAGAGGGAGGAATGAATCTATTTGATGGTGTATCGTGTAGATTGCAAATTACAATGAATCCATGCATCAATAGATGAGTTGATGAATGGACTAGTCCACGAGATGAAATCACAAGAGAAATCAGTGGGAGAAATCAGTTGAAGAGAGAGACCCGAAAGGTGTTTGCATTCTCTCCCTTCTGTCCACTTTCTGTGTGCAGATTTGACCAGAGAGAGGGGGGGAGAGAGAGTGCCTGATGTTCCCTCAAGGGACACACTTACTCACCCCTCACATGATTCCAAGCCTACAGACTGGGGTCAGGGCGAGAGAGCATGTAAAAGTGAGAGAGTCCCTCTCGAGTTCTCTCACTCCACACCCCTTTTTGTAAGATTTGTCGGCGTTAGGAACGATGTACATGTTGTGACCATCCATCCCTACCGTATCCCTACCGTATCCCCCTCTCCTCTCCTACTGTAAGGGTCGTCTATCATTCTATTCTGCCATTCTCCTTTCGTCCTTTCACAATCAAGTGTGCCGTGGGCAATAACTCGTTCCTCTCAGTGATAACTCTTTCCCTCTCTCTCTCTCTCTCTCTCTCTCTCTCTCTCTCTCTGTCTCTCTCTTCTTCCTCTTCTCTTAGCATTCGCATGGTCTCTTATCCGTTCTCTCAACAGTTCCTTCATCTGAAGTCCCTTCCAGTTCTTCACCTGACCTCTCTCAATACTCTTTCTTCAATGGCATATTCTCTTTCTTTCAACCCTTCAAGGGTCTCTCTCTCTCTCTCCCTTCTTCTTCTTTCCCTTCTTCTTTTCCACTTCTTTGACCATCTTCCATCAATGCTAACAATCGCTCTCTTTGTTTCAAATCATGTCGCCTCATCATTAATCAATTAATAATCGTGTCACCATCATTTATCAATCAATAATCACACATTCATTCATCAAATCTTCTTTGAACCTGCTTAGACCATCTCTTTTTTCATGCAACCGTTCCAATTCGACCCTCACAAGATTTCAATCAATTCTATCCATCTACCGTACCACCATCTTCCAATCGATACAGTAACAATTGATGCATACGATATCCTACTTCTTGTCATTCGATATCTCTCATTTATATCTCTCTCCTCTCTCTCTCTCTTCTTTTAACTCGTTTCCTCTCTTTCTTCTTTTCTTCTTCGACCCTTCATTGTAATTCTTCCTTATTCTATGCTGGATCTTCCCATTTACTCATATTCTTCTACTAGTTTCTTTCCATAATAATAACCCCTCCTCCCTCCTTCTCTCCTTCCCCTCCGTTTCCTATGGTCTCATTCTATTGTCTTCTCACATCATCCCATATGCTGATCAACCCTCCACAAAGGGGTTAGGAGTGAGAGAGAGAGATGGTCTCTCACTTTTGCAAACTCTCTCACCCTCACCCCTTTCTGTATGCTTTCTTGTGTTATCTTCCTCCATCTCCACAATACATCTTCTTGACTCTTCTTTCCATTGGTTCAATATCAATCGACTTCATCTCTTTCCTCTCATTGAGTTCACCCTAATTTTTCTCTCTTTTCTCTTTACTTCCAATCCTTTTCTCTCTCTCTCTTTCACTTTCCAATGAGCTCGCGATCTCTCTTTCCTGCCGCTCTTTCTCAGCTAATTTCCTCGATTGATCAATTCTCTTTCCCCTGCCCTTCTAAATCTCCCTCAGTTCTCTTTCCTCTGTTATGCAAAGTGGATCTCTCTCTCTCTCCCCCTCTCTCTCTGTCTCTCTCTCTTCCATACTTGTATCAACCCCTCTCTTCTTCCTTCTCTTCCTGTCTATTCCCTCTCTTTCTTTCATATAATAATCCCCTCTCAAGGATGCCAAACTCTCTTTCTTCATTTCCAAATCCCTCTATTCATATTCTTTTTCGTGTTCTCCTCTCGAATTCAATCGATAACTGATCTCTCAGGATGAGATGAGTGTCTCACTACATCATCTCATCTTCCTCCTTCTCCCCTCTCTTACCGTATCCTCTCGAGATCTCTGTTCAGTCTACGATCCATTCAAAGTTCTTCCCGAGCACAATAAGGTTTGTTGATTACTGTAGTTTTCTCTACTGTATTCATTGCGAAACAAGAATAAGGAGTAATCTCTAGTATTGATCACTCTTCTCAATCTCTCCATCTCCTTCTCGTTCAGTTCCAAATCGGTGGTTCATTTCCTCTGCACGAATCAGATTGCACCACTCTTCGACCAGATGTAGTGGAAGAAATCGTTGCCATTCAATGGGCGCTCACTCATTGGAATCAAAATCCCGTCAATAACGACGCCAAATTGGGTAAGAATCAATAAATGGAGTACTGTATGGGTACTGTAGGAACAGTAAGGAAGACTCACTCGGAACTCATATTATTGTGCTGTCACTTTGATGGCTTTCACAGTATGTCACTCACTTTCGAATAGCGGAACCGTTGAATAATTGTGAAACTGGGGTGTGGGCGAATAGTGTCATGGGGACTCAAAAATCACCACTCCCAACAAGATAAATGAACAGAGATGATCTGGACCGCAATGAAATTAGCATTTCTTACTACGGTAAACTTGTGTCTGTAAAAGGTATTATACCGTAGTAACCGCATTAGATTCTCGGACCACTTTTTATCCTCCTTTGAAGCTCGGTGTGTCTGTTTGAGCATCTCCATTGGATCTGATGAGATTGTTGCACTTATCGTACAATCGAGTGAATTCGCCCTTGAAAGTGCGGGGAAAAACACGAAAGATGCAATAAAACAGTAGGTGATTAGTTAGATCTGCACACCTATTGAAAGCACACGGAAAACGTTCCCTGAGATATGCGAAAGGGTCGAAATGGATGGAAAAGTGACGTCGATTAGTGATAGAAGAAGAGATGAAAGTGTATATATCACAGGTCTCTATGCGGGTGATACTTGTTCTCGATCTCGTGAAGCTCTCTCACAATCTCTTCGATTCCTCGATTCCGTGGGGTACCACGAACCAGCTGAGTGCCGAACCACCAATACTGGACCCAAGCTGCTCGGTACGATCATTTGATTTAACCTTGACTCAAAATTTCTTGGCCACTCATGTGAAACAGATCCGAATCACGTAGAATGTAGTGTCAAATCCGGCCATGGCACATTTTGGAACTGCCATTTAGGAACCCAAAATATATAAGTATCCAAATGTTCTGAAACATATGTATATCAATCAAATCCTGAAAAAAAAATATGTTGAAGGTTCATAAACTGTCGTATCCCAGTGGAATGCCTTTATTGAGGTCTAATCTGTCCTAAAGATGTCTCATCTTCGGTCTCTCTTGGTTCAATTCTCTCAGTCTCCGATCTTCCCGTCGCTGCTTATTCTCCATTGGCTGCTGCTGCAATGCAGGTACAACCTCTTTCTTTTTCAAAAGTTGTCCCACTCTTTCTCTCTCCACTAGACTTTGAAAAGTAACGGTTCAACTAGTTGCATAATAGGGAAATCGACCGATTTTGTGAGAAAGAGCGCGAGAAATGAGGAGTGTGTGAAGAAAAGCAACTAGTTGCATCGTTACTTTTCAAAGTGTACTCTCCACATGATTCTCTCCAAACGCTCAGAAAGCGACTACGGTGAGAGAGTGTTCAAAAGTGAGACCTTTGAACACATTCTCTTTCTCCAGGCTCTTTTGTGTAAGGTTGACATGTATTGCATCTCTCGTTGCAGGGAATGGGAGTTCCCAATCTGCTGGTCACCACTCCAACTCTCGATGTCTTCGTCGATTCTCTCATTCGAGTTCTTTCTTCTCTTCGATCAAATCTCGTCGCAATCGTCGAAGACAAAGAAAATCCCGAGATGACAACGAAAGTGACGAATCAATTGAGAGAAGCTGATATTCATGTGGCTGAGGTTAGACTATTTACCATGGATCTCAACTTGCGGGGAAGGAAATCTACGACTCAATAAGCATAAGCTGAACAGCTACGAATTCTAAGTCGAATAGGCACGCGAGGCTTTAGTCTTTGAAAGTCTTCGTTCTCCATCTTAGACTTATGGTTACGTAGACTTGTTTCACTCAGATTATGGAATTACAATAATCATAAATGTATATCAACTCTTTCTCCATTCCAGATTCTTCCCACCGATCATCCAATTCTTTCACGAGCTCTCAATGATTCAGATTCAACTATCATCGTTTCACTTCTCAATAAGACCATGGTTAGTCCTCTTTTCTTCTTATCTTCCCTCTTAATTCTCATCTCTTTTCAGCTCTTCGAGACTCTTTCTCGTCCCTCAATAAATCACATCGATAAATTGTGGATTTCCATTCCAATTGAGGGCGAGGCTCTTTCGACTCAAGAGCAAAATGCAATCCTTCCCGATAATTCCCTTCTTGAGGTTGATCTACCTTATTCCTAATCATTTAATCAATCGATAATCTTTCAGTTGATCACCATCCAACCTCGCTTCACAGAATTGCCACAATTCCGTGATTATTTCTTGAGAGTACTCAAGAACAATTACAAGAGCTACGCTCTACTTACCACCTATGTGGAACAGGTAATTGAGTCGAGAGTTGAGAGGAAAGGGCTGATTGAGATGGAGAGAGAACCCAATTGTTCCCCTTGTTTCACCCATTCGGGATGGAAAGATGAGATGTGTTGAGGTGTATGGATGCAAGGGAGAATCGTGTCCAACTGATAGAGAAACTCTCATTACAAAGTACTCACAGGTGAGAACAAATTGAATGGATCACGCTCATGCGGTCTTACTTTTTGCATAAAAGTAGTTTGATTTGAGTTTTCATGTTTTGGAAAAACTCCTATAATTGAAATTGCTTTACTGGAATAGACTTGAAATTGACTTGAAATTCTAATCAAACTACTTTTCCAACCGCTTTTCCTGAAAACTGACACCACACGAACAAAGACTTCGCTGATATTTGAGACATTGGAGGAAAGTGAGAAATGGAACTAATTGCAGGCTCGAACAGCAGAAGCTGTCATACGAATGACGTATGCATTTGCTGCAGTGGGAAAGATTATTGGAGAGAACGAAGAGAAATACGCAGTTTGGTAAGTCAATCGGATTAGAGTGCGAAATGTGAGGCCACGGTCTCTTCATTTCGCACAGTCTCTTCACATGTCGAGACAGGGTGCGAAATGAATAGATCGTGGTCTCACATTTTAATTATCCATATTTGTTGCATTCCATTCGATTAAATCTCTTAATTTGAGTGAGCACGCAACTTCTGAGTGCACATCTCTCATAATCAACGAACTTCTCAATCTCGATTTCGTCTTTGGACTCTCAGATCCATCGGAACTCATTGTATGTTTGACTATCGAGAACTGGAAGAGTAATTATTAGGGATTCCAAATGAAGAGCTCTGGCAATTGGTTTATCACCCATAAAACTGACATACTCCGACCAATTTGTGCATGAGGATTGTTTTTGAGAACTGGTAAACTCGAAAACCACGAAAAATCGCAGGCTCTTCATGAAGAATCGTTTATAAACCTGAAGAATGTAGCTCTTTTCCCAAGATCGACACTGATAAATCTTCCTAATAAGATTCTAGAATAATCGGAACCAACTCTTCACGTGTTTTCATACCTCATTTGCATACTATAACTATTTTCTACGAGACAAATTTGAAAAAAATGCTCTTCATTTGGCATCCCTTGTAATTATTGATTGATTTCTCACAGGGTCAACATCTCCGATTCTTCCGTTCTCGGGATGGAGTTATTCTAGCAGAAGGAATGCCAATCGAGGCAATTCGAGTCTCCAATGGGGGAAAGAATATCTACAAAGTACTCGAATATCGTACAGCCAAGAATGCCGAAGTGATCAGTTCTCCCATGAAACCATCTGGTTGGTTGCACTCATCCTTCTCTCAATTAGTCATTTCATTCAGATATTCGATTCCGTTCAATTTGTGCTCCATTCCGTCCCTTCTGCGGTCAATGCCAAACTGTCGTCCCAGTCAATAACGGAGTTCGTCTATTTTTTTCTTACTATCTATATTTAGTTATTTAATACATCGGCGAAGGGTGTGACGGTAATTACAGAAACGAGGAAGGATATAAGTTGTTCTTAATTGATCTGCTTCAGCGTCATTTCCTCTCAATCCCTCAACATTATCCTCTCTATCTCGTCGCTCTCTTTGATATGCACGAGGGTCAATCGTGCAATCGAATGGACAACACTGACATTTCACTTCCAATGGCTTTCGTCCACACTGTATGTTCACCATTCGGTCGGGATCATTACTGTATCAATCATTCGTAGTATTGATCTTTGATCTCTATCAGGTGTGGACATTCAAGCAGAGATTCCCCCAGTTGTCTGTGCTGCAGAATCTTGAATTGGGAGCACTGCTGGTCGACACTTGCAGCAGGTGAGAAGGGGGGGGGAGTGCCGTACTGTAGGTTTTCTGCACTCTCGGTTACTGAAGTCACTGTAGTGTAGGTTACTGTAGTATATGTAGATTTCCTTCCTCCAACGGGGAGCCACGATCGAGTCGGGAATTTAAAGTTACCGGGAATCCACATTTTTGGTGTCTGATCTTACGACGGAATCGAATAGACAATTGCCGTAAAAGAAAGGCTGTCTTAATAATACTTTATACTTAATACTTTATTCTCCATCGGTGATTTGGGTGATAGGGATTATCTTGACATGATGGTGGATTCTTCGGCTCAGGATCGAGCAGTTTTTTCATGGTGAATCAGGCAGTGTTCGTGTCACAATCACAACTTACGGATTCGGGAGGTTGTCGTAACTAATTTGGGGTTTTTTCGGAGCCCTACTGAGAAGGGGTTTTTGGGGGCAGTTACTAGGCGGGAGGGGAGGTTATTCCAGAGCGTTATGGATCGACTTGCACAAGTTGAAATCGAGACTGGTAGCCTGCAAGGGATCGAAATGCGCAAGCTATGAGCGAACCGGAGAGAACGTGCTAAGGGAGCTAGTGAGTATAGGTTAGTGGTGTCCAACAGTGCGTGCCCATGAATGGAATCATAAACAAACTGCATATCACGTAAAGCCCTGCGATATTCGAGGGTCTCTATATTTAGTAATTTTAGGCGGTCTAGGTAGGACAGAGGGGGCTGGCGACTGTCGAAGGAAAAAATGTCAAAAATCGATAATTAGGCCGTGACACAGCTCCAAATGTCCGAAAATAGAGGACTGAACATCAGGAAAGTTCGCGCAAATTCAAATGTGAATATTTCATCATGTTGTCTTATTGCGCTCCAGCCTTTTTTCGCTTATTTTTTTGCATACTTCAATGCCTCATTATTTATTGAAATTTATTGTCGTATTAGAATTTATATAACGAAAACATCGAATGAGAAAAAGAGCTTTCAAAAAAGACCGCGACGCGACACGCGACGCTCGCCATTGATCATCAGGGAAAACCGCGAATTCAAAATTATTCCGTGGATTCCCGGTAACTTTAAGAAGGCTATAGAAGCAGACACCCTGCAATAGTCCCACCCGCATTCAAAAAAGAGAATTCGCGATGAGAACACTATCTTCGCATTCTGTAACGGTATGCCTTAATTTGGATAGACTCGCCAGAAATCCGTATGAAATATCTCGTTCATTCAGTGGTAAACAAGCAGTGGAGACGGTCGTTCGTGCTGAATCTCAATGTTTTCGATTTGCCCAAGCAGGGAGAAATATCACAATCGTCCCTGGATCTGTATTCGGTTCGTCTCCTTTTCCATCCAATCCTTCATTTCTTTCTTCTCCAGGCTACGTTTCTTCCCTCAAGGCTCAGTCTGGTCAATCTCTCCGTGGATTCTTCTCTTCGGGAGACGCAAACACGGCCTTCGTATCGATCGATAGGTATCGTATCCTCTCATTTCCCCTCAAGACCTCTCCTTCAGTGAACAACTCCGTCATTCTTTCTCTGCTCTTCCTCCATCTCGCACTCAAATCGTCGCTCTCCTTCGTCTTCTCACTCATAATCAATGGAGTTTCGTCACCGTCGCATTGGCTGAGAATGTGGGCGGAGTCATGGAATACAGTAATCGGAGAATCCGTTCAGGACGCCGAATCACTCGGTCTCTTCTCTCACTTCGAGAGACTTGCTCATGAGAGTGGAGTGTGCATTGCGGAAGTTCTCTCACTGAAGAATGGAGAAGAAATGCCGAAAGGAGGATCGACTAACGTCACTCTCGTAGGGTTTCATACAATTTTTTCTCCATAATTTATCATTTCATCAAAATATCCTTGCTTTATCCATTTTTTCATCAATCAATTATTTTTCATACCAAACTTTTTTCTGGGATTAACATGAAAACTACGATGTGACTACTAGGTGGCATCCCTTCATTCGATATCCCCTAATTTGCCCCTCATCTCTCATCAGATATTCTCTCCTTCTCGTTTGGCTGCTTCCTTCATGGATTCTTCTTCTTCTCTAATTCACGTTCTCATTGGAGATTCTCATGATTTCTCCGTCCACACACAAAAATCTTTCCCTGGAACTATTTCTGTCCAGCCGAAGGTCAAAGTTGAACACTTATGGATTCACGCTCAACGTTTCCACTCGAGAGATCATCGGATACGGGACAATATATCCGATTTAATCCAAAGTGAACAATATGTCCGAATCCGGAAAATCGAATACGGGATTCGGATATATTGTGCCTTTTTGGATAGAATCGGACATATTGTCCCGCACCCGATAATATCTTCTCCGTCTTACTAATTCATTGCCACTGCAGGATATAGTATACGAAGACTTCAAAGAGTGGGCGGCCTCTACTACTCCTCTTTCTCTTCCTGAAATGTGGTTCTGGTCGTATATCGAGAACAAACATCAGGTAAAATCTCCTAATTCTCCTTTCTCAATCTCATTTCCCTTTTTCAGTGCGCGCTCTCTCAAAGTAGCAAATTCGTGTACGGTAGAATGTGTTCGGGCGACGAGCTGATCGATATGAGGAATCTCGGTACCGTATACCTTTACTTCACTGTGAGACTCGATCCCTTTCAGGAAGAATGACTCGTGCTGGCTACTTGGCTCGAGGAGTGGAGAGACTTCTCTTCTCTCTCGATGCCGTCTATAGGAAATTGTGTCCCCAGCAGGTAATTTTGAAAAAAAACGAAATAAGAAATATGCTAATTTCGAAAAACGACGGGATCACCCGAAATATCTCTAGAACATGGTGTTCCTTGAATTCCTCTAAATTTCAGATCGGTCTCTGTTCCGAATTCTACGCGAAGGGTCGAAAAGTGGTGGCAGAAACTCTTTCGAAAGCAAAAGCAGAAGATGAAATGGAGATATTCGAGTGGATGGGAGATGAATTCATTCCTGTAGGCAATTGGACCACCCGAGGAGGGCTGAAGATGGCAAAGGTACGGTGACCTACCACAGTCATTATCGATCGATAATCTCAGATGTCTCGATCTTCTGCTACTCCCATCGTCTCCCATTGCACGCCTCCTCTATGCAAATGCTTCCTCGATAGAGATTTCTTCCAAGTGAAAATATTCCAGGGATCAAAGATAATTTCTCCCCATTCAGAGACCTTTGGATGATTTCACTCTCATTGAGTCGACAGATGTCTCTTCTGGTTCATATATCAAGAGACAGCCCGTCGGAGAACTCATTGGATATCCCTCGGTATGTCGTCATTCTTACTCAATCGAGTGACGTCATTCTTTAGATTGTCGATCATCTCACAAAGGGAATTTGGCGTCGTCAACCTCACAATCTCGTCTTGCTATTGGTATTCGATCTCTTTCTTCTTTCTCTTTTCCATTCATTTCAATTCAGATCATCACCTTCCTTCTCATTTGTTCCATTTCCGTTCTTCTTCTCATTCTCATCAAAATTTATCATCGAGTGGTCAAAGTACGTCAAACATCCAATAATATCTAACCTAGCAAATGTGCAGAATAGGGGAAAGTTGCATAATCTTTCAGTAAATATGTGAATAACAGGGTAATCAATCACTTGGAATCACTCTTCTCATTGGAATCATCGCTCTTTATTCCACTGCTTACTTCTTCATCTTCGATCCAACTGATATCGTTCGTTTCATTCTGAGTCTCGACTGGAATCTCTTCCTACTGTAGGTCTGTCGTCTTCGCGCGACTCTCCACGGTCTCGCCTATTCCATCTGCTTCGGAGTAATGATCGCAAAGGCGACTCAACTCAGAAACGCCGAGACTTTGGGTGAGTTGAGTCTCAGTCTCGAGAGGATAATCTGAGTACGGTAATCACAGGCTTCGCAAACGTCATTCACATCTCGTTCTGGAACTACTGGCTACTACTGTTCTTCATTGTGGGAGTGCAAATTGCACTCGGAGTACGGTAAGGCATAGATTACGGTGGGGATCCAACCAATCGATATTCAGATGGTTTGCCGAGCCATTTATGGCGTCTCTCACTTCCAATGGAGATATGCTTTGTACATTGGGAAGAGAAGAATTCGCATTGGCTAATATGTGAGGATGGAGATCAAAATTAATAATCAATCTAATTGTTCAGTTATGTCGTTATTCTTCTTCTCCTCGCTCTTTTCCTCAATGCTCGTAACAGAAATATCAAGAGGAATTACAAGGTAAATCGATTACCCCTCGACTACCGTAATCCTTCTCTCTTCTTCTCAGGAGACAAAATGGCTCTTCTTCGCCTCTGTTGCGTGCACTCTTGTGTGGGTGGGATGGATCGTATCCTACTTTGTCGTTCCTTTCCAATACAAAGTCAGTTATCGATCTAATTGTTGATCAATTATTGATAATTAATCATCAGGACGCTACCGTAGTCATCGCCCTTCTTTCATGCGGATCGATCCTAATGGCATTCCTCTTCTTCCCTAAGGTTACCGTAATCTTCCCTGTTCTCACTAATCGATAATCTCTTAGATCTACATCCTTCTCTCATACGAACCGGTTGTTGTCGAGTTCAAGAGAGATCAGGATAAACTGCCTCATCATCTCTTCGAGAAAGGTACTGTAATGGTGGAGTACTGTAATCATTTATCGATCGATTCTACAGAAGACACTCCTCCGTGTATTCGTCGTGCAACTTCTCCCACTTCGAGTACTCATGGAAATGGAGAAAATTCAGTGGGAGAAAGTCCCTCTGGATCATCTACTGGCAATTATTCTGATGAAAATGTAAGACCTGAAGAAAAATGCAAGAAGAAAATGTAAGAAAATGAAAGAAAAGAAAGAAAATGTGAGAATGCCAATTAATATATAGATTATTAAAGGGTCCGATCTTCACAACTATCATGAGAAAGAAGAAGACTCGTGCCTCGGAGTGCAGTATGGATCGTAGTCCCACCCATTCTGAGGTAGGTCACCCATCAAATGATTACAAACAGGGGTCAGGCTGAGATAGCGTGCAAAAGTGAGTGAGACCCTCTTGAATTTGCACGCTCTCTCACTCCGGACCCCTTTCTATTGACCAGTCAGTGGAATAATCTCCACCCTTTCAGATCTTCCCATCAGATCCAGTAATTCGATCTTCGTCAACTCGTTCAGAAGAATCAGCTCATCATCTTCCAATGGAATTGAGACTTGGATGATCTCTCTCGTCTCCCTCTTGCAATCAATTTGAATCTCTTCTTCTACTGGTCTGGATCTAGATTCGTCGTCTTTTTCCATTCTTTCCTCTTCCATCTTGCTCAATTCCCTCACAATTTCTTCTTCCCGAGTGTTCTTCGTTCCTCTAATAAGAGTAGTCGATTCTTCCGTCCAGTGAATCAATCCCTTTTTCTCCCCTTCCAAACGGGTCGTCCCCCCTCTGTCCATAATTACCGTATCTATAGGCATATTTGTGAGAGATTAGTTCGTCTCAAATCGAGATTTCGCCTCAATAAACACATGTACATTTTGGATGAAGTTCACTCAAAGAAGGCACATACTACAAATTAGGATTGATTGAATACTGGAATTGGATCATAATATGGACACAGAGGAGATCAATGAATAAGAGTGTTCGGAAGTGTGTCGACCTCTCCATCTAGAACTCCTTCAATCGCATGATTGGGGGAGGGTCTACTTTGGTGTCTTCCCTTCTTCTTCTCCCTTTAGTCTCCTCCCTCTCTTCCATTCAATGGCCACTCAGTTCTCGATGTTCCTTCCATTGCTTCTTCTCACTTTTTCTTCCTCTTCTCTCGCAATTCGAAGTTGGACCAAACAAATCGACTTGGACAAGTGAGTTTATCAGTCTAAAAGGAAAAAAAAAGAAGTTTATATCACTAACGATCCAGCTGTTCATCATTAGCTCATTTAATGAAATTCACGCGCAGTCCTTTATTCGACCACAGAAAGTCCATTCATCGCATCATTCCACCTCTGTATTCATATTCCATTCACTAAATAGACGGTTGTTATGTGATTGTGATCGTGATCAACTCAACTTTGTCTTTTCTCGTCCTTTCTATCAAGTGATTGATACACCATCTCGACCCCGTCTCTCTCTCTCTCTCTCTCTCGACCCATCTCTCTCCACTCATTTGTGAGGGTGGAGATGCGAAAACAAAAGTAGATATGATCTGAAAACTCGAATGGGAAATATAAAGAGAGACGAATCAAATGGAGATCACTTGAGAGAAAGAACTGAGAAATTGTGGAGATTGAGGGGAAATAGACAGTGGCAGAAGGGTTGAACAACTTACAAAGTCCATGTTTCTAAAGAGTCGATCCGGCTTGAACCTCACCCAGAACAGACAGTTAAAGTTTGGCGAAAAAAGCGTTTGAACTGAAATGAATCAACCGATAAACAGAAAACGAATTGGGTGAATGTTGTAGCATTGTAAATCAGTGTAAAAGAAGTAATCTCTTCTCATTTGAGTGCTGGTTGCAACAGTACCAAGTTCTGCATGATGAGACCGCGAGGCTGTCATCCATCGAGAGATTGCACACAGGGATACATGCTCAGTGTTGTCGGGCCCAATCAACTTAAGGTAGATCAAGGAGATCAATCCATAATCGATTGATTTAATTGAGGTTGAAATGTTCGCCCAGTCTCTCGTTCCCTCAGTTCCTCTTCAATATCTCGCTCTTGGATTCTCAAAGGACCAAATAATGGTTCGATATTTCATTTATTTTCTCGGTTCTTAGCTATTCAATTCAACTTCCTTCTCTACTTTTCTCTACTCGCGCTTTGAACTCTTTTTCCCCATCTCGTTCCAATCACTTTTACGAGTAATGGAGGGTAATCTACGAGAGTGAAAGAGAGAGAAAGAGAGAGAGAGAGAGAGAGAGAGAGAGAGAAATTCAAATGGGAACTCGGAGAATCTCGTGATAGGAAGAAGTTCGAGATAAGCAAATTAGCGAAAATCGGCTAGTCGAGAAGAGGAAAGGTTTAGAGGAGTAAACAAGTGAAACGAGGAAAATCTCACGTGCATTTATTCTGTTGATGGAATATTGTAATCAATATAATTTGAGGGAGGAGATATGGTATCAGAGTGTGTTGTGTCTGAGACGGCAGTGGAAGGAGGAGAAGTATTCCTGTCGTTCAACAGAGGAAAGAGCAACGATCGAGTTCATTTTGATGACGTCAGTCATTTATCCTAATGGTTCTTCACTTTTTACAAGTGTTCAAATCCATTTCTCACTTTCTGTTCCCTTCTCCTCTCACTTCTTCTCATTAAGTTGGAGGCAGAGGTTGTCTACAGCGACATTCGATCGTCAGTCGTCAATGGAAGAGTCTCTTGCTCATTTATTCAGGTTAATTTCTATTTAATTCCGTTTACATATTATTTAAAACGATGTCTCTTCCACATGAGCTGTGCTTACTGTCTGAATCTCTATTTTTCGTGCACTCTCTCACCGTAACATCTGTCTATCAGCGGAACGTTTAAATATGTCCGACTCCGCCCTATATCCCCTATATTTCCTTCACCTTTCAGAGTATTCGTCCTCAAATCGATTCCACTCATGGCGGTCGCATTTGGGATCTCGATCAAGATTTTTACATCTTCGGAGCTACGGGATCATCTCAACCTGATGGTAAAAAATCGATTTTTTCATGAATAATTGAAACCTCCTTTCAGAAGTGAATCCTCATGATCTGAATCGTGATTCTTACTACTTCCCTCTCATCTCTGAGTCTGCAATCAATCCAATCACAATTGGCAACAACGTCTTCCACCATCCCGAATCTTCTCTTTCCCATGCAACAACCAGGTATACAATAACAACATCCACTTTTGCAACAACGTAAGGAGTATCGATCGATGTCCATAGACATCAATATCAATCAATAAATCGATAAGTCTGTTCAGGAATCAACGTCCGATTCTCACGACGACTTCTCCTCGTCCAGTAGCCGCTGCTTCTATTGTCATTTCTCTATTTTCCCTTCTCCTTCCTCTCACTTATTTCCTATTCTAAACTGTACAAATCTTCTCGAAGTTGTGTGAAAATACTCGAGTTTCTCTCTCTTTTTCTCATTTGCTTGAGAGGGTCAAGAGACGATTCTCGTATGAACACTCAGTCTTCAATTCTCAGTCTCACACTACGGGTCTACTGTATCTCTTTCCCCTCATCCAATCGATAATCGATTCTTCCCCCTCCATCCACCGTAATCAACCGTGTCCCTCACTCTGAGAGAACCATAACATTGCTATTCTCTCCCACTCTTATCGAGTATTTTCCCTCCCTTCCATTCTCTGCCATTTATAAAGAAGAATGATAAATTTATACACGAATATCATGGAAGAAGACATCGTATGGAACAGATAATCGATAAATCGATGAATACAAGTGGGTAGATCAAGGGTAGATCATGCTTGGCATCTAGACAGACCAGTGTTAGTTGAATGACGTTGACAGTATAAATTGGACCCGTCGGTGCGAGCGGAGACCATTCTGAAATTGAGATCTCATTCCAATTTGCACGTCGTTCTGGGCAAAATGCGAATACCTTCACCCATTTGCACGCTATTTTCGCGCTCTCTAACTGTTTGCCTCAATTTGCATACTCTTGCCAGAAAGCCGTGATTTGTGTGTGTTTTGCCTCTCCATTGACCATTTGTATGTCCACCCTCGCTAATCGAAAAGAAGAGAAGAAAAGAGAGACGAAACGAGACAGTTTTCGGTTCCCTTCCCATGTACTTGAATAGTGTCGAAGAACTGTCACAGATGGATCGAACCTCTTCTTACCCATCTCCCCCCCCCCATTATTCCAAAACGGACAAAAGGGGGTTAGAGTGAGAGAGTGTGTAAAAGTGAGAAGGTACCTCTCGAATTTACACACTCTCTCACCGCAAACCCTTTTTGCGTAGGACTGACCGGTGTGTGAAATGATATCACGCGACTCACGAGAGGCTCGGCCTAAGTTCGGCACAGACCCAAATTTCGACATGCATTTTTTTGCAGTTTTGGATTCCACTGGGTCTAACTAAGATCCTTGAGAGCTATTAAGGCATACAAGTCATTATTCGCCGAGATGCTGATACTGTTACAATTAGGTGCAGCCCTCGAACTTTGAGGCCTTTTTTCGACGTTTCAAAGCAATCTCTGTGAAAACTTTTCGCTTGGAGCTAAGGTCCATTTTCAAAGCTCTTTCGGTCTATTCGATCCGTTTTCTGATAAATACCTTAATTTTCATGATATTCATCTTCCTTGAATTTTGAAAAATCCGTTCGAAAACCCATTAATTTCTCTTTCTAGAGAGATCCGCAAGGTGATTAGGAATCGAATGTTATGCTGGAGCTCGCATAACTCGGTGGGACCAGTTAGTTTCATCCAAAATACGTTCCATTTCCTAATTTCAACATGATTCTCGGAATAAAAATGAGAGAAATGAATGAGAACAATGGTGGGGGCCGAGTCATTCCTCGCGAAACCTTGAAATGGTCCGGTGGCAAATGCGCAGAATGATGTTGAAATGAGGAAATGAAACGTTTTGTGGATGAAACCCACTGGTCCCACCGCGTTATGCGAGCTCCAGCATATCATTCGATTCCTAATCACCTTGCGGATCTTTCTAGAAAGAGAAACTAATGGGTTTTCGAACGGATTTTTCGAAAATCAAGAAAGATGAATTTCATGAAAATTCAGGTATTTATTAGAAAACGGATCGAATAGATCGAAAGATCGGGGAAAACGGACCTTAGCTCCAAGAGAAAAGTTTTCATAGAAATTGCGTTGAAGCATCGACAAACAGCCTCGAAGTTCGAGGGCTGCACCTAACAGGAGTTGCATCTCGACAAAGAATGACATGTATGGCGTAATAGTTCTCAGGGATCTTAGTTGGACCCAGTGACATCCAAAACTGCAAAAAAACGTATGTCGAAATTTGGGCCTGTGCCGGATTGTGATCATTCTGAGTCGAACCTCTCGTGTGAGGCGTGATATGCCCCCTGTCCCCCCCCCTCCTGTCCCCCCTCCCTCTTGCCCCCTCCCCTAATGATAGAAACGAGTTGAGAACGGCCCATTAGAATTTGGCAGATTCAAAAGTGGACAACACTTAGGGCGAATCCACAAGAGCATTGAAAGAGTCGAAAATGGAAAGGAAAAAGGGACTTTGGGAGTTCTTACTTATGACGTCATCAGTTCTCAATTTGTTCTCTCGATGATTCGATGTTGTTGTTCATTCAATCGAACACTCATCTTGTATAAAACACGCTCCGGAAACAAAGTTTGCAATACCGAAATTATCGATTTGCGCAGTAACTCGGCTTTTAATTTTAGGTTAAAAGTGGGAGTTCGATTCGGAAAACGGAAGGTGAATTTTCTTGAATCACTTGAAAAATCGATTATTGTGGGAATTCAAATATTTTCATTTCGTTTTCGGAGGTTGTTTCACACATCTTCATTCACACCATGCCATTTGTTCTCACCTGAGTGCTTGTTTGCAAGTGAGACATCGGAAGCACTTGGAATGGAAAGGCTTCCCGAAGCAATGAACCATCTCAGCAGAATAGACACGATCAGAACAGAGAGGACAACGAGGAACTTCGGCCATCGACCATTTCTGAAGAGAGAGAGAGATTAGAGAGAGAGATCACACTGTTAGAAGGGGTTAGAGGGCACGGCAAGGGAATTAGTCACTCTATCGAGAACTGACTCCATTGGGACAAACATTTATGCCGTGGATTTACTGCCGTTACAATAATAAATAGAGTGTGTACGGGGGGCGAGTCACCCGTTACAGAGCAATAGAAAATGAGTGAGCAGTGAATAGTGACTAGCAGATCGATAAAGACTAGAGGGATACGGTACTGTAGATGGGTGGCATACTGTAGTGATGTGATGCATTGAGTGATTAATCCTGAAAGGCGAGAAGCATTTATCCGTATTTGAGTGTGCAAAGCAGTGGAAAGTGTGCTTTCTTTGGTTAGTCGATGAATTCTCGAGTGAAAGAGGAAAGTGAACTATCTCGATTAGATCTACAACTACGAATACATTACTACATTAGTTAACTATTCCTATTAGAGAAAAGCGCAGCAACGAAAGATCGGATAAATAAATAATCATTTTAAGTAAAATAAATTTAATTGATTCCCATTTCGTTTCTGCTCTTTTGGGGTGTTTGCGTGAACAAGCGAGTGCTTCTAGTGCAAAGTAGAAGGAGAAAGAAGAGAAATAAGAAAGGGAATAAGAAGAGGAATAATGGCAAGTATCATCATAATTCCCATTAAACTCACCACTGTTTTCTTCTCGGGCATCTTTCCTTTCTCTGCTTTTTTAGCCTCCTTCGCATTGATTTTCTCCCATTTTGCTGCCATTTTACTGGCATGAGCAGCGGCGACTCCGACTTCCTGAACGGATTAGACG
This sequence comes from Pristionchus fissidentatus, assembly GCA_036245785.1. Lineage (NCBI taxonomy): Eukaryota > Metazoa > Nematoda > Chromadorea > Rhabditida > Neodiplogasteridae > Pristionchus > Pristionchus fissidentatus. The sequence goes on along the minus strand of BTSY01000004.1, from coordinate 20,586,004 downwards.
ATTATTGATTGATTATCGATTGATCGACCAGTTATGAAGACATTGCCGATTGACACTGATGATGAGTGGTGACCTACCTCCTTGTCATTGCATCTATTTCTCTCTTCCTCAAGCAATTCCTCTTCCAATTGCTTCTTCGCCTCTTCTCTTTCTCCTGCAATCAATACCATCATCTACCGTACCCTCTGTCTTCATCAATCACAAACTGATCTACCATACTTCTCAATCGATCGAATTCTTCTTGCATCGCCTTCTTCTTCTCTTCATCCTTCTCGTTATCTTCATCTCCTCCCTTCTCGAATCGACTCTTTGCGTCTTTTGCCTGCAATTGTCAAATATTTACTATCATTTCCCTATTTATCACTATTTTGAATGATTAATGCATAATAATTATTCATCAATCGATCAATTCAACTCACTCCACTCTTGAGTGCTTCCAATTCAGCTCTGGCTGCATTATCGATTTTCTTTCCATCGTCATTTCCAATATTCTTGAACTTGTTCATGAGATTCTTGACATCGAAGGCATCTTCGTCATCTTCCGGAGTATTCTCTGTATGATACTCATGAGAAACTGAATTAACAGCAGTCTATTTTATGTCTATCTTTCTGAAAGGAAAATTAGTTTATTCGTATTCTGCCTAATCATGAATGAATGGATGAATGAATGAATAATCTGACCCTTATCGACAGCTCTTCTATTGATAACTTCAGCAGTCGAGGCTTCCTTCTTGTCCCATTTGCTTGGCTCAGTCTGAATTTTCTTCTTTCATTTTCCCTTTTCCTCTCTCTCTTAATTACGATTCCACTTGGATAATGCACAAATAATTCAAGGACGCACAAGTAGACGAAGGAATGTGAGCGTCAGTAGTTTCCTAGTGGGTTCCTATTGATATCCTACTCATTTTATCTCCTCTTCTTATTTCTCTCCTCACCTTCTTATTCTGTCCAGGCATCACAGGAGCAGCTCCGGCTGCATCAATCTGCTGGAATTTCTCCCTTGCCTTTCCAGCCATCTTAACGTCCACATCCAATCCTCCCTTCTCTGAAGCAATAAATCAATCGATAATCTATCCCTCGGTAGATCAAACCTCCAGCTCCTCCCTTGAATGCTTCTCCACTGTCGAAAGCGGCCTTGACGTCGCCGACTCCCGCAGTGGAAACCGATGCCTGCGAGGGGTACTGTAATCTCCCCCATATCGATCGATTCTCACCGCTTCTCCAGCATCATTTGCCCTCTGAACAGCCGCTCTTCTAGCCAATTTGTATCGAATGAACTCTGCTTCGATCTCTTTCTTCTTCAGCGCAGCTCTTTCCTCTGGAGACATTTCGTCACTCTGAGAATATCGATTGATTGGACTGAATTGAGAAGAAAAGAAGAGAAGAACGGTTAGTGAGATGAGAGAGAGAGAGACGAGAGAGAGAGAGAGAGACTCCCAAAGGGAAAGAATGAATCATCGATTGAAGTGATAACAAATTAGAGAAGGAGAAGAGAAATAGAAGAGATATCTGAAGAAATTGAGAGGAAAAGAGAAGAAAGAAGAAGGTCGACGTCGAAGTGAAATGAGGGGGAGGAGACAGCTGTGATGAGAAGAAGAAGAGGGCATGGAAGAGAGAGAGAGAGAGAGAGAGAGAGAGAGAGAGACGAGAAAATAAGACTGGCGAAGGGAACAAATTGATTCTTTTCGTTCCAGTCTGAATCTCTCCCTCCACTGACTCACTCCCTCTAATGTCTTTCATATGTTTTCATCCTCTTTTTCACCTTCAGAAAAGCCGTCTTCAGATTTCCGAGGTCGATTGCAACATCAATAGCCAATCTTTCCAATTCCTCCTTAGTCTCTGCATTTCCTGCAGCCTCGAATCTCTCCTTGAAGTCTTTCAGTTCTGCAATTATTGATCTTTGATCTCTGTCCCTCCCTTCTGATCTTTGATCTCTCCCTTCTTCTCTTAGTCCCTTCTATACCTCCCCTCTAAGCCTTTCGCAATGCGGCAAAGAGAGTGTAACCCCACTATGAATCCTCATTTAGAGTCTAGTATAGGAGAGAGAGAGAGAGAAAGAGAGAGAGAGAGAGAGAGAGAGAAAGAGAGAGAAAGAGAGAGAGAGAGAGAGAGAGAAAGAGAGAGAAAGAGAGAGAGAGAGAGAGAGAGAGAGAGAGAGAGAACAGTTGGTGAGAGGAGAGGAAGACCGATGATTCATTGCGAGTCAGTCTATCACACAATTGGTACAATTCCTTATCGGAGTCTTATCATTCCGGTTTATAGAGAGAGAAAGAACTAATAGCATCTGACTAATGGAATGGCCGGCATCATAATATGTTTCCCCCCTTCTCACGATTGATCCACACCCTATCTAATTATAACTTTCACCCAACGGTGAATGGAGAGAGAGAGAGAGATGGGATATTGAGAGGAGGGGGAGGGGTTCCTTCCCCCGGGGTACACCTCCTCTGGATAACTTACTGCTGAACTGAAGTTCTCCCAATTCGCTCATTCCCTTTCCTTCATCTTTGGTTGTTTCAAATGCACGACCTTCGATGAACGATTTGCGAGCTTCTGCGGCAGCTGAAAAGAGAAGAGAAATTGAGTGGGACGAGGAATTTGATGATGAGGATTAAATACTCAGAGTGAGATGAATCTACGAAACAATGAGTCTAAGCTGATCAACTTACAGCTTTTTAAACTTATTTTCCCTTGAGTAAACTTTCATAGAATAATCGACAACCAAATTTAAAACTATTTCACAAGAAGGAAAACTAACAAGAAGTATCGAGCATGGATCTGTCCCATTTCTTGACATCTCCTCCAACTTCTTTTCCCTCCTGGAATCTCTCCTTCACTGAGACTCCTCCAGCCTTCAATTATCGATTGCTTCTCTCTACAGTACTCCTCTCTCTACCGTACCTTGAGTGCTTCCAATTCCGCCTTTCCCTCTGCTTCCTTCTGTTCTGCTGTCTCAACCTCTCCAGTCTTCCATTTGTTCTTCAGATCTCCGACCTACAATCGATCGATAATCTTCTCTTCTCTTCTTTAATCAATCGATAATCATCTGGTGACCTACCTGTTCGAAGTGAAGGTCCTCCTTCTTCTTCTTTCTGTCTCCTCTGATAATGTTGGGATCTCTTTCTCCCTCTTCTTCTTCCTCTTCATCTTCATTTCCTCCTCCAGTCAGGAACCTTCAATCGATATTCTACCGTACTCTCCATTTCCATTCGAGACCGGCCTTCGTCCCTTATCTTCTCTCGATCAACAAGTGTCAACCTTGTCCACTCTCATCTCATATTCAATCATGTCGAGAGGGTCAAAACAGGAAAGAGAGAAGAAAGAAGAGACTATCGGATATCGTAATCTGTCAGCAGATCCTTTGAATCACCCGAAATGAATGAATATTAGAAATGGGGATGACAAGAAGCAATAGATGTTGAATCCTACCTACGAAAGGGGTCAGGGCGAGAGATCGCGTGAAAGAGAGAGATCCCCTCTCGATTTCATACACTCTCTTACTCCAGCCCATTTCAGTGGGGTTGGCCGGCTAGTGGAATGGTAATTTAGAATGAGAAGTGAGAAAGAATGAAGGAACAATATGAATATTATACATGAGTAGTCCAAAGGAATAACTGAGATAGATCAAATAGTAATATCTCACCTTTCCTTATTTGCTTTCACTCTTCCTTCTCCGATTTCTCCAGCATCAAATGCCGATTTCTCAGCCTGAAATTGTGACAAATTAAACTTTCTTTATGCGGCCTCGTTGTGATACTCAATCTCGTCGGGGTTCTATAATATTCGCTCTTACTAAAATACATAATTAAAATTTGAATTTCTTTTTTTCGAAAATAGTTAAGAGGAATGATAAGACTACGAACCTTTTCAGTCTCGATCGCTTCCTTCTCCCATTCTTCTTTCTTCTTTCCTCCCAATCCTCTAAGGGCAGCCAACTCTTCCTCTGTCGTTGTGCCGCCACCTCCAATCTCATTCATGATCACTAGTGAATGAAAGAGAGAGAGAGAGAGAGATCCCATTCATATTCCCTCCCTCTCTCTCAATACAGATCCGATCACTTACATCTCACTACATCTCCTGCCAATTTCTTCGGTTTCGATGAGACGGCGAACGCTTCGTCTTCTTCTTCGTGTTCCTCTTCTGAAGGGAAATTAAGTGATTAAGGGAATGATCTTTGATCTCTATCGATATACCAGATCGCACTGCACATGAATCTAAACCTACAGGAAGTGGTAAGGGTGAGAGAGTGTGTCAAATTAAGAGAGTCCCTCTCCATTTACACACTCTCTCATTCCAAAACCCCCTTTTCTAAAGTTGGCCGGCCCGTGGAAAGATGTGATAGACTATACTGTATAAAAACTGGTTATCACACACAAAGCTACTCGATTTTTTTATTGAATATCTGATCTTTGATCTTTCACCTTCAGTATTCGCAGGATCGAGAGTCGCAGCCATTTCTGGATGCTTCTTAGCCATCAAATGGACCTTGCACAGAATCGCCCCCTCGTGGCAGTTGTAGTTTGTAGCACTGAAAGGGAAACATCAAAGATTACACACTGGCTCTGTCCCACAGCATCGAGTTGGCACCATGCCTAGAACATCTCTCGTTGTCTGACCCACTCGTTTGGCGCACTCTCTCGCCTTCTCTCTCTTTCTCTAACTCGTTCTCGCCGACGCTGTTTCGAATGCTGTGTGTCCCTATCAGTCTTTTTTATCATTATAGGTAATATATGTAAATTTTTGTTGTTGTAAATAAATAAAGTAAACTAACGTGAGTTTCTTGTTGCAAGTCTCACACTTGAAGCAGTCTTTGTGGTAGAGTTTCTTATTGACGAAAACTCTCTCAACGGGATAGACTGTCTTCGAACAGATCGCACACTCCTTTGGAGCCTCATCGGCAGTCATTTCCTGTGTAGAGAAGAGAAATTTGAGAGAAGGGACGGGAATGGCAAGTAGATATGGACGGCCAATCGAATGGGGTTCAGGGAGTGTTTAACATCGAGACCGCTCTCTCACTTTTGGACACTCTTTCCCGACCCCATTCTATGGGTTTGGGACTGTGTGATCTCGATTCGATCGATTATTTGGATGGTAGGTCGCCGTCCTACCAACTACAGCTGGTAGAAAGTGTGATGGAATGAAATCCAGATGAGAGAAGAGAAGAAGAGAGAGACATCTGGAGAGAGGAGAGAAGAAGAAGGAGAAGAGAGAGAGAGAGAGAGAGAGAGAGAGAGAGAGATCAGGAGAAGAAAAGAAGAAGAGAGGGAGAGAAGGGGATAGAAAAGGATCAGGAGAGACAAAAAAGACAGACTGTTTATCTTTCAACGAGGAGGAGCACACTCATTAGGATTTCTCCATTTGACTCATTCGATAGTCTTAATTTGTACCTCGAACTCTCTTGTTGTATACACTTTTTCACAAGTGGCTTTGGGTAATTCGAAACTATGACCAAACACTCTACAAATTCCCTGTTTTCTACTGCGAAAGTTGGAAATAAGAGAAATCTTCGTTTCAGACGAAGTAATTTCCACTGTCTATCACAAGTCTCAATTAGTTCACCTGTTTGACTCCTCGATTGAAAGTCGACAGAATTCTCTTTTTATCCTCTTCATTTCTCGCTACTTCAATCTTCTCCTTCTGAATTTCCCTATCCGATTCTCCCTTCTCGAATCTGTAATCAAATTTATAATTTGAAATTATACAAAGTAAAAATTAACCGCCGGCATCTAAAAAAACACCCAATTTGCCAATCGATTGGCCTAAATTGCGTCTGTATAATTAGCAGAATGATTAAAGGTCTCGTACATATCTCTAATGAGAGTGACTGGAGGCTGGCTGGGCATCTGGAGGGAAATGAAGAGATGGAATGAGATGGAGGAGAGGGAGAGAGAGAGAGAGAGATGGAAGAAGTGGAGAGAGAGGACAACAGATGAGAGACAAAGGGAGAAGAAGGAAGAGAAGGGGATTAAAAGTAGTTTCTTCTAACCTTTCCTTTGCACTCTTCAATTGACCCTTCTCGATTAGCTCCAATTCCTTCTCGTTCACGAGACTCTGAAAGGAGAAGAAATCAATGAGACACACTTATCGATTATTATTTATCAAATATCTCGTACTTTCAGTCGATCTTCGAGATTTTCTCCCATCGTAGTTTCGATGTTCTCGAATTTGTCCTTGAACTTGGAGTACTTTTCCTGAAAATAATGTTTGTTTACTCCATTTTTCACCCATCATCTGATATCGATTCATATTGGATTTGTTTTTTTTAAAATAACCTTTCCAATCTGAGTCAATTTCTCTCTTTCTTCTCTTTTTGCTTTCTTCACTTCATTTTCTTCTTCCTCCTCTTTTTTGACCGTTCCCTCCTCGAAATCCTTCTTCATTTGCTCCATTTCTTCCTGTAAAATTAATTCAAAGATTGATAGTAAATATAAATTTCACACAAAATTGGGATAGATTGTGATATTTGCATACTATTTCCACTAACTTTCTTGTTTGCCGAAAGAGCCTCCAGTTCTTCCTTTGCAGTAGAACTCACTTCCTTCGTCTCAGCCAATCCCTTCTTCTGAAAACAAAAATAATTAATGATTTCGAAATTGATTGATCTCAATCTCTATCGATTGATTTCATCATTCCCTCAATGATTCATCCTAATTTCTCTTCGTGCGAAGTCCTCGTTTCACTTTGATTTTGACGATCAGATGGATAAACAAGAGCAGCTGACACGAAGAGAAAGAAATGGAATGAGAGAGATTCAGAAAGGGGTCAGGGCGAGAGAGTGTGCGAAAGTGAGAGAGTCCCTCTCGTTTTTGTAAGCTCTCTCGGCCGTCCTTTGGAAAATTGAACATATGGGAATCTCTAAACCAGCTCATCATCATCTAAACACTCTAATCTTCTATAGGGAAGTGGAGGGGAACCATATCGAATCTGTCGATTCTCTCGTGGAAAAGCCCTTCCCCCCATCATTTCTCTGTTTTGTCTGGGATTGGAACAGATTGAAGAGAGAGAAGAGAGAGAAGAAAGAGTCAACTCACAAAAGGGTTGATTCATATTGAATGATAAACTCACAAGGGAGAAACAAGAAGTAAAACAATGGCGGATCATTGAAGGGTGGAGATTAAGTAGACTAAGGCGGTCAACACAGATCACACACATTTCTGATTTCTCCCTCTCCTATCTCTGATCGTATCGGAAAAGAGAGAAAAGACAACTTACCAGAGACGAAAGATCGACTTTTGCCCCGATTTCGATCTTCTTTCGAGGCTTTTCATCCTCGGAATCAGAAGAGACTGCATACGGATCCTCCTCGTCGGACATTATCGATTGATTGAGGAGAAACTGGAAGAGAGGTAGGTCAAGGAGAGTGGTGAGAGATAATTGAGAAGCAATGGAATGAATCTGATGGGGGAATTGAATTTAACGTGAGGGCGGAAGCATCGAAATGAGTGAGACAATTGATAAAGAGCGAGTCTTTCTCTCTACTGTAATTTGATCTGAGAAAGAGAGAAAGACGAAGAGTAAGTGGATGGGATCAGGATTGAATGAAGACTGAGCAAACTTGTGAAGTGAGAGATGAGAAGAGATCTGATGATCCATTGATTATGGAAGAGTCTCAGACTGAAGAGAAAGAGAGAGAGAGAGAGAGAGAGAGAGAGAGAGAGAGAGAGAGAGAGAGAGAGAGAGAGTGGAATGGAAGGGACTACGCGTTACACTGTGGGATCGAAGAGAGGGAGACGAGGTGACTGAATCCCCCCCCCCTCCTTCCCCCCCCCCCCCCCGTCTCTCTCTCTCTCTATCCACCCCCTCACGAAGAGTTCCATTCAGAACAACACTTTATCTCCAATTAGAAACAATGCAACAATGAGTGAAACCTAACTGAATATTGGGGATAAATCTATGGATTGACTTGTCTAATGGTGAAATTGATTCTACATTCCCTGCAGTACTTGATTAGTCTCTTCTCCCATTCATCGTCTTCCTTCTCATTCTTCTCATTATCGATTGGTCCATTCAATTCTCCGACTGGAAGAATGGCAGGAACTGCGTGGTAGACGAGTCGTTGGTCGCCGTCCATAACAAGCACGTCACCACTCTACAACAGATAGTATTTACACTCACTTTTTTATGAGAGGAATCGCGATAGACTCGAGCATGGCCGGGACATAGAATTTTATGATTTTTAAATTGGCCGAAAACAGAACATAAGGTACTACAAACATCCCTCTATCGAATAGCGTTTTCAGATTTTTTAAAAAATTTCATTTTCGCGCGAAACACCTGGTGAGTCGGTAACTTTTTCGAGAAATTGCAAAGTTTGAAAAATCATAAATATCGTCAAAGTGAAGATAAAAATCCACGGTTTGGTGTGTTAGATAGATATATCACTCAGCTTGTTTACCGACCGCTTGAAGTCATTGATGGTTGATCCGTCGATGCGGGGTGGTCGCTTTTGCAAAAGTTGAGCTAATTTTCTTAAAAGTAAAAAAGTGCTGGTTGACTCTAAGAGATGTTCTGGTGAACATTGTTGGTACTTACTCCAGTTTAAATATGGGCCAAATCGGTCCATGCGTTGTAATGTGGCGCTGGCTTATGTGACGCCTTCAAAATGTAACTATTAGTCGCGAATGATAATTCTGGATCTTTTTCAGTGAAGACAATGTAAAACCAACATAAAACAATATTCAGGTTGTTTGTGACCTTTTTTATTGACAACTTTTTGGAAGAAAAAAATTTAAAAATTTCAGCTTCGATTTTTGAATTCGCTGAATATTTCAGTTTTCGAATTCTATATGAATGAGAAGCATCTTCATATTATTAGATGTACTCGCTGGGGGAATATCAATCTGTAATTTGTAGATTTTTGAACTTTTCCACACGGAATTCACAACTTGCGGGAGACATTTTTCTTTTTATATTAGAAGCAGTCCAATTCCTTCCTTACTTCATCGTGACATTCCTCATTATAGGTAGACCAATTTCCTTTTCGAAAGTGACAGTCTATCTGTTCGTAGAAAAGAGTTACAGCGCCTAGGAAATCGATTATGATGCCAAAAGCGCGTGCTCTAGTTTCTCTAGCACTCTCTCAATTCCCCACGCTCTCTCGCCTGGGTTCGGACCCCGAGCTGGGAAGAAATCTTTTGCAAAGCTTCTGTGTTATCGAAATGACCTGAATTCAGCCCACAAACATTGGTGGTGAATCAGAGGAGTCTTTGCAAAAGATTTCTGCCCAGCTCGGGGTCCGAACCCAGGCGAGAGAGCGTGGGGAATTGAGAGAGTGCTAGAGAAGCTAGAGCACGCGCTTTTCGCATTGTAATCGATTTTCTAGGCGCTGCAACTCTTTTCTACGAACAGATAGACTTTCACTTACAAAAAGGAAATTGGTCTACCTATAATGAGGAAGCCCATGATGAAGTAAGGAAGGAATTGGACTGCTTATAATAATCGTAGAAAAATTTTGGATGTATGTTGTGAATTCCGTGCGGAAAAGTTCAATACTCTACAAATTACGGACAGATCTTCCTCCAGCAAGTGCATCAAATATTATAAAGATGTTTCACATTCATATAAACTTCAAAATATAAAATATTAGACAAATGCAAAAATCGAAGTTTAAATTTTTCAATTTTTTTCATCCAAAAAGTTGTAAATAAAGAAGTTCACAAACAACCTTAATATTATTTTCTACTAGTTTCACATTGTTTTCACTGAAAAAGATCAAGAATTATCATTCGCGACTAATGGTTACATTTGGAAGGCGTCAAATAATCCAGCGCCACATTACAACGCATGGGCCGATTTGGCCCATATTTATACTGGAGTAAGTACCAACAATGTTCACCAGAACATCTCTTAGAGTCAACCAGCACTTTTTACTTTTAAGAAAATTAGCTCAACTTTTGCAAAAGCGACCACCCCGCATCGACGGATCAACCATGAATGACTTCGAACGGTCGGTAAACAGGCTGAGTGATATATCTATCTAACACACCAAACCGTGGATTTTTATCTTCACTTTAACGGTATTAATGATTTTTCAAACTTTGCTATTTCCCAAAAAAGTTCCCGACTCACCAGGTTGATTTGTGTTTCGCGCGAAAATGAATTTTTTTTAAAAAATCGGAAAACGCTATTCGATAGAGGGATGTTTGTAGTACCTTATGTTCTGTTTTCGGCCAATTTAAAAATCATAAAATTCTATGTCCCGGCCATGCTCGAAGAGCTCGAGTCTCTCGCGATTCCTGTCTTATGATTCATCTCTACACTCGCCATGCTCGAAGAGCTCGAGTCTCTCGCGATTCCTGTCTTATGATTCATCTCTACACTGAATCTCTCTCATTCCATAAATGAAAAAGAATAATCTAAAATCACTTTGAAAAAATAGCATACCTGTAATAGAATAGGAAGGACGGGATCGTTGAGACGGGTTCCTCCAGTTAGATAAATAGCAGGTCGACCGACGGAAAGAGAAACCAGAGGGATACTGTGGGTTCGCTCAGATCTACAAATATACCGTATCACATCAGCCTACGATAGTCTATCAATCATCTACCGTACCTGTCAACATGCGCGGAGAGAGTCGATTTCTGCGGATAGTAGTTGACTATTGTCGTGTCTGCTTTGATCCCAAGACCGAGAGAAGAAACGATGACCTGCTCATTATCGATCGAAACATATATTTCGCAAGTTGACACAGCTGTATTGTAAACCCCTCGTTCATTACAACTTGTGGGGGTGTTGAAATACGAGTTGGAATGACTCACAGATGCGAAATTGGTCAATTCTCGTGGAAGGGGAGAGCCAGTGGATGGATATTCCTTCGTGTCCCAATCATATTGAATACCGAGAGTTGTCCATCGAAGAGATCGATAATCATCGAGGAGTGAGAATCTGTGATATATTTATTATTTAAAAAAAAGATGAACATCAGGGCTGTGTGTGGAAAAAAGCTTTTTCCCGAAAAAAAATCGGGGAATTACGGGAAATTTTGCACACCCCTGATGAGCATCCATTATTATAAATAAATTTACAAAACGAATTCCATTAAATAAACTCACGGCTTATCAGAATGCAGTGCGATGTTCGTCTTATTCTTTCCATCCATAGCATACTGTATCCCCCGTCGGACCCAATCGATATGGCCGGATTGGCTGAAGAAACATTAGAAATTAGCGAAATCGAAGAAGAAATACCTGAGTAGATCAGGGAGAAGATAGAGACCAACTCTATCAGGAAATGTGATTATTTTCCATTCTGAGAGAGGACGAAGGCCAAGAGAAGAGAGAGATTCGGCTAAAGAAGAAGATATTCAATCAATAATTGGATTGGATCTTACGGGTTACTGTAGTCGAACAATCGATCGATCGACCTACCATAGAACGAGGGTTTACGACCTGAATATTCAGCGAATTGATAGAGGGTATGAGAAAAATCAAACCAACCTTGGACAAATCTGGACGGGGATCTCTCTTTTTGTAATATTTGAAAGCACGGCGGAATACGGTATCTCTGACATCGTCTGGATTACTGTAGTGATTAGAGGTGGAGGAAGATGGTAAGGGTTGATTATTGATTGGAGATCGAGATCTGTCTTCCTGAAAAAATGATGATGTTATGAATCATAATTTGATGCTCATAGAAACAGCTCATCGATCGATACAGTAATATCTACCAATCTACAGTATGCTCACTCTATTGATTGGTTTGATTGCCGTTGAGTGCGATTCTCTCTTCATGTCTCTGTTTGTATCGACGGAGCAGATCAATCTTTCCCTTATCGAGTTCGCTTTCGTACTCCTCCAACGAATACCGTAGTCTTTCAATTAAAGGTAGACAATGCATACGGTATTCTTAAACTGATAAGGTAGTCCTCACCTGGAGGGGCTTGTAATAGACCGACACCACATTCGCGCCCACTACGACGCCCAGAATGAGTACGGTAACCTTCCTGAAGAGTATCGATTATAAAAGTGGGAGACAAGCAGATTGATTACCTGAGAGCGGTCTCGATGGGAATACGGTATGGCCACCAACGGGGATTGATTGACATACCGGGATGAACCGGAGAAGTCTGGAAGGATCGATTATCGAGATTAGGCATCAACGTTAACAATTAGATAGATATTATCTGGATTCGAACCAGTCGTACAAAATTATATAAAAACAGAATTTAAAAAAAAAGATTTATTACCACATAATTGGATAAAACAAATAAAGCACGTATTAGCGATATTGAGATTCGAATGGATACATGACTGAGATAATGCAACAAATTCCTATGTATACATACAAACAAAACTCAAACGTGATCTTCCTCCTTCTTCCCAAATCGATCGTTCAAATTCTTCAATCTCATCGCTCCTCTTATTAATCTTCTCCAATTTCCCCATACTCGATTCTCCCGCTTCTTAATTTATCGATTGATTCAATCGAATTCTTAATGTGATGTACCTTTAGTTCTTTCTCTTCCTCCTCCTTTACTCGTTTCTTCATTTCTTCCTTGAATGCCCTCACATCTTTCTTCAATACTACAGCTCCGTCCAATCTGCAATCTATCGATAATCACTTCATCTACCGTAATCCTCCTCACATGGGAACATTCCTTCCTCCTTGGCATTGCCATCCAATCACAGCAGGAATTGCCTGTAGATCGAGTCGACGAGACATCGAAACCATTCCAGGATATTGGAGATGGACGGCACCCTTCAATTTACACACCTCCAATCGTTAAAAAAAATTTTACAAGATTAAAACATTTCTGTAAATTACCTATCGTAGTTCTTTAAATTGTAAGCACTTACCTCCGGACACATTTCTGGTCGATACATGTAGATGTTACCAAATTCGTTATGCGGAATTTTACCCTAAAATATGAAATTATTATAGAATATCGCAATTTACTAATTTCTATCGTAGTTCTTTAAATTGTAACTCACATCGACTATCTTGGGTACTTTGTATGGCGCAGTCTGCCAGTACCCATATAGAGACAAAGAATCACACGGACCACCCACAGTCTTCGCTCGTTTAGAGACTATCTTGTACGGTATCTCACCCTCCTGTAACACACAATTATCGATCGACTCCACTACGCAATTTCAAATACCTTGATCTCTCTTCCAAATTTGACCCAGTTTATCGATCCCTGTAGATGGTAGACATTGGATCGAAGGAATACCTGTGCATGGACACGATTGCATCATCCCTACTCAATCGTCATCTCACCCTCTCCTTCCTTACTACAGATACTGGTTGAGTGTCTTTTGGATAAATTGCCTGAATTTATTGCTCACTCAGTATCAGATATCGATTGCCTTACCTCATACTTCTTCAAATCCTTCTCCATTACATACAATGGATGCTGTTTCAATTCCTGGATGGTTGTCGGAACTTCTCTGTCTTCTATTCTACAGTGATACTCATAATCTTCCGCTCTAGTTCGTGATCCATCTGATCGGAATGTCTGAGATGGTAAGAGTACTGTATCTGGATGGAATCGATCGATCGCTCGATACCTGAATAGCCATCACTTCTTTAATCCATTCTTCAATTCGACGACGTCGTCTGAATTTGGGTGTTGAGAATCCAGAAGCGAAACGGAAAGCAACTTCACGAATACCGAATTCTGAAGGGAGAGAGGGGAAATGAAGGAAGGAGAAGATTAATCGATTGATAGTAGATCACTCACTATTGTCGACTGCAATCACATATTGAATGGACTGGTTCAGAGTCTCCTCCACTATATCGTCTTTCATAATCATTCCAGAGATTGGATCGATACCTCAAAAGGGGAGAATGAACAGACAAATACAGTCCGGTCAGATCCCCATGTGAAAACGGGGCGCCCGGGGGCGCCCCGAAGCGACCCATTGACTTTCACAGCCAGGAGAGTGAGAAATTCACGTTGAATTAAAGTGCGCTGTGTTGTCGAGGTCATTACCGAACTTTTTATGTATTTCACATAAATATTAAAAATTGCATTAATTAACAATAAATTATTTTAAACGGTTCAATTTGGGAATAATAAGTGCACCCGAGCCGGACTACCGTAGTTGAGAGCTTTCTTTTTTACGGACCTGGTCTTGGTGTGCTCTTAACTACGGTAGTCCGGCTCGGGTGCACTTATTATTCCTAAATTGAACTGTTTTGAATAATTTATTTATAATTAATGCAATTTTTAAAATTTATGTGCAATACTTTAAAAGTTCGGTAATGACCTCGAGAACACAGCGCACTTTAATTCAACGTGAATTTCTCATTCTCCTTGCTGTGAAAGTCAATGGGTCGCTTCGGGTCGCCCCGGGCGCCCCGTTTTCACATGGGGATCTGACCGGACTGTATTACACATTGAAGCTAATTATCATGTAATAATGATAAAATAGCAATTACAATAAGTAAAATAACTAACTATTCCATTTCTTCTCATTAATCATCCACACTTCAACCCATGCAATTCCTTCTCCTTCTTCTCTTCTTTTTCCTCCTCTTTTCTTCCCTTCTTTCTTCTGCCACGGAAAACGGAGATTGAAATTCTTGACCAATCTCGTCGTCCATTCAAATGAGTGGAAAAGAGCGAAGAGCAGCTACAATTTCCCCCATCTTCATCTACCGTAATCAATATCTGTCTATCGATAACTGACCAATGCTGCATCAGTACTGTCTTCATACTCTTTCCTCTCTGCTAATTTCTCCAATCTCGCCGTCATTCCGAATCGATATCCATTAGTGGGCGTGGCTACAGTAGTCTCACGAGATGGCTGCAAGCACAATTAAATCTCCTTCCAATCAATAGATTGTTCCTCACTCTAAATGCGTCCTTGAACCACTTTATCGATTTAATCAGATTCTTCTCATCGACTGAATGGCCAACCAGAGATTGATAACCTGATTGACAGAAGTGAGAGATGGTCCCGTTCAGTGGGAGAAATGCATTCATAAGAGAGACTATCTGAGTGGATCAACATATTTGTTCAGATGCTTGACACAGTACGAAAAGTGAGAGATTGAGTGAAACATGGCATTATGCACAGTAGCTCAGGAGGAGTTGCCCCGTGATGTAAAAAGTTTCGAAATCGCTTCTACGCCTCAGGGCATTTACGTCAGGAATTTCCGGTTTTTTAAAAACTTCGTCAAATGACCTAATGAGTGGTACCAATCGATTCCTCATAAAATTCTAAGACTTTTTCGACTCTGGACATTTTTCGATATTTATCGATCTAACGCCAGAAAACTCGGAAATGTGAATATCATTTTCAATTTTAATTTATTCTACCTATTTCCCACCGCCAACTACAAAATTTTATTTTCGTAAAACATTTCAATAACAATGACTTGCATTTCGTATAAATATGGTACATTTTAATTTTGGCGGAAAATGTAAACTTCGCGAAAAACGGAGTGCCATACCATTTATGGTGTGCCTACAGTATGCCGGCCGAGATTTATATTTCTGTTAAACGGCGTCAGGGCAGAATTTACCGTGAGTAACATGACTCGCCTGTAGCAAGAAGACTTGGTCGTATGCGGTAATTTGATTACCGTAACCGTTAAGTGACAAGGCGAACCTCGGCTGGCATACTGTAGGCACACCATAAATGGTATGGCACTCCGTTTTTCGCAAAGTTTACATTTTCCGCCGAAATTAAAATGTACCATATTTATACGAAATGCAAGTCATTGTTATTGAAATGTTTTACGAAAATAAAATTTTGTAGTTGGCGGTGGGAAATAGGTAGAATAAATTAAAATTGAATATGATATTCACATTTCCGAGTTTTCTGGCGTTAGATCGATAAATATCGAAAAATGTCCAGAGTCGAAAAAGTCTTAGAATTTTATGAGGAATCGATTGGTACCACTCATTAGGTCATTTGACGAAGTTTTTAAAAAACCGGAAATTCCTGACGTAAATGCCCTGAGGCGTAGAAGCGATTTCGAAACTTTTTACATCACGGGGCAACTCCTCCTGGGCTACTGTGCATAATGCCATGTTTCACTCATCTCTCAATTTTCGTACTGTGCCAAGAGTAATTCGATTGAGTCCGATAGTCTCTCGCATGGCACGGCATTTCAAAGCACGGGTCTGTGTGTGCGGTGTAAATTACGGTAGAAAGTGCGGCGGACATTTGAATAATTCATTTTTGAATTCGCTCCATGATCTTTTGTAACGGTGAAGTATGCAGGGCTGCCACACAGCCCTTTATTTTTTGAATTTCCCGCATTGTGGGTCACGGTATCCGTGCTGTTTTGATTAGTGGGCGGGGTCTTGGTTTTATGTAGAGCTGAAATGCCGTGATGGACGGAATAGTTGTACTCACCCGATGGAATAAGAGTGAGCATCACAGAAGGAAGAAGTTGTTCATCCAGAGCACAACGTGTCAAATATCGACAATGAGCCAACAGAGAGAGGAACATCACCTGCAGTTATAGATTAGTTCACAAACACACACTACCGTATCCGATTGACTATTGACGTTATTCGTACCTTTTCTACATCATTTCTGTTCTCCCTCACACTTCTATTCACTTCAGTCCTCAGCCATTTCGTCTTCCAATCCACTTTTCCTTTTGCAGCGGAACCTTTGACTCGAACCTTCAAAGATCAATTATCATTAACTACTTGGAATTGGGAGGTAATCACATGACAACATCTCACATTCCCATTGCAAGACTGCCTCTCCCCCCCCTCTCTCTCTCTCCTTCAATTCACTCCTTCACTCTCCTCTTCTTCCTTCCCTCTGAGTGGTTGCAATGGACGTCGCCAATACAGAGAAGAAGTATGCCACTCGACCTCCCTATCCAATGGGGCCAATCGATCCAAAGAAGAAAGCACAGGTAGGTCACATTCAACGGTGCACTCTGCCCTCAATCTAAATGACTACTATTTCGCTTAGGTGGAAACTTGGCTTCAAACAGTCGTTAAACGTCTCGTCAATTGGAATCCCCAAGAGTGTCAGGTATCGATTATTGATCGAGTAGATCACAATGGATATTAATTCAATCGATAATCTCTCTAGGCCCTCTTCACACTTGCTGAACTGAAGGAATTGTGTCTCCGAGTGAGAGAAGTCTTCTGGAGTCAACCAATGCTCATCGAGGTAAACAATACCTCCATCTACCGTATCCCATCTGCCTACCGTAATCCTCATTTCTGTCAGGTATCTGCTCCATGCAAGATTCTGGGTGATATCCACGGTCAATATCTGGATCTCCTTACAATCTTCAAGATCCATGGTCATCCGCCTACACACAACTACGTATCTCTTCCGTTCCTCTCTCAATCCAATCGATAATCTCAGGTCTTCCTTGGAGACTATGTGGACAGAGGGGAATTCTCCCTTGAGGTCGTCCTTCTTCTCTTCGCCTACAAGGTTCCCTTCCTCTCTTGCATCATCCTTACTCAATCTCTCCTTCCAGCTTCTCTATCCCGATAAGATGACTCTTCTCCGTGGTAATCACGAGTCTCGACCAGTCAACATTGGTTATGGATTCTTCGGTGAAGTCAAGAAGAGGTCTCCCCCTCCCCTTCTCTCTCTCTCTCTCTCTCTCTCTCTCTCTCTCTGCATCTCTTCTCTTCTTCCAGATATGGTCGTGAACTCTACGAACTCTTCCAAACAGTCTTCTACTGCATGCCTATCAGTGCTCGGATCTCAAAGGCAATTCTGTGTATGCACGGGGGAATCTCAGATGATCTCCAGAGTCTCGATATGGTAGAGGATTATGGTAGGAGAGTATCGACAACTGTCTCAATTCAGTTGAATTCCGTCCTTCGACCATCAGATATTCCTGATCTCGGAGCAGTGGCTGACATGACATGGTGAGAGTGGAGATGAATGAATCAGTGACGTCATCAATTGATCTTATTTTTTCTTCCAGGTCCGATCCTGATCCCAACACTAAAATGTATGCAGATTCACCCAGAGGAGCTGCTCACATCTTTGGAACTCAAGTGAGAGAGGGGCTACTGTATACCTCTATTATCGACCGTGTCAGGCTCTCGAACTCTTTCTCAATAAGCACAATCTCCAAATGGTAGTGCGTGCACATCAAATGGTCCCCAATGGATACGAATTCTTCCATGGAAAGAAACTGGTCAGTCTGCTCATCAATAATTACCCAATTCTACAGTATTCTCATCTCCTCCTACAGTACTCCTAATTGAGGTGACCATCTTCTCTGCTCCTTGCTATGGGGGCGCAGACAACAAAGCGGCAGTTATGAACGTGGACAAGCATCTGGTTAGTGATGTCATCGATCGATCAATCGATAATCTCTCCCCTCTACTTTCAGCAATGCGGTTTCTCCATCTACACGCGCAACAATGTGTGATAAGAGAAGGAACTTAATCGATTGATAGAATAAAACCAGGATGAATGAGAGGTCTCCCCATTGCGTATTGTTCATGTATCACTGTTATTGTGAATACCTCTATATTCTTATTGTTCCCTTCGTCTTCTCCCTCTGGATCAGCCAATTCCATTTCTTCCCATTCATTTTCACTCGACGATGACTCATTTGAATCTTCCTCGTGCACTCAAATCAATCTATTTTATACCTATTTTACTATTTTACCTTTCTATTTTACTTTACTATTTTCATACCGCAATAAGAATCAAATAAGCCAGAAACCGCCAGGTTTTTCTCTATATAAATTTAACAAAAATAACATGAAAAATCGAGCGAAAATATTTTTGAGCCATGTATCTCATTAACTACAGTAACACCTATCATGTACCGTACCTTCTCTCCTCTCCTCAGTTGAAGTATTGTGAATGGCCATATCAGCCTCTCCCTCACTGATCTCCTCATATCTTCCTCTACTCAAAATCCGATGGAGAGTCATCAATTCGCGCATTGTAGCAGCTCTCTCAAATAGGCATACCATGCTTATAACGAATTAGAATTCAAATAATCAATAAAATATTATTGTGTACCTTATCTCCCTCCTCCTGGTAGATCATCGAAGAACTCAACTGTTCAGGTACCGTTGCAGCCTACAATGATTCTAAACACAGTAGTGCCGTGTCATTCCAGCCAAAAAAATGACCTTTGAAAATTCATAACTAATTTCAAAAAATCGTAAAAAAATATGCGGTTTTTTGCACTCGAAACGGACGAAAATTCTCTTTAATCTGTTATTCACTTCATTTGCAGTACCATGTCCCTTCAAATCTAAACTCGATCAATAACTAACCCGAGCATTGCTTCCCTTCTGTATTATATCCATTACGAATTGTGGGACTCCTTTCCTCTCTACAGTATCCCTCCTGTCTACAGTATCTCTCGATGTCGATGGACGATCATCTACCTTACTTTCAATGGTTGGATCAATGCCTTCTTCCAATATTTCGATGTCATCATCACTATTCAATTTCTTCTTCGATGGAATCTCTTCATCATCCTTCTTCTTTCCCTTTCTCTTCTTTCCTATTGCTCCTCTATTCTTCCGAGTCATCAATCTGATACATCGAGACTATCAAATACCGTCTGTCAATTCTCTTCAAGTATCTCATGGAATTTCTCGCAACCTTTTCACATCATTAGCAATTTCATTGAAATAGAGAACACAAATTTATGCATGGGGTGGTTCAGATCAGTATGGCATGACAGAATAGGGCAAATTTGTAGCAAGGTGATCAAGAATCAATCGATAAAATACTATTTCGGGACATTTGAAGGAATGGGCAATTGAGTATGTGTCACAACAAGCATAATCTCTGAGGTGGCGGTTATCTGAGTGTGTGGACCGGGGAATGACTAATTAATGAGACCTCCTGGGATATTAACCTATTAGAAATAGGAAGTAGGGGTTTACTCTTCCATTATCGAGAAAGAGGGACTGGTTTCATATACAGTAATGAGAGTAGAATCAATTAGGATTGGTATTGATATTCTCTTTGGAATCTTCAATTGTCTCAGGAGGTTCAACTTCTTCCATCTTCATCTCTGATTCCGTTCCTCTCAGATCGATTACTGTAGCTGATATCGATTCGGCCATCTTCGCATGATCTGCCCGTCCCGTCACTTCTCCATTGTACAGTGATCGACGAGCTGCGACGATGAGACCTGAGAGAGTACGGTAGATTATTGATTGATTCCATCTTGCCTACCAGCGGGAGTCATCCACACACATTGATTTTCTGCTCGAGGATGGGCGATTATTGTGACTGCGAACGGATTGATTGTCTGGTAGAGAGCCTACAAGAACATCACTACAATTGACATAATTCGAAATATAATATACATAGACCAAAAGAAACGTTCCAGGGAACACACACTGGCAGCATTTCGACTTATTCGGCCAAAAATGGAAATAAATCTTACAACATTATGAACCTTTGGTTTATGATTTTATCCGTATTGGTTCTTCTACAATACCTGGGCGAATAGATGGGGACATGCAGAGTAGACTTCGGGATGATCAGTGGATGCATCAGCGGGCGACCGTCCATCTTCGCTTGTTGGACGACATTTGAGACGACGACACACAAAGTAATCACTGCATTTGTGAATGAGACCAAGTGGAATGAGACCGAGAGAAGAAGAGACTTCATCGTGCATCTGAAGAGAGAGACGATTACACTCGAGAGGATACTGCACTAATGGTATACAGTACTCCCAACACCACATAGCTATAAAGATGATACCGTAATCTACGGAAATGTCGACTACCGTACCCGATGGAAGAATTTCTCTGCATTCCATCCCGTGTGTTGCTTGCCAGGCAGAAGAACGTGAGAGACGACATAATAATGGAGACGAGGCTGAGAGAGCGAAGTATGGTATTGAAAGTAAAGAAAAATTACAGTTGAATCTTCCCACACAAACAGTTTTCCCATCAATAAAGCACTACGAAATTGAAAATTGGAATATGAATAACCTAGAGATTCGGGAATGCGTGGCTCTGATATAAGATATTGCATGGGCTTAGTATGCAGGATAAAATTTGTTTTGTTAGATCTATTCTACCATACTGACATTAGTTCCGAAGAGAACTCCCACACAATCGTCTTCTCCCACTGCAGCTTTGTATTTGTCAACGAGATCCAGTGGAATTGCAAGTGTCTTCTCTGGTTTAGGTTCAGCTTGCTTAGAATGAAAATGATTAGAAAGGACGATCGATCCCATTCATACACTTCTTTAATCTACAACTCAGAGAGATATATTGCTGCAACCATCTTGGCCGAGAAGTAGGTTACTCACAGTTACAATATAAACGAATGCTCTCCTTTAGCAATATATCAGTAACTTATTTTGTGCTTGCTACAGATGCACATTTGAAGTAAGTTGAACGTAAGCGTATATGAAATGCGTTAAAGCAATGCTGTTTTTAAGAGCAAGATAAAGTACGTTTCAAGTTAGTCACAAATAAAAAAAATTAAAAGTAATATTACTACAAGCGGCGGGGTAACTGGCTTTCGAACTAATAGCAACCTTCATTTCTTATTGCAGTAATACCACTCCACAATCACTGAAAATATAAAATGGAATAAAATGGGTGTACCATCATCAATCCCAGTCGATTTCCCATACGAGTCGCTTCTTCCTGCTCCAACTGTCGAATATCTTTGACGATACTGAAGAAATAAGGAAATTAGAATATTCACTATTTTAGTAGCCTAGAAAATCACGTTTATTGGCTATCCATGGCTTTTCGACAACCGCTCCATTTTTAAAAAGATTAACCACTATGAATTCCTAGGGGATAAAATAAAATAGAGGATGTCAAAAAAATAAGAAATTCAACTGACTCTCCAAGAGAAGTGGCACCGTCTGCGAATTTCTTGAGGGCGAGCTAAAATAAACTGTACATATTCGAAAACATTACAAAATTCGTCATAAAAAAGATCAAAGATCATTAAAATACTGGAGTATACGTACGTCTCCAAATTGACTCTTGTTGATGACGTCATTGAATAATCTCATCGATTCCTCTTCATACAATCGACCAAGAACTTCTTTGATGTTATTCGTCTGCAAAGCAATAATCAACTACGTTCATTCCATTCCTCCTCTTCACTCATCGTCTTTCTACTCATCAGCACATAATTCAGTCTTTCCCTTCCTCTCACACCATCACAACACTCCCCTCTTCACTTTGTCATCTCTTTCTCTCACGCCACACTTTATCTCCGAGAGCACACATTGATGAGTGATAAGTGTCCTTTCTTGGACAGAGTTCAATTCCACCACTTCCATCCCGTCCGATTCCCCTTCTGGGAAGATCCCTTCCATTCACTCACATGATCCATTCCTCTATTGGCCCTCTCATTGATTCCATTTCTCACTTCGTAATCGAGAAAGGCGAACGCCTTGTGATTAGGCAGCACTTCCAGATTCACACTGCAACACAATTCAATTTTGTGGCCTCCCAATTGATGTAGCAACATTTGTATAAGAGGAAAATGTTTCAAGCGACTCGTGATTGGATTCATGCAAACGTCAAAGCTCGTCTAATACCCTAATTGATTTCGTCACTACGATGACATACGTATTCACATATTCACTCTCTTGCCTAATCAATATCAATTACTATAGTACCGTAACTTACGTGACATATCTCAGGAAGATTACAGCAGCTTTCTCGATTTGTCTCTCTTCTAAATATGCTTCACCCATATCGAACATGTCATTCATCTTCTGGATGAATCTAAAGGATATCATCATGCCGTAAGACATAGGTCAAATAGGATCTCGCTAACGAGGATAGGCACTTCTGCATGGCGTCCAGACCATGTCGGCGAACGAAAATTTTGAATGTTTCGTGAATTTCTGACCACTATTTGACAAATTTATCGAAAATTAGGCAATATGCACTTCTGCGTGTGATTTTAGGCATTTCTGCACGAGAGACCTGCGAGAAACCCATTTGACCTATGCCGTAAGATAGTATGATCTTGTCAAAGACTGCTAAAGGGAGGAAGAATGTGAAAAGTGAACGAACCTCTCAATGGGAATGTCACTGACGGTCTCGATTGAGATATTCGACCCATCGAAGAGTGTTTGCATTCTCTTGACTGGATTCAGAACGATCTCCTCTTTATTGGGAAGATCTTTGATCGTCGAATTCATCTGAAATTGACAGGTTATTCAATCGGACCAGAAGACGAAAAAAGAAGGATCGATAAAGAACGGAAGATTACAATGGAAATGAGTGATTTACTTACGACAATGAGGAGGATGCAATCATAGTATAAAACATGAATCACGTCTAGACATAAGAGACGCATTGAGTAGAGATCATTAGAGAGAATAAACTCGATGCAGTAAATGAGGGAATGTGAGATGACGGAGAGAAGAGCTTCTTCCCCTCATAAGAATTCCCATCGATATTGAGAGAGTAGTCAAACTCCATACATACTACGTAACCACATCAAGTGTTGACCATTCCTTTATTAATAACTTTGACAACCTTAACGGATATGGGCGAATATTTACAAATCACAGCAAAGGCAAGAGGCTAGTTATTGTGTGATGTGATTAGAAGAGAAAGAGCAAGAAATGGGCAGGTAGGTCATCATCCCCATGCTTGAGTCGTCGAATAGTGAATCACGAGCTCATTTGATTGCTCGAGGGCATAACACTTCCTCAGAAGGTCCAATGTGTGATCGGGAGAAGGAGCAAACGTTTGAGAAATATAGAGGAATAGAGACTGACTAGATTCTAGTTTAAGAAGGGTACGAATGGTCTGAGTGAGCCAAGCAATGTCACGAGAAGCGTCAATGTTGTACTTCTTGGTCTTGAGAATGGGAGCATCTCCCACTGAACGAAGAAGAACAGTCACTTTGTCGGCCATCTGAAAAAGATAAGTTGAAGGAACTAAATAGATTTACAATAAGAGTAGTAACATGCAGCCACCGCTTTTCAATATAAAAAAGGGAATGGCATTTTAACATAAAAATGAACATTACCTTAAACAGGAATGTGAGAAGATGCAAAAGTGAAGAGGAGGGCAGAACCAGCGGAGACGACAAGAAGGAATACCTGCACAAGACCAGGATTATCATGCGAAGGATAGCATAACGTGGTTATCTCTTATAAAAATGACTCAAAAAATGACATCATACACCGTTTTCGGCGGCTGGCGCGCTTATGAAGCATTCAAATCAAGGAAAGACCCAATACCTAATTACCTGCACATCAATGCATGACTTAAAGACTCACGATATTGAAGAGGGTCCTCTCCCAAGGCTCTAGCATATACAGTCCTGTCACGAGCAGGTACTGCAGATACAGCCACTCGAAGCCGCTTGCCTGTGAGGATAATTATAGTTTCACCAAATAAAAATCTTTTTTTCTTTGCGCATATTAATAAGCCTCCTTTCAACACGCTAAATGTAGGAATGAAATCAAGGACCTTGATTCAAAGCCAGTTATTAAAATCGAAAAAAAATACTGAAAACTCACGGGTTTCGGAGCTGAGACCTTTCTATCCGACCGTCCTTTACCCATGAACACTGCGTGGTATGACCGCAGTGTATCAGCACACCACTCTTATCTTCCGACTATTGAATCACCTCGCCAGACCGGCAGAACTGCGCAGAAATTGATTGCACGCGAAAGCCGGGAAATATAGAATCAAGACCAGGAAGAAGATCATACAGTGATAAAAGACAGAACAAGC
Source organism: Pristionchus fissidentatus (assembly GCA_036245785.1). Lineage (NCBI taxonomy): Eukaryota > Metazoa > Nematoda > Chromadorea > Rhabditida > Neodiplogasteridae > Pristionchus > Pristionchus fissidentatus. The sequence continues at coordinate 20,561,388 of BTSY01000004.1, read as the reverse complement.
TGTGGTGTATAGCACCGACTCTCGCGTTTTTTTCTTTATAAAGTATATTTCTCGCATACTATTCCAATTGTGAAAGCGTCGTTATGAAATGGTTGTGCAATAGCGTCTTCACCCATTCCCCTTACTCGTGTATATCAGTTCACGTTGCGAAATTTTCTCATTCCATTGGAAAATTGTTCCGCTTGAATTGTTTTTTGTTGTGGTAGAAATGCTCGTGCTCTTTTCCCGCGTGACTAGCTACCAGTTTTGGGAGTGCATCGTAACTGTATAGCTCGTAAGGGTTCCCTGTTTTCAGTTCTAACGAAATGGCGAAGGGTCGAAACAAGAACAAAGACCGGGATGGATCGACGTCCGCTGTTGGAGGCGCTTCCCGTCCCAAATCTAGTTAGTTTTCTTTCTTACTTGTAGTAAGCTTACTTGTACTCTTTCCGGCGTAGCCATTCGATCAATGCGGAATGGCATTTGAGACTAACACTTGACCGAGATCTAATAATTTAAACTGCTTGTCAGATCGGCAAACGGACTACGATGATAGTGACTGCGAGTCCATCTCTACTCACATTACTCTTGATGACGACATGAGAAGTGTTCAGGGTGGGGCTTTTTTGTGAAATTTTAATGACTTTCCTAACACGCCGTTGAAGCGAGCCTTTGTCTTCACGTGATTGCACATGAAGACAAAGTCTCACTGCTTATCATTATTTCATTATAGGAGCCGACGATGTCGAAGAAGTGTCTGGATCTGGAATTATTGACTCACTCTGTGAGCACATGGATAATGCGACTCACAAAAAGTATGATTAAGATCCAGTATTGTACAAGCTTGTATTCTTTTTTTGCCTGCGGTATTCAAAGATTGCTCTGAGTCACATTGGATGGACGAATAAGAGTGGAATAGAAAAATACTTGGGGATATAGTTAGTGATTCATTAATCCATAAAATACGATATGTATACGAATTTAATTTTAGTATCTCGATTCGACTCGCGGCTCTTCGACATCTCTATCTCCTTCTCGCCTCTAACTATCTCGGCAGTGATCTGATCAAATACAAGGTTGGTTTCTGTTTGATTTGGATTTACCTTTTCTCGAGATATTCTATCTCGGAAGTAGTATTCTTTTTGCTATATTAATATTTTTCCATCAACATGGTTCTTCATTTTTATATCTCAACGATAACAAATATTATTTTGCGATGAATAGTTTGGAGGCATTACTGTTGATCTTGCATTTATTACTGTTTTCATCTTCCTTCTAATGTAAATATTTCCTGCAGGCAACTCTGGCAGACCTCGCGACGAAGGCGATCAAGAAGACTGACGAGGAATGTATTGTGGGATCTCAACTACTCGCCGTACTCGCTGTCCAAATAGGTTAATTTCTTATTTACTATATACGTTGATTGAAGAGATTATAGTTGATTATCTCCATGTTATATATACGGTTGATGTAAATGCTAAATGAAAGCCAAATAAAGGATATATAGGATAGCAGGGTTTAAATAGTGAGATATTGCGGGGGAGAAATGAGAGAAGAGAGAGTGCAGAGACAGAGAGAACAGATTGAGATAGGTAAGATGCAGATGCAGCAAGTGAAAGAAGTTGATCTCTGGACTAACAGAGACAAATAGATCATATTTAATCGGACACATAGGTGGTCTTGAGGTTCCAGGGGCGCCGTGCATTTGGGTGATCGTTTTGCGAGGGCATGCTGCGAAAAGTCAAATGGACGAAATAGAGAGGTTTCATGCATTTTTTTTTGTACGGTAGCCCATTGTAATTGACTTTTCTGGTGTCGAGGATACCATGAAATAGGCTTCAATGCATGCTGCTCATCTATGATTGGACAGACGAGTTTCGGGTTATTAACCCGATCATCTGTGCCGTTAATTATCATCGAACTTGGGTGATTAAGTAAGTGATGATGATTATCTCGATTAACTTGGGTAATTTACTCGAAACGCTTCTGACTAAATGAATATGAAATAACCCTTAATTTCCATGACTTGAAGCAGCACTCGCACTATATAGACTAATGTATCCTTTTTTATTTATTTTTATTGCTGAATATACATTTCCCTTTTTTCTCAGGCGAGGAGCTCTCATCAGAAGTGCCGGATGCCCTTCTCCTTCTCTGTCCAATTATGACTGATTCTTCTCGAATTCTCGGAGTTCGATCTTCGGCTGCTCTCTCAATCGGAATAACTGCATACTTCGCATGCGAAACTGAGGTTTTTAAATATGTTAATAATTATTTTAAATTTCTCGTTGTGATTTTTCAACATGAGCACAATGCCGTTTGCAGGATGTGTTTGGTGGTTGCTTCAAAGCTCTCTCAGACACGTGGGGAGCATTCAAGGTTAGTGGATGATTACTCAGTTTATGATTCCCTCCCTTCCAATTAGGTCTATACTTCCCCTGTAACCCTCTCTGCTTGACATATTTTCATATGACAATGGTGTAATATCTGCAGGTGGGAACTCAATACACCTCTCTCTTCTGTGCTTCTCTGGGTGCATGGTGTCTTGCACTCGAAAAGGCTGACAACCAACAGTTGACTGCTGCTATTGCACTCCAACCAAGACTGGTAAGTCGCTAATTCTATTTGAAATTCGATTTTTCAAATATATGACAGAATGGGAATATTGATCTTTCAGGTTGCATTCGTCGAGGGAAATCAGTTGGAGATGCGAGTATCTGCAGGTACCATATTTTACATCATTAAGGTTTTTTTTTAAACAATTGTGGAGTATCGTAATATTTTTTTAAAAAATAAAACAGTTGTAATTGCAGGAGAAGCACTTGCTTTCCTCTACGAAGTGTTGGGAGAGCGACGAAGTTCATTCCGATTCCCTAATCACGATCATCTTGCTAATGTCAGTGCCTCTTCATAACTACAAGTTTGAGAAATAATTTTAATTTTGCAACTATTATGAGCTCGTGTGACTTATTTATCTATACTTCAGATTCTGGGAGATCTCGCATCGGAAAGTAGTAAGAGCAAGACAAAGAAGGACAAACGAGTACAGAAGATGACATTCAGGTAAGGAGATGGGAAAAGAAGGGTTACTGTAGTCACTACGGTAGTTCTTTCTGACCAGTGATTCTCACGGTTACTGAAATTTTCTGATATCAAAATTTTGACCGCCTCTCATTGGCTACGTGTGCGCATAGGTCAAAAGGGTGCGTTGGGAAAGTCGAAAATGTGGATTGGGTTTTTCAAGTATGGGCATGAAAAAACTGAAAATGTGGGTTGGGTTTACAGTTTTTATTTCTCAAAATCCAAAAATGTGGGTAGGATTTTTCAAAAATTGTTCTTGAAAATGCCAAAATGTGGGTTGGCTTCGTCGTTTTTTACGTACCTTTTGACCTATGCGTGTGCGGAGAGATCTAGTACAGGGAACGGGAACACCAGTCATTACTCTATTTTCGATTAACTTTATCAAAAACACTGGAAATTGTACGTCCGTTCCTACGTGACGCCCCCCCCCTTGCGCGCGAGGGGTTTCCCGAGGGGGTTTATAATAGAACATGGGAAACATTGTTTCTGACTACTATTCTAGGTCGAAAGGTACGTATCAAACGACGAAGCCAACCCGCATTTTAAGAATTTTTGGTGAAAAAAAAAAGAAAATCCAACCCGCATTTTGGGTTTTTGATGCCCATTTCTGACAAACCCAACCCGCATTTTCGACTTGTCGCAACGCACCCTTTCGACCTATGACTATTTTACATTAATAATTTCAGACAAGTATATTCGTTCATCACCGAGGGCGAGGCGCCGTCTCTCACTATCAAATTGGACAAGGAGAATCTCGAATTGGACTCGTGCACATACAAACTTGTGTACGACCAACTCACTGAGGTAAGTCGATAGTTGGCTGTCTGACTCTTGCACCGAAAACGTTGGATATACGGAATATGGATTGATGTTCAGTTGCTCCGTGGAGGAATGCGTCGACAATTGAAGAAGAATGAGCTGCTCAGAGATTTCTTCGATCTGGGAGCTCCTGTAGAACAAACTGACGAGAGGATGAACAAAGCTAATAGGGTGAGACATTTCGACTCTCGTATGATAAATTTTTATGACCATACATTTTTAAAAAATATTTAAACTGGTCAGATTTTTATGCGTAATCTGACCAGTTTATATATTTAGCAATAACCGTATTGTCCATAAGACGAAAATGGATGATTTGGACCCCTATAGTACCGATTGGAATATTCCTAGAGATTGACGGTGATCACTTTCACTCCTTTCCGTTTTTGCTCTTGCATATCTTGACAGAACTCTTCCCGTTCTCACTCCAATATCATTCAATCTCTCATCTATCTTATATTTTTCAGATGGCAATTCAAAATTCGATTAATAAGATGAGGGATCAACAGCGATCTAAGCTGAGAGACAAGAGGAGTTGCTAATAAGAAGAGATTATGTTCATTCTGTCCTGGAGAGACCATAAATCTCATTTATATATATGTCGCAACGTGTTCACACTTCACAGTAGTAATACAACATTATCATAACTATGGAATCGTTCATATTATAATGGCATCATTCAAGTCATGATCGTAACGGTTTTTCAATAATTGAAGTCATGACCGGAACGGTTTTTCAATAATTATTTATTAGCTCCTCTCCACAATACCCGTAATGGCTAGCCACCGCGTGAGACAATAACAAAATGAAACAAAATTGGATAACAACCTAGGTGAAATTAGAAGTCGACAGTTTGATTATCTTGATCGCATCCACAACCTCCATTAGTGGAACAACCACCTCCATTTGATGGTTCCGGGTTCTTTGTAACCTTCTATAAAGGCAATTATGTTTTCTCCAACTATCTCATAGTTCTACCGTACCTTTCTGACTCCGAGTGTAGTGTCTCCCGTATTCAATCCTTCTAGCAATAGACACGCCTTGCACAGTGACTGACTTGAGATGTAGCCACACCTAAACAGTCTAGATTTAGATACTGTACGAACCAGGACCTCCACTCATCAATGAAACAAATCATGCCAACACTAACTTAGTGCACAATCCAAGTGTGGGTACAGCCACTTCCTTCTTCACAGATATATTCTCAGCTGATCGAATAAGATCGAGAATTGCTCGAGGTCGAGTTCTCTCCAATCTCTTCACGAATGTTCTGAATAAGGAATATATTGAAATCCTTCACTCTTCTACTATACGGCATCATACAATACGATATTGGTAATGGCCTAATTCACGGTTATTATAGATAATACGCTAATGTGATTTCATTTCAACGGATACTTATGATCGAGCTTTTTTTATTAATCTTTCTTTAATTGCCGTCACGCCCTTCGCGGGTGTATCAAATATGTAAAAAAAATAAAAGAACATAATATTCCGCAAAAGAAAATGCAACGAATAGGGAATACCTTGCAAACTGTCGATATGAATTGGGTGCGTAGATGCATTCAGTGTAGAAATAGTCGAGATTCTTCACTCTCGCATACATTACAATGTCCTTTTCGAAGCAAAACTGAATGAGAGATTGGAGATAAATAACTCTCGTGATTACGATACCTTTAAAGGCTTTGCTCTCGGCAATTGAGCTTCACCTCCACTAGCTGTACAAATAGCGGTGCATCTGGAAAATCAGTTATCGATCCATATAGATTTTCACTGAACATTACCTCTCCAATCTAGCGATATCTCCTCTCAATACATTCATGAGCACCGTCTCTGCCATGTCATCAGCGTTGTGTCCAGTCAGTAGTTTAGACGCTCCCAATCGATATGCTCCTCTGTAATTAAAATATTTAGGAATACTGTAGCCCACCCACAGTGAATACTACGATTGGAATATGAATTTCGAAAATTTCCGAGTTGCAAACCGCAGACACTGTTTCAGGGATTTAAAAAAACACGGGTCTCCAGATTATATTTTAAAAATAATCTAGGCTTATTAAAAACGCCACTGCGGAATGTTCTTGCACAATAGTGGCTCCCTGCTCGATATCGAAGGTATAGCAGAATATTAAAAATGATTCAACACCGTATAGAAAAAAATTGTAAGAAATGCTAAATTAAATATCTAGTTCATTAATTAATATGTCTGAATCTCCGACCGATCTAATGCCTGTCTTCTGAAAACTCCACAGAATGTACAGTTGTTCTTCTTTCCAATTTTGGTCACAATATCGTCCATCGTCCAGCCATATAATTCCTGAGTAGATAGAGGAGCGAATTACGAGATACTAAGATTTACCACTAAATAGGCTCGCACTACTTTTTAAGAAGGTTCATACTACGAACTCCGTCATAATTTTTTATCCAATACTCACTTTGTATGAGAGTATCATGAGAGGCAGTGCATACTCGATCTTGTTCCTTTCTACCGCCTGAGAATTAGTCGTTGACCCGTGGTAAACTCGAGTTTGCAAGAGAAAGTGAAAAGAGCGACGAGAGTGGGCGACTATCAAAAGAGTTTCAATAGGAACGAGATGGGGAGAAATAGCCACCCTCTCTCAATGGATGCACTTCCTGTGGTGTGAAAGTGAAATGAACTGAGTTCGTCGCTCACTTGCAATGAATCGTCTCGATATCCCTTGATTCCTTCATCGATAGACAACAGAATCAGCTCCAGTCCATAATCATATCTCTCGTTTAGAGTCTGAAACACGCACATCCATATTCTTTAACTGTCGATGCATGCCATACCTTCATAACATATGCGAGTACGGTGGAATCTTTTCCTCCCGATGCTCCAAGTGCAATTTTCTCTCCCCGAGTGAACAGATTCGTTGATATAATTGTATCGTGGACATCCTGGACGGATTTTAATGGTTAGAGAGATCAGAACACGGAAGAATTAAATTGAATGAAGAGCTTATCTTTAAATCTCTTCATTAATGCTCACTTGTTCGAATGCGGCGACAAAACAGTTCTCACAAAGGGGTCGTGAGTCCTTCGCTCGTTTGATTCGAGCAGACTGTCCACATCCTCCAGTGCACTCTACGGGCATCGAAAGACACTGCAAGGACACGTAACTGATTCGTCCGAGAACACAGCAGACATTGTATAGAACTGTGCTGCGAGTGTGACGTCGCGAGTATCGCCAATCGCCCAGTCACCTAGTTACAAAGGTCATCAATTTAATTGTGCTCTCACAACTCTGAGGGGAAAAAAACTGTGACGAATTGGCACTCACACTTACTTCATCGCATTTTGTGACGGAACTATACGATAAACTCAAATAGCTTCTTGTTACATAGAAAATAGAATCGAGTAGCAACTAGAGCTAATAATAGAACACGAATTACTATCGATTTTACATAGTAAAATCCCTAAAATGCGGAAAACTGTTAAGAAACCGGAAACACCCCAAGACTACAAACTACAACTTGAATACAGTATATTTTGAGTTGGAGCAGACGCGCGCGCATAGTTATTTTCAATTACAGTACGCTTTGTTCAATTCAAGTTTCTTGAAACTGACAATAGCGGATAGAATTGTGTTTTATGTGTGAGTGTGGAGGCAGCGGGGGAGAAATGGGAATTTGACTCGTCTCTCCTTTTTCTTACTTCGTTTCACAGGGTCAAATCTACTCGGTATTCACTAGTTGGGGGCGGTTCTGCGATTGCTCTATCGCTTCTCACTCGCCCCCTCTTCTTCTCAAGGCGGAGTCCGTCCCCACCCTTCCCCCTTCCTCATCCCCCCTTCTTGTCTCATTTCTTCCTATCAATCGATCGAGTAGACTGTGTGGCAGCCCTCATCGGAGACTGCGTAGCTGCCCCTCATAATGCATGAGAAGACAGAGCACGAAGCTCCCTTCGTTGTTCGATATCTGGAGAAGTTCCTGTATCGAACGGGACTCTTCGTAGCAGATCACCACACTTCAGTCCTTATCGTCAGTTTCTTCTTTTCTTCCTTCTCTCTTCCATTTCACTTCTTCAATTCACCCTCGTGCCCTTGGCATAAAACGACCTAATCTCCTACTTATACAGTTCACTCTCGTCATTACTGCCATTACTTCTGTGAAAGTAGCCTTCACTCCACAGGAGGATGACATCAAGACAGGTAATCGATATTCAGGCTCTCCATCTACAGTACTCTCTCTCTCAGGCTACACTCCATTCGGGGCGAGATCTCTGCATGAAATGGACGTCTACAATGATTTCTTTGCCCACAAGGGAGATCCGATAGCGTCATTCCTTCTAATCTCAGCTAAAGATGGAAAATCTCTTACTCGACCGGTCAGAATCCTTCCCTTTCTTCTTTCACAGTCGTTTTCTCTTCAGAAATACTTCGACGAAGTCATTCGAGCCCTCGATTTTGTGTCAGGGAACGTGACTCATCTGGATAAGTCCTTCTATGATCTGTGTTCTGATTGGTGTCTAGTCAATGAGCCCATCCGTCAATTCGCCGTTAGTTCTCTTTCTCCTCTTTTCCTTCTCAATCTCCTCTTCAGAATGGACTCAATCTAGCTGCTCTCTCTAATGATCCCTCTCTCAATCGAGTCAATTTGACCTTCCCTGTCATGGAGGTATTTACTATTTATCCCTTTCCTTCTGTCTCCCAATGTCAACGCGATTCCAAACACATCATTCCAAATCTACAGAAAGAGCTCAGGGCGAGAGAGTGTGCAAAAGTGAGAGTGCTTCTCGATTTCACACACTCGCTTACTCCAAATCCCTTTCCGTAGTGTTGACCGGCTTGTGGAGATTGCAGAAACCAAGAGAAAGATACCTCTGCCTGAGATGGCTTGAATATCTCTCTCACTTTCGTCCACTCTCTCGCTCCTGACCCCTCTCTCCCTCAATTGAATCTTCTCTCTCAGGTGCTCGGGAAGCAGTTCGATCTGTCTCCGAACTTCTTCGGTGTTCAACAGGATGGACAGGGATCGATTAGTTTCTTGCGAGTGGTTGGAGCTCAATTGAGAGCAGGTAGTGAGAGAAGAGAAGAAGGCTATTCGATCATTGATACTCGAGAGAAAGAGAGAACGAATGAACACCTATCGAACCATATAGAATATTCCGGAAATGACCGGAAGAAGAGAGTATTGAAATGGATCTAATATCTCAGTTTAGATGTTCCCAATGGGTGGAGTGCTGATGACGTCAAAGCCTACGAAAGAAATGTGTCTACCAAACTGCACAGGTGACCATTCCATCTTGAGTTCATTCAAAGACTAAAATTCTTCTTCTTCCCTCTTTTCTTTCTCTGTTTTGATTCTATTTATTAGCCTAAAACGGCGCTGATCTACTTCTTTCTACAGAGAATTCAACTCGACCCTAATCGATGCCTATGGTCTTTCACTTACTTACACAGCTGATGAGGTAGAATACGGTATCAGATGGGTCAATCAATCGATAATTTCAGATTGTCCGTACGGGAATGACAATCTTCCCTTACATCGCCATTGGATTCCTCATAATGTGTGTGTTCTCCATCGTGACTCTTATCCTCTCTTCTCTTTATCTCCGACAGGTCAGTCAATTCTCTTCTTTTATTCAATCTCAATGGGGGTCGACAACACTCTTCTTAATGCCTTCAAATCATCGTAAACATCGACTCAACTTACGAAAACTTTGTTTTTCTGCAACTCTTTGGGCCGATTTGTGAAACTTTTAACCGGCGGCTGAAGGTAATAGCTCGAAAACTGGATAGAATTCGAGAACAATCGAGAAATGACTCAATCGACAGTTACCGTAACTCAATCGATTGCAGTCATACAAACACCGTATCTCAATGGCAATTCTTGGTTGTGTCTGTCCTCTTCTGGCGACTTCCTCTGCTCTCGGTCTTCTGTTCTGGATGGGATTCAGATTTGGTTCAATTCTCTGTGTCACTCCATTCCTCATTCTCGCCATTGGTCAGTTATTGCATAATGATGACGAAAGGGAATATCTCTCACTATCACCATTGGAACAGCGAACACAATTCTCTCTTTGCAAATCCCTCTAAAAGACTCCCTTCCAAGGGGAGAAAACGTCTTGAAACTTTCACTTTTTTCGAACTCGATTGTTTAAAGCAGCAAAAGAACACTGAATTTATCAACTTGATGGGCGATTTATCTATTGATCTTTGATCTCAGGGGTCGATGATGCATATCTTACAATTCAGTCGTGGATTCGAATGAGAGATCTCCCTGTTTCTCATCGAGAAAAGATAGCCAAAGTATTGGTTGATGTTGGTGAGTTCTCTTCTCTCTTTTTCACGCCTTTCTCTCCGGGGGTCGAGATTACTTTCTCCGAATCGAGAATTGAAGGCCGAAAAGTGCAAACAAACAGTCAACTTCTTGTCTCTTCTGCCAATTCATTCTATTCTTTCTTTTCATTTCTCATCAGTCAGAAGGCAAAGTCTAGGGTGTGGTGCAAATGAGTGAAGAGGGAGAGAATACGAAGTAGGGTTGGTGGATCAAATAATGTATTGTTATTCGCGAATATGAATAGTCGATCTAACAACACTAATAGTCTGAGTAATTCTTGATTCCTTCCAGGTCCCTCCATCAGTATCACTTCTCTCACTAATTTCCTCGCTTTTGCAATTGGAATCTACACTCCGACTCCTGAGATTCAATTGTTCTGCATTGGAAATGTTGTGGCTGTCATCTTTGACTACATCTATCAGGTGAAAAAGAAGGGGAAAGGAAAAATGGAGGGAAGGACTGAGGGGGGAGAAAGGGCATTCAATGAGGCATGAATAACGATGGAATGAGATTGATCATCGGAGCACTTAAGGGAAATAGAGATCAAAGATCAATAGCGATTCGATTGCAGCTCACAATGTACGTAGCGATAGTCTCCATTTCGGGAGCGAAGGAAATCGCTGAAGATGAGAAGAAGAAAGAAGAGATAAAGAATATGGACAAAGAAGCAAGACAAGTCGTCGTTTCTCCTAAACAAGTCGAAGTTCGTTCATTTCGTTCATTTCCTCGGGCCGGCGAAATCTACAGAAATCACTTATGAGCGAGAGAGCGCGTAAAATCGAGAGGGACTCTCCTTTTTTCTTCACGATGTGTTGGGAGTGTGTGTCTGTCCTTCCTTTTCCCTTGTCCATCTTTCTCTTCTCTTCTCTAGTTATCTTCTTCTACTTCTCACTCTGATTCTCACTCCACAATCATCGCCATCACAAGAAATTCCTTCATTCGACCATCCTCTTCTGTGTGCACCGAAGAGGAAGAAGGAGACGGAAGTGTAAGAAATGGCAGACGACACTAACTGCACTCTGCACACCATGCACCTACTACCGTACCCCTCTCTTTTCTCCTCAAATCAATCGATATTTCAGTTGTCTCGAGTGCTGGAGGCGTATTCAGACTGGTTGTCCAATGGCTTCACCACAGTAATAATCTTCCTCTGCCTTCTCGTCTATTGGTGGATGTCCATAAAAGGCGCTCTTTCCATCAAAATCCTTCTTTCTCCTGACAAACTAGTCATCGCCGATTCCAAGCTCATCCAGGTACATTCATCCTAACTTCAATTCAAAATGTGAATTCATAGATGAATTATCTCCGTGAGACGTACATCAATCCCAATTACACAACTGTCAACATCTTCGTCAACAAAGTAAGATTGGCGTACCGTAATTCAATCGATATTGAATCTTCTTCCAGCCGGGAGATCTCGACGATCCGCTTCAATTGAGACGAGTAAAATCGATAATCGAGTCATTCGAAGATTATCCAGAGTGTCTCGGAGCAAAGTTTTCCCATTTCTGGTTGAGAGATTATGAAGAATTCATTCAAGCTGGAGGGAATGAAGAAAGTGAAGTAAGAAATTAACGAGATAGAGGAAAAGAATATTTGATATTCCATTCGGAAGAATCTCGAAGAATATCGGCTATAGTTATATTTGAAAAGTATACTGTACAGGAACAATTCCTATCGAACACCTTAGATTACGGAAATTGATTGCTATTGTAGGATTACGAGGATTCGTCATCAAATGGCACTCTATCGATTTATTCTCGACAGACAATGAAACCCTTCCTCGAATGGCCGGAATTCCAACATCTCAATGCTTTCGTTCGATTCGATGAACACGAAAAGTGAGCAATTCAATCATTCAAAGATCAAAGATCAATTGAGATTGTCTCGATTCTTCGCGACCGTCTCTTACCACGGAGATAAACTTGGCAATTTCGATGAGCAGACGATTCTTCTCAATAAATGGAGAGCTACTGCTGATGCTTTCTCCTCCCTCGGAGTCGATATCTTCCATGATAACTCACAGTTTATCGATCAAGTAATTGAATATTATCGATTGCTCTCCCCTTAGTCAATCGATATTTAGGTGGAGACCATTCTCCCTGCCACTCTTTCTACTTCATTCGCCACTCTTTTCTGCATGATCGTCGTCTGTTTCATCTTCATGTACAATCTCTTCACAGTTCTCGTCGCTTCATCATCAATTGCTTCAATTTGCATCGGAGTCTTCGGTATTCGACATTCCATACATTTTCGTCTCTCGTACAAAACGGTTTATTGCTAAATTTATAAACTGGCCAGATTTCGCATAAAACTGGTCAGAACTATAGTTCAAATCCCATAAACGGGCCAAATTTCAAATTGATTCTTACTAATATCATCCGTCCGCGTATTTCTGGATAGTTTTCGAGTGTCGAAACTGCCTCCTTCAAAAATTTGTTCACGGGCATTGTCCGTGTTTTAAAATATATAACGCCGTATTCGTAAGGATCGGACAAATTGCAACAGAGACAGGTACAGCAAAAAAATCGATTTCCCCAAAAAATCAGAATCGGGGTTATTTTGTGTGCTGATCACGATAGGCTAACTCATTTCGCGTCATTTTGCCGCGCCGGCGCGGTATGGCGCCGCGCCATTTGGCGACTTTCTTGCTTTTTCGAGTATATCTCGACGGCCAGTCAACCGATTTGGCTGAATTTTGTTTTCCAGGGCTAACTTTTGATGCTGATTCTCGCTATCTCGTTCGTTTGGCCATATCTTTTTCAGATCACGAGATATAGCAACTTCCTTGGTTGACAGAGGCCAGCAAAATGACATATACCATCGTATTCAGAATGGCGCATTTGGTATGTATTTAAAATTTCATGAAATAAAAATCCCCAGGTCGATTGTTATGAATTTTAGAAGTTATTGCGCGCACTCGGTTTCACGAGCGGAATGGACAGTGATTCTATGTTTCATCTCCATTTCATGACTGGAGCGGTCGTTCTTGCTGAATCATTTCTCCACGGCGTTTTGGCGGGAACAATTTTGAACGGCTCTTGTAAATTCCCTTCGAGAGAATCAGGGGATTGGCAAAATGCCAGTACACAGGCTCTCTCACTTTCTCTCCTCTCTCGCTGACCCCTTCCCATGACTCTCTTTTGATCTACCTCTCTCCTACACCCCCTGTAAAATGCCGTGTTTCTCCCCGCGCCGAATTATTGTTGTTTGGAGGGCAATGGCGTTCTTGTCAGTTGATTTGATTCTAGCATGATCCTGGCAACTCTCTATCTCGACTCCCTGACTCCCTGAGCTACAATTGGAAAACTGTGAAAATATGTCATACAACTATGCAAATTAGAAATTTCTGATCATGAGCGAAACCGAGTTGACGAAGATCAAGTCACTTTTTGCAGTACGAATTTCGGGATGATGTGTGCGATCCTTACGCGAACGCACTGTTATGCTTTGCATATAAAGTCGGAAATACATTTGCATACTTTGAGATATGCTTGAGATTGACATTGTATTCAGCGCCCTCGAAAGTACCTAAAATAGTTCTCTTTCCATTATTCACTTTTCTGTTGTCAGGCACATATTGCCCAGTTGCCGACTCTATCGCAAACGGCCTCATAACATAAAAGAGGTCAAGAGATGTAATTTTACCCCAAAAAGGAGAAAATAATGTGAGGCTCAAAAAATCGAAGACTTATAAAACTGAAAATTCTTCACAAAATATACGACTAAAATACTGTACACTAGTTAGAATGCTGAATCATAGCCATACGAGTACATGAAGGGTTGGATCAGATTTTATCGGGTCAGACGCGTTTCGGGCACTAGGCCCATCATCAGTGACAAATTACCTAGAATGGACATACATTGGGGAACTGTACACTATGATATTCTTGCACGCCATTGCCCTCCAAACAACAATAATTCGGCGCGGGGAGAAATGATTCAGCGTTATGAAATGGAGATGAAACATAGAATCACTGTCCATTCCGCTCGTGAAACCGAGTGCGCGCAATAACTTCTAAAATTCATAACAATCGACCTAGGGATTTTTATTTCATGAAATTTTAAATACATACCAAATGCGCCATTCTGAATACGATGGTATATGTCATTTTGCTGGCCTCTGTCATACAAGGAATTTGCTATATCTCGTGATCTGAAAAAGATATGGCCAAACGAACGAGATAGCGAGAATCAGCATCAAAAGTTAGCCCTGGAAAACAAAATTCAGCCAAATCGATTGACTGGCCGTCGAGATATACTCGAAAAAGCAAGAAAGTCGCCAAATGGCGCGGCGCCATACCGCGCCGGCGCGGCAAAATGACGCGAAATGAGTTAGCCTATCGTGATCAGCACACAAAATAACCCCGATTCTGATTTTTTGGGGAAATCGATTTTTTTGCTGTACCTGTCTCTGTTGCAATTTGTCCGATCCTTACGAATACGGCGTTATATGGATCATTCTCAATCACTCTTTCATTCCCTTTCTCCTCAGGTCTTCTCTCCTATTGGGGAATCGATCTCGATCCAATCTCAATGGCGACTACCATCATGTCCATTGGATTCTCAGTTGATTTCCCTGCTCACGTGACCTACCACTACTTCAGAGAGGGACTCGAAGATTCCCAAGCTGGTCCCGCCAAGAGAATAGCCAGGTTCGGTAGTTGATTGAGAGTATCGATTGATTTCTTCTTTCAGAGCCTTGGTTGCCATTGGATTCCCTCTCCTTCAATGTGGAATCTCCACAATTCTCTTCGTGTGCTGTCTTCTTTTCGTTCCAACTTACATGTCAGAGGTCAGTTTTATCTCTCTTATCCAATCCATTCGTACCAATTTGTGCAGTTCACGGTGCACCCGTGACTATCTGGGTGCGACCATAAAGTTACCTTAGCCGACCTTGAGATGACATCATTCTATTTATCTCTCACAGGTCTTCGTCAAAACAATGATTCTGGTTGTGTCTCTCGGTCTCGTCCATGGTCTCATGGTAGTCCCTGTATTCCTCTGTACTTTCTCCAATCTCCACGACTTCTTCTTCTCTCCATCAAACGACACTCAAGTGAGTGATCTACCAGGGATCAATCTGAGTGAATCATCTCTATCAATTTCACAATGATGTTATCTATCGCTTGGTTGGTCGAAGAACTGCTTATCACGCAGAGTTGCAATAGAGAAAAGTGATAGATTTGAGTAGAAGTGAGGGGTAAACATTCCAATCGAGGTGATCTCTATTTCTCTTTTCAGTCTCTTTCTTCCTTTGCTCGAATTCTTCGATGGAGGGGAGTTTCTCCATCGACTTCAGACAAGGAAATTCCATCGTCTTAGAAAGACGACTCAATAGAGTATACAATGCCCCCTCCTTCCCCCTTCGAATACAGGTACAACAGAGGATTCTCATTCGATATCTACTTCATTTCCATTGAATGGAAGTTCATTCCTTCCTCATCCCAATCAATCTTTCCCTATCACAATCACTGCCATACGGTATCTTCTGAGTGAGAGTCCTCTAATTATCGATTGGTTGTCTCTCTTCTTGCCTCTTTTCTCTCGCCTTACGAGTATCTAATCAATTCCCCGTTCGACAAGTGCAAATATTGATGATAAATTGATGAATCAGTTGTGTTTTCATGGTTCATCGCAGTTTCTCAATAGAATGGTCATCCCTTAACCTTGTCGTTAACAAGTTTGTTCATCTTTCTCACGCTTAAGTTCCCTAATGTTCCGATGTGATCGGTAAATGCACTTGACAATGAAAGGGTTTTTGTTTCGAAGATTGAACCTTTCTAAAATGCGTCGGCTAAAGTCTAGTTAAACGTTTGGAGGGATTTGTTTGTAAATACTGTGTGACCCTCTAAATTGCCTCAACTTCTCTATGTCAATCATCTGTCTCCTATAATCTCGTCCTTGATACAGAGTGAGAACAAGTTCACGAGTGGTTTATACGAGAGATCAACAGAAGAGTACAACAAAGTGAAAACAAAGATGGTAAGTTAGTCTAGTCATCAAATGTTAAGGCTGCTCAATAAATCTATGAGATCAGATTGGGGTCAAAACTATCTAACTAACAATGAGTATCTTTCGAGTAACTAAACAATACCGAAGTAATTGAGGTAGAATATTCATGGTGAGAGTGAGTGAACAATGAATTCACATGGAAGAATTCGAAGTCTGCAAAAATATTAGTTTTCACTTTTCACCAATCGACTTCGGTAACTACATTTATCAAGAATATGTGATTCCCGCTCACCCCCCCCCTTCTTTAATCATTTTTTTTTGTATTCGCGCATTTGTGTACAATAAATAAATAGATTCAAATAATATCTGCTTGTCTCACCTTTTCTTTGATGGCATCAAGAAATGCTCGACTGATATCATCGTAAGCAGTCACAAGTCCCTCCATTGAACCATCCTTCAGTCGACCAATCAATGACATCACATCTTAATAATTATTGATTCTTTATCTTTCCAATCAGGGCAGATTGTTTTGGGAAAAAAATTATTAATTTTAAATGCGGAAGATTTTTTTAATGCGCACGACTTTCAAAAAAAAATGAAAAAAGTTGACTATTGATCACTAAAAGATTTCGAATGAGATTCTGGCTCAGGTAGAATCATTTAAAAATATTCTGAAGCAAATGCGAAAAAAAATCTTAGGGCCTAAAAGGGATTTTCCAAGTGGTATTTACTACAGCAATAATGATCGTAAGTAACTCCGAACATTTCTGTTCAAAAAAATGTTTGCAACGAACTACGGATAGTTTAGTTTCGTTTTGCTACCTCATCAACTGTTTAGCATGAAAAGAGGGTATTTTGTTTAAAAATAATTCAAAATAAATAAATCCCGCCCTAATCCCAATAAAAGTTCTCATAAATCAATAGTACACAATTCATGGCACCGTAATCATTAAAATAAACTAACCCTCCACAGAAGTGATATTCTTCTTCTTCTCTCCTTCTTCCATTCCAATCTCATTTCTCTCTTCATTTTCCTTCTCTTCATCAATCATCTCAATATCTTCTTCTTCTTTCTTCTCTTTCTTGTCTCTGAAGATGCATTAATTAATTACGAAGTTAAATAAGAGTTAACTGTTCACAAATTTTAATCTATATATGTGTGACCTCTTCTTCTTAGCAGATCTTTCCGTCTTGTCTCTAATGACTTCCATCGTCTTCTTCTCTCCAATACATTCAATCTCTTTCATCTCTCCAATCACTTCAATCTCTACTGATTCTTCTCTCTTCTTTTTTTCTTCTTCAATCGTCTCAATGTCGTCTTCTTTACTCTCCTTTTCCATATCTTTCGGATCTTCTTCCTTCTTTTCTTCCTGCTTATTATTTCCTTCTTCTTCCTTCTTTTCTTCATCCACACTCTTTTTCTCTTCGTCCTTCATTTTCTTCACTCTAATGGGAGGAGAATCGGAAAGTGCCAATCGCTTGCGAGACTGAAAGATTTCGTTCATTATTTCGAATAAAAAAATTACATAAATAATCCAGGAAGACAAAGCGATATTTTAGCGCTAATATGATATTGTAGAATAAGTACTTGCTCACCTTCGATTTAGGAGGAGATTGTTTGCTGCTCAAAGGCGAGAGTTCGATCGATGGAAGGGGTATGGTAGACTGGGGAGAAATCGATTTCCGCTTCTCTACCGTACTCTCATTCTTCTTCTCGGGAGTACAGATGGATGGGAGTGGCTTGGAGGCCGACTTCTGAGCACGGGCGTACACTCCCTCAAGAACAGCCTCCACAGTTCGCATCTGTAATGGATTGATTATGATATCTTTTCAAGATAGATTCTTTCATTCACATTAGCGCTTATTTCTGAACGTGACTGTGGGAATATTCAAAATAGTCAACTACAGTACAAAGTTGGTCTCGAAATTCGATATTGAGCGGGGATCCGCAACGAGGAAAAAAGAGGGAGTAACAAAAAAAAGTGAATTTTGCACAAAATCGAAAGTTCGCATACTGAGAAGCATGTGAAAATGACGGTGCACCACAACTAAAAATCGCGCAAGTCCATCACATCACAATCAGTAAAAAGTCCATCACTGTTACAGTTCTACTGTTATAGTATAATATCACTATCACTGTTATAGTATAATCTACAAATCAACATTACCTTGGGTGGTTTTATTCCCATGATTGCATTGATTTCCTTTGCATTGAGTGCAGCCAAATCTCCAACCCTCTTCACTCCAATCTTATCGAAACTAATCTTCACCAGACGAGAATTAGAACTGCAAATAGAGATAAAAATAATAAGTATCGTTTACTAAAAAATAAGCGTAATAGCTTTATTTACTTTATTTTTAACTATTAAGTAAGAACTTTATTTTTAAAAAAAGAAATTAAAATCGTTACTTACCCCAATTTGAGAGTGATCGAATCGATCGAATCTTCGCAGTTGCGAAGGAGAGGGAAGACCATCTGAAAATATTATCGATTAATTAATCAATAATGTTGATGGATACGCAATCAAACCTCTTCACTCTTATCCATCTTGATTCCATCCGCTTCTTCCTCCTTATCACTATTCTTTTCCTTCTCCATTATCTCATCTTCCTTCTTTCCTTCTTTCTTCTCTTCTTCCTCAACAATTTTCACTTCTTCAGCCAGATTGAAGTGAACTCCACCTCTCTTCTTCTGAAATATATCCCATCTTTTAAAAAGTAAGATATTACTTAATGGAAGTGTCAAATACTTTAATAGGATCAACGACAAGACCAATAATAAATGCGCACCTCTGATCTCATTTTCTTCTTCGACGACAATATTCCAACGGGTTCGAATGCGCCTCGACTGCAATAAGAAATACCAAGTATACACATCGAATAACTCATAACCCTTTAACCTTTTTCCTTTTTTTTCTGTACCCCTTCTCCTTACCTCGCAGGAGTGCTGGGCACAGGTAGATCATCAGAAGAGGGAACTTTGAGTGGAGATAGATCCTCATTGGATGAGATGGAAGATTGAGAGGAAGAAGACGGGATTTCATCCAATGGAGGAAGGGGAGCATCGTCGTCTCTCGATTCCATTTCAATATCAGCAGATGGAGAGACAACAATCTTGTCACTTCTCTTAGGAGTCGACACTTTCTTCTCTTCAATCGTATCACTTTCTCCCTCTTTCTTCTCCTTCTCCTTTTCATCCTCTTCTTTCTCCTTCTCCTTCTTCTTCTCCTCTTCCTTTTCTTCATTCTTCTCAATTTCTTCAATCTTTGCCATCCTCTTGCTCTTCCTTCTTGGAGAATCCACAGCGATCACAGAATCCTGCAATTTTGGTTCTCAGTAAACAAATAATAACAATATATTATAATTTAAATATACTTACAGCTTCAATCTTCTTCCTCGATGGACTCTTCACTTCTCTCGTCTTCATCATCATTTTCATTGGAGTCTTCGATTTTCTCCTTCCTCCTCTTCCTTTTTCTTCTTCTTCAACCACACTTTCACATGACGACGCAGACTCAAAATGACAAACAATTCCATATTGAAGAGGGCAAAACCAATGCTACTTTGCTGACAAAATTAGAGCAATCAATAAATGGTACCTCTTCTACATTAGAATCGTCCACTTTCTTCTTCTTCTTCTTTTTCTCTTCCTTATCCTCTTTCTCCCCCTTCTCTTCATTGTCTTCCTTCACTTCTCTGTAATCATTAACATCTTTTACATGGATAGACTAAGGTTAGCCAAATTGCTGATAGGTTAAAAGCGGGAGGATCGGAGATAAAGTATCGGGAAAAGGCTGGAGGGTACTGTTGCTGACTACACCCTAGTCCATGCATCTCTTCCTATCCTCTCCGACAATTCCACAAACCTCTTCTCTTTCTTCTCAATCATCTCAGAGAAATCAACAGTCATCTCTGTCTTTTTCGATCCTCCTGATTTCGATGATCCGTCCACACCAGAAATACTAAACAACCAAGAAATAAATCAAGATACAAATGCATTCTTTTCCTCAAAATAGCTATATTTCTCGATCTGGGATAGATGTAAAAATCGAAAGCGATAAATATAAATATAAACTGACGACATCTCGAAGATATCAGCAGGCAATTTGGGCATTCCACTCCTCGATTCGTCTTCCATGAAGGGAAGTTTATCCCTACAAAGAAAGAGGAGATATTAGCGTTATCATAAGATGCACTTCAAATACAGCAAATGTAACTAATTCTATTCAACTTCTTTATTACTGTGTAGACAGGAGAGAAAAGGGTGAAGAGACGCTGCTTCCCATTGGAACCAACTGAGGAATAAATACTCCCAAATGGGAGGCACCAACTACCGTAATCTTCCCCAGCGAGTTCAAATGTTGGCGTCTTTTCTATCGTCCCATTTGAATACACAATCAATCAATGTTCAACTAACTTCTTCTCCATCATCATTTCCTTTTGCTTCTCAGTCATTCGCTGCTTCTTCTTAGGAGATTCCACCTTCAAATGAGCACGAATATTATACGGGTCAGGATCTATCATAAGTTCATTTCGACAACTACCGTACCACAGGGAAGAATTGCACCGAGTCTTCATCCATGAGATCGATAATCTTGAGTGCTTCATTTGCACTCTTCGTTTTCTTAATGGGAGCGGGAGAAGTGAAGAGAGCATTTCGGGTACGAGATGAAGACGTCGACACCGACTCAATTAGATGTACATTCGTTTTACATACACATTCTGAATCCCCCATTCTTAATAACATTTATTTCTTGTATTCGCACATTGTGTACATGTTGTCGCACCATTGCGATGTATGACAGATAAATAAATACATTTACGGTATCTCACCTTCCTGGGAGATCCCTTTGGAATTTCTATCTTCACTTCAAGATCAGCATTGATCTATAATGAATATATTATGAAGGGATTAAGTCTTGGATTGACTCACGGTATTCTTAGGAAGTGGGAGATTGAACCACTTGAGTCTGTCTATCAGAGGCTCTTTCATCGCTATTCCATCCAATTCCTCAATTCTCGATCCATACCAATGCTTCCACAACTTGCACACCGAATCACGAATCTGAGATACAATAAATAATCACACATTTCTTAGCTGTCATGATAAATTATTATTATTATAATTAGAAATAATGTGGAATGGAGAGAAAAAATATTAGAATGGTGTACCTCATCAGGAAGATCAATGGTGAGAGATTCGGTGAATAATGATTCGAAGTGAGGAAGAGTCGATTTCGGAGGAAGAGTAAGGATTACACTCGATAGAGGTTCCACCATCTGGAGAATATGAGGAGTGTAAGGATTGGATGGTACACTTCTTTTCGATCTCGAATACCATGTTTTCACAAACCTTTGAAATGAATGCAGAACACTGCACACGCGCACTCTTATTCTTCATGAGAGATATCGATTGGATTACTGTAGTCGGGATGTTCCACTCATTTAGCAACACTGTACACTCCCATTTCTGCAACGAAACCATGTTCTTTGTACTTTTCAACCATTCTCCCCACCTTCTCATTCTTCAGTTCTCCATTGATAATGATGTAGATTGTCTCAGTGAGAGTAGGAATGCACTCATTCAAATAGTCACATGTTCTCTGAAAGAATCATTCAATGTGATAGAAAGTATGCCACTCATAAACAACAATGGCGACTCGTTGTCACACTCACGTCATTCTCCAGATTCTTCTTGACTGTATTGAGTAGTTCGGACATCTTCATGAATAGAGGCCGGAGTAGATCAGTGTTGTCCAACCAATCAAATCTCAGCTTTGAGACGAAACAACGAATGAAGAAAGAACGGAAGAGAAAGTACCATGGCTGAAACAACAAATACATTTGAGACAACGACATTATAATTTTAAGAGAGCAGCATCCACGAGAGGTCGGGCATGCTCACGGATGGCTTTTTTGCAATCTATCTCGATAACTTTTTTATGAAGTCAGTATCAGGATTGCTGATATTTGGCCAAGTAACTAAGGGTCTGGGTCCCGTATATCGATTTTTTTCGAGTTTTAAAAAGTATGTTTTTATAGTGTTTCTAGATGTATTTTGCGAAAAAAATACGAATAAAACTACTTTGGAGGTGATCTGACAACCGTAAAGGGTCAAAATTTTAATTTTTCTCTGTTTTTCGACCGCCATGAGAAAAAAATGCACATGTCCTCTGAACCATTTTGTGATTTTTGGATTCTCCATCAAAAACTAGGTTAAGAAATTCACTTTTTGAGACCGGAGCTGCGCTGCCGATATTCGAAAATGATGTCTGAAAGTTCGGATATTAGTGGACCTTTGCGCTTGTATGACGATATTTCTGATCCTGATTGCGAAATATCACATGTTTCAAGTGATAAATTATTCGCCTGCGATGCCTTGAACATGGCTGACGTGATGGTTTCATCACCAGCTGGAAAAAATTGCAACATTTTTTTCGACCATGAACCCGGGTTCATGGAATTTTCGAAAAAAAAATTTTTCCAAAAGATGACGTACCATTGTGAAATGTGTTCATTACTTGAAATGGAATGTGTGTGCACAGTATTTGACGATAAAAGTGTTAGATAAGTCCAGAAATAATGTGTTTGTATTGAATTTTACTCTGTGTTTTTCTTTCGTAAGCTGCTTTATGATAGTCAAATATTGAAATATCCATAGTCAAATATACATATTCCATTTCACATATTCCATTTCAAGTAATGAACACATTTCACAATGGTACGTCATCTTTTAAAAAAAATTTTTTTCGAAAATTCCATGAATTTGCGGGTTCATGGTCGAAAAAAATGTTGAAATTTTTTCACCCGGTGATGAAATAAATACGTCAGCCATGTTCAAGGCATCGCAGGCGAATAATATATCACTTGAAACATGTGATATTTCGCAATCAGGATCAGAAATATCGTTATACAATCGCAAATATCCGAACTTTCAGACATCATTTACGAATATCGGCAGCGCAGCTCCGGTTTCAAAAAGTGATTTTTTTAACCTAGTTTTTGATGGAGAATCCAAAAATCACAAAATGGTTCAGAGGACATGTGCATTTTTTTCTCAGGGCGGTCGAAAAACAGAGAAAAATAAAAATTTTGACCCTTTACGGTTGTCAGATCACCTCCAAAGTAGTTTTATTCGTATTTTTTTCGCAAAATACATCTAGAAACACTATAAAACATACTTTTTAAAACTCGAAAAAAATTGATATCGGAACCTGGGGTAACTGTAACTTTTCCGTACGGGACCCAGACCCTTAGTTACTTGGCCAAATATCAGCACTCCGGATACTGATTTCATAAAAAAGTTATCGAGATAGGTTGCAAAAAAGCCATCCGTGGATTTCCCATATCAGCCCCGGCCTCTCGTGGATGCTCTCTTAAAAAAAAACTATGCCGACTATATCACTCTTTTCTTCAGTATTATTCTAACGATCGATCAATAAAAATAGTCCCGATTGATTGGATAATTAATGAATACCGCGTTCTCATCCAATTCAGGCAGTGCCTTTTCTCCGAATCCTTTGAGAATATCCAGAAGGAATTTGACATATGCTGTCATTGATTCCTTAGCATCTGAACAGCAAACATTGCCATTTACCTTCACGATTAAATTATAGTAAATACCTTTATTCGATTTGCTGATATTCGAGTTTACTCGATCGAATAGATTTTCCAGTGAGGAGCGGACACTCTTCTGAGAGGAATCGATTGATTTATTTGAATCAAAACGAGAATCGAGACACTCACGAAGTGACTGTTGATAGCTAGACAATCTTGACCGATTAGAAGGAGAGATTTCGTATTCTCTGCAGTCACAAGAGAGGGAGACTGTAATCAATCAATGAAATGGTAGATCATGAATGGATCAACTAACCTTGGCCAGGAATGAGTCGTATGCCTCCATGATATCCTTCACTATCGTCCTTGCAAGATTCAAATCCACAGGGCTTTCTTTCCCCTTTCGAATCCAACTTCCCACCTCAAGAATTACAATGTAGGAGGAACATAAGCAAAATGAGATACCAATTTGAGTAGCACTTCGAGATCTTCACTAGACTTTCGGTAGCTGATACTCTTCATTATTGATTTGATTGAATCACGGAGACAACTGAAATCAGTAAGCGTTTTCTCAAACATGGATGTATGTTGTACCTTCTGAGATGGACATTGAATGTGACTCTTCTCGTGATACTTCGAAGTAGTGCTATGTATGCATACACTTCCTCCTTTGACATCACTAGACTCTTGCTTGGAGAAGCGCCAATCGATCCCTAAAGTCCACTCATTTTACTTATTCCAATCGATTTTCAATCTAATCAATATCAACTAACCCATACAGCCTTGGTGCAATCCTCTCCGTTATCGTGCCAAGTGAGTGCATTCAACTGGTCGAAGATCGCTCGCTGCAAGAGATTGCATCATCACTTTCAAATCTTTTCTAAGTTCATAACGCCCATTCAACAGTGAACTCACACTCTCATCTGTTTTCTCCAAGTCGACGGCTTTCATCACTTTGATAGCCAACTCCCAGAAAGAAGAGCGGAGTATTTCCAGTGAAGGGTCTGAAGTTGAGATAATCGATAATACTTGAATCAGCGTGCAAAATCACTCCATACTTAAAATAACTCCGTAAATAATGAAAAGCTGACAAAAAAAAAAGAGAAAAGAAGGGGCACACACCCTCATAATGTACAGCGAATCGAAGGCATTGTACGATGAAAGGAACGTCTTTCAATCGATCCGAAGTGATGTATTCTTCTGATTCTGCAGAACAACTATTAAATTGGGTCGAATCGATGCACTCACTGATTACATGCTGTAGAATGGGAAGGAGGAAACGTCGAGTGAGGGAATTAGTAGAAGAAGGAGAAAGGGAGAGAGACTTGTAGCTCTTGGGGGCATATAGGAATGTCTTCTCATCGGAGAAGCGATCGTTAGCGCTCTACAAACGATAATCACATCAATAAATATCCCAATTTCTCTAAAATCGAAGTAATTGGCTATTTCGACGATTCTAGCGTAGGAAGAAAACAAGCAACAGCTTACATAGTTGACGTGTTTTCCAAAGGGGTCGCCCTCCGGAAGATACTTGAGAGGAAGATCAACACTGAGAACGAGGAGAGGGAGAATAACCTGAGATGGCAGAATCAATTTATGAGACGGAGTGGCAGATGAATAAGCGAGTCAACGTAATGCAGTACATGCTCACATAACTCACCTCCTCGAAACTGCTCTCATTGGCATCTTTTTGCAATTCGGAAAGGAACTGCTCCAGCTTCTACAAAAAATAAGATAGTTGCATAAATAGACACTGGTGGCCTACCTTTCCGACAGCCTTTTGGTAGACTGAGTGGACAAGTTCATCGTTCTTTGACTTCTGCGAGATTCTCTTCGCATCAGAGAACTCCTCGTCGGTGATCTGGAGAAAAACAATAAATAAAAACTAAGAGAAAGGAGAAAACTTACCCCAAATTTCTCAGCTGTGATATCGCTTTTACTGATAGCCAACAAGTCCTTAGAGACAGTGGGCCATGAAGTTTTGATGACGAACAACTTAACAACCTAAAACATGGTTATTTTGAAACTTTTTTTGGGGAGAAATAGGAGAAAGAAAACCATACTTTCTTGATAGCAGATGTTCTTTCCGTCCCTGTCAAAGAACCGATAGCTTCGATGACCCGGGATAGTTTCTCTAGAGAGTCCATGGTGGCCTGCACGAATTAAAATAAGAAATAAACGAAAATATTCACTAGAATCAGGAAATAATCAATAAATTCAAAAAATTTCGCGGGCGAATTGAAATTCGCATTTTCCCGCACAATGGGCGTTACCGCGCGCCTCGCATGCCATAGTGCGCGCGCGACATGATATCATGCACGCGCGTTGTGGAAGCGCTAGAATTTTTTTGAAGAAACTTACTTTTTTTTCTCTCGTTTTCCCGTTTTCCGTGATATTCTTCGACGTTCTTTTCAGGCAGTCATGTTCAACAACTCGTTGATGAACTCCTCAACATGCTCGCCGTCTCAAGTTTCACAGGAGAACGCTGCTAGCGTCCCGCCATCATTCCTCTTCGCTAATCAAAATAAGCGCCGTTCTATCGCGCTCTCCAACGCTAACCCCTGTGAGTCCGTCTTAATTAAACATAGGGAAATCGGTTGACCTATTATGTTACAGACCTTAACTCCCCTCTCAGCTATTCTGGAGGCCCATCTACCGATATTTTCGCGTCCCCCATTCCGACGCATGTAAAGGGTAATTTATACGTCCTTAGCCTAGTTACCAAAGTATTTGAAGAGAGCGGCGGAGCAGCTTCTTCTGGAAAATCTGTCCATTGGTCTCCGAACGTGGTGGATGAGTCAACTCATCGTCCTCTTTCTCGACTAGGATCAGGTTCCGTCTCAAAGGGCCCACCTCTTCGATCTCTCCGCGAGGATGTTAGTCGATTCCTCCCTAATTTACGTCTATTAAATTCATGTGCAGGTTGATTCTCCTGCAGCAAAGCAACCTCGTACTCCTTCTTCTGCGCCCGCTGCTCCAGTGCCCACAGACGCTCCCGCTGGAGCCGACCATTGGGTATTATCAGTGATGCTCATGGGTCCCGAAATTCGGCAGCGCGGGGGGGTCGACCCCCCCGCAACCCCCACTCGTGCGGGGGGATCCATAGTACATGCACCGGGGACATCAGCCATCACATTATTTTCGATCAAATCTATCGAAAACAGTATTATTTCCACCTTTTTACCCTGCTCGGACCCCCCCGCGCGCGGGGGGTCGCCGAATTTAGGGACTATGAGCATCACTGGGTATTATTCACTTATAATTACTCATTATAGACAATTTAATCACAATATAGCACAATACTATATCCAAACGTGATCATATTCTCCTCTTCCAGGTCACTGTCTTCGGATTTCCGCCTAACTTCACTGATAAAGTCATCAAACTGATGAGCAGACATGGTGAAATAGTCTCCCAGCAAGTGAGTATGCATATAATAATCCATTTCGGAGCTAACAAAAAGAAACAAGTGCTGTTAAAATGACGATATGCATTGTGAATTGCTCATTGAGGTTCCTTCTCGCGGTAACTGGATCAACATCCGATATTCGTGCGCTGTTCATGCTGAACAGGCACTGGGTCGAAATGCTTCACTTATCGATGGCGTAGTTCGAATTGGAGTTGTGCCATGCACTGATACGGTATGTAGTGAGTGCAATCATTTTGAAACACGGACAATGTCAGTGAAGTATTTTTTTCTGAAGGAGGCAGTTTTGACACTCGAAAACGGTCTAGAAATACGAGGGAGGATGAGATTAGTAAGAATTAATTGATATGCAACACGTTTTTATGGAATTTTAACAATAGTTCTGATCAGTTTTTTGTTGTTGCGAAATCTGTCCATTTTATAAATTTCGCAACAAGTCGTATTGTCCGTGGGACGGAAATATATGAGTGATAAGCACAACTTGTTTACATATGCATTAAATAATTCAAGGAGTCAATGGAATCTGCTAATCGATCCGTTCTCAATCTGTCACATTTCGAAGATGCAAAGGAAGAAGATAGCAGGTATAACACTTGATTATTCACTCGATGATTTATATTTTGTGTTATTGTAGACGAACTCTTCCTCCTCCGATTGCTCCTTCCGAAGACACCTCATTCAATGCATCCATGCTGAACACTTCTGTGAGGGAAGCGTCCGTATCCAGAGCAGGCAGCTTCAGGTATATTTCATTCTATACACATTTTATCTTCAAGAGGTGCTAAAACAGAAGTTAGGTTACTTTCGATGAAAAGCTTTGCGGCGGTCTCCTTTTTGCTATTTATAACGTCCAAAATACATGGCAGAATTATTTGTCGCTCTCGAAATCACAAATTAGAATAATTTGGATCGTCCGATGACGGGACCTTTTAATATGTGATTCTATGAAAGTTATAGATTGCCGAATATGTGTGTAATCTCCTCTGTTGTATTTGATATTTTACAAAAGGGTAATATTTGCAGATCGTCATCTCGTGCTGGAATGAGATCTCTTGCTGCTTCCACTCCCAGACACAACGTTTGTATTTTATCTATATTTAAATAGTCTTGAATTTTCACGAAATAAATTAGTGCTAGGAAAGACTTTGTGTCGGGCATTTCCCTTGACTTGTATAGGTTTTCACAATTCTCTTCCGGCTTTTAAATGATTTGGACAATCGCTGCAACAACGATATATCACGCTTCTCACGAGAGGGTTCAATCGTTGTTTATTTCGACATTAACCTTGCAATTCGTAACCGAGGTTTGGCGGTTTCGAATCCCAACTGAGATTTTTTATTGCGCAAATTAGACCAGAAATAATTAAAAAAAGAAAATTAACAGTTAATAAGTAATAATTATTAGTAAGGCGCATAGGTCAAATAGGTACTCGCTAGCGAAGGTAGGCACTTCTGCAAAGCGTGGAGGCCATGTCGGAAACGAAAACTTTGAATGTTTCATGCATTTCTGACCACTTTTTTGACAAATTTACTGACATTGGGCAAAATGCACTTCTGCGCGCTATTTTAGGCATTTCTGCACGAGAAGCCTGCAAACAACCCATTTGACCTATGGTAAGGCGGCACAAATACAGCCACAATTCCAAGAAAAAATATTTTTAATACTATAATTGCGTTGGTGCACCGTTTATTAAAGATACCGACCAATGAAAAAGATATATATTAAAAATAGATTCGACTTTTAAAAAATATCGAATTTTTTTAAAAACTTTAAACTTACATGAACATCAAACGATCAATGATTTTCATTACGTTATATTAGGTATAGGGAGCTTAATTTGGCCCATTGGGACTCAAACCAGCAAAAGAGCGGATATGAAAATAATAACGGTCGTTGCTATGCTTTGGCTGAACATCTCGCGAGAGGCGTAAAATGCACGTTGCACTTGGAATTCCATCTATTCTTTTATATGATCTAGGTGCTTTCACAAATAGTTAATTAAAAATGTTTATTGCGTATGTCAACAAGAAACAAGAGGCTTGAATAAGTGCCGTCAAATAAGTCAATTACAGGATTCTTTCAAAGGAAGTGAGCCAACAAAGGAAGGAGGTCTAATGGGTCGATTGTGGTCTCTCGTCGGATGAATAAATGACGGCTCTTATAGTCCTTATTGTTACATTCGAGATACTCATCCATAGGCCTTTCAACACGAAACTCGAAAACCGGGGGGAATAATTTGACTTCGATTAATTTTGATGCGTTATCGACATGTTGAGATATTAAATTATTGTGGGTCCCGTTATCTTGTTTACAAGCTACTTTCCATTAGGTATGTTCGAGAGAAAGAAAAAAATAGTTTAAATGTGGGAGATCGTTTCAATTGTCTCGATTATCGATCTTGTTCTCCATGTGAGACACAATCTGAGTTGTATCGTCGTCCTCTGAAATGTTATTCCTTTTCAATCGTTGATCACTTTATATTTGCAGATAAATTATATTGCCTTAATGAGTGATTAGTATTGCAAATTACGAGTGGGTAATTACTAAATTACTTACGAGTGAGTAGAGTAATCTGTCGATAGAGTCTCTGAATCTTTCCCTTGAGTATTCCATTATCGTCTCTCAACGATTGAATTTCACTCTCAGCTTCATAGAATCGAGACTGCCAATTCTCTCCCACAACAACCTTCAACAATTTAGTATTTCCAGTTCCTCTATTTAGTGATTACATGAGAATCAGTGCATTTCTCAGCTTGCGCAAGTTTTTCCTTGAAGTTGTCCAATTGATTGGATAATCTCTCAATATCTTTCCTCAATTCTTCATTTGCTCGTTCTGCCATTCCATTCTTCTGAGAAGAGTACACTTCTTTTCATTTCTCTCCACATTTACTCACATGATCTGCTTTCCTCTTATCATCCTCTAGAATATCGATCTTCTGCATTAATTTCTTCCTGGAAATACAAAATTGGCCTTACTACAGTATCCCTAGTCTACAGTACCTCGTTGAATTGATTTCCTCCGAGTGTCCACTGTTTCCCTCTTCCCATCTTCTCCTCCACTCTTCCACATCACTTTGTGTCTTATCGAGTCGAGTTTGGAGTGATCCAATCTGCAATCATGTGTTTGACCCACAGCTCCCTTTTCTACCGTACCTTTCCCTCATCAATCTCTAGTCTTCTCTCAGCATCTTCACATCTAATGGCTGCATTATTGGCCTGTTTGACTGCTTGAGTCTTCTCTCCTTCTAGACTCGATATTGTCATCTTATACACTTCAATCTCCCTTTTAGCCAATCCAAGATCAGTTGTGAGAGATTGATTCAGTCTTTCGAGATCAGACAACTTTCTCTCCGTCTCAATTAGAACTGATGGAGATCTCATCAGAGGGGGCGGGACCTGGAATACAATAGAAATACGGTAGATGATGGACTACTGTATATTATAATCGATACGAGGATAATTCGGCGTACCTCTGGCATTGGTTCTGTCATTCGACGTGAGAGAGTTCGAAGTGAACTCATCGATGAGACTGACATCACAGAAGAGAAGGAAGTTTGACGAGAAAGAAGACGAGAGGAACTACGGCCTGAGGGGAAAGATCAAAGATCAATTTAGAAATCAAAGATCAATTGAGAGATCTAAGAACAATGAGGGAACTAACGAAGATTGTATCCAGACGAGGCTCCGTAGTCAGAATCGATCGATGATTCTCTCTCAAATATGGAATCAGTCATGCTCCGAGAGGCCTTTTCTCGCTCCAATCTAAAGCAAATTTCTTTTATAATTTGAAACGTTTCCATAAAATAAAACTTTATGAACTCTTTGTAATTCAAGCGAATTCGACCATAAATAATTTGATTCAGTTTGAGAAGGAGGAAGAGGTCCCCCCTTCTTTTTCAGTAGCTGTGACAAAACTTTATATAGTTTTTGAGATTAGTCATATTTGAGATATTTTTATTTTAATAAAAATGTATTGACTCACGTGCTGTTCTTTCTCTTGAGATCGTCCACAATTTCATTCATTTCCGATACCTGAGAAGAGAATCGATCGATAATTCACGAGATAGATAGGCACATTATTGTAACCTTCTGTTTATGAGCAGTCTTGAGTTGATCTAGACATTCCTTCATAACTTCTTCCTTTTCATCTAATTTCTTCTCAAGTCTCTTAATCGTTTTCTCTCCTTCTCTCCCTTGTTCCTTCTGCAATTTAACGCTTTTACCTTTTAATTCATTCAAAAAAAACACAGAAAGACCATAACTTTCTATAAAACTTTCAACTCTATCTCATCAATGATTATAACAGCGCTGATTATAAATTCCTTACCATTTTATCACATTTCTCCTTGAGTTTAATGATTCTTCCTTCTCTATCTGCTATTATCTCCTTCATTTCTTCTACCATTCCCTCTATTTTCCTTCTTTTCTTCTTCTCTTCATTCACTAATCCATCAGTTCGCGATACCCGACTCTGAAATTAAATCCTAATCGTTGTATAGACAGCCAAGCCTCCAGAAAGGGGTTTCGGGAGTGATTGTGTGTAAAATGAGAAGCTCTTTCACTTCCATACACTCACTCACCGACGGCCCCTTTCTGGAAGTTTGGCGTTTTTCTGAATCTCAATGGATAATAATCAAAATATTCATTTTTGTCTCACTTCATTTTGGGAATGATTCGTCTCAATCATCTATTTCATTCTCACATTTCAATTTCAATAATCGATTAATTCATCTCTCACCGTCATATCAGCCATATTTCTCTGTAATTCATTGATGGAATCACTTTGTCTCTTCAATCTCTCAATCAATTCATCTCTTTCCACTTGAGCCCTTAATCGATAGATCTGATCGTGATTATCGAGTAGATAAATAAGTTCACTTTGTCAATTCAATCTGCATATTATTCCTCTCTTCATGTAATCTCTCTTGCACAGATTCGAGTTGATCAAATCGACTGATTAATTCAGTGTATTCATTTTCAATCATTCGACGTTCGCTCATTTCTCTCTCCAGTAGAGCGGTTAACTGAAATAGAAACATTTCTGTCCCTAAACATTTTCTTGAAGAAACTATCAGTTTCTTGTGTAAGAAAAAGTGGCAATCCCTTCGAATTATATTTCTATTTTCGAGACCAATTATCTTTTGTAACTCACCCTTTTCACTTCCTTTTCTAGTTCATTTTTCTCCATTTCCAATACTTCCGATTTCCTTTCATATTCTCGTAGACGCTCACTCATTTTCTGCAATTAATCGTTCAAACTCTTCAATTCTCTTCAATTTGTCTCTCACCGTCACTTTCTTGTGTTGGTCAGCGAATCTTTTCTCCAGTACACTCATCATTTCCTCGCCACTTCGCATCGGAAATTCACAAAATCGATTATTTTATTTAAAAGCACGATAAATTTGTAGATTTCGATACAAAATATGAATAAATACCTCTTCCTCCATTTCCTTCTTTTCTCTTCTCAAATTCTCAATCGCTTCATTCGCTTTCTTTCCTGCTTTTTCTTCATTCATCCGTGAATCTTCCAATTTATCTCTCAATCGATCCATCGACTGCAAACTGATTTTATTTCCATCCCCTCATCCTACCGTACTCTATCGTAATCCTCACCATGCCCATATGTCGCCTCTCTTTTTCCTTCTCTGCAATCTCCTCTGTCAATTTCTCGATAGTTTTCTCAGCTTCTTCCAATTTCTCTTTCGTCCTTTCAATGTTAATAAATGGTCGAACTCGCGACCAGAGACGGAACCACTCCCAACTGGAAAGAAATAATTATTGCATTTCGAAATTAATCGATCTAATAAATAAAGAAGATACAAACTTGCTCAATTGAGAGAAGAGTCGGATGTTGTGTTGGACTGTCACGAGTGATTCTCTGTAATCAGGGGATAGAAGAAGCTATTAGATAGTAAGGGAGGGGAGGTAGGTCACTCTGTCACTTACCTCTCTTCTTCCAATATCCTCAATTTATTCTGGACTGCATACCACTTGATATTAGCCTGTAGTCCACATATCAAGTGGGATATTCGTTTACTCCTCTGATTCTCCAGCTGAAAGGAGAGGAATAAATGGGAGGGTTCAATGGCTCCATCACATCTTTGTGCCAGATGGGACGAATAATAAACTCAAACCTTTGCTACGACTCCAACTCTCAAGAGGACTCGATTCTTTCCTATTCGATATGAGTCCTCTTCATTCCTCAATACTTCTTCACACAAACAAAGAGCCGCTTCTCGTCCATTCCAATTGAGTCTCATTGATTGTGTAGACAGAAATCGATATCGAGAGATAAAAGAATCGAAGGGAAGTTTGGTGGGAAATCCCTTTCGACAAATGCGAACTCCCTCCAGTACTCCATTGCATCTGAACATTTGACTTCCTTTCCCATTTTATCTGAAGATAAACTTGAGATACTCGCCTCAACTGATGGAGAACTAGCGGACGATCGATTTTGAGTGGTTGCCTCTCGCGATTGGGAAGAATACAACGAACGAAATGAGATTGAGAATTCTCAAGAAGAGAAACGAGTGAGGAAAGTTGTTGCTGGAAGGGAGATAATCGATATTTGAAGAGAGAGAAGGATTGATCTACCCGATAGATGAACGACACAGTACTGCATGAGGGAGCTCTCATCGATGGTCGACGTCCTCCATTACGTGGAACAATCGACGTCTCATCTGATATTACTATTTTAAAATGGTACGCTCATGAAGTGGACTGCTGATATGTGTATCTAGTACTCTCTTTCTATATCTCGGCATGTCTTTCGCTTTGTCATGCTCTCTTGTAGCATATCTGTTCATTAGAAGCTGAAAGTTGTATTATTTAGGACGAGTATTTGAATGTTTTTTGTGAATTTGTAATATTCTCTTTTCTCTCCTTTCCTCACTTCACAACTCACCTGCAGCCACAAGTTCTCTCACAAGAGGATGGATTGAAGTGGAAAGCATCTCGATCACACTTCGATCTACCGTATCCTGATTGAGTCAATTCACGATAAGGTGGGGAATACTGTACGAAACCTTGTTCTTCTCTAACCATCGATCCACATTGTAATCTACTTGCCCGGCGTAGTGAGAAACAGCGAAATGTTTGATTATCGACGATCTGAATATTTCATTTTTAATTAATTGATAATGAGGTTTGCTCACTTCTGTGAGTGTTTCACCCTCAAAAGAGAAGGATGAGACTTGTGCTTGTCTAGAATCTTATCGAGAAATCGACTCTCCTTTCCATTGGGAACCACACATTCTTCCTCGAGGAGAGAGAAGATACCGAGATTCTACAAAATATCTATATTTTTCGTGTACTTTTTAAAATGTCAAGCCACTTTCTTTTAAAGTTTATTTGGGGGTGGGACGTTTTGGAATCCTCGATATATTTTATTTCCGCGATCACCTGATCACACAATTGAATGGTCGCTTCGAGATCGAGGGCGAAATCATCAGCAATCCATTCAATTCCTTCTTCTTCGTATTCTTTTCTCTCCTTCACAAACATGTAGTGGTTGAATAGCTGCTGCAGTCGCTCGTTTGTGTAGTTGATACACAATTGTTCGAATGAATTGATCTAAATAATGGGAGATGACAGGTAAATTGATAATTTTACAATTCACATTACTTTGTTTGAAGGACTATAAATCTAAAGTTGATACAAATCTAAAGTTGACACTTTTAAACATCGTTTAACAAAAAAATGACAATTATTAATTGAATTGGTACAGTCATCATTTCGAATCCAGCCATATCCAACACTCCAATGTAATTTCCATCGTTGTCTCCATTCGACGTCGAATTTATTGCATCGTTGCATCTCAAAATATGGATTTTTCGAATTTACTCATGTTAACAATTTTATATAAATTAATTTCAAAATGTTTTAAACCTCTTGAGAATCCATTTGAATAGTCGTTCATAGAGTAATTTGGAAAGACCTCCAGCAGCTGTCAGAGTCTACAATCAGTTAAGTTACTTTTGTTGTCATATTGTTATACAAAAATTAATTTGCCTATTTTTTATGAGATGACAGAGAGTCTGGCCCTTTTTTGCCTCGGTAAATCCCAGCAAAAAAAAAACACAAAATCCTTCAAAAAATCCAGCTGGTATAGAATGAGAAGTGTAAATATTCGACCTTTGCTAGATTCTGATTCTTCTTCACACTCCTTCCATTAACTTCCATCTCTGGATTTGTAAGAGAAGATTCGAGTGAATCTGCCCTCACTCCAATCAATTCAGCTGTCCATGTCAATTCTGAATTCGGAGTTCACACTTAGATAGAGATTGCTAGCTGACTCTCTCGATCTCTCACGAAACTGATGTCCATTCCCGATCTCTCGTTGAAGTCAATTTCTCCTATGAGAAGGCATGCTGCGACTATCTGAAGAGATGAGATTGTATTCGAAACAGTCAAGAAACAGCGAGAGAGTGGGGCGAAACGAGTGACACAGACAGCGAGAGACTATCTTGACAACACTGAATGCTTCGAGAATCTCCACTCACCTCATAAACTCTCAATCGATTAGCTTCATCAATTCCGAGATCGAGTAGATGTCTCTGCAAGATTCATCTCAGTCCTCCCTCTCTCTCATCTCCCAACGTCCTCATGTTTTCCTCATAACTCTCCCCTTCACTCTCTCTTCAATTTCATCATCACTAACATTCGTCAAATGCATTTCTCGTGAATCGTCTATCAACGTTGACAGATTCTCATTCAGAAATTTGTAGCCGGAACACGAAAGATGAAGATGTTTTCTGAAATGGGAAACGAATTTTAACAATAAATATAACAAAATATCCGATTGTTATGACGAAAAAGTGCAAAGGTTGATAGAAGAATACCTCATATTGGAAGGAAGTGCAGTAGAAAGAAGTTGATAGAAGATGTGGAATCCTCTTTCTCCCTTTTCTTGAGCGACAACTCGACTTTTCTCAAGGAGATCTAGAATCTATTCGATATCAATGAATATTCAACCATTCACTCACAGCATTCCACTTGTGCTCTCTTCAATTTGCCGTCTTTTGATAGAAAAAGACGGATGAATTTGCCCTGAATTCACACAAATTTGTTTTAAGAGGCCGATTGCGTAAAAGTCGAACAAACAGCAACAGCGCTCGGTACAGACGAAAAGTCAATTTATGAGGAAACAGTGGTTTTCGGTACTATTTGATGTTCTTATCAACTTGGTGTAATGACAATTCATGTGGAGCTCAATCTGGAGCTCCGAAGATCCGCCTATTTTACTATTTTCGCGCTGTATCTGGATACCCGTTGCCTCCACCGAAAACTTCTGAACACAAACTAGGGCTCATTTTCGATAAGAAATATAATAGAAATATATATAAGGTGTTATCTGACCTTGTGTTCAAGGCGCATTATGGTTCTAGCGTGTAAGGAAAAAGAGCATGTTCTTACTTTTACAGAAGGTGTGTCGAACCTTCTCTGGTCTGCGTTTTAAAGTGGGGCCATATGGGTGACGGCAAACAAAGTTATGATTTTTCTACTAAAGCAACTTGAAGCAAAAACAGCCGGAGAAGGAGAGAATTGTTCAATTTGCAATTAATTCCCCCTCTCACTCTCGACCGCCCGGCTAAGCGCGGCGTCTGAAAGTGAGAAATGAGAGAGCGAGTGCATGCAAATTGAACAATTCTCTCCTTCTCCGGCTGTTTTTGCCTCAAGTTGCTTTAGTAGAAAAATCATAACTTTGTTTGCCGTCACCCATATGGCCCCCACTTTAAAACGCAGACCAGAGAAGGTTCGACACACCTTCTGTAAAAGTAAGAACATGCTCTTTTTCCTTACACGCTAGAACCATAATGCGCCTTGAACACAAGGTGAGATAACGCCCTATAAATATTTCCATTATATTTCTTATCGAAAATGAGCCCTAGTTTGTGTTCAGAAGTTTTCGGTGGAGGCAACGGGTATCCAGATACAGCACCAAAATAGTAAAATAGTCAGATCTTCGGAGCTCCAGATTGAGCTTCACATGAATTTGCATACCATGTCATTACACCAAGTTGATAAGCACATCAAATAGTACCGAAAACCACTGTTTCCTCAGACATTGACTTTTCGTCTGTACCGAGGCTTGTTCGACAATTACGCAATCGGCCTCTTAAAAGGTATCGAATTCTTACAAATCGAGATGAATTCTCATTGTGAATCGTCTTCGCATTTCCGAATGCTTCTAACAATTGAGTGAACTGAAGAACTTTCGATTCCGATTGAGGATTTCTTTCTAAATTGAAAAAAATCGAGGTTCTATTTTCTTTTAAAAAGTGCTATTAGAATTGGAATATAGATCATATTTAAAATATAAATATTTCCTCACTTCGATCCCTCCTCTCCACAATAAATTCGATGATTCTCTTTGTATTCTCCGTCTTTCCACTTCCACTTTCTCCCCTGCAATTCACTCTTTTTTCATCTCATTTCCACTTTTTTATCGCGTTCCTCTCATCATTTCAGTCATAAATCGACGCTCGCAACGAACGAACAAAGAAAAAGAAGAAGAGGACTTACGTGATCAGAATAGACTGACTCTTCCCTCCTGCAATCAATAATCTCATCGATATACCGTATTCCCTTCCACTCACTACACTGTAGTCCATCTACTGCCGATTGGGCAATGTTGTATACGTGAGGAGGCGGATTTCCATTGATTCCCAATCGATAGAAAGATCGAATTGAGTGAGAATAAAGGTCGAGATTCTTCCATGGATTGAGAACTATGCAGAAGAGACCACAATTCGTCTGAAGGGGACCATAGAGAACTCACACAGAAATAAATCTACGAAAACATAAGTCCCTGATAGCGAACACTTTTAAAGTCTAAATACCTCGCTCCCAAACTTCGAAGTCGGCTCCTAGACTTGTGCTTTCGTAAACTTTTTCCCCAGAACTTTTTTCCCCAGAAGACAAGAAGAAGAAAGAGTACTAACATGGATGAGAGATCGATCGAATCTCTTTGAGAGAGAATGAAGAATTGTGGCTGCATTTGGTTGTGAGAGATCACAAAGATCTTCAGGGAAAACTTCATGAGAAGAAGGAAGACAAAGAGAAGAATGAAGTCGATGCTGAAATGGATCAGATATGAAAGTAACCCTTTTTGTTTGACGTGTTCCAGCTGTTTGTTGATCTCCACCCCCACAGAGTCATGTGGAATCTCTCTTGGAGACTGTTCAATCCCATCTGTTCCCTCTTCCCTTCTGATCCCATCCCATTGACTCTATGGCTAACTCAGCTGATTTACTCCCATCTTCCCTCTCCAATGAGTCAGTTGTCTACTCTCGTCTCGAGTCTCGAGTAAGTCTCACAATCAGTCAGTCTCTCACAGTCAAAACACCTGTTGAGAGAGACGCAAGGACGTCTTGTTTCTCAATCTTTTTGACGTGCTCTAAGAGTGATTAGTGGGTGCTGCCAACGAGGAGAGAGAGAGAGAGAGGGAGAGAGACGTGGGGGGGGGGAGAATGACATGAAGATTCACCAATTGGTGCCCCTTCGTGCAGAGATTCAATGGGGAGATCACAGGAGGGAATTAGAGTCATTGTGTAATGAGTTGTTTATGAAATGAGTCTCTCTCTGTGGATGGGAACCAGATGATTTCACTCACTCGTTCATAGATTCCTTTCTCATTGTGGAAGGCGACGATGACGTCATCAGAGATTGAATCGAGTAGATCAACCAGTCGATATCCACTTGATTCATCTCTCATCCACACTTGGCGTTTGAGTGGAATCAATTTGGTCTCATTCTCGATATCTTTATCAGAGATACGAAGGAAGCTGAAATAGAAAGATGGAGAGAAGAGAAGGTGAATACAGTTTGAGTGATAAGAAATGCTGGATGTGATAGAAGATAAGAGAGATACGATTGCGCATGCTTCCAAAACTACAGGACAGAGAGTGCTTAAAGAAGGCCTCCCACGAATATTTGGTCACATAGACTGCCAACGTAGTGCTGTGGGGGACGCTCACCCGATCACATTGCAACGCATCCGAAAATCTACCGTAATCTCTAAATCGATATATTGACGCTCAAATGGCTACAAAAGGGCCAATAATCGACAGGCAACGCGTGTTAGGACCACAAATACATGCAATCGACGTAAGATGAAGTTTTCATTAATATATAGGGTTCCCTTGTTGGAAAAATTTGGCTATTGGAATCTCATTTGCCTCCTCTTCATTTCCAATAACCCCTCATTTTGTGAGCGGTTGCTTATTGGAAATGGCCGGGCGGTGGAATTCCATCGCCTATTGGAATTCCATTATCCGGAACAGAGGAGTGGAGCGGTCGGTTTCAGAATGAGATGAGAAGTAGAGTTCATTTGCATCATGTGATGGAATTCGAATACCAGAGGAATTCCACCCACCGAACAACTGGGGGATAATGGAAGAAATGGAAACAGAGAGGACCTTTGTTCATCTTATTGGAACTCCAGAATCAGTTCCAACAAGAGAACCCTATTAATATAATATTGTTCCCCCCTGTGGATAATATCGGTTTTCATCAAAAATATAATATTTTTCATAACGGAAAGCATATAAATTGCCCCTAACAACAGTGTGCGCGCTCCATTTTCGTGTCCGGTATACTGCAGTGGCTTATTGAAAATCAGGCAACGGTGATTCGTGGGAGGCCTTCTTTAAGAGTGAGTCCTTCTCTATATTGCACCAAACTCCCCTCTGAAAAGTTAACCAGAATGTGGTATGATGTGATAACTGACTCGATACTCTGATTTGTGTCTTGATTGGAAGTAGAAGGGCCTCCATTGCATTGAGATTGTCTCCACGACATCTCAACATACACATTTATAAATGACATGGGAATCCATGAAAACTTTGACGAATTTGATCCGATACACATGATTCCAAACCTACAGGAAGGGGTCAGGGGCGAGGTAGTGTGGAAATGTGTCCCTCCCTTTTTTCAAACGCCTTTCTCTAAGGCTGGTGGAATGATGTGGATGATGTGAAACCCCGTTGTTTGTTGAACTCTGATTTACAATGTTTTGAAGGACTCAAAATTGAGTGTGAGAGTGAAGACATGTGTTCGTTTGAATGAACGACCGTTGAATAGAAAAGAGAATAGAAAGAAGAAGATGAAAAGAAGAGAATTGCGTCATACACAAAAAGATGGATTACCTTCTTAGTGATAGACTGACATTACACTTCACTCGTAGTAGAGAGGTTGAGAGAGTGAAAAGAGAAGATGGGAAGAAGACTGATTCCCCCCCCCTTCTCTCTTTCTCTCTCTCTCTCTCTCTCTCTCTCTCTGATCTCTCTCTCTCCCTATCTCTCCGTTCTACACAGATCTCAATGGAAATCGGAGATGAAACAAAAACAGAAGGGCACGAGTGCATGAAATGGCATGGATACGACATTCTATTCAGATATATTTTATACAAATGATAGTTCATCTAAATCGAGAGATG
The DNA here is from genome assembly GCA_036245785.1 of Pristionchus fissidentatus. Taxonomy (NCBI): domain Eukaryota; kingdom Metazoa; phylum Nematoda; class Chromadorea; order Rhabditida; family Neodiplogasteridae; genus Pristionchus; species Pristionchus fissidentatus. The sequence goes on along the minus strand of BTSY01000004.1, from coordinate 20,520,830 downwards.
CTAAATCTGCGAACTATGCTTGACATGGAAAATTTTGGTTTGACAGGTAAAAGACTCGGTCCATCCATTGAATTTACTCCTACGGTCACTGAAACTTCCGTTGATCTACGAAGGATCTGAAAAGATTATTTGAAATTTGGCTGTAGAATTGACAGTTACCTTGAATATTATTCTTTCAATAGTTAATCGATAATTCTTCGATGTGATAATCAATGCAATTGAATGCATGAGTGAATGCAATCCAAAAATCTCATTGGCAATCATCGCATTCACTGAGAAAGAATAGTCATTGAGAAGAAATATCGATCGACTCACGGGAACTTTCGAACTTGAGCGATACTTGTAGAGAATATTGACTGACTGGAATGAGGAGGAAAATGCAGGGAAGTAGCACCTACAATATTTTGATTAATCTTATAAGAAAATTATACGCTTCGACCTCTCCAAAAGGAGTCAGTAGAGGTGGTGTCTAAAAGCAAGATAACCCTCTCATTTCACACGCTCTCTCACTTCTGACCCCCTTCTGGAGGCGATGTATACCTGTATCATGAGCATCTGAGTCATCATTTTGTTATATTTCTTCACTGTTTTGCTCATGGACGAATGATGCGCGAGAACTGAGAAAATGTGGAGACAAATCTAAAATCGATAAATATTATCGATTTTAAATCGATGCAGTAGGTGATTTATAAAACTAACGACAGTGAGTACAACGATGCACCCGAGAACAGAGAAAGTTGCGTACGGAGGGGCATTCCATGCAACCATTGTTATCCAACTTATCTGAACAAAACGATTTAAAATAAAGAATAACGATTGTAGATCGTACGAAAGCGGGTCCTGATGGAACTCCCATTGTGTGGAGTAATCCAGTGGAATAGACACAAGGAAGTGGAAGAATAGTGACTGCAGAAAGGAAATAATGAAGATTCAAATCAGCCAATGCTCTATACATTCACTATTATATATTTTTACAATAAAACTAATTAAAAATGTTATAGCGAACGTACGACAACTGAGAGAAGACAGTATCGATATTCTGAAGAAGTTCTACCAGAATAAAATAGAATTAGAAGAATTGAGATAAAAGTCATTAGGATGGAAATTACTCCTATCACATTTTTGAAGCAAGACGAAGAGAAGATTTTGGTGTGGAGGTGAGATCATTTTGAAGGGAAGTGAGACACTTCTGATGATGTTTATGTAACTCACGGGGACTTTTCATCTCAGGTCCATTCACTCACAGGTCATTTTAACTTTTGTCGATACCTATGAATTATATTTTGAAATGAGTTCATTTGACAATAACTTAAGTTCGAATTAAATTTCTTATTGATTCGTTCTTTTTACAACTAGTAATTACAACACATACGTTAACGACTGCGATGAAACAGAACTGGAAGAAAAAAATTGAGAAGAATAGAGAAGAATACGGCGATTAAGATGAAAGACGTAGTACGAGAAGAAGAGAAGAATCTAGTGGTGAGAGTATTGAAAGAGATTTCATTGACACATTTCATTGACACATCTATAGAGTCAAATCGAAATGTTGACAGATGCAATTCGCATTATGAAATGGGGAAATTTCCTCCTTGCTAGTCCACGTGGAGAAGTATCTTCTAATAGACAATATTTGAGATGTCAAAATCTCTATTCAATCGTAACTTTAAATTTCATGCGGAAACGGAATGTCAAGTTGTTCTTGATCTCATTATTTGGGAATCTCAGTACTGTGAGATGATTTCGTTATTCAAACAAATTGCTAATTAGGTTGATCATGATTATTACTGAGTGTTCATAATTTCAATTACATTTGAAATACTAAAATTAAAATACAAAAACTGTGCAAAAACATTTGACAAAAAATTACTTCGTGATTAAATAAAATTGAGGAGTATACTGTTACACTCTCGGAAAACACAGACAACATCGACGTGTGATGCACGCAGGTGCCCGCTTGTTTCAAAATTGATGTTTTATAGTTTTCTTATTGTTATTGTCGAATTATTAACGTTATTTATTGTTAGAATAGTGGTTGTTGTCACAATCAATGTATGTATGACCTCCCATATACAATTTTTTTAGTTTGCAGGGACGAAAATGACCGCAATACTAGCTCGAGTCCCGCTCTCAATGGAGGAATACATCTCCGATATCCCTGCTAATCTATTCGATGTAGAAGAAGCTTTGATTCAGCAACGAGGGTCGAAAGAGGTGTGATCTTTGTCTATGTAATTTTATTTAATGAATTGTTCTCTTGAGGTTCCGTTCAATGGAATGGACAAGACTGGTCGCGCAGTCTGCCTCCGGCACATAGAAGGGTACTGTCCTTTTAATAACTTCTGTCCGCTTCGCCATCTTGTGGGAGATAAAGCTGTCGTATGCAAGCATTGGCTGAGAGGACTCTGTAAGAAGGCAAGTACAACTTTCCATTACTTTTGTTAGCGTTCTCATTTTTTCCAAACAAAATGTTTAATGAATTCAGCTATAGTACTTGTTGTTGCAGGGCGATTCGTGTGAGTTCCTTCACGAGTATGATCTCACGAAAATGCCCGAATGCTTCTTCTTCTCCAAGTATCAAGCTTGTTCTAACAGAGAGTGTCCATTCAGGTCGGAGTGCTTCTTTATATTCTATTTTCAAATATTCTTTTTTCAGACATATTGACCCGGAGAGCAAAGTTAGAGATTGTGCATGGTACGATAGAGGATTCTGCAAACATGGTAAGAAACTATGCCATAATATTTTAATGTATATTGCTGTTCAAACAAGTATGGACTGATCTTTCTCAGGTCCGTACTGCAAGAATCGTCACAGGAGGCGAGTGTTGTGTCCCAATTTCATCGGTGGATTCTGCAAGGTATGATATTACTCTCTTGATCACAGTTTAAATAGTATCGTAAAATTACGGTCCAATATCTCCTACCTTGTGTTTTATGGAGCGAAAAGTGGTCTACCATGTATCTTTTGGCCCGAATTAGTCGCAAAAATGTCCTACCACATGGTTTTAAATCGCATTTAGCGTCCTACCATGTATTTTAGAAATTGCTCGGGAAAGGTATTTACTCTGTTCTCTTGATTGTGTCATTGGATCGATTGTGTACATCTCAAGCATAATGTTTATTATGCAGGATGGACCCAACTGCAAGTTTGCTCATCCCACTTTCAATTTGCCTGCTCCCGATGCCGTCGTTATGAATAACAAGCGAATGTTCAATATGGTCAGTCTCAAGTTTGTGTACGATCGATAATCTATAATTTTCAGTCTATCGTATGTCATAACTGCCACGAACGAGGCCACAAAGCTACTCACTGCCCCCATCTACCAACCACTGCTCAGGTTTCCATATTCACACTTTTTCTTTGGCTTTATTAAGGAGGAAAAGCATATACCAAAAGGTTCTTTTTGAGGTGAAATTTCGAGAGAAAAAATGAGTTAACATTTACATAGCCTTTCGATCTATATGGAAAGGGAATTGTATTGATGTGTTGAGACACAAGGATTCCGTACTGTGGACAAGGCGCCACTCGCTCCTCCGAATGAGGTCCAATCTGAGAAGAAGGCACTCTCTGACGTCACTTGCTACAAGGTACGATTCATTTATTGAATATTAAATAGTTGCGACAAATCGGCAGTGTTTAGAGCTACTGTTGAGGTATCAATTCTGGATTAATATTAGTATTTGAGTGTGGTGAGAAGGGTCACTACGCTAATCGCTGCCACAAGGGAATGTTGGCCTTCTTGTCTGCGACTGCTCCGGCTGCTCAAGAACAACGAGAGAAGGACGAAAGAGAGGGAAGAAGGGTGGGGGGACCCAAGAATCCCAATCAAAATCAGAATGGCAATCCTCAATTGTCACAATAATCCATAGTACTTTCTAGTCTTTCCGCATGTTGTAAACTTTCCACTCCACGGGTCCACTAACGATTTCAGTTGTTGAATGCGTTATATTGTTACTTGATAAATTGTTTTCTGAAATATTTCTTCGATATGCTCACTACAGGTTCGAAACCTGCTTTGTACCTAATTCTTTTTTTTTCTTTGGCACTATCGTGTTCTGTAATAAGAATCTCTTTATTACAGAAATGGGCAGCAAGTCGAAGCATGGAGGAGAGAAGAAACTCAAAAGGAAAAGTGAAATCAAGAGAGAAGCTTCGACTGATGGTGTTGAGGTAAATTCCTGCTCTTTTATCACTTATTCTATCGAATTAATTTTAAATTATTAATATTGAGATGAAACACACTCCAAGTCGTGTGAAGAAGGAAGTGGAAGAAGATAATGAGCAGCCATGCTCATCTCAATCGACGAATACGCCCATGGTTAAGGTACACGGGGGTTTTCATTTCTTGAGAGATGCTTTGGAAGAAAAACATCATTTGTCTAAAAACAATTACCACATCAATGTTTGTTCAATGTTCTGGTATTCAAATTAATAATTTGATTAAATTTAAGCGTGGCGATGGATCGAGTCGTCCAATGGACGCAAGGAAGGAATTTGTATTGCCTCTCGAGAAGATCAATCCACAGATTACATGTCCCATCTGCAAGGTAAACGATAATAACATTATCTGGTTCTCATTTTTAGATATTATTAAAAGCGTGTTACGATAATTCTCCATAATCAGGGTTACTTCATCGAAGCGACTACCGTAACCGAGTGTCTTCACACCTTCTGTAAGAGGTGAGAGACAGTTCTATCTGTTAATATTTTGCATTTTGATGTGATAGATTTAATTGGATGAGATGGCGACCAATGAAGTGGTTACTTCCCTTGATATCATTGATCTTCTCCCTTTGAGTTGTCTTCTCTCTCACTTCGAAGAAGGTCACTCCAACTGTCCCAAGTGTGACATCATCATTCATCAGTCGCATCCTTCTCATTACGTTTCATTCGATCGAACGATGCAAGACATCGTCCATAAACTCGTACCAGGTATTGGGTGTCTAGCATCTCACAGTCAATAATTACAAATTGAATTAGGATTGAATCATGAGGAGACTGAGAGACGAAAAGACCATCGAGCTGCCAGAAGGAAAGCAGCTGGAAAGGAGGAGATTGTCAAAGAGGAGAAGGTACGGTGGGCGGAAGAGATTACGGTAGTTGCTCATGTTTACCTTCGAATTGTTAACAGGAAGACGATCACAACACAAATCGATGCTACACAGAAGACGATCCTCGATTATCCCATCACAGAGGAGACGACCAAGTTGTAGTGAGATTAATACCTGAGAGGTATGATTAGTTAGAGGGCGAGGAGGTAATAATGGATGAATGATTGCAGAGGACTCGAACCAGTATCACGACCAGTCGTCAGAACTTCCCATATGACTACAATCAACACTCTCAAACGGTATCCATATTCGTTCCGCCCTATACAACTAATTTACAACTTTATAATTTCATTGAAATCCTGTACGTACGGAAATTGTTTACTCTTCAGATACCTCTCACTGATAATGTGGAATGACTCATCGAAATACAATCAAGTGGATCTTTTCTGCAATGGAGAATTGATGGGAAGGGATTACTCGATGAGGTGAGTAAACCTATTTTTTTAAGGAAAAAAATGTTTTATTATTCTGAGTTTTATCATGGCTCCGGGAAAACGGGTTTCCTAGGAAACCTTGTGCAAGGGGTGTAGGAGGAAACGTGTACTTAAATGAAGTGCCGTTTTCTAATAGCCATGCTGAGCAAAAACCATGGGTGCAATTGCACCAGGGTGCAAAAATCTTAGGGGGTACAAAGAAAAAAAATTGGATTCCCGCAATTTTCGATTTTTGCTTATAACTCGGTTCCCGTTGAAGCAAAGATCACACAATTTCGGATATAAATAATTTTACACGCTCAGAACTAGGAAACGGAATTTTGTGTCGCTAGGTTCACTGGGAGCCGAGATACAAGCAAAATCGATAATTGCGGGAATTCAAATTTAAACTTCGCACCCTGTTATTTTTGCACCCCAATTTTCTTTCTTGCACCTTGCACTACATAACATTTGCGCTGCATCACTCGTAAATACAGTCATATTTAAAAAAAATGCAATCTCAGGTTTATTCAAATCACCAAATGGCGTCACCACAAGCCTGGAACTCCGCTAGCTCTCACTTACCGACCTCATATCGAGTTTTGATATTCTTTTTGCGTTCAGATGATTAATAATCTAAATGTACAGTTTCTATTGATCTCCCCACCTTGATTTTATTACAACTGCTAACTGTTGTTCAGATATTTGTATCCAGAGGACTTTGCTTTCCGATCTGAATCGTGCTTTGAATTCTAACCAAACTGCCTCATATTTTGTAATTAGATTTGCAATACAATGTAATATATAATATCATTTCTCAGCTGTTTCTTTGTTGATAAAATATTCGATTCCAATTCTCCATTCTCTATCATTTCATTCTCCTGTTCGAGTCAGGCTGAATACCCTAATGGCGGAATGCCCAAATCTCCGATTTTGATCTCCCTTCCCTCTCCCTCTCTCTTTATTGTCCCTCCAACCTCCCTTTTTCTCTCTCCTTCCACGCGTTTCTCTTCCTTCTATTCGTGGCGCGCTTTAGCTTTCATAATTCTTTCACGTGTTATGATCTACGATTGCTTTATCTCTTTTTTTGTTGTTGTTTCCCACCTTCACTAATTGTTTCCATCAATTGCAGTATCCCACCGTAGGTCGACCATGGTGCTCGAGATTGGATCGGGTGACTCTGCTAATGACTTCGGTTTCGTCTATGGAGTGTCTGGTCCCGTCGTGACTGCTGAGAGAATGGCCGGAGCTGCGATGTATGAACTAGTGAGAGTTGGACACGAGGAATTGGTGGGAGAGATCATTCGACTCGAGAAGGACTATGCTACCATCCAGGTATGAAGAGGGAAGAGAAAGGAGTAGTCTTGACCACTCGACTGTTCCGAAACTGAAGCGAAACGCTTTCTTCTTTTAATTTTCGATTGGCCATCTCTAAAATAGAGAAGTGAATGGGGATTATGACAGGTGTACGAGGAAACATCGGGAGTCACGATCGGAGATCCCGTGAGAAGAACTGGAAAACCTCTATCTGTCGAATTGGGACCGGGGATTATGGGAAGCATCTTTGATGGAATCCAGAGACCACTCAAGGTAAAGATGAAGATAAGGGTTTTCACCTAGATTATAATTTTTTTTGTCACAAAAACTGGTCAGTTCTTTATCGAAAGCTGAGGGACACTAGTCAGATAGGAGTTATTATTACTTTTCTGATCCTCCTGCACATTTCTAGATTTGTTTGGAGTCTTCTTCTTTGTAGAAAACAATGTGGACTTGAATATCTGGCCACCGAAATTATATGGCCTAACTCAGGAATTGTAGGGTAATATTACTGCAAGTATCGGGTAATATTACTGCAAGTAAGAACACGTTAGTAATATCCCTGTAACTTACTTTTTGCTTGCTAAAAAGGCAAATTTGAAGTAAGCAAAAAGTAACATTGTAGCAATATTGAAATAATATTACTTTTTTCGAGAGCAGTAACAAAGTAAGTTTCTAGTCAGTTACCAATGCGAAGTAAGTAAAAAGTAATATTACTGCAAGCACCGAGGTTTATTACTTGAGTACTTCTGGTAACTTACCGCACTAATTGCAGTAATATTACCCTGCGAAACCAGAGAAATAGTGTGAATATCCGACATGAGATTAGCAAAATGATATTTGCGACGTTGAGGACATTGCTGATCTGACTCAGTCCATCTACATTCCAAAGGGAATCAATGTGACTTCTCTCGATCGGAATATCAAATGGCATTTCAAGCCAGAGAAGAGTCTCAAGGTTTGCACGCTTTTTGTTTCTCAACAAAATTTTCAATTAGTTATTTTCTATTATCTTATGAGAGGAATCGGGATAGACTCGAGCATGGCCGGGACATAGAAATTTATGATTTTTAATTTGGCTGGAAACATAGCACAAGGTACTACAAACATCCCTCTATCGAATAGCATTTTCGGAATTTTTTTCAAAAATTTCGTTTTCGCGTGAAACACAAATGAACCTGGTGAGTCAGGAACTTTTTCGAGAAACAGTAAAGTTTGAAAAATCATAAATATCTTCAAAGTGAAGATAAAAATCTTCCGTTTGGTGTGTTAGATAGATATATCACTCAGCTTGTTTACCGACCGCTTGAAGTCATTCATGGTTGATCCGTCGATGCGGGGTGGTCGCTTTTGCAAAAGTTGAGCTAATTTTCTTAAAAGTAAAAAAGTGCTGGTTTACTCTAAGAGATGTTCTGGTGAACATTGTTGGTACTTACTCCAGTTTAAATATGGGCCAAATCGGTCCATGCGTTGTAATGTGGCGCTGGCTTATGTGACGCCTTCCAAATGTAACTATTGGTCGCGAATGATAATTCTGGATCTTTTTCAGTGAAGACAATGTAAAACCAACATAAAACAATATTCAGGTTGTTTGTGACCTTTTTTATTGACAACTTTTTGGAAGAAAAAAATTTAAAAATTTCAGCTTCGATTTTTGAATTCGCTGAATATTTCATTTTTTCAAATTCTATATGAATGAGAAGCATCTTCATATTATTAGATGTACTCGCTGGGGGAATATCAATCTGTAATTTGTAGATTTTTGAACTTTTCCACACGGAATTCACAACTTGCGGAGACATTTTTTTTTATATTAGAAGCAGTCCAATTCCTTCCTTACTTCATCGTGACATTCCTCATTATAGGTAGACCAATTTCCTTTTCGAAAGTGAAAGTCTATCTGTTCGTAGAAAAGAGTTACAGCACCTAGAAAATCGATTATGATGCCAAAAGCGTGTGCTCTAGTTTCTCTAGCACTCTCTCAATCCCCCACGCTCTCTCGCCTGGGTTCGGACCCCGAGCTGGGAAGAAATCTTTTGCAAAGCTTCTGTGTTATCGAAATGACCTGAATTCAGCCCACAAACATTGGTGGTGAATCAGAGGAGTCTTTGCAAAAGATTTCTGCCCAGCTCGGGATCCGAACCCAGGCGAGAGAGCGTGGGGAATTGAGAGAGTGCTAGAGAAGCTAGAGCACGCGCTTTTCGCATTGTAATCGATTTTCTAGGCGCTGTAACTCTTTTCTACGAACAGATAGACTTTCACTTACAAAAAGGAAATTGGTCTACCTATAATGAGGAAGCCCATGATGAAGTAAGGAAGGAATTGGACTGCTTATAATAATCGTAGAAAATTTTTGGATGTATGTTGTGAATTCCGTGCGGAAAAGTTCAATACTCTACAAATTACGGACAGATCTTCCTCCAGCGAGTGCATCAAATATTATAAAGATGTTTCACATTCATATAAACTTCAAAATATAAAATATTAGACAAATGCAAAAATCGAAGTTGAAATTTTTCAATTTTTTTTCATCCAAAAAGTTGTAAATAAAGAAGTTCACAAACAACCTGAATATTATTTTCTACTAGTTTCACATTGTTTTCACTGCAAAAGATCAAGAATTATCATTCGCGACTAATGGTTACATTTGGAAGGCGTCACATAATCCAGCGCCACATTACAACGCATGGGCCGATTTGGCCCATATTTATACTGGAGTAAGTACCAACAATGTTCACCAGAACATCTCTTAGAGTCAACCATCACTTTTTACTTTTAAGAAAATTAGCTCAACTTTTGCAAAAGCGACCACCCCGCATCGACGGATCAACCATGAATGACTTCGAGCGGTCGGTAAACAGGCTGAGTGATATATCTATCTAACACACCAAACCGTGGATTTTTATCTTCACTTTAACGGTATTAATGATTTTTCAAACTTTGCTATTTCCCAAAAAAGTTCCCGACTCACCAGGTTGATTTGTGTTTCGCGCGAAAATGAAATTTTTTTTAAAAAATCGGAAAACGCTATTCGATAGAGGGATGTTTGTAGTACCTTATGTTATGTTTTCGGCCAATTTAAAAATCATAAAATGTCCCGGCCATGCTCGAAGAGCTCGAGTCTCTCGCGATTCCTGTCTTATAACTCAGTCGATCTACATTCCTCAAGAACATTATAATTCAAAGAAAGGATGAAAAATTATTTTTTAAACTGATAAAAAAGATAAATGCCCCTTCTCTTTGCAGGTGGGTTGCCATGTCACTGGAGGAGATATCATTGGAATAGTGGAAGAGAGCATACTCATCAGACACAAGATAATGGTACCTCCCAATGTGAGTAGTTATTTATAATTGAATTGGTGCAAATTTATATGAAATGTGTTTAAGTACTTTATTGTTGTATATCAGATCTGTGGTACAATCACATGGATGGAAGAAGAGGGAGAATATCCCGTCGACAAATTGCTGCTGGAGGTCGAATTTGCTGGAGAGAAGAAGAAATGCACCATGCTGCAGGTCACTCATTTAACTTCAACATTTATTTATCACCCAACCACTGGATTGATTGGTTTGCATCCCAAAGACATGATGCACGGGTAGTGCTTAAGATGCCTATGCAAATTATGTGAATGTACTGTTGGTTGTTTGAATATTGATTATGTTTCTCTTATATGCATAACTTATAGGTATGGCCAGTTCGTCAACCTCGCCCCGTGGCTGACAAGCTGGCAGCGAACCATCCTCTTCTATGTGGACAGAGAGTACTAGATGCACTCTTCCCTTGTGTACAGGGTCAGTATTTTTAATAAAATGCACGACTTGTCCGCTGCCTTGGTGTGAAAATAAAGTAGATATTATCCACAACAATGCACGCAGCCCCTTGATAAAATAATATTCTCTTTGTATTCAGGAGGAACAACTGCCATTCCGGGTGCTTTTGGATGTGGAAAGACTGTGATCTCCCAGTCGCTATCCAAGTATTCCAACTCTGATGCCATCATTTATGTCGGATGTGGAGAGAGAGGAAATGAAATGTCTGAGGTAAGATTGATTTAATGGATGGGATATAGCAAAATTTGGAATGAAGGGAGATATGGATATGATGGGCATCGTTCATTGTAGGTATTGCGTGATTTCCCCGAATTGACTATGGAAGTGGCAGGACAAACGACGTCGATTATGAAGAGGTAAAGGGGTTATACAATTTTATGAGATATTGAAGTGACTAACAAGGGAAGACTGACTTGTCGGTTTGGGAATGAGGGACAGCGATAAGTACTCCGAATCTATTTTGATATGAGATGACTAAACTTGTTAAATAGTACATTTCAAATTACAATGATTGCAAAAAAATGTTCTATAAAATATTAAATTAATATTATTATTGTGTTAAAACGTATTAATACTATACATATAGTTTGTTAAGAACGGCTCTCGTTGCGAATACTTCTAATATGCCGGTAGCTGCCAGAGAAGCTTCCATCTACACGGGAATCACTCTCGCTGAGTATTTCCGGTTAGTTGCCTAATTTTATTATTTCTAACTTTTAAAAAACGTTGTTTATGTAGATGAGTATTAGTATTTTCAATGTCTGACGTGATAAATATTGTGGTAAAAAATTGTGGTAGTATTTTGAATACTGCACTGAAAAAGTTGGCGATTTGAAGGGTGATTTTGATGTTGCAGTGACATGGGTCTCAACGTCGCAATGATGGCTGATTCGACCTCTCGATGGGCAGAAGCTCTTCGTGAAATCTCTGGTCGATTGGGAGAAATGCCCGCTGATTCGGGATATCCCGCTTATTTGGCTGCACGCCTCGCTTCTTTCTACGAAAGGTGCGCAATACTTTACTTATATTGTTCTCGTTTATGAGGGTTTGTTCATGAATATGTGTATAGGTCGACAAGGTATTTCAAAAGTGGCCATGTAAATTCGAAAATGTGGGTTGGGTTTACAATTGTTCCATCAAAATCCAAAAAATGTGGGTAGGATTTTCCTCAAAATTGGCCTTACATGTTAAAATGTTGGTAGGCTTCGTTGTTCGTTTACGTGCAAGTCTGCCTATGAATATACGGCGTCACTCTAAATTGTATCTGCATGTTGATGATGGATGCCTCATTCAGAGCTGGTCGTGTGAAGTGTTTGGGTAATCCCGAGAGAGAAGGATCAGTGACCATCGTCGGAGCTGTCTCTCCTCCCGGTGGAGACTTCGCTGATCCTGTCACTACTGCCACACTCGGAATTGTGCAGGTGAGGGAGAAGATGGGGAGAGGAGGGAAGAAGGGAGAGATGGAGAGGGGAGAGATGTCATTGCAGGTCTTCTGGGGATTGGACAAGAAACTGGCACAGAGGAAGCATTTCCCCTCCATCAACTGGCTCGTATGTCATTTATTCAATTTTACCATTTTAATAAATCTTTATGAGCGATTCTGTTTATCTGAACTAGTTTTAGTAGGTTTTTTTATATATATATATGATATGTAATTCATCTGAAGATTGAAAGTGATGTGAGATGTGTTAATAAGTCGATCACGTGTCAGGTGTCGTACTCCAAGTACATTCGTTCCCTCGAGGATTACTACGAGAAGGAACATCCCGAATTCGTCGCCCTTAGAAGTAAGTGCAGAGAGATCCTCCAGGAAGAGGAAGATCTGTCGGAGATCGTACAATTGGTCGGAAAGGTGAGCAACTGAGGGATACGGTGGATGCATGGGAGGGATACGGTATGGCGTGGTTTATGATCGATTGATGGTGATGATGATCTCAGGCATCTCTGGCCGAAGCGGACAAGTTGACTTTGGAAGTTGCGAAGATTATCAAGGACGACTTCCTCCAGCAGAATGGATATACTCCCTATGATAGGTGAGAGAAAATTAACAATGAGTAGCTAATGCATTTATAATTAATAGAACTATATTTCGGTTAGGATACAATCTAGATTGATGTTTTGAAGTTTGTAAGTGAATTACGTTTTAGATTCTGTCCCTTCTACAAGACGGTTGGAATGCTGAAGAATATGATTGGATTCTATGAGATGGCACGACATTCCATTGAGACGACGGCTATGAGTGATGGAAAGGTAAATTGAATTGATTATTGATTGGAAATAGGAAAAAACAGCAAATTCTCCTAACGCTAGTAAGCGAAGTTGTTCTTCTTATCTGCGACTGTTATGATATCTTCTCAATTACAGATCACATGGGCGATCATCAGGGATAGAATGGGAGATCTCATCTATTCGCTCACTTCGATGAAGTTCAAGGATCCCGTCAAGGTATTACTAGCATAACTCCATCTTCTCGTTTTCTCTTGTTTCACAATGATAGTCCATCTTCTATATTGATATCATTTTCAGGACGGCGAGACTGCGATTCGCAAGCATTTCGATGATCTGCATGAGCAGATGCAAACTGCATTCAGAAACCTCGAGGATGGAGCATAAGTCCCGCCCCCTTCTGATATTGCATCATCCATAACTTATTCTGTTACTCTACCGCTTTAAACTATTTTCCCGTGCAATATTCTCTCCCTTTCTATCATAGTCACTCATCTTTTTTCTGACCGGTCTCTATCTTTGATGCTTTATCTGTTCATAATTACACAACTTTAAGCATAATCCATTTCCCTTTTTATTTCGCGGTTCTTCTTCTTCACTCTGGTAGTCTGTATTCATTTGTGTGTCACAACCATGTCGCGCGCGCTCGTGTTCATTTGTATGCAGAGTACTGATATAGTAATAATAAAGACATTTTAGGTATGAAGGCGATCCTAGAACGAATACAGAAGATAGTGGAAGAGGAGAGAGGAACATTGATGAATGGAGGAAAGACTGTGCCATTCAAAATACTCATCGGAATAAGTGTTGTTGGTGAGAATTGTCATATTTTTTACTTACTTATCTTTGACTGATAACCTGGCCATTATACTGGGGTTTATGAATATTAAAAAAATAGTGAATGTGTGTTGCAGGCCATCTCCTTTCTCTAATCTCGCCTTCATTCTTCCAACTCCTCACTCTTTCTCCTTCTTCTCTCTTCGGTGTTCAACTATGGCGACTTCTCACATCTCCATTCGTTGGTCACAATCTTCTCGTTCTCTCCATTACCGTATTCTCCCTTCAATTTGGAGTGAGGTACGTTGCTCCGTAAGGTGAGTTAGATGGAAACCGTATCGATTGTAGGTTACTCATCCAGGAGTACAGTACCCTCCATCTGCTCAAGACGTTCTTCATTACTCAGGCACGTTGATCTTTCATAATAAAAATTTATTAAAAAATATAGAACAGGCCAAAAGGGAATACTTTGGATGTAGGACTTTCAAATATGTTGTTTTCTTCAGATCTCATGCTCGATCGTTCTCTCGATTCTCTCATATATTCTGTATGCTCTCTTCTCTTCCTCGTATCTCCTGTACGATGTGAGTTTTCTTCTACCATCATATTGTAGTTGTTTCAAATATCTCACTTCTAATCTCTCAGGTTTCTCTCTGTGGAATGGCTCCAATCATTGCAGCGGTTATTGTAATGGTGAAGCAGGTGAGTCGACATCTTCTCACTATTCAGTTCATGCTGTATTTTGGTGAACTTTTAAAAGTTTAAATGTTCACCATAATTAATGAAAATGAGAGTCGTGTTGTGTTCGAAAGTGCCTCATCTCATCCCTCGTTTCAGTTCCTCCCTGATTCGATAGTATGGGATAGTGGAATGGGTCGTATCAAGTACACTCATCTTCCTCTCAATGCTTGTCTTCTCTCATTCATCGCGAGTCTCATTGGACTCGTTCGATTCGTCGTTCCTCTAGAGGTACAAAAAAGAAATATAACGTTTTCCTAGATTGTTTTCGATTTTCATAATTGTCTCATTAGTTGGTAAACTATCAGGAACCCCCACTAATAATATTAGTCGAAGTGTCTCTGATAGAGAATCTTCTAAAGAGATAGAGAGAGGTGGGCAGAAAACATTGTGATACCAACGACGTATTATATTTTCTACCGACGATACTCAATTTGAAGCGTAAACATATCATTGAATCATAATGCCGCTCTAATTCATATATCCCGCCTACAATAGTTCCGGGTTTGTTTGCAGATCGTAGTGGGAACTCAACTCTCATGGACGTATCTCCGATTCCTTTCTCCTCATGAGACTGAAGCTGTCATCGGAGATCCATCCGACCATTTTGCATGGGCGACGTCAGTTTATATTCTTTTTTTTTATTTTTGATAGTATCCAATCGAGTTTAATTACCTGAATGATTATCGAATATATTTGCACCGGTGTACATCCCCAAACTTATCTCAAGTAGCGAGCGAAAATTAAGTTGGTATCAAGTTCCCCGTTCCCCAAGTTTCACCCATGCTTGATACCAACTTGGGGAACAACTTATACCAACTTGGGTTTGCCCACCGGTGCGTATGTTGTCTCTATCTCTTTCTCTCACCCTCCTCTATCTTCTCCATTCAGTCTGTTCCCGTCTGCCTTCCGTCCCTTCTGCACTCTCATCTCTAAAGCAGTCTTCCGATCTCTCGTCAAATGTGGAATCTGCAAGAGGAAACAAGTGAGTGGAGAGTTCATTCCTTTTCTCAACCCATAATCATAGGTCAAAAGTCACGTTGACGGGTTTTTAAATATATTTTTTGAAGAAAGGAAAGCCTGCCGGCATTTTGGATTCCTAGGGTGGTTATCTTTTTAACAAAAAAACATACATTTTCGCCCGGCCGAGATCTCTCATTTTCACACACTCTCTCGCCTAGCATAAACACGTCAGATATTTCATAAACACGTCAGATTTCTATCGGAAGTTCGATAAAACAGGTCAGATAGGGGACAATTCTTACTAAACTCAACATTCTGTGCATTCCTAGATGGGTCTCGAGTCTCTAAACTGCCTAGTTCAAAAAAGTGTAAACCGAGAATCTCGGCCAACGAAAATGTATGCAAAAAAATATCGTTTTATGCTCATTGCTCGAGATGGTTTTTTTTCTCGCGAAATTACTAGGTGCATTTTGGACAGAGCAGCAGGTTTATAATTACTGCACAGTTCGCCTCAGGATTGATTGGGACATTGGTAGATAGCTGCTATACAATGTGGGTATCTCGGCTCTAGCTTAGCGCCTTGTTCCCGAACCTTTCATGTTGATTTCAACCCATTTCTCGAGCTATAGGTCGAAAGGGTGCGTTGCGGAAAGTCGGAAATGCGGGCCGGGTTTGTCGAAAATGGGCATGAAAAACCGAAAATGCGGGTTGGCTTCGTCGTTTTTTTACGTACCTTTCGGCCTATGTCTCGAGCTATGGACATATTTGATCTCTCCTCTCAGATTCGTCATGTGGATGTGACATCTCTTCTATCTGGAGGAGGTCCCTCTTCACCCGCAATGAGAACTCTGCCAATGGAAGGAGAGAGGAAAGATTCTGAGAGAAGAAGGTATTGAATATAAGTTTTTTTTTCGTCCGTGACGAGGAAACTGGTCTGATATGTGGATTTTTTACAATATAGGCCTACTGCACATTTCTAAAGCGGTTTCAATTCTTGCAATTTCTTGGTGAACAATTACCTTCCTAAATTTCTGGCTAATAAAATGCATTTATCACATTACATGGATTTCAGAGATTGACATGAACAATTTCCTTATTTGCAGACAGAAGGCTCTTGTGGAGCTGAACAAAAGACTGAAACAGCAGAAGGAAGAGAAGATTGATTGGGATGAAGATGAAGAGGAAAGAGAGGAGACGCCGGAGAAGGTTAATCGGAATTAATGTTATAGATACATTGGGAATAAAAAATATCGTGAAAGTTGCTAGAATCGATAATTAGTGTGATTCGTGTTGCAGGTGGTCTCTCAATCAGTTTCTCCCTCTCCAATCATTTCATCAGATCCTCCTGTCGCATGAAGAGAACAACAATATTTAATATGCCTATAGTGTACAGAGTAATTGCAAGAGTATTCCTAACCGTAGTTTGTAGTTCTAACTTATCGTTCTGTAGATATTCTGTGATAGTCTATATTCAAAAATTGCCTTGTATTCTTCATTCAATGGGTATTCATTCTCTTCACTTCACTCATGAGGTCGGAAATCGAATTGGAACTTTTTCAGCAATTCAAATGTCGTGTTTTCCTTTCAGTTGCGATCCGATCTCATTTTCCCGATTACTCGATTGTTTCATTGTAATACATGCGTGAGGGTTGCACAAGTGTCAGTAAATATTTTTTTCTTAAATATCTCGTGTATCACAGGGCGAACGGAAATACCGCGTAGACGAGAGATATAAATATCACATAGAATTAAAATTATTCAATTGAATTCTAGTACAAAGTTGCGATGCTTGGGAGTCAATTTTTCCTTAGATGGTCTCTGATGATATTTGAGAGCATTGTATGAGAGACTGCAAATAGATGAATATTATTATGTGAGATATTAATTGGAACTCACGGTTTTCCAGCCGAATCAATGGATTCACATAATCGATTGAGAGGATGATCGGATTCCATTCGAGTCAGTTGGAAAAGATGTTTGTGCTCACACAACAGATTGTATTCCTCAAATCAATCGATAAATAGATACAAATACAGTATAAACCAATACCGTAATCAACTGTGTTGTGATCTCATCTTCATCAGCTGAATCTTTCATTTCTTCTCGCATCGAATCGGTCGTGTCTGAAATTTAGAAAGACATAAAAAAATATTCAAATGAGAAATTGATTAATTAAAACGCGGAATTTGCAAAAATCGCTCACCGCTGTGTGGTCTGACTCGAAGATTGGAAGGAAGAGGTGCGAAAACATCGGAACGGAGGCATACGGTACTGTATTGATTGTATCGATTGAAGGAAATGAGTGAGATACGGTACCTGGCTGATTCCATCGATTTAGAATTCCATTGGAGAGTCGCCATATTCCAGATGTGAAGGTAGATCTGAACATTTGTAGGTTGAACAATGAAGGATCAGACAAAAGAATCCTCTGCTTTTTTGACCTACCAATGTCGGTTTATTGAAAGTTTGAAGAATTTGCTGCAAAGGAGATTCATCTGATCCTTTTATCGATCGAATACAAAGTGATCGAATTGGAAGAGTTGAAAGTGAGGATCTATCGATAAATGCATCTCGAATGAGGGAGAGAAAATGGGATGGAACATCGATCTGCAATGGAATCTACCATTTTTATCTTTTTTCAGGCTCTTTCTGCAACTATTTTCTGAGATTATTCATTGATAGTTTGTGTCTGTCTAAAACTACCTTGCTCAATTTAAATTCCCATATTTTTTCATGCCCTATATCCATGGGTTATTGACTAATGTGACGTTAAAAACAACCGAAGTGTCTCCTCACTTACTTGTTAAAAAATTCCGATCAAAACAGTGACCGAGGTAAGGATTTGAATTCCCGCACTTTTCGTTTCTCGGTTTACATTGAAGTTGACAATATCTCGGTTTACACATTTGAAATTGGGAGAATATGATTTAAGGATGTCTTCGCATTTACAGTCAAAATTTCGAAAGTCTAAAAATTCAAGGGAAGCGGAGATATTGAGGAAAAGTGCGGTAATTCAAATCCTAACCTCGATCACGGTTTTGGTCGGATTTTTTAAACAGGAAACTGAGATACTTCTGCTGTTTTTTAACGTCACATAATCCAAATTATCGAATCGCAAAAAAAGGATAAAAAATTATCAATGCTTTTTTAACAGCGCACGACAGGTTATTATTTAATACATAAATATCGGGGGGGGGGGGGGGGGTGACAATCCGGCAACCGACATTCCGGCAACGGGACATAACTCTCTCGGGAGTGACCCTAGGTCCATGGTAGTGGTACCATTGTAAGCAGCATCAGTTAATTGAAATTTCATTATTTATTAATTAATTAACATCCATCTCATTAATAATGTTAATTAATTAATTGATGAAATCTTAATTTACTGATGCTGATTTCAATAGAACCACTCCGAAGTTCCTAGGATGACTCTCGACTGAGTACTGAGAATCTAAAAATATCTAAATATCTATCCGTTGCCGGAATGTCACCCCCCCCCCCCTAAATATCCCCAGATGGTCAATGTATTCTCATCGTTTGTTTTTCCGCAAAGTATTGAGTAGAAATGAGTCACGAGTTGAGATTGAAATCAGCTAAGAATTGAGAGAAAGAGAAGAAATTCGAACTCACAATGGAAACATCGAAGGAACGAGCGGAGATTTGAAGAATCGAAGAGAGAATCGAAAGAAATTGAGTCTGAAAAGGGGACCATTCGCACTTCCAAATAGAGCGGAACACCTTTGAGTACTGAGAATCGATGTACTTGAGAGGTCAACATGAAGGTGTTTTCTATTTGTGATCAACTCACTTTATCCTCATTGATAGTCGATTCTTGCAATGTTTTGAGTTGAGTGGAAGAGTGGGCGGAACATTCTTTGCACGAGGAACGAATGGAGAGAGAAGACGAACTCTTGAATGGACGAATGAAAGGGAGAAAAGGAGGTCAGAGAGGGAATGGAAAGGGTAGATCAAGGGATGAGATGAGCAAGTGTGAAAAGTACACGGAAAGATTAGTAACTATCTGACTTGATCGAGACAAGTTGTGTCAATAGAAGGAATGTATTGATACAACTCTACTACTGGCTTTTCTCTGTTCCAAGTAGTTGGACGAGGTTGTTTATCTCCGATTGAATCACAAGGAATAAGTAAGGGAGAGTAACTAGTTGAAAGATGATGAAGAAAGAGAGAAGTTGAGATTTAACCGAGAGACAAATAGATACATTTAGGAGAGGAAAAGGTTGAATGATGAGAGGAATTATTAATTAGACGGTCAAGCTACGAACTAAGTGGGAGCTCACAAGGAATAAGTAAGGGAGAGTGCATAAGAATTGAACTCACTGCATTTCCACGTATTTCGATTCCAATTATTGGTGAGAATGCGAAGTGAAAATGATTGCGGATTACATTGTTCCTCAAAAAAATACGTGTTGCAATCTGAAGACTTCTGATGGGATTTGATATCACCAGAATTTCTAAATGCTTCGTATGTAGAAAGACCGTGAATACATGCAAATGACAATTACCTGAATTGGGGAGAAGTCAATGAGGCGTTGACTAGAGAAATTCGATCGAGTTTATGGAGAAGAAATGAAAGGATCTCAGGAGGAAGAGATTCCATTGGACTGAAAGAAGAGAAGAATGAATGAGAGAGAGAGAAGGGCACTCAATTGAAAGGAAGATCTGACTCTCGAGAGTTCATGTGAAAGGGAAAAGAGTGAAAACCAGAGGAGAATATGAGAGAACACACAAGAAATGGATGAAAAAGCGGAAGAATTGAAGATAAAAAGAGAAGAAAAGGAGAGTTATCAGTGATAGAAATAGGTCAGTGAAAGGATTGGATCACAAGGGTTTATAGAGACATGAGATATTGTGGAGATGAGAAATAATGAAGTTGATGAGTAAAACGAGGAACATTCCACAAGGAATAACGATATTACGATAAGAAGTAACGGTTCAATTGGACGAATGGAAATGTAGCGATTCGTGCGATTCCTCGGGTCTCTCTCTATTACTACTTAGTACTAGAGTTTAAATGGAGGGGCGGAGGGGCGGATAGATAGTGATCTGAATAGAGAGAAGAGTCGGGGGTCATTTCAGATCGAGTAGATACGAGGGACAAAAGAATTCGTGTGCTTACATCATTTGAATCCCGCGTCATTCGGGTTTCAAAAAAATCAATTTGCCGTCGGTAACTGTTTTCATTTCTCCGTGTTCCTTTGTGATCTTTGTTTGTATTCGTTCATTTCTTATTCACTGTTGTGGGTACTTTGAGGGATGATTCCTCCCTCTCAAACCAATTTGGTTCCATTGTCTTCCTTCCCACTAACTCTGCTCATCATTCACGTAAGCATTTCATAACAGACAAAGTCAACAAACACATAATGAGATCAGTTCCTACACAAAAAGACGAGAGATTTGTACAGTCGACGGTCAATCTCAGTCTCGATTTCTTCTCGACAGAATTCTCTCAGCTTCAATCGATGGTCTCTCTGTTTTCTGGAATGAATCTGTCTTCTTTCACTTCCCTCTCCACTTTGACCTACCGCATTCGCAACGAGTAATTTCACTCGCACACATTCTCCACACAGAGGAGACGAAGATCGATCTGATTTGATTATCGATTGATTATTATTTCATTTTAGAATAATAACTCACTGAATGGAATACTGTGATGTTTGACTGGATTGTGATTTCGAGATGAATTAGGATGGGGACAAGAATTCAATTCATTCATTCGAAACCACGGGAAGAAATTACGAAGAGCCAAGCGAAATCGACTGAAATTGTCTCTTTATCCTCAATTCTCTCCAAATTGAAGTTGACATTGAACTCATCATCACAAGTTTCTCATTGAAATGTCCCTTGAGTGGCCATAAGTGGGGGAGGAAATTATAAGTGTCTAGTCTATTGCGGCTCCTCTGGATTGGAATGCAGTTGAATTGACTCACCGACTCATGAGAAGATAAAGAGCGAATGTAAGAGGATGAAGAGTAATGAAGACGAGATTGGAAAATGGAGGGAGATAGAGAGAATGAGTGAGAGAATTGAGAGATCGGAAGAGAAGAATTGAGGGAAATGACTCGGAAAGCTGAAGAAAGAAGAGAAATGAGAGAGAAGAAGAAGATGAAACTGGCTTGATTAAGAAGAAGAAGAGAAGTTGAGGGAAGACGGGCAACGAGGAAAAGAACGATGATTACTGTGAGCATCACTGTCGTCTTTGATGTCGACTTACTTAAATATTCTTATATTAACATACATATTTATTGCAAAATAAACTTTTTTATTTAAATAATCTAACCGTGATTGCAGACTACGCGTCGATTGGGAAGAAATCTGTGAAATGGAAGAATCTCGAAGACTTCGAATTAGAAGAACAGTGAGAATTATGAGAGAGAAGGATGGAATGACGTGGAGTGAAAGACGAACTGTGGAGAGAAATGAAGAGAATTGAGCACGGCCCATCCTGCATACGAATTATGTTTTGAGGAACGTCGTTAGTTCTTCTTTTGCATATTTTGGTTGCAGTCAACAAAAGTTTTGTATGTAATTGCTCCAATCAAAATTGTATCGTCTCCCCAAATATAGCTCATCTAATATTCCATTTCGTTGCAGTAAATCCCCTATTCGTCTTTTATATATTTTCGTCTTGCAATATGTAGAATCGTGTAACTACGTAGTCTACGATGAAATTCACGCGAATTCGTGAAGTTGAATCCCTTTTGTAGGAAAGTGATTCCATCAAAGACTTCTAATCATCAGCTCCTTTCGCTCCGTTGCACTTTGTTGTTTCTTCTGATGAAGAGATTCCTACCACAATTGAAGTGGAGTGTAAGCCATTGAACATCGGGCGACCCAAATATGAACGGGTTGAGATGGAGAAGGAGAGACATCCACACAGAAATGGAGGAGAATCGACCACTCCGAACCATAGTTAATGCATGAAATGATGAGTGCAAGAAGGAATGATGCCTGAACAGAAGTGTATCACATCATTCCACAGGCCGGTCAACCCCACAGAAAGGGGTATGGAATTAGAGAGCGTGTGAAATGGAGAGGGAGTCTTAGAGAGCGTGTGAAATGGAGAGGGAGTCTTAGAGAGCGTGTGAAATGGAGAGGGAGTCTTAGAGAGCGTGTGAAATGGAGAGGGAGTCTTAGAGAGCGTGTCAAATGGAGAGGGAGTCTTAGAGAGCGTGTGGAATGGAGAGGGAGTCTTAGAGAGCGTGTGAAATGGAGAGGGAGTCTTAGAGAGCGTGTGAAATGGAGAGGGAGTCTTAGAGAGCGTGTGAAATGGAGAGGGAGTCTTAGAGAGCGTGTGAAATGGAGAGGGAGTCTTAGAGAGCGTGTGAAATGGAGAGGGAGTCTCTCACTTTTGCACACTCTCACATCCTTACCCCTATGTGGATTGTATGGAGAATTTTTCCCCCGAGGGAGATGCTTTCATCTCTCTCCACGAGGCAACTAATTACGCATTCTTTTCGAAATTGCTTTTCCAAAAGTTTTTCTCTTTTCAATCGTTTGCTGGACGCTATTGAAGGATAATTTGTCATTATTTTGGCAAGGAGAGAAACCACTCTCATTTTATTCCTCCTTTCCCATTTTTCTTCATGAATTCTCACCCTCACAAATCACTCGGATTACAGGTGAATAATTAATAATTACAATTTACTTACTCGAATTGCTCTTTTCGTCACTTTCTGAGAGCAAAGATCGAAAGAACGAAGAGGAAATTGAACAGCGATGAATCTGAAGAAGAAATACGTGAGAAAAGGGAGGAGAGGAAAAGGTCATCAAATTGTCGTCTCTTTCTTTTCCTTTTTTCTCACCTTTGAATCCCGAGAAGCAAAGTGAGAAATGTGATTATTGTATTGAAGAAGAAGGGAAGTTCCTCCATACACATCTTAAGGAAACTACATTTGCATGTCCGACAAACAAATCATCATTTTTCGCGCAAAACATTTAGTGCAAACATTATGATGACATCATTTCAACTATGCTATATTCAAATTCGCTGTTAATTTTGACGTGGGAGTTGATTGTCGATTCTCACAGTCACCATTCAAAAATAGCGATTGGATGGGAGTCGCATCAAGAAAACAACAAGATGAAATGGTACTAATTCCCCCTCTTGTATCCTCTTCTCTCTTTTCAATCTTCCTCATCTCATCACTCACTTTTCTTAGAAGACACAGAAATTGAGTATGTTGATTGTCACTCGCATGATCTAGATTGTAGAAGTAAAAAGTGTACGGAAGAGGAGAAATAGCCATGAAGAGAGCCGAGATTCCCATCCAATAGAGTGGTTCCACCGGTGATCGACTCTACATTTAATATTCATTCTGTTGTTCAACTCTCTTTGGTTTCATCTTCATTTTGTTTTCGTTCATGGAACAAATCTCACGTGGACCGAGTCTCTCGTGTAAACTCACAATTCTCTGTGCTCTCAAAATAAGAACGACGATTCCATCGGTGATTATGACTAAGATGACCAAAACGGGAAGAATTAGACCATACAGAATCTGAAAGAGAAAGGGAAGAAAGAGAGAGAGAAGAAGAGAACGAGAGAACGAGAGAACGAGAGAACGAGAGAACGAGAGAAGGACGAATTACTGTGGACGAACGCATTTTAGAGCACGGTTCAATGTGTTTTCCGACTAAAACGAAAATGTCCAACGAAGCGAAAAACGATGGAATAAGACTGTCTGTCCATTCATTTTAGAACACGTCGTAATAGAACTCAAGAGAATACTATGTAAGTGATCTACGAACGAATTCAATATGTGAAAGAGTACATTATGATATAATAGTAAGTTAAAGGTCTCTCCATTTGTACTTCCCACACTTACTTTCATGGTCAGATCCGTATCTTGGTCTTCGAATTGCATTGCGTAAGCACCACTGCATTCATTTCTATATCCATCGAAGATTTCTAGAGAAGTACAACCATGATTTGAACTTCGCATCTGAAAAAAAATTGAGTTCATGGGAAACATAGATGATGTAAACGCTAATGAAATCAATTTCGTGCAGATTGTTCGAAAGTAGGCGGAGTTTGATAGTCTAACTTCAGATTGATTGCAATATCCAAGTGTTGCGAGATCGGAGATTCCTTCCTCTGACATTGTTTTTACTCCTGAATACACACAAATAATGGAGAAGAAGTAGGAGAAAAGAAGATAAACAAAAGAATGAGAAGAGATTTGGAGAATGAGAAGAAGAGAGGATGGATATGTGAATGGTACGTCGTTCTACCGATAGAAAGAGACGGGGGGAAGAGGAGGGAGGAGGGGGGGAGCGGAGGAGAGGAGGGTGAATGAAGGGGATGGGAAAGACTATGGAACATTCACAGGACAGTCATCTCATATCAACCGTTAGTCTCATCAGAGAGGAAAAGGAGAGAGAAAAGGAGACTGCCAATTCAAAGTTACTGTTATTTTGAAGTGAGATAAGTGGAGAAAAGAAGAACAAGAAAACTAGACAAGAAAATGAAGAAACGGACCAGAAATTAGAGGAACAAGGGGGAAATAGTTGAGAAGAAAAAGAATGAGAAGCTAAAAGGATGATAATGAGATGTACTTCTGTTGAAGGTTGAGAGGAGTTGCGAGACTCAAATTATAGAAGATGGAAGGAAAGGGTGGATGTGACCCCAAGGAAGAAGAAAAAGGAAAGAGAGGGAGAGAATTCATATGAGAAGTGTGTGAAATACAGAGAAGGAGAAGGGAATTGAATGACTTGTGATGAGTTCTGTCGACCTTCCTCTTGTACTCAATTAGTCTTTAATGCCACACAACCTATCCAATTTTCCATTTTTGTACACACGGCATTCTGGGCAAAATGCCAAAAATTGAATTAGTCGGGAGGGCATCGCCTATTTACGCACTATTTTCGCACTCTCTGACTGTCTGCCTCAATTTGCATACATTTGTCAGAACACCGTGCGTATTTGTATAACACGTCGGAATGAATATTGTGAGACTACCAATGGAACGCGACGATTTTTATTGCTGTATGAGCAAAGGATAAAAGAGGGATAAAGAAAAGATAGAGGAATGAATCAACAACGAGCGAGGTCCAATATTAAAAGATGCATGGGGACAGACAAAGGATGAAGGAATGACAAGAGTACGGTAACAAATGATCGAAGATCGACAAGGAAAAGGCAACTAAAGAAGAATGTGTTCACTGTATGGAAACTTGCCAAGAAACGAAAGAAAAGAAAAGGAGATCCGTACAATTCCATGTTTCTCAATGTGGCGAGTGCTGTGTGAAAAAAGTGTGTGGGATTTCTCAGTGGACATAAACTAATCTGGGAGGCCTTACTATGGATTCCAATCTCTTCTCGACCACTTTGTTTCTTGTGTCAAAACATGTGAAATCATGGGTTTGGACAAGAAAAGAGGGAAGAGAAGAGGTCTTTTACAGGAAGAGAATTGTCGGACTGAGCTTGCCAAGAGAGAGAGAGAGACAACACTCGGGTATTCAACCGTGAGAGAAACGAACGATTCGAAGACAGATTTAGTGGAAGGGCTAGAGTAGTAGGAAGTTGTGGAGGGAAGAGAAGAGGGGAAGGGAACTCTAGCACAGTATGGTCATTCCATTGAGAGGAAGTGAGACAAATGGAAGAAGAACGACAGAAGAGGACAAAACGGTTTGTAGTTAGACAAAGCTGTTTTGGTTGAGACGAAATGACACTTTCTGAGGAATGAGTGACGGGAAAGTTCTCTTTCAGTTATCATGTAGATGTATCTGGATATAAATAAATGGGTAAAAATGGGAAACAGCAGAAATTGTCGCTTTCACCAATTACACCAATCAAAGTAATACTATGATCTCCTCTCACAAGTTCAACTCATCTCTTCAATTCGATCTCATCAATCTTTATCTCATCGATTCCCTTCTACAATCCGACCATTTTACTCTGAGTCATCGCTTCGTCCGCCTCTTTATCGATCTTGAGCACATTCGACAGAAGACCTGAGAGAAAGGATTACGGTAGACCAAGGGGATGGGTTACTGTAAACTGATAGATGGTAGTTACGGTATCCTCTTATCCTCCATCGACTCACCAAGTAATTCATCGGGGAACTTCCTCTCTCCCATCAATTTCTCTGCCATATCCACCTTTTCTTTCATAGATTGCAATCGTCGATTCACCTCAATTTTAAAACTGAAAATAAAACTAGAAGTCGATCGCTCACTTTGAATATGACGGTACACATGTTACGGTAGGCAATGGAGAGGGCAGCGATAGTGATGACGATCTGAGTTGATGAGAAAATAAGAAAAAGAGAAACGAAAGGGGAAATCACCATGAACATCCACACTCCAACTGCTGCATAAGCATGCTTCTGAAGAACGGCCGAAATCTCTTTATTATTCGCATTCTGAGATTGTTGATTGATCGTGTAGGAAGTACGGCAAGAGGAAAGAGTACGGCAAAATGGAGTGATATACCTTAGGGAGGCCGAACATTCTTTTCCGAAAGTCGAAACGACCGAATGGAAAGAGATCCAAGGAGTGAAATGAGTGGAGAAGCGGAGAGTCTCATTGAATAGCTCATTTGCATGTTTGCAACAATCGATTTAATTAAATGTTTATGTAAATTGGCAGATCCGAAATTACAGACATCGTAAATAATTGAAGAAACCCGGTTTTTTGAAAAATTAAAGTGAATGTAATGGAGGTAATGAGGAGAGGAATGGAGAAAGTAATTGCACGTTAGAAGAGAGAAAACCGATGAAATACTTCTAAATTCCTGACTGAAATAAGGGAATGGAGAAGGGGGAAACTCGAATCTTTGCTCTAGAATCTACACTCGGGAATGAAATGGATCGATACACGTAGATGGGATACTGTAGATTAGATTGGGAGTATACTGTAGATTACGGTAAATCAGGACATGAACATTTGTGTGCGTGGCGACGCTCGTTGTCTCAGACTTTCGAAGAATTCGTCTCTTCGTGAGATTCCAATGAACGAAGTTTTCTCTCGATCTTCCAATTCAATTTCCAATCCCTTCCTCGATCCCGTAAGAAGAGCCAGAGTTCGAACACCGTTGACCTATTCATGATTATCGATTGATTGAAAAGGGGCGGGGTCTCACTTGTCGGATAACAGATATCTCATCCAGAATAATCATTCGTTCCTCTTCTCCTGTGTGAGAACGGAAGACGAGTGCTCTGAGAGGGAGGGGGACTATTAGGGGAGAAGAAAGAGGGGAAAGAGAGGGGAGAGGAGAAGGGATAGAGGATATCGTCACTTACTGTGGAGTGAGATGGAGAGTGCCCGAAATGGAGACTCGAGTTGAGCCTTTCTCCATCATGATACAACGTCG
Organism: Pristionchus fissidentatus; assembly: GCA_036245785.1. NCBI lineage: Eukaryota > Metazoa > Nematoda > Chromadorea > Rhabditida > Neodiplogasteridae > Pristionchus > Pristionchus fissidentatus. Next base: position 20,493,122 of record BTSY01000004.1, on the reverse strand, counting down.
ATCTGAATGGAATGAGTAGAGAGAGAGAGAGAGAGAGAGAGAGAGAGAGATCGTTCCCCTGCGTCTATTAGACTTTCAAAGTCGTCGTTGTCCTGCTTATTGTTAGACTTATGAGTCGCCGATTTATTTCAGTGTAAGTTGACTCACGATCGAGAACATCTTCGATGAGATCTTCTTCTTCCAGTGAATCTACACTCTCAATGTCTGAGATGGAAGCAGATCGGGGAGAAAGACTAATGGGATCCATCGATCGATGACGACGGATATTACCTTTCAAAGAGGAGATCGAGGGGGAAAGGGGCACAATACACTCACCATTGCTATCGTCACTCTTTCTAGCGAGAGAAAGAGAGGAGGGAAACGAGCGAGAGTCCGTCGATTGCTGCAAAAGATTAAAATATGCATAGCAAAAAGAAGCAAAACATTTGCACGGAGTGGGGTTCGAACCCACGCACCCATACGGGTACCAGAACACCCAGGAGGCACTGAACTCGTGCCAAGCTATTCGCTTGAGTCTGGCGCCTTAGACCACTCGGCCATCCGTGCACATGAGAGAGGGCGAGATAGTGATAGAGGCAACTCACGGGACGCTCGGGAATGTCGCCAGTCTTGATGGGCAGATTGCGATAGAAATAACCATACGTATCTAGACGATATCGAAGTCGGGGGAACTTGTGGAAGAGATAAGTTGTGACAAAGAGACGAATGCCAAATGTCATTGCTGTAAATAAGGGAGTGGAGAGAGGAGGAAAGGGAAATAGACTGACCACAAGCTCCGAAACAAGTTCCAATAGAGAAGTAGAGACTCCATAGCAGCCAATAAATACAGAGAAGAAGGAAATGAAAGGTGACATCGGGTCTTTTCCATGTGAATAAACTGAAGAAATGGATAGATTTATTCGTATGAATTTTTTTCACCTTTCAAATTTCTCCAACAAATCGGCGGCGAATTTGACTCCCCATTGAGCGACTTTTGCAAGGTCGATGAGTAATTGGCCAGATGACATATTGAGAGAGGGAATTCGAATCTCCTTCCGAGGAAGAAACATCAATCCAATATCGACGTTACTGCATTGAGGAAGTGAAAGGAGAATAGAGAGAAAAGGACTGACTGAATGGCTTTAAAATAATTGAGAGTCAACTGGAAAATGAGGAGTTTGAATACGAGCGCCCAGAAGAATCCGATCCAAATGGAGTACATGTAGACCTTGAATGAGAAATTGAGAGAAGTCGATAGAGTGATGACCTACCAGAGTGAGGAGAAGAGTTGCAACTGGATTGACCCATAGGAGAAGATCCAATCCAGCTGCAGCCGCTTCTAAGAGAGGACGAGAAGCTGCCACTGTAGGAAAAGGGGATGGAAAGGACGAAGAAATACAATCAATTAAATAATCTTACACAGTCGTTTGAGATCTTTTCTTAATTGAGAGACAGACAACGTCGTCTTGGGATCGAATAACTTGATCATCTGTCCATCTTCTCCCTCCACAACACTGACCTACAATCAATCGATTGAATCTCTCTCTCTCTTTCTCTCCCTCTCTCTCTCTCTCTCTCTCTTCTCACCTCTCTTCGTTCGAATGCGTCGATAATATCGAGTAGGAACCATCTCGCTTCTCTGCTCACAGCGTTCACCAATGGATATCTCGTCTTCAGTGGATATTCCTCCTCGATCGATGACAAATCTGAAAGATTATTGATTGAATATGAAGGAAACAATCGATAATTGGACCTGGTTGACTCCTGGATAACTTCCTATCGAGTATGGTTACTCTATGGGGACTGGGAGGTCTTAATGGATTGGGGGGAAGATCACATAGAAATCCTTCTCTTAGAACAGCCGCCATACGAGAAGTGAAAAGAGGGGAGACACTTTCCATTTCTTCTTCTTCTCTATCATTCAATCACTTCATTACTCACCGTCTCTATCCAGATGACATGTGACGGTCAAGAAAATAAGGGACGCAAAATGATACGGACAATATGTAGTAGACTTTGAAATTAGGATAAATGAGTATATTAGATCTCTTAATTTCACACACTCTCTACGCCGGTTGTTGGGTGAGAGAGTGTGCAAAATGAAAAGATCTTATCCGATTATTTACTCAAATTGCAAACTCTAATATGTGGTCAATTTAGGAATTCCCTTGTCTAGAGATGTATCGCAACTAACTCCCATTATCTGATTCCATGCGTTGCTATTTCAGATTGGAGAATAGAAGAGAGGAGGAAACGTGACCACTCCACTACAATACAATAGATAAAAGACGGATAAGGACAATCGTAAATACTTATCGGGAAATACGCGTCTTTCACATTCAATGCATTTTGACTACATTCTAGCTCGACTAATTTGCATAAGCGCCATGGTCAAAGTAAGCACTACAAAAGGAGTGGATAGAAGAATCGTACCAGACGAGTCTCTCTTTCGAAGATAGACACGGTTTCCATGGTAGCTCTTTGTCATTTCTTCACTGGTAGAGATATATAAAGGAGAAGGCATGGCAGAGATTGTGTGCCGTCGACTATTTATGAATCCCATGGCGAATCCCATGGAATACGGTGGATTACGGTAGATGATGAGGGAGGAGAGGGATAATCACGCCATATTTATATACTCGTGGATTGGCGGCGTGTTCCGAGTGGAATGGAAAGGATGGAAAACATAAGGACGAATGTTCTCGATATCATTCACTCAACGCACTACGAATTACTTCTGAGAGGTCTAGTGTAGCACGAAATCTGCACCGCAAAGAGTGACTAATTGAGTTAACTTTTGATGAAATTTATCCCCCCGATATGTGGATATGATAGTAAAAATGAATTATATTTCTGACCTCTGGAAGATTCGCTCCGATTCGATATCCCAGTTGTAGAGGCAGATTTGACGAGGGGAGGTCGTCTACGAGACGACGCCTTCGATCGACCCTGACATCAAATTTCTGATTCTATTTATTTATTTTTTGTTAAATCAATTAGATAAATTTAAAAAAAATATTATAGTTAGTAAAATAGGTGGGAAATCAAACAAATATTAAAAATAATGTTTACATCGTCATCGCTGCATTCAATTGCTCTCTCAGCTCGAATGAGAGGTGGAGAATTTGAATCCTGTCGAACCGCCAATCTGTCTCGCATTCTAAGACGAACACCATCAAACCACGAATCAATCCTTTCCTCTTTTAGAAGGTCAACGGGGAATAACAAAAAAGAGCATTCTACCATGTGATGAGCAGAAATTATCTGTGATAGACGAGAGAGAGGAAGTCGGAATGGGAACACCCACAGAAACTATTGAATAGAGAGAGGGAAACACAATGTCAACTGGAGACCGTCTATGGAATGAGGGAGTCCATTCTATCTCATTGCTTCTTTATATTGTTTGTGGTTTGCAGATAAAAAAGGGGCAAGTTTGAGATGGAAGTGGAGATAAAAAGAGAGGGAAGAGAGACATATACACCAAACAGTAAAGTTTGCAAGACGGGCAATACGCCCTGAGGAAACAATGAGATTGATAGAGAAAGAAAGAGAAGAGTAGAGAAAAAGTTGATAGTAATTGTCGTGATGAGAGAGGTCACTATTTAATCGAGTCTCTTGTCGAGAATCGAAAAAAAAGATGAGACCGAAGGAAAAAGAGATACCAAAAGAAAAAAAGTAGGAAAGAAGAGAATGAGGATCCACACATTTTCACACCCGGGGTTCTTTCTTCTTTTCAGACACTTTTTCCGGGAGATAATCTCTATATCTTCTATTGAATGGGATTTGGAACGAGCAGATTAAGGGGAGAGACTTACCGAGCGAGGATTTTCTTGAATCGTCTAGGCATAACCCTGTCTACATATTGTGGACTCATTTCTACAGTAGTTGCCTATTGTTTTTCACGTGTCCTCGGCCAATAAGCAAAGATTGGCCTCATAGATAATCGATCGTATCTATTTCTACTACCTTTCAACCTATCGCACCCGCAAATAATTTTACTTTGTTGTAGAGTTTGACATTCGGGTATTTAAATAATTGAATATCTTCATTTTATACAGTGTTAACACCGGTCTATTGATGAGACAGTATGAGAAATGAAGAGAACAGATCCAATTATTTAACAGAATTAAAAACTCTACTTTTTTGTCAATAGTTCGATATTTATTTGTGTTACCGTTTGAGGGGCGATGGCATCAGAGGCACGAGAGAGGCAAGAGGAGAAAAAGGAGAGAGAAGTGGTTTGGGAAGAGAAAAGGAAGGAAGACTGATAAGAGTCATTGATATGAGAGACTGAAAGATAAGAGAGAGACTACACTGTCAAGACCCATTCTGATTCACTGCAAAGGTGTCAAAGAGAAAGAGAGGAGAAAGGAGAAAGTACAGAGAATAACGACGGAAATGGAGAGAATCTGCCAATCGAGCGATGAGTAATTCACAGTTTGAAGGGAAATGGCAGAAAAGAGAGTGAAAAGGGACTTTTTAGATGGAAATCACCCGTTGGTATCGAGTAAAGCAGACGGAGTCTCTCTGTTCTCAGAGACAACCGATAGATGTTATCGACTTTTTGAGTCATTGATCATCTGTCACTGAGAAACATGACGAAATTATAGATGTGAAACAGTTATTGAAAAAACTTGCTAGCCGACACTCACTCGGCCTTAGCTCTAACCGTGTAATTATGAAACGATAACAGGAAATGTTGATTAGTTGTTTGAATCTTCCAGTGAGCACTGATCACATGAGGGAAAGACCGAATGGCTGCTTGTTTTGTGAGTTCGAACTCGGAGGGAAATAGATATGTATACGCCTCATAACTCTAAGCTGGAGAGTGTTTCCAAGTCTATTCACTCCGCTCCCTCTGCGTAAAATTAGATTTGAAAGTCGTTGCTGTCCAGCTTAGACTTATGAGTCGTAGGCTTATTTCGCAGTGTGAAAATAAAAGTGTTATCAGCCGTGCAAAGGTTTCTCTGCATAATGATGAGGGGCGAGAGAACATGAAATGGAGAGAGTCCAGAGAAAGAGAGGGGGGGGACTTAAGAGAGATTTCATTTCGAGGATGAACATCGAACGTCATTGCAAGAGAGGAATATTGGAGAGAGATGATAAAGAGAAGAGAAGGAAGAGGAAGAAGAGAAGGAGGAAAGAGGTCAGAGGGCGAAAGATTTGATGTGTGAAAGTGAAAGTGGGACAGTGATAGAGGTAGATCATTGTGGCAGATGGTATGGACGGAGGAATGGGAAAGAAAAGAGAGAGAATAAAGAGAGAGATTAGATTAGTCTGGATGGGAGAGAGAAATAGAACAAGAGCCTGTTTGATCACTAAATGAGCTCGATCCCATTAGAGTTAACCATTTCAAAGATAACTTTAACACTAATTCGGTTCTTCTCCGTTTACTCGTATTTAAACATAGGAACGAAAGTGAAAAAATGGAAATAGTTTCACTATCTTGAAGATCTTGTTGAGAGCAAAGAGAATATGTGGCAAACAGAAAGAAAAACACACAAGTTTAAACCGCTATAACAGCATTTTCGGTTCTCTAAGTGCTTTCCAAGTTGTGCTGAATAAGGGTAAAATGGTAGTAAAATAAGTAACGAGACATGCCACGTTTTCCCGTGTTCGAACTTTGCAAATTCTCAAAAGATGAGGCACACTATGAAAGAATTCGGCAAAACTTCGAAGAATTTCGCAAATGGCGTCACTTTTTTTGTTGATCTCTCACAACACGAAATTGTTTGTTTGCGTGTGATACAATGTATAATCACCAATGGTCAACTGTTTACATGGTTTGAAAGGAATTTATAAGTCGAAGGATTAGTCGGTCTTAGTTTTCCTTATCAATTTTCTCGTAGACCATCGAAGGCATTGGAAAACTAAGCATATTACGAGAATAAAAATAAATCCAAGAAAAGCGATGACGTCAATGAGAAAGTACTGAATAAAATTGAGTTGCTGTCCGTAATGATCAAGTTGCCTGAAGGAATACGAAAATCACTCATTAGTTAAGTCAGTAATTATCACCTCAATGGACCGTATTTCGCGAGAAATACCATGTTTCTCACGAATATTTCCCTCGCTGAGAATGGCCGATTTCTGATCATTTCACCAACCAGACGAGCTTTTCTCGTGTATCTGCATAGATTCTCTCAATGAATTCTCGATGGATTAAACTGACTCCTCAGTCTCTAGAATACTCCTGATAGCAGATACTAATTCATCGGAACTATTCAGAGAAGTCTTCTCTAGTCTTATTCCAGTTCCGATTCGTTTGATGACCTGAACCAATCGATCAAAAGATGCCATCTGCCGTATCTCCAAACCTGTGCATTTCTCTGTTGATCTCCCAATACAGGAATGACTATGAGAGGGATTCCAGCAGTCACAGATTCGATTGTACTTCCTTGGCCACAATGAGTAATGAAGAGAGATAATCGATTATCATCTGAAAGATTATCGATTGATTCATCGATTTTCGATCGATTTACTCACACAACATATCATTCTGAGGAATCCAAGTGGCCTCAACGAGATTATCGATTCCTTGGCTGATTCTATGTTCGGGTTTCTCGTATTTCCAAATGAAAGTGACATCGGGATTGTTTCTAGCTGTCTCGATTATCGATTTCTTGTATTGATCAGGCATCAAATAACTCTTCGCGACTGTTCCGAATGATATGAGAACGTTCTTCTCTCTTCTGTTTAGAATCTCCGACCAAGTCTGAGTAGATACTACATACAAATATCACAGTGGTGATAAGGCCTACCTCATTGACCTTTTGATGTCCCGAAGACACTCCGATACCCCCGATATCAATGAGTTTGTGGGTGGTAATCTTGGGAAAATCGATTAGAGGCTCAGAATTAACGAAGAAGAACGACGAATTGTTTATGATGTTCTGAGATGGAAACTCGTATTTTAATCAATTCAGTCTCGAATACATCAATATTCGGGAACTCCAATCCAAATCTTTGTTTGAACATTGCATCAAAAGGATTTCTAATGCCGGGAACAAATAATCCAAGGACGAAATAGTTGAAACTGTTGTGAATTCTCTCGAAGAAATTCATTTTCTCTCCATGGAATCCCATACTCGCTTAACAATTGGTTGTTCTTAGTTCTTATCAAATAGATTCTTATACCTGGTACATAACTGGGAAAGGAGGGAGCGCCGGTTGTTTCGAATGATCCTTCTGAAGAAGCAATCGATAATGTCACTGCATAGTTTGTGATTCCAATGTGATTGAAGAGGGCTGAAATGGGACAATTTCATTATTTTATATTGGAAATGTGTACCGAATCCACACATGCAAATGGGTTCACTGAATGCTCCATCGTATTTTTCTCTTATTAATTCTTCGATAATCTCTTGATGGTAGAGAGTAAAATTGCATTGTCCATGCCAAGCGTCACGTAAATTCATCATTTCCTAGAAATAACAAAAATGGACGGGAAAAAATAATCGACCTTACCTTCATTGCATCAGAAACACTCACAGTCTGCCAGAAATTACTCGACATTTTGGCTTCGACTTCAGACTCAAATTTCTTCGAAGACTCGGATTGAGGAATGGGAATTATCTGAGATGAGAAGCCTTGATTCAGTATAAATCCCTCCCTTACATTTGCCTTTTCCGAGCCAAATGAATTGAATCGAGAATCGATCAACGGAGAAAGCATGTGCTGCAAAATATTATGTGATATTATAGAGCAGATTCTAATGGGACAAATGTGAGGTTAAAGGGATCCGGCATCGAAAAATAAGTTATTTTTATTTTAAAGATTGGAAAATTCTAAGAATATCTGTGAAAACCGCATATTTTTACGATTTTTCATAAATTAATTATGAATTTTCAAAGATAGTAAAATTTAGGCATACGGTAGCTCTCGCATCCGCGGACTTACCCTGTTTAGCGGCTGTAGAATCTCAAAAGGGATGATGCAGTAATATTTTTGCGTTTGTTTCTACTGATTTGTCCTCACAGATACTCGCCATTGTCTTATCAATTGCAAAAACACTTATTTTCACTTTGCTAAGGCCTTTTTAGATTTTTGCAGCCGCTAAAAAGCGTTGAGGATGCACGAGCTACAGTACCTTTGAAACACGATTTTTTGAAAATTCATAATTAATTTCAAAAAAATCGTAAAAATATGCGGTTTTCACAGTTATTCTTAGAATTTTTATCTCTGTTGAATAGAAATAAAATTAAAAGAATATAAAATTATGATTTTTTGGCTGCAAACTCCCTTTAAAGGGACCCGGCAGAGATTGACAACTTGATCTCTATTAGTCAAATATGACTTGCTGATAACGGAAAAATAATGAAAAAAATCTCGGAACTTTGTGTTTCGGGATATGCGCATTTGAACTTTCGTGGTGTACGAATTTTTCCTAAAGTGGTCATAACTTCGAGGAATGAACATGAAATGCCCTGAATTCTGCTTTGTAATCATTCAGGACATCGTAGGCATTCATCCGCCACAATTTTTTTTGGATCTGAGACACTTTTAAAAAGAAATTAGGAAACGTCGAATCCCAGAGCGTGTGCCTCTGGGAGTTGCCGTGAACCACTCCCAAAGGGTCCGAACAATTTTTTTCTTATTTTTCCCTTTATTAGTCGGCCAAAATAATGCCAAATAAGTGTGTTTCACTATCTATGCATGGTCCCTTTAAAGTCACCAGGAATCGAACCGAAAATTTTGAATTCGCGGGAGGAGGAAAATCTGATGTGGTGCGTGCGTGTTGCGGCGGGCCTATTCAGAAAGCTCGGTCCGCGTCGCGGTTATAATTTCAGCGCCTTTACTTCTCTTGGTTACGTTACTTTCTGAGCACTAGACGATAGACTTCCGTCGCAGGGACTGAATACCGAAAAATGAACTATGTAGAATACAAAAAGTGATAATACATAAAATAAAAGATCACAAATGTGACACAGCGCACTACCGTAGTAAAAAAGTCACATTTTGAATTTGCGCGCTTTGCCTGAAAGACAAGATTCTCGATTCGTCCTTTCCGTCCTTTCCCAGGACTTGATTATCGATTTTTGATATTTATTAATATTCCTTCGTTTCTATTTCGACACTTCTCTATTCATTTCCGGGACAAAATAAAGAGTGATGTTTTTTCGATTCCCGGTAACTTTAAAGGAAGAGTATCATATTATTTTCTTTACAAACGTGCCTCTTTAATGATTGGATAGAAAATACTAACCACTTCATGTCCAGCTTCAATGAGAGAATCCGAGAGAGATCCGATGAAATTGAGATGAGAACGGGCAAAAATGGGATTGTAAGCGAGAAATCTGAAAGAGAAAAGCGAGAATGAGAAAAGCAAAAAAGATATTCGATACTTACTTTAGAGATTGAATGAATTGAATGAATAGAAGAATAAGGAGGAAAGATCGCATCGTCTCTCACTCAATCTAACAATAACAATGACCGAGACTGATAAGATATTGATATCTTCCTCCTTCCTCTCTGGCCCCCTCTTCCTCTTCCTCCTTCCTCTCTGCCCCCTCTTCCTCTTCCTTTTTGTGCACATCACTATCTTGTAACATATTTATGGTGCACGTTTGATTGACAATTCAAGATCATTATTGAAAGTGCAGGTAAACTCATTGGATCGAGTCGGGTTCGAATTTGCTGTTGATGAATATTTTATTGATTTCGATGAAGAATCGGTTTCTTTCATGGGCGAAATTGAGAATTTCGTATGGAGAACGTCAAAATCCATCTGAAAGGAGAGATTCAATCAATTATTTCCCAATTTTCAACGAGATTTCACATATTGAGATCGAATGTAAAACTCACAATAACATCTCCTTTATTTCCCTTCGTCCCTCCGCTTCCCATCGAACGAATTATATCTAATCAATCATAATTTTTTAATAATCAGCAGTATTTTTTTAATAAATGAAGAACATATTTATCAACAGGACCATATTCTCGTTCTATGGTTTCACAAGAGATAAGACGGTCGGAATGGAGGGATAATCTGAACAAAGAACAAAGTGAAAAAGAGGAGTCGAATAATCGAGAGGCCACCCCTCTCATAATCCTCAGTCACTATCAATCGTATGAATATTTGTGGTTTCTGAGGAAGGGGTTGAGAGGGACTCTCAACCACTTATCATAATGAGATGTGGCTGATTCCGTGTCGAGACACTCAAAATGATTGCCTCTTCGACAGGGAAAAGAAGAAATACGAGACATTATAATTGGAATGATGAATCGAAAACGATAAAAATAACAACTAGTGGGATAAATATAACTGAGATTGACGTATTTGAACTCTTCGTTAGAGTTTGAATGCATTTCGTCTCGGAAGTGACTGAAAAGGACAACTTTTCTCGATTTCACTCACTCACAAAATTTGATCTGAACTGATTCGCAAGAAATCCCCTCATCATTCTGCACACTCTCTCGTCGGTCAGACCACATGAGAGTATGCGAAATAAAGAGTGATTTCTTGTGAAGACATTCCTACTCTGAACATATTTTCTTAAAAATTGAAGAGTTCAGTTTGTAATTGATAGTAATAATTGAACTAACCATTGATTTTCTGATTCTTCCCTGATTATTTGGAGTTGATTTCTTCTCATCTTCAGATCGATATTCACTTTCCATTTCCTCCATCATTGAATATTTCACCATCATATCATCCTTAACCACTTGATCCATTCTTCCTTTCTTATCCTTCTTCATCATCTTCTTCTCTTCCAAATAAGTGAATTATTTTCTATTCTTCTTCTCTTCTTCTCTTTCTTCTCTCTTCTTTTTCTCTTCTTCTTTCTTCTCTTTCTCATTCACTCCCACTCCATAAGTCACTTTTCTTCCCAATTCTTCTTTCTTCGATTGGTCGATTGGTCGATTCTTCACTCCAATCTTTCTAACGCCGTCCACTAGAGAATTCATGTCGAGACTGAGAGTTGAATTGAATGAAAGATATGTAGAAACTCCTCCTTATCCTCATTACAACTCAAGTAGTCGCTTCAAGTTTCCAGACGAAAAAAAAGAATTCCATGGAATTGCGAAATGTGTGCGTCATTTATAATTTTTTTTAAATAGGTTAGTTTCCATCCTTTCTCAGTATAAGATGTAATCGATAGATAACTTTGCGGAAAAATCATTTATTGCATTCCGTAATGAAACCTTTTGCAAAACTTTCCTTAATTTTTATTGAAATGCGTCTTCAATTTCTTCCTTCTTCCAAACTTTGAGCGATTCGCATATTTTCTTTCCTGAAATGGTTTATCCAAATTTTTAAACTAATGGGCACCAAAATTTTCTTGCGAGTTGAAATACAGCAGAAAATCATCGCGGCAGATGACAAACCGATGTAAATTGGAACCATTCTGATGTGAGAGATGGAGAATGGAAGAAACAAATGGAAGACGACTTACACGAGGAGAATTATATGCAATCCATCCATTTAAGGGGCTTCAAATACATCGACGAAAGAATCTCTCTCACAATTTCCACCTGCCCCTTCTCAGAATTGAGTAAATTTAGAGAAAAGGCGAGGAAATGTCTACTTCCATTCAAATCCTCCCAATGTACTTGACCATCTTTATCCATGCTTCGCATAAGAATAATAGCCATTGCATGAGTATCGGAAATGGAATCCTCGCTCAGGCGACCTTGGGCATGGGAGTAACAGTGAGGGTACTGTAAGGAGGAGGGGCGGAGTATGGAGGAGGCGGATCGGAAACTGAAGCTGGGAGAGAATACGGTGGAAGAGAAATCTGAAATAATCAATACACTTGAGATATGGAAGACGATTAATTACATGAGGATTGGTTGGAGGAGGGAAAGATGAGTAATCGGATTTGGTTGGAATTGAATTTGATTGAAGTTCAGTCTGAATCTGAGCTCGTCTGTGAAGATATGAATAATATCGAAGGAAGAATGCAAGAAGAGCACAAACAACAGAAGAAATTATGCAACTGAAGACAAGAATCAATCGATAATCGATGGAAAGAAGAACTAACACTTTGAGAAGAACAGTGAGAATGTTACGGGCTGATTGCATGGGTGATACAGTAGTCGGACGGGGAATATTGATTGGAGGGGGAGTAGGAGAAGTGAAACAGCATCCGGTACTACAGCAGTCCAAGTTACCAGAACAATCCCATCTTACGATGACGATTCTTAAAAATTGATGATGAAAATGGAAGTTAATCGCAATAAATAATTGTAATAGTTGTACTTGTAATCGTAAAAAAATTGTTTTTGTAAGAAAAGTTAACCTTCTTCCATCGGGAAACACAACTCCTTCCATTTTTCCCGGGTTGTGAAATAACGATAAATAATCACATTGCCATTTCCGAGTGTCTTTTATATCACAATCATCTACATTTGGGAAGTGATATGCACAGAGTTGTTGCTCGTTAGAGTTCACTGAATATTTATGCATAGTTATGATCCCATGTATAGATGGCCAACCGGTGTTCTCTATGCATTCCTCCACTGATTCGTTGTATTTTGTGCGCCAATTGGAGAGACAAGATTGATTGTATGCTGAATAGAGGAGTAGAGAGAAGAAAAGAAAAGATAACTCACAGGAGTAATCGATGTCTTCTGGATGGCGAAACGTTGCGTAACCAAGTGATTCGGGTTTGAATGAATACGAGATACCATTCACACTGTGGGAGAGAAAAATGAAATGATCTTCGATGCTGGAAATGAACTGACTTGACCGAGGTATTAAATGACTTCATTCGCTGTTTTACAGCCGTTGAATTTATCTTAGTCCGTTGTGTTGATTTGACGAGTGTGTTGTAGATTTTGTTTTCCCTTAAATTAGAAAGATCTTCGACATTTATCGATCATAAACTTACAATAATTCAGTGATATCCACCGAAGTGACGCTTGAATTGGAGTGAAGAATGAATAGGAGAAAGAATATCGATTGAGTTCGCATGACTCAGAATGGTCAAAAGAGTTGTCTGCCCCTTAGTAGAAACTGCCTCTCCTCTTCTCTTCTCTCTGTTACTAAGGCAACTTTGAGGGATTCGTTTCTTGCCCCCATACTAATAACAGAGAAGAAGTCACAAGAACGAATTAGAGTGTGAGCAGTTCGCACAACTCTTCACATTTTTCGAGTTTATCAAATAGCTTTGCAAAGATTCTCAGTTACAAATCAATCAATAAAGATCTTTAATCTTTCTTCAATTTCGCCACTCGGAATAAATTGGACAATATTGAAATAGTGAGCAGAAATGAGGAAACGATAAATAAGGAACTGAGAAGAGTAAGGAAAATGACGATATCGTAGCCATGAGAAGCGAGGAAAGAGAAATCAGAAGAGATTAGAGTGAAATGTTCATGGAGATCCTATAATAATTCATTCCGCATCTTTTTTTATCTTTTGACCTACCGGATATTTGGCGGCGAATTCAATTGATTCCAGCAGAGTTCGCTCGGATTGTTCAGGATTATCTCGCAGTTTCTCACTCAATTTCTGCGCTTTTTCAGCGTAACTGCAATAAATAATCATTAAAGAATCGGCATTGCTACTGTAGCAGAGGAAAATTTAAAAGATAGTCTATCGTACCTCTTATGATTGAGTATTTCTTCAAGTGCCTTCACAATTTTCTCTTCACTCAAATTAGTTTTGTCCAATTTGACTGAAGTTCCCAATCGAATGGCTTGTCTCGCATTGTGAAATTGATCGACCATAAGAGGAATTGAGATGAGAGGAACGCCGGCGAGAGAAGATTCAACGAACGAATTGAGACCCATGTGAGAAATGAATGCAACCACTCGAGAATCAACTGAATACAACATTTGGTCAAGGCAGCTTTACATTTTCCAATAATTATTTTTTTCTAAATTGCAACTTACAAAGTAGATCAGTCTGTGGGAGCCACTCCAAATTAAAAATGTTCGATGCGTTCATCTGAGTTCGTCCGTCGAATTTCCATATGAAATTGTACTCGGGGAATCGCTGAAATAATTATTGAATTTTGAAAAAAATTTAATGAAACCTTAAAAGCAGCAGCAAAGTTGTGGACGATATCGGGTCGAATGTTGTTGGGAGGAACCTAAAATGATTGCAGTTTATTAATTGTGTTTCCCTCTTTTCACCTGAGTGCCGAAAGAGAAAATGACGTTGCCTGTCTCTGCTGATTTGAGAATGCCATCTATTTCCTGCACGAATAATTGATTTCAATAAAATTAGAATCGATATCGATTACCTTCGATAGCGGTTTTGGCTGGGGAAATCCGATTCCTCCAATGTATTTGATACGAGATGAAATGGGACGAGGTTCATCCATCAATGCAATTGTATTCACGAAATCATATGAGACTTTTCTCGCCAATTCTCGAGCGGAAGGAAAAGAAGAACCAAAACGAGAACGGAAAAGAGAATTCTGCAAGTTGTGAGTAAATATTTAGCATTGTTTGTCCGCTACGTCACCCTCATAATCTAATCATGAAATGGTCGTCTAACGGTCGATATTGTTATTTGACCCACCGTCTCTTGTTGGTGTTGTTCATGCTGCCATCTACCGTATGCTGCACTAGTAAAATCAATCAGTCGATCGATAAATCGATATCGATCTACTTCCACTGGAGAATCGACGACGGCTGCAAAAAAAAATACATACTTGACATTAATAAATTTGTTCCAATGTTGAGGGAGGGGAAAACGAGTAATAAGTGTTGATTCGATTAGCGTCCAAAGAAAGATCACTCACAATTCTCGTAGAGTGGCAATTGGGGAAGTCCAGAGTGCACCACCTTCAAAGGGAAAACATCTACCTTCACCCAACTCGAGTACAAATATTACCTGGAAGTGGAAAAGAGGCGTTGGACTATACATTGTAACGGGAATTCCATATTTGTGCGTCAGTCCAAGGGGACAAAAATCAAAAGCAGAAACAATTGCAATGTCGTATTTGAAAGTTGTGAGAAGTTCGTTGACTTCTTCAGAATCGAGGACAACTGAAGGAAATTAATGAAAGAAGAGAGAGGAATGAAGAGAAAGAAGGGCTCTCACATGGACATAATTGATTCTTGGATGTTGTGTAGATATTAAACACCGTATTCTTGAAGGGATTAGATGATGATGTATCCTTAAAAGTTCCATTTACTTGTAATTCAGAGGGAACAAACCAAGAATGGATCCTTGAGATGGCCTGCATTTGCATTCCAAGGACTTTTCATGTTGGGAAAGTCGATTACAACCGTGTGACGAGCTTTGTTCTCTTTCATTCCAACCAATGAATTGACTCGCGCCACCACAAAATCCTAAATTTATTCGATTTAAAGTGAAATCGAGTTTCACCGCATCATTCCAAACCGGCAGATAGGGGTGATGGTGAGAGAGTGTGCAAAAGTGAGAGAGTCCCGCTCGAATTCACACGCTCTCTCACCCCTTCCTGTGAGGTTGTCCGGCCTGTGGAATGATGTGTCACCCACCACAGTGTGTCCATTATCGACTAGAAGACTCGTGAGTTGATTGGCGAATGAAAGATGACTGCCCGCTACTGTAGAAGAATAGTGGAAGATATTGAGAGGAGATGAGAAGGGAAGGAAGAAGAGAAGAAGGAGCATGAGGACGCCACTCAATTAAGAACTGAGCGAGTCATATGATTAGACAGACAAATTGATAAGAACTGAATATGTACCACACGTGCCCATTGTGTTGTCTGTGTTTTCACTCGTTCGTCTAACCGATCAACGGTCCATTAATCCATTGTTTTCCTCTGTCATCCCTTCCTCTGCTCCCTCAATCTAACCCCCTTTATCTTTATTCAACAATCTATATGTACAGAAAGATGTTCGAGTAACGCTAGACTCATTCTAATTTGTTCTTGGCGATTAGTTTGACGGGAATATTTCTAAGGATGACAATGGATAATTTGAGAGTAAGATAAAGTAGGAGAAGGGAAAGGAGAGTGAGAAATGCAGCTACGTCCCATCCAATTTGAACGAGGAAGTTATAATCAGCACCAGCCAATCGATAATGAATGGGAAGATTCTGAGATGAAAGAGAGATTAGAAGAGATCAAAAAGAAGGAACGAAAAACCTTGAATTGAGCCGCGAATTCAATTCCTTCTATTAGAATTCTCTGTGGAGTATCGGGAAGGGCGGAAATCATTGATGCAATTTCCTTCGATCGATTAAGATAACTGAAGGGTTAATTTTATTGATTGATAGTTCGCTTAATATCAATCAATAAATGTTCTCTCACCTCTCATCATACAGTATTTTCTCGAGGGCGCTCGTCAATGATTCTACCGTAATCTCGGTTTTCTTCACGATAACTCCCGTTCCGAGAGAAAGAGCACGAAGAGAATTGTGCTGAAGAGGCAATTATGAGATACTCCAATAATTTAAAACATCCGTTTACATTGACATTTTGCTATTTAAAATATTCTTCACCCACAATTTGATCGGCGAAGAGAGGAATTGAAACAACGGGAACTCCGGCGAATGAAGTTTCAGTGAAGGAATTGAGTCCCATGTGAGAAATGAATCCGACCACTCTAGAATCATCTGAAAGGAGTTTAATTAGTCATTAACGAAAAGTGTACTTTACATATTGTTAAATATTTTTAGATTACAGTATGATAATTACGCAAAAAAAGCTGACAAAGTAGATCAGTCTGTGGGAGCCATTTGAGATTGAAGACATTCGATGCATTCACTGCTGTCTCTCCATCGAATTTCCACAGGAAATTGTACTCGGGGAAACGCTGAATTAAATATTTGTGTATTTATTTACTTATTTAACTAAATTATGTACCTTGAAGGTTGTAATGAAGATTCTCTGCAGATCTTCTGTTATTTTATCAGCCTCAATTTGAGTTCCGAAAGAGAATAAAACGTTTCCCTTCTTAGGCAGACTGAGAATATCATTGAACTCCTCAAATTAGATTTTATTTGCAGTTTTATGAACAAAAAAAAATAGTTGTGAATGCTCTATTGCTTTGTCCCCACCTTAGTGAGTGGTTTGGGAGTGGGAAGTCCGACTCCTCCGATGTATCGAAGTCTCTGAGACA
This sequence comes from Pristionchus fissidentatus, assembly GCA_036245785.1. NCBI lineage: Eukaryota > Metazoa > Nematoda > Chromadorea > Rhabditida > Neodiplogasteridae > Pristionchus > Pristionchus fissidentatus. Next base: position 20,476,136 of record BTSY01000004.1, on the reverse strand, counting down.
TCGGCTTGGGTTCATCAAGAAGTGGGTGAGAATTGGAGAAATCCATTGATGTATTTCTCACGATTTCTCTCACATCAGGGAAATCAACACCGAATCGAGCACGAAGTTTGTCGTTCTGTAAATATACAGTCAACGTTTTCTTTGGTATTTTATGGAGTCTGAGATTCATTTACATTTTTTAATAGGGTGTTCCGAAAGTTCTGTCCATATTTTACTAATTTTTTTCTCTAGTTTATGAGGAGACAAAATCACGCACATCGTTTTGTAGTAATTGGAGTTCCAGCAGAACTATTTTTTCCCATATTAATATCTGACAAATATTTCGTTGTGATGACGCAATAAGCAAAAATGACTGATTTTTCACTTCTGTCTAGAAATTTATATCTCAATTGAGGATGCTTGCTGCAATTGAGAGACAATTGAGAGACATTGAGAGAGTACAATTGAGAGACACGATGTACTCTTTATTGAGCTATTGAAATTGTGTCTGACTTTAATTCTTCGAGAACTACATCCGAAAATGTCAAAACTGGGGATGGGAAAAATCACCATTTTTCTACATAGCCCGTTTCTTGAAGGATTAAAAAGGCCTATATAGTGGTTCCCGTCTACAATAATGACACTATTGCCGGAATCAATTTCGCGGGAAAAAAATGAAAATTACGTGGAAAAAATTGTATTGCGTAGTGATGTTGTAACTTGTGCACGGAAGCCGGGCTGGTTTTCACGTACTTCTCGTCAACAACGAACTCGACTGGCAATATATATATATTCAGATTTTTCCCGGTGCTCAAAATCTTGAAAAAAAACATGTAGTGAAAACAGTTAGATCGCCCGAACGCTATATTTAACCGGAAGTGCGATGATGCAATCGGTTCGAATTAAATATTCAAAGTGCAAAGGGTGTTATATAGTGTATTCACTTTATGGAGCCGCTCGATCTGTGTAGGCTGAAATATTTAATTTTCAAACCAAAAGGACAAAACTATCGGAACACCCTAATATATCAATGGTTGTGCGCGCAGAAAATATTTGTATTACTCCCTTATTGTTTCTCCTTTTCAATTCAATTTCTCACCATGGAATTGTATGCATTATAGTGAATGTATCGCTCCTTGAATATCCTCACAGTATCGTACAGTCGATTGAGAAATGAAGCTCTGTCGAGCATTTTGGCATCGAGCATAACTGAAATGATCCATTTCCTTCCTTCTTTCAATTGTTCCCTCAACTGTTTTCATAAAGTGGAAGATCGGGAAGACCTCCATAATAAGTTTGAATTGGTACTGCAGGAGTGGGGACATAACTGAGAACAGGAGATATCTGAAGAGATTTATTGAGGAGGCAAATTCAGTTTGATATGACGCTGATCGCATAAAAGTCGAACAAACAGCAAAAGAACTCGGTACAGTAGAAAAGTTGAAGTATGAAGACCTCCACATGAACTTGCATATAATAACATTACACCATGTTGATAAGAATCGAAAGGAATATAAACCGATGTTTCCTGAGATTTTATCTTTTTTTTTCCTGAGACATAACTTTTCCTCTGTACCGAGCCCTTTTGCTGTTTGTTCGATTTGTATGCGATCGGTCTGATTTCGCTGTTTTCTCTGACTCCATTCGACCCTCGATTGACTCTCTTATCGACCAGACAATCACACACAAATCAAAGGTTTGTTGAGGACCACAACCGAAAGATGATATTATTTGAGTGGCCCCGTGATCTCAAATGCGTACCGATTATCCATCTAATCGATACTCAAATACAATAATTATCCATAAATACTAACTGATTCTTTAACTCGGAAAGATTGAGTGCAAACTCTCACTTTGTGAAGATAAGCAAGAGCGAAAGGACAGAAATCGTAGCCGGCCATTAGAGCGACGTCGTATGAATTAGAAGTGAGCAGATCGGAGACGAGAGAGGAATCCAGAATTACTGAAAAGAGAAAGAAGAAATAGAGAGAAGTGGAGAGAATCACTTACGATCACACAACAATTCGGTCGTTTCGATGAATTTGACGAAAGTTCTTGTCAAAGGATTCCATGGAGTATTGTCTTCGAACGGATTATTGAGATGATCAGCAGCTGAGATTAAACTATTCTTTCATTCATTTTCCTTTTCTATTCACTCACAAGCTCCCCATGGACTTTCACCAGGAAAATGAACAGGAACCATCTTACGAGCACCGTAATCTCCCTTGAGAGTGACCAAGGAATTGAGCATTCCCATGATTACATCCTGAAATCGATATTCAAATGTGACCTACCACTTTGATGTGACCTACCACTTTGTGTCCTCTCTCATTCAGAAGATGGATTACTTCGTGGGCGAATTGAAGATGGCTCTTTCCGATGACATTGACATACATGAGGACATTGAGAGAAGAAATGATGGGAAGAAGAATGAAAAGAAGAGGAAGAGTTCGCATTCTGAGGAGAGACACAATGATACAATGGTCAATGGTGGAATGAGACTGTGTTATCTAATCGACGGACAGAGAGTGGGCGTACCTCCTCTTCCTCCACTATTCACATGCTCATTTATACTGTCAGATGTACTCTAATCACTATATCAGTGATGTGTGATCTATCTCTGAGAATCATCTATCTTCCTTCTACTAATAAATATCAAGTACGTTGTCCCACTCCGTCATTAATTCTCGACCGTCCCATTCGGAGCATTTATTGCAGCTATTTGTAAGGAGGCACAACAAGGTACAAAAGATGCGCACTTTGGTACTCACTGAATAGCGAATCTTGATTAGATAACACAACAATAGGAACACAACATGATTCTGATAGACAGGATTGCAAATTGAGCTAATACACACAGTTTACGAAACAGAGCAGACATCAACAGTACGGAATACCTTTGTGTCTTTAATCACTATTATACTCTACATTGATCATATTCCATGTTGATCATCAATCAAACTGTGCACATTTATCTTCAGCGAAAACATTCTTTCATTCGCTCTTTACTTTCCTCACGGATATTTGGGACACAACGCATCGTACAATATTGAATGAAACATAGATCGCAATGAGAAATAGTGAGTAGAGAATAATGACGATGTCGTATCCGAGATGTTCCCATACTTGGAGATTCACTCCAGGCAAGACAAATTGTTCACTCAGTCTCTGAAATTGAAATATGTTGAGCGAAAGAAGAAAATGGAAAGGAAAAATAAGAAAATGTATCCACTAACTGAAGCTTTCGCAGCGAATTCGACAGTTTCGACGAAGATTTCTGAAGGATCGTCAGGATAAATTGAGAGCATCGAAGATATTTCACGTGCACGATTCAAGTATCTGCATTATCTCTTATTTTTATGATTTCGGTGGTGATTTACGTCTCGTTGAAGAGAATTTCCTTCGTTTTGCTTAGCATCGACTCTCGATTGATCTCATTCTTCCTCAGAATAACTCCCATTCCGAGACGATGAGCATTGTAGGCTGAAGAGATCAAAGATCAACTTGGCTCGGAGAATCGAGATACCATTGTGGACTTGATCAGCGAATAGAGGAATTGAGAGGAAAGGAACACCAGCGAAAGCTGACTCGATGAAGGAATTCATTCCCATATGAGACACGAAAGCAACCACTTTTGGAGATTCTGAAATGAAATCAGAGATCAAAGATCAATTATCTATCGTACGGAGTAGATCATTCTGAGGAAGCCAGTCCACAATGTGGAGATTAGAAGGAACATCTCGAAGAGGTTTTGTGTATCTCCAGATGAATGTGAATTGAGGCAAATTCTGAAAGAAGTTAACGTCACTCAAAAAGATGACAAGATCGAATGACTACGAAGATAAGAGGGAAGAAGAGTGCATTGCCCCAAGGATGATATCAGACTGTTGTAGGGGACAGTGAAAAGTGAACCCATTGAGACACAAAAGAGGACCGAGGAAGTATTCTCTCTCTCTCTCTCTCTCTCTCTCTCTCTCTGATACCTTGGCTGTGTTTATGAAAGAATCGACGACGTGAGGAGGGAATGCATCAGCTGACACTTGAGAACCGAAGGAAATAATGATGGCACCAGAATGAACAGAGGACAGAATTGAATGGTACTTCTGAAAGGAAAACTTTCGCTCCAAAGTGGACACTATTAGGGTTCCCTTGTTGGAAAAATTAGGCTATTGGAATCTCATTTGCCTCCTCTTCATTTCCAATAACCCCTCGTTTTGTGAGCGGTTGCTTATTGGAAATGGCCGGGCGGTGGAATTCCATCGCCTATTGGAATTCCATTATCCGGAACAGAGGAGTGGAGCGGTCGGTTTCAGAATGAGATGAGAAGTAGAGTTCATTTGCATCATGTGATGGAATTCCAATACCAGAGGAATTCCACCCACCGAACAACGGGGGGATGATGGAAGAAATGGAAACAGAGAGGACCTTTGTTCATCTTATTGGAACTCCGGAATCAGTTCCAACAAGAGAACCCTAGACACTATCCAATCCAAACCACTAAAGACACCATATTCCACACCCCAAATGTACCTGATCAGTGATGTTTTTGGCTGGTTTGAATCCGATTCCTCCAATGTATTTTATTCGATTAGAAGTGACCCTCGGTTCTTCCAATAGTGGGTGAGAATTCGCCATTTCATAGAACATTCCCTTTCCAAGCTCGTACGTATCGATGAAATCTTCTCCGTAGTGTTTGCGAGAAACTTCGTTCTTGAATATTCAAATAACTAATTATCGTTTTCGCCGCGTTTTACCATTCCTCGGAAGATCTCGACTCTATTGTACATCATGTAAATATTTCGAACAAAGTTTCTGAATCGATCAGCGAAGGAAAACATGTCGAACTGTTCAAATCGATGAATTGTGTCATGAATGTAGATTGGAAGATCGGGAATTCCACCGGTGAACTCAAGAAGAATATGAATATTTCAATAAAAAAGCATGGATTCTCACTGATTCGGGATCTCCAACAGGGAAAGCCGAATAAGCAACGACTCGTTTGATTCCATATCGATGTGAGAGTGCAAGTGGACATCCATCGTAGTTTGAGACAAGAGAAAGATCGTATGAATGAGATGAAAGATGAGAGGCTATTGCAGTATCGTTTAGGACGTCTACAAATTAGCATAACTTGTGATAAGATTCAATCGATTTGTTATCAGGTGTTTCCTTGGTCAATGATAAAAGTCCAACTCACAATCACACAATTTGTCCGTGTACTTGAAATAGTCGAGAGCCAAAGTCGCGGCATAGAAATCATCTCCCGGTAGTTGAGTGAAAGGGCGTGTGATATGAGGCATACTAGTCCAATCACTACCATTATTTCGAAATCCCACGTTTAATACCTGAGCAACATATTATCTATTAATTTGCATATGAACACTCACAGTTCGCGCATTATGTGTTCCATTGTTGGGCAGAGCATTGCTAAGTCGAGCGATGATCAAATCCTCAATTGATTGCATAGGGATGATGTAAGAGGGGCGGGAACTCACTACTGTATGTCCTCTCGCTTCGAGTTTACGGATGAGTGTAGAAGAGAAATCGAGATGAGAATAGGCAATGGCTAGTGAGTAAACGAGAATATTGAGAGATTGAACTGTGGGATAAAAGAAGAGAAGAAAGAGAAGAGGAAGATTCATTTGAGAGACGATCGAATGAATTGACGACCTTTCTAGTGGAGAATAGATGGTTTGAGATGATAAGAATGGACTCAATTCTTCACTCGATCGACCCAATAGAGTCACACTTTCCACGATTATGAACATCAACTGAAAGAAATGAAGCACGATGAGATACATTGAGTAGTCAATTGTTTCCCTATTCTCGATAAACTGTTATCATTTCTGTTCAAAATTCCAAGTTGATTCCATCTCTTCTTTTCTTGTTTCATCTTTGTTCTCTTCGTCATTCCAATCGTAAAAGAGACTGGAAGACATTGACTACGTAATTCTATTTTAGATGGTTGATTCTATTTTGTGCCTGGGTGTTCCCATGCTGTCATGGACCTAATTTGTTCCTGTTGTCGGAATCTCTCAATCGTGGTCTCTCTCTCCCCTCTCTCTCTCTCCTCTCTCTCTCTCTCTCCATTCTCCAACACGCCTTCTTCAGTCACACTTTATAATACCATCTTGTCATCATTCAATCTTCTCTTTGAACAAATTAAGTCTCGAAATGATAAAAGAGAGAATAGAAAGAGCAGAGAAGACGATTCCAATGGAGAAAAGCGTAAGAAGAATGACGATATCGTAGCCAGTTGATTGGAAGAAATGAAGATCTCCATGGAGACCAGTGATCACATCGAGATTCTGATGGCATGCGCAATATTTAAGATAAAATTAGAATGAAAAGATAAATTGAGGTGAACTCACGTCAACTTTCCCTGCAAATTCGATAGTTTCTATGAAAGTTCTCTCTGGTTTCTCAGGTTGCAATTTGATCATTTCTGCTATTTCCTTTGCCCTTCTTCGATATCTTCAATATTCTCTCTCTTTCCATCTCTTTCTCTTCTATTTCCTCTCACTTTTCTTCCATTATCACACTTCTCATCGCCGTCTCCATCGTCTCATTACTAATTTGAGTTTTGCTGAGAACCACGCCGTTTCCTAGTCGGGCGACGTTGAAACCTAAGAGAGGGATTACGTCATCATTACGTCATTCTCTTACCATTGTGAGTTTGATCAGCGAATAGAGGAATGGCCACAATGGGAACTCCCGAATAAGAGGATTCGAGGAACGAATTCATTCCCATGTGAGAAATGAATGCGACGACACGGGAATCCTCTGGAATGACGTCACAATACGGGAATAGAAACAAGCGACGATCGTGTTTCTCCCAAGAGTCTTTCGTCTTTGTTCTCACGGAACGACAATTTCGTCTTCCCCGATTAGTCTCCCTCTTCTGGGCCAAATGCAACAAGTTAATTCGTGGTGAGATCGTCGCCCAACATTTTTTTAATGTTTTCGTACTCTCTAATTTTCTGCGTCAATTTTCATAGACTCGTCAAAGTGCCGTGAAATTGTCTGGATCGATAAAAATTTACGTAGTAGGTCATTCTGAGGCAGCCAATCGACCAAATGGAGATTAGAAGGGGCGTCAACAAGAGAACCGTCGAATTTCCATATGAAAGTGAACTCATCGAGAATCTGAAATGCGTAACCGAATCTCGTTTAATCCCAGTTCCGAATTCGTCGTTGATCTATAGTGACTCGTTCCACAAAACATTCCGCCAACGCGTCTATTTTATGCTGCGCAAAATTTCACGGATGGAAAGTTGAAATGTGAATTCCGTCTGGCATCTCTGCAGCAGTAATGCTAGTGGTCTGACAACATTTTAGATTTTCCTGGGTCGTAAAACATTTGTACACTCCAGGGAACGTTTTTCAACCTTAATGCGTCACCGGGAGCAGGGATAATCAATTACGGCAATTCAAATGTCAACTTTCCATCCGTCAAATTTTCGCAGCATAAGTGAAGTGTTCACACAGTTAAGCACACTTTTTGTGCGTTGCAAAGATCGTTTTGAGATGAGTGAGAAGATGAAAAAGTGTTTGAGTCCGAGTCGAGGAAGGAGGGATAATCTACAGAAATGAGACGGATCTCTTCAAGAGCTTCCACTGTCTTTGACGTATTCTTACGATCCGGAAGGATTGGGGGAAAGAGACGACGCCATTCGACATTTCAACCTACTCATTTTGTCGCCCGCATGAGAAAACTCGTGATTGGAGTGCAAACTTACGCGAATTGAGTGGAGAAAAGCGGAGATTACGTGGGGAGGAAAATGAGATGATGGAACCTGAATGGAAGAATGAGAAAGGGAGAGAGAAAAGAGAGAGAGAGAGAGAGAGAGAGAGAGAGAGAGAGAGAGAAACCTGAGATCCGAACACAATCAGAACAACGCCGCCGCTTCGACAATTATCAAGAATGTCAAGGAACTTCTGAAATGGGTCTAATCCTGTTTAACATTCAGTCTTAGATAAGATATTTATACCACACAAAGGGGAAATTATGGGTGAATGGGGGTGAAAAGTGAAGGGAAAGACTATGGCGCCTTCTGCCATCGCACGAGTGGGGGGAAGGGAGGGACGTCTTTTCGACGACGGAGGTCTTTTCGTTCCTACCTTATCTTTAATCTCCCCCGCTGGTTTATAACCGAGGCCTCCGATGAACTTTATTCTATGTGAGATTAGTCGCGGTTCTTCGAGGATCAAATTCGAGTTGGCCAACTCATAGAAGACTTTTCTTCCCAAAACAGAAATAGACGGGAATTCATCTCCGTAATGTCGTCTGATCACTTCATCCTGCAATAAATGACGATATTTCCGTTCTAAATCATTTCCGGTTTAAATCCATTCGCTTACCGTATCTTGAATCATATTTTTCGTGTCTTTCTCAACAGTCAAAACATTTCGAACAAAGTTCTTCAAACGATACAGAAATTTCGTATGATCGAAGGCGTAGAAAATACTTTTATGAAGAGTATCTGTCTCGTATGAAGGGAGAATAGGAATTCCCGAGTGGATCTGAATATTGTCATTCAAATCAATCGATAATTAGACTGACCATCTCAAAATGAGATGTTGGTAGTGAGGAAAAGGCGACGATTCGTTTGATTCCATATCGATGTGAGAGTGCAAGTGGACATCCATCGTAGTTTGAGACAAGAGAAAGATCGTATGAATGAGATGAAAGATGAGAGGTTATTGAAGAATCGTTTAGGACGCCTACAAATATGTGTAGAGTTTCAATTATTTTTATTGTCCTTCCGGCCGGAGAATTTTTTAAAAAATAATAGTAAATTACATCCGTTTCAGCTACTCTTTATCCCCTTTCCAAACTACTCTAAGAATCCTCCCACTCTTTTCTCTTCTCTTTCGGTGTTTGGTAAGACTTCCGACGGAATCAAATTTTGCAAGAGAACTTTGGAAATTTGTACGATTCGTCATTTGGAAGGAAGTAAAAGAGAGAGAATTGCATATATGAGACTACGAAGAAAAAGTCTAGACAATGATGACAGGAAAAGGGGCGATGTCTATCTAATGACTCACAACTGTCAAAATCTTCACTGTACGTGCCATCAATCTCATCATTCTTATCTTTGTGTACAGTCTGATCGTAGTTTGAGAACGAGAGAGAGAGAGAGAGAGAGAGAGAAAAAAAAAGACTGACGATGACAAAGTTGATCAGTGATTCGATTGAATGTCGACCAAGAAGTGGAAATGATCATCTTCTGATCTGGCATTAAATTGAATGGAGAAGTGATGTGACCGAGTTGATTCCATGGAGAAAGAGAAGGAAAACCAGCTGAGAGAATCTGAAGAATGAGTGGAAATCTTTAATATTTATACTCCAAAGTGCGATTTTGGGGAGGATATGGTTGACGATATGATTGAGGCTCTGGGTCGTGTACTTTTGGCGGTGGCCGTATCAGGCAGTGTTCGTGTCACAATGACAACTTACGTATTCGCGAGGTGGTCATGACTAGTTTTGGGGGTCTCGGGGACAATTACTAAGTTAGACACTTACTGTACGAGCATTGTGAGTTCCATTGGAAGCCACTGCAGAATTGAGTCGGGCAAGAACAACATCCTAGAATAGACCATACTTATTACTCCAGTAGATGCATAGTTGAGTTACCAAATTAGCATAAAAAGTTGTCTGCACGTCATGCAATAGAAGTATCGTAGTGCAAACAACTAACTGTATAACTATTAGGTAGTCGACTCACAACAGTGTGTCCTCTCTCAGTTAGCTTATTTATGAGAGTAGACGTGAAATCGAGATGACTTTTAGCGACGAGAGTGAGATATACGAGAATATTGAGAGAGAAAGAAAGATGAAGTAGAGACCACAGTACAATCAACCATCTCATCGCTCAATTTGACTACAGACTCTCCTTATCACTCACTGTTTATAACTGCTCCTCATTACATTGCCCTATTGACTGATCAGTACTGAAATGGAGTGAAATCGTGCGAGAGATTCGTATCAATATATTTATTCTTTGTAGTTCTTTCTGATTCAACTGCGAACGAATTTATCGATCACGTTTGTTCATCTCTAGATGATATGAATACGGGGGTTATCTCATCTCCTCATCTTCAATCGATAATCTCTGCATATCGAGTCGATCGACCAAATCTCTCTTGTTCCAATTCACTCGGAGTTATGAATGTCATCGCCTGAAGTCAATTTCGTCACAAATTGAGACCTTCGATGCAAGTAGTGATTATGCTTGGATAGAGAAACTGCACGAGGTCACTACGTATTTCAACTTCTATTTGTGGTAGTAAACAAACCCTTCGTCCTTGCAAGAAATGGCATCCCATCGGAGAGAAGAAACAATTTCTATCGTAGACTGAAACGACGCGATTCTCTGAGCGACGATCGATTCTGAAATGACGAATATAATTAAGAGAAAAAGGATAGAACTTGGAAGTATTTCGGTAGATTTGAACTACTTGAATACTGTGAATGACAGTTAAAGATGGAATGGACCACACTTCCACTGAAAGGGGATCTCTCCCTTCTCCCCATCTATTCTCTCCCCTCTCTGTCCATTTATTTATGCGTTCGTGCAATTCCTCCCCAAACTTGCGTCATTTCATTCCAACATAATTACTTTCAGATGCAGAGACTAGCAACACACACTGTACAAACTGAAGGACTCTTCCATCTTATACAGTAAACACTCAGCCTAGAAGTTTCGTCAACCACTACCGTAGTAATATCACTGTATCATTTCTATCTTGTATTTATTTAATACCGTACCTTCGTTCGATAACTCGGGCGTCCATAGTTTCAAAAGCGAGAATGAGAAGGAGGATTGCAATGGAGAGACGAGACATTTCGTGTGGGGACCCTGCAATAGATTGGAGTACGGTAAGACGTCTATCGAATACTGAGAATATATGACACGATAGGGGAACGGTTCCATACAGCAATAACTATAATGTGCCTTTCGGAGAGGGGAGGAGAGAAGAGGAATCTAGACCCGATGTGAAAAGATAGAATGAAGTGAAATGAAGACTGGTGAAAGGGGCGGAGAGAAAGGGATAAGAAACTGAAGGAAAAGAGGGGAGGGACTATTTTATCCCAGTGAAAGATGAGATACAAAGAACAATAGAAGAATAGAACTACGTCAGATGAGTAGAATATGTCATTTGGAACTCAAAGATGCAAACTTGGAGAGAGTAGATTAAGGGGGCAACTGGATATAGAGGATGTACAATGAGGGGGCGACCGACTTTCATTGGTCACTGCAATAAGTGTATTAGATTAGGTACCCTAAAAATGTTGTGCAACTTTTGCAAAGTGCATCAACTGAATTGGAGTGTTTTGCGTGGAGGCATCTTGCTATCTATTCAGTGTTGAAGACCATTGAAACATGTTACTCAATGAGGAAGCTACTCATGTCAAAGACGTCAGCAGAAAGACGAATTGAGAGAGAGACAAACCATAGAACGAGAAGAATTTATTAACAAGGAAAACTGTAAATCCCGCAGGAATTATAAGGAATTGTAGATTACTCAGGTAACACTTTGTTAGACAAGCTCGCTTATTACAAACATCACAGTCTATGATTTATTGTCTATGATTCATAAAACTTCCGGGAACTTCATCATAGAACCTCATCATATAACTTGTTACTTCAGAGTTATCGTTGTTATTCAACGGATGAGATTCAGAAACCCTTCTAAAACCGAGACTGATCTAGGCGGAAAATAGTGCCTGACGGTGGAAATGACGGTTGAGTGTGAAAAGATTGGGAAAAGAGAAGAAGAAAGAATACTCAGGAAGTTCTTCTCGTCATTGACGTCCTTGTCTTTTGCAATCACTGCACTTTCATCCACATGGAGAGTGCAGAAAGATGACGTTGTTCTTCGGCATTGTTAGAGTTATGAACCACCTTTGTAACGGAATACGAAGAAATGCAACCAGCCGAATTCACAAATTTGCCCCACGATGCTACAAGAGAAACGTGCACTAACTCTTCACAACTTCTTTTTCCACACTTTCTTTCTCCATAATCAGCACCTCCAGCAACACTTTATGCGGAGTTTTGTGTGGCCCAAATTATGTAGATATAAACTACGAGACCAAATCTTTGCTTCTTTGATCTTTGTCACAAGTTTTGACGGGGTAAAATTTCATCGATTTCATCAGTTTCCTGTTCATTTCGTCTTCGATAATTCTATCGACGCGCGCAATCTGAATCAATTTGGTGACGAAATATCCGCCTGAGGCTACATCGTACAATGTTGACACTACTCGCGAAATCGTCAAAAGCAACTATATTGACATTTTCCGATTCTGTGCCAAAATTCGATATGAATATATGATGTTTGTACAATAAAACTGTGAGGGCGAGCAATGAAATGAATGAACTTCCTTTGAAATAAAGTATAGTGAGCAAATACAACGGAAGTTCGTCGATTCGCTCGATAGAAGAAAGGGAATATTCATTTCCATTTCTTCTTCCAATGCACCCATTCATTTCATCATCTGGCTTCCTTTTCGTTGCTTGGGATTCACTCGCTAACATTGTATCTTGTTTACACTACGTCATAATCCCCTTGGTCTTCAGGGATCAAAATATGAATCTCTGCATCGTCATTCAGTCTTTTCTCTATTACTACAAGGATTGCGAACTCGAAATCAAAACAATATAAAATTACACGGAATTCATAAATAATACATGCATACATTCTGCGTACACCCACAGAACACAAAATGTGGTTATTTTCGCGTTTCGGTACTAAATCACTGAAATGGCTACTTCGCATGGGTAGACTTTTCGTCAAATTATCGTAAATATCGTTCTGTACAAATTAATTATGTGCGGACATTAGAAATAACACAATAACATACACCTTATCTGGCAGAAGGTTAAAAGTAAATTATGTATAACGTGGTTTATAAACTGTACAGTTAATGATAATTGAAACGTCTGGCATAATGAAAAATATAAAGATTATACAATTATACATTTCGGGCATCTTTTTAGGAGGAGGGGGGGGCATTTTGGGTATGACCCCCTCGCCTGCTAGGGGCCCCACAATAGATCGGCTAATATTCAAAGTTAGGAGATTGTGAAACGCTGCGCGAGAAAAATGGCCATAACTTTCCGGGAAAAGGACATAGCGATGTGGAAAATTTCTGAATGAAGTATGGAAGGTATGGACACGACGGGGAGAGAGGGGAGAGCTACTAATATGTCCCCTTTGGAAAAAAGTTATGATCGAAAATATGACAAATACCATAAAAAAAATCCGAAATTCGAAATTTTGATACTCTTAGTTTACGACTTCCAAATGTATTCATTTGACCATCAGAAGTGTCCCCTGCAAGAATTCTTTCATTTTCAAGTTAGCAACGCATAAAAAATGGGTCAAAACGCATGTACAGCATCGCTCATACATATGCGTCCGTACAAATATTAGGAGTGATGTGTCTGCCGAACCTGAGTAGCTATCGCTATGACTTTTTGCGTGGATGATGCTCATAGCCTAAGGCCCGTTTCCCGATTGTTTCATCTCATTCCCATTTTTTATTATTACGTGATGACGCAATTTTTCAAATTCAGTCCTGGGAAAAATGAATTTCGGATTCTGGATGAGCTAGAGACACGTTCCTGGCTTGAAAAAGATCACAATTGAGATTAAAATTGATTTCCTAGCACTATTAGCTATTGATTTACGGTTTACCTCAAGACATGAAAATGTCACTTTTTATGATCTCACGTTTTGGAAGATATTTTTCGTTATGAGAGTTAGGTGTTGTCCCATGTACTTTTGGTCAACTTTTTTGTCAAGTTTCACGAAATTTTTTTTCGAAATTGAATTTTTTTCTTTACAAATACAAATACAAATTTATCAGTGTCGCTTTAGGGGCGCTGATCAAAATGGGGGGGGGTTTCATATAGGTTTCAGACGTGGTCGATGGTCTTCTTTAGAATGATTCATTTTGTCCAGTATTTTTTTTCTTTAGTTTTGCGAAAATAATTCGAAAAAAAATTCAACCAAAAAGTTTTTCGGAAAAGTCGAAAAATTCTAAAAATCGGAAATCCTGGTGCGGTGCATCGCTCAGAATTAACTCGCCATAACCACCTCCGTCGTGTCAAATATATTCTTTCTAGTAATACAAGAATAAATGAGATGCACAGAATTCTGAAAAAAATCAAGTCGAATTTTTCTTTTCGATACAAAATTTAGTAAAGTTTTTTTTAAAGTTGACCAAAAGTACCTGGGACAACGCCACAAACCACGTTACCCGTGCCAAATTAGGAGTCGATAAAACCCTTTTATCGTAGTATACTTTTCTCGCATACATTCATACACATTCGGATCTCAAACAAGTTGTAGTCTTCACTAAAATTATCAATTATCGAAGATGATAGAAAATTATGACGAAACGTTTTTATTTCCACTGTCATATATTTTAATAAATTCAAATACGCGTAATAGATAGTCCATTGTTCAAACAGTTAATATCGTACAATAAATAAAAAAAATATTCAAACTAGATTATTGACACTAAAGATTACTGTAGGATTTAGTAATTTAGCTAGTATGTGATTCACTTTTTTTTGTCACAAACTACGGTAGGAGTAGTTTCGATGCACTCTCGTTGCGGTCTCTCATTTTCCCCTGTTCTCTAATGGTCCCTTCCCTTGTCCACGTTATTCGTTGATCCTTCTGTTTGTAGCTCGATTCCTTCTCTCCCTCTGTCCTCTCATTGTCTGCGCACTCTCCTGCCGCCACTCTCTCGCCACTGATCTACCCATCTTGTCTCGCATTGATCGTCCCAGACATGTTGTTGTCAACAACACGCGTCCCTCATTTGTCAGCTTCTCCCCTCTTTCCCTACTCCTTCTAGAAGCTTCTGCTATCGTGCTTCCGATTCATCTGCTCGAACAAAACTTCCAATTGAGTGTTAGTCGTTCTCGAGTAGCGACAGAACGCTACTCGACAATGGTTGCCATATCGTCATCATTTCCGAACCGCTATCCCCAACGCGTTCTCGACCTGCGCTCGCTGTTTCTCGTCTTTATTGATTTAATTATCCGTCAATTACTGACACTTTCAGCTCCCTTCCTTTCTGGCCCACCAACAGTCGCTTGTAGAAGTGCCGTCAGAAGTCGACTGCAATAGTCGTCCCTATGGACGTCGTCTCAACTGAAGATTAGTTTGTTCTTCTTTTTCTATCTGGGTTAAGCCGCCGACCTTTAAGTAACTTGCTTACGGTCTCCTAGTTAGCCGCGCATTAGAGGCCACACGAGCATCTCTTCATATCAGTGAGGGGCGGAGGTACCAGTCTCCCCCGCAGGAGACTGATGCTGTTGGGATGGTGTAGAAGGCCAAAAGCCTGACAAGAGATAGTGTTCAATCCCGCGCACGCATCTCTGACCGAATTCTGCACATCCGCTGGATCGCGCCCGACAGTAGCGTTACCTACCGAGCTTTCGTGGCCTACTTTAGAACAAATCTGCGCCTTCTTGCTAAATGGGGGTGGGGAGGGACTTGAGGGGATATTAACTGAATCACGGTGGGGTAAGATCGAAAAGTAATAAGTTGACACGTTGTTTGTAGTTTCTTACTTGTACTAATCCATTCAAACCTGCAGATATACTCGTAGCAAGTGGAGAGAAGACGTTGGAAGGAGCGAGCGAGGGGTGACGAGGAGAAGAAGAGAGGACTGAGTGAGGAAAAGAGAAGATGAGGAAAGAAGAAATCGAGGGGAACGAGTGATGGAAGGAGATGAGAAGAGGAGGAAAGAGATCGATGCGAGTGAAGAGAAGAGGAGAGGAAGAAAAAATGAGGAATGGAGTGAAGGGAAGAAGGAAAGGACTGCATTAGGATTAACTGATGGAGAGGAGAGGCATCGTCCCTCAGGCGCTCGAACCATCCAAGGAAGGAGGAGGAGAGAAAAGATGTCTCGGTAAGAAGACTCAAAATGTTGTATCATTGACTGTTATTAACAAGCTGGCTCCTTGCAGTGTCATCAACTATTCAAGCTCCTTCGGCCCTCATTTCTAACTCCTCCACTCGCACCCCTGGAATCGTCACTTTACCAGGTGAGTAATACTATGGAGACGTTGAGGAGATGAATATTCTTCTATTTTCTCAGTTCCCCTCTTCCTCCGATCGATGGGACAACCTGCACACAGACTAGGACTCTGGATGCAGCTCAATTCAAGCGTGAATTTCCCTCTTCGAGGTTGGTGTGGTAGTTGAACGACGATCGAAAAAGAACGAAGGAAATAATCCTTGTAAACTTGCACTAACCCGGTGATTTGCAGTTACGCGGACTCCCCAAGTATCTCCAACTGCTTTTCGACCTCCTCTTCCTCACTCGGGGAGTTGTGCATTCGACCGGTGAGTGGAGGAACATAGTGGAGCAAATGAATATAGTTTTAATTTATCAGGCAAGTCTCCGTCCAATCAGTGGGAACAACTCGAAATGGACGATAGAAACGGAGGGATCCAATTGTGAATCGTTGCCCTGAGGTTGGTGTGGGTCGTTGAGCGATGATCTATTAAAAAATGGCATCGAAAAGAAACCCTGTCAACTTTCAAGAACCCCGTGATTTGCAGTTTCACGGACTCCCCAAGTATCTCCGCGCGCCTCATCGGAATCCAAAGTCATCGGAATCCAAAGTTGCCCCGTCCTCGGTCTCTCGTCCGGTGAGTGATGATACAATAGTGGAGCAAATGATTATTATTCCCATTTCTCAGTCCCTCACCGTCCAATTGACGAGAAGAACAATCGAAGCCGCCCAATTCACGTCTGGATTGCTCGCGCTGAGGTTGGTGTGATAAATTGTCACCGATGATTGAGTGATTATTGATAAATAAAAAAACACCGAACATATTCCCAGCCGATAACCCGGAAACTTGCAGTTTCATCGTATACTCAAGTACGTCAAGGCCCAGTTTCACCCTCTTCCCCTCTTCGCTCAGATTCGAACAATCGTTAACATTGGGAGAAGATCAACAGCCCCGAGGTTGGTATGGTAATTGGGAGGCCATCGATCAATAATTGTGATTCAGTTGAACGAGTAGATGTCGCCAGGAAGGAACATCCGTACTGCAACGTATCTCCTCCTGCCACGATCGGTTAGTTTCAATCGATAATGTGTTTTAAAATGTGTAAATGGTTATCGTCCAGATTCGATGTCTCGGCCTTCTCATCGATTGTTGGCGCCTCTTGATTGATATGGGAGAAGAAGAAAGAAGAAGATAATTTCTGCCGACACTTTGGGTGGTTAGTTTATCGCCAAGTTATTTTTATAAGTAACAATTTTTTATCAGGCCACGCCCATCTATATTGTCCCCTCGACGTGATTCCTGTGTTTGTGGAAGGAGTACTGCCGTATGTTAAAGGTGAGTTGAAATGCTGACCCGATAAACTATCGTAATCTATCAAAATATCGATTGATTTCAGATGGAGTACATGCGAACCGGCCGTTGCTCACTTCTCGTCCGTCGATTTGACATCGCTGTCTAAAGCTGCGATGGGAGGAGGTGCGCTGTTATTGTACTTTTTATCGATTAATTAGTGATCCCTTTTACTATTTCTTTTTTTGTTTAGACATTGAACGCGAGCGCTGACTCATTCCGTCATCTTCTCCACTCGTAATGTGGAGTATCTTCCACTACTCTCCTCCCCTCCATCGAATAACGTCACATTCGGTGAGTATTATCTGTTGCCAGGAAAATGCTCAGCCATTTTCAGTTCTCGCATGGAAATATACTAATTTACTTTATTTTAAGAGTTGCCGATTTCCTGCTCCTTACCTCCAATGAACAAGTTCCTTCTGAAGAGGAACGAATGAATTAAATCGATCGGTGAGTCTGCGGAGTACTGTAGATTGAAATACAGTATTATTTACAGTCAGATCGTCCTGTTCTCTACTAATCTTGCTGCCGCCCCGATCCACCGCTCTCTTCCTTTTTTGGTCCGTTCTACATTCATAAAAATAAATATTGCAAATGAATAAAAATTATAGTAGTTGAATCAATCTATTTCAGATGCATCGTTTCGTTACTTTCGATCCCTTGAGATGAACTGAACCAGCGGATATTTGAATGAAGACGGGCGGGAGAGAAGATTGAAGCCTATATCTGATGCTATTGTGAGTACATTGGTCCAAAATATGTTATCATTATATTTAAATATAATATTGCAAAATATGTTATCATAGATAGATAGATAGATAGATATTTATACATGTTAGGACATGTTAATTGATGTAGAATGTTAATTGATGTAGATGTAGTTAATTGATCATTATATTTAAATATATTCATTATATTTAAATATAATATTGAAAAAAAGTCCATGGCATGCTCGAGTTTCTCGCGACTCCCGTCACTATCATATATACTTTATTGGCTATTCAAACATACTCCCACCTAAAAAAATAAATTTCTGATGAAGAAGAAGATGCACAGAAGGGGGTTTCCGATACCAAAATCCAAAAATTTTAAATTCCTCGTTAGCGCATAAATTTAGGCCCTCTTGGACCAAATTAGGCATCAACGCATAGTTTCGAAACCACCACACCAACCTGAGTGTCCAATGGCCGCACGAGTAGACCAATCGTGGTCGTAGAGAGGTCGTCAGCTGCACGATTCGAGTAGAAAGAGGAGCTGCACGTTACATCCATTTCACAAACATAACATGCTTCTTCTCAATTTCAGTCACTATCGGCTCTTTTATGGCCTTCCGTCTTTCAACTACTACTGTAGTCTTATTGAGAGTACGAACCGAGACGGAAGAGAGCGGTCGGAGGGAGAAGAGTCTCCGAAGAATCAATCATCGACGATACAAAGGTGCTTCATTACTCTGAAATAATATAAGTAAGATTGAGAGGCAGGACGGAACGAAGTTGTACCAGCAGAGCCCTTTTCACGATATCAGTTAGCCACACTTACCAATCGATAGAGATGATGGAAGGGCGATAGTTGTGGATCACGGACGTCCCCGTGTGACGAGCGAATGCATTGAAGTGTGAGTAGGTCCCATCTGCAAAGAATTGCATTGCAAAATCGATCGCAGTTCCACCTCTCCATGAAACAAAATGTGAGAAACGCCTTCCAAAGACACAAAATGAGGTCGAAGACCGTCTTGATTCTCGGCCTATTCAGCATCTAGTTTCATTCGTGCGCATTGTATTCAATCAATAACATTACATAGAGCTGCAAAAAGGAACCTCGTGAAAACAAGGTAGAGACGACGTCGCTCGTCCGATTTTGTAGAGTTGACCGAGAAGAGAGCTTGTCGACCTGAAGAGAGCAATATTATATTTAAATATAATGATAACATATTTTGGACCAATGTACTCACAATAGCATCAGATATAGGCTTCAATCTTCTCCTCCGCCCGTCTTCATTCAAATATCCGCTGGTTCAGTTCATCTCAATGGATCGAAAGTAACGAAACGATGCATCTGAAATAGATTGATTCAACTACTATAATTTTTATTCATTTGCAATATTTATTTTGATGAATGTAGAACGGACCAAAAAAGGAAGAGAGCGGCACGAGCGGTGGATCGGGGCGGCAGCAAGATTAGTAGAGAACAGGACGATCTGACTGTAAATAATACTGTATTTCAATCTACAGTACTCCGCAGACTCACCGATCGATTTAATTCATTCGTTCCTCTTCAGAAGGAACTTGTTCATTGGAGGTAAGGAGCAGGAAATCGGCTACTCTTAAAATAGAGTAAATTAGTATATTTCCATGCGAGAACTGAAAATGGCTGAGCATTTTCCTGGCAACAGATAATACTCACCGAATGTGACGTTATTCGATGGAGGGGAGGAGAGTAGTGGAAGATACTCCATATTACGAGAGGAGAAGATGACGGAATGAGTCAGCGCTCGCGTTCAATGTCTAAACAAAAAAGAAATAGTAAAAGGGATCACTAATTAATCGATAAAAAGTACAACAACAGCGCACCTCCTCCCATCGCAGCTTTAGACAGCGATGTCAAATCGACGGACGAGAAGTGAGCAACGGCCGGTTCGCATGTACTCCATCTGAAATCAATCGATATTTTGATAGATTACGATAGTTTATCGGGTCAGCATTTCAACTCACCTTTAACATACGGTAGTACTCCTTCCACAAACACAGGAATCACGTCGAGGGGACAATATACAGGGTGCGGCAAAATTACTTTTTTTCTTAGAGGAAATGTTTTGAAGTTGGAATTTATATATTTATTAACTAACTTTATAAGCAATAGGAAAACCACTGTACAAATAGAATCAAGCTCTTTTTACAAGAGCTGTAAATCAAAACTCTATGGGCAAAATCATTGTCGATTCCCGCGCATCTGATCTCATTGAAGTCAACAGTTCTCTAAGAATGTGAAGAATGAACTAGTTCCGAAAGGCGTATTTTGTAGAGGAGACTTCCCACTACAACATACATACAAACTGAGATTTGGGGTCTATTACTGGATGTACAATGCGAAGCGATATATGACGTGCCAGATCTACAATTCAAGCAAAAATTGGATGCATTTTTGTAATAATGTCACAGATTTTACAAAACCCATTCAATATCCTCGTCCATTACTGGTTTCATACTAGGGTAGAAGTACTTTCTTGAGAAGGTATTGGATCGTTTGCTTCTATGAACACCCAAGTGTTTTTGAGCATGAAACATTGAAAAATCGGAAAATCAAAATGACCTATTTATTATAAGCGTTCTAAGGAGGGGTTGAATGTTCAACGATTCTCCCGTGCCTGAAGATTATCAAAGACCAAGGGCATGTTTTCACTTTGTTTTCAAATTTTCATCTCTCCCTCACATCGTGCTGTCATCTTTCAATTTGATTATGCCGCGATGAGCGGCAATTATGCGTCCAACTAAAATATTACCTGTAAAATCTCGGTTCAGATAGGACTTCGAGATGTCTCAATTGTATATCATCCTCATTGTGATGTCTAGTTGCTACTAACTTAGGGAGACCACACGACGTGGAAAGCTCGCGGAGTTATGGAGCAAGGGAACCATCTCGATAGCGGTTTCTCAAAACGTATGTAGGTCTTGATTCTCAATCTCTAATGGATTGGTCAAAGGGAGCTGTGTTTCATAAATATAATCATGAGAACTGTACATCATGCTCTACCCGTGGGTACTGAGAAATGGTCAAATTCAGCGTGATCTTCGATACATTGAGCAACCGAAACTTGCTGAGTGATCTGGCCCCCGTGCGTTTCAATTTGAAAATACAGTGTGGGCCAATTTTTTTCTGCCATAAACGATTGGATAAACCAAATTACTTAAAATGCCGAATAGTATTAGGACATAGGTCAATAGTCGCAAATATGCAATTGAGATCATACCTAACTCTTTTACTGTATTGGAATTATCTTGTAAAGTTTAGTCTAAGTAATTTTGCCGCACCCTGTAGATGGGCGTGGCCTGATAAAAAATTGTTACTTATAAAAATAACTTGGCGATAAACTAACCACCCAAAGTGTCGGCAGAAATTATCTTCTTCTTTCTTCTTCTCCTCTTCTATCTTCTTCTTTCTTCTTCTCCGATATCAATCAAGAGGCGCCAACAATCGATGAGAAGGCCGAGACATCGAATCTGGACGATAACCATTTACACACTTTAAAACACATTATCGATTGAAACTAACCGATCGTGGCAGGAGGAGATACGTTGCAGTACGGATGTTCCTTCCTGGCGACATCTACTCGTTCAACTGAATCACAATTATTGATCGATGGCCTCCCAATTACCATACCAACCTCGGGGCTGTTGATCTTCTCCCAATGTTAACGATTGTTCGAATCTGAGCGAAGAGGGGAAGAGGGTGAAACTGGGCCTTGACGTACTTGAGTATACGATGAAACTGCAAGTTTCCGGGTTATCGGCTGGGAATATGTTCGATGTTTTTTTATTTATCAATAATCACTCAATCATCGGTGACAATTTATCACACCAACCTCAGCGCGAGCAATCCAGACGTGAATTGGGCGGCTTCGATTGTTCTTCTCGTCAATTGGACGGTGAGGGACTGAGAAATGGGAATAATAATCATTTGCTCCACTATTGTATCATCACTCACCGGACGAGAGACCGAGGACGGGGCAACTTTGGATTCCGATGACTTTGGATTCCGATGAGGCGCGCGGAGATACTTGGGGAGTCCGTGAAACTGCAAATCACGGGGTTCTTGAAAGTTGACAGGGTTTCTTTTCGATGCCATTTTTTAATAGATCATCGCTCAACGACCCACACCAACCTCAGGGCAACGATTCACAATTGGATCCCTCCGTTTCTATCGTCCATTTCGAGTTGTTCCCACTGATTGGACGGAGACTTGCCTGATAAATTAAAACTATATTCATTTGCTCCACTATGTTCCTCCACTCACCGGTCGAATGCACAACTCCCCGAGTGAGGAAGAGGAGGTCGAAAAGCAGTTGGAGATACTTGGGGAGTCCGCGTAACTGCAAATCACCGGGTTAGTGCAAGTTTACAAGGATTATTTCCTTCGTTCTTTTTCGATCGTCGTTCAACTACCACACCAACCTCGAAGAGGGAAATTCACGCTTGAATTGAGCTGCATCCAGAGTCCTAGTCTGTGTGCAGGTTGTCCCATCGATCGGAGGAAGAGGGGAACTGAGAAAATAGAAGAATATTCATCTCCTCAACGTCTCCATAGTATTACTCACCTGGTAAAGTGACGATTCCAGGGGTGCGAGTGGAGGAGTTAGAAATGAGGGCCGAAGGAGCTTGAATAGTTGATGACACTGCAAGGAGCCAGCTTGTTAATAACAGTCAATGATACAACATTTTGAGTCTTCTTACCGAGACATCTTTTCTCTCCTCCTCCTTCCTTGGATGGTTCGAGCGCCTGAGGGACGATGCCTCTCCTCTCCATCAGTTAATCCTAATGCAGTCCTTTCCTTCTTCCCTTCACTCCATTCCTCATTTTTTCTTCCTCTCCTCTTCTCTTCACTCGCATCGATCTCTTTCCTCCTCTTCTCATCTCCTTCCATCACTCGTTCCCCTCGATTTCTTCTTTCCTCATCTTCTCTTTTCCTCACTCAGTCCTCTCTTCTTCTCCTCGTCACCCCTCGCTCGCTCCTTCCAACGTCTTCTCTCCACTTGCTACGAGTATATCTGCAGGTTTGAATGGATTAGTACAAGTAAGAAACTACAAACAACGTGTCAACTTATTACTTTTCGATCTTACCCCACCGTGATTCAGTTAATATCCCCTCAAGTCCCTCCCCACCCCCATTTAGCAAGAAGGCGCAGATTTGTTCTAAAGTAGGCCACGAAAGCTCGGTAGGTAACGCTACTGTCGGGCGCGATCCAGCGGATGTGCAGAATTCGGTCAGAGATGCGTGCGCGGGATTGAACACTATCTCTTGTCAGGCTTTTGGCCTTCTACACCATCCCAACAGCATCAGTCTCCTGCGGGGGAGACTGGTACCTCCGCCCCTCACTGATATGAAGAGATGCTCGTGTGGCCTCTAATGCGCGGCTAACTAGGAGACCGTAAGCAAGTTACTTAAAGGTCGGCGGCTTAACCCAGATAGAAAAAGAAGAACAAACTAATCTTCAGTTGAGACGACGTCCATAGGGACGACTATTGCAGTCGACTTCTGACGGCACTTCTACAAGCGACTGTTGGTGGGCCAGAAAGGAAGGGAGCTGAAAGTGTCAGTAATTGACGGATAATTAAATCAATAAAGACGAGAAACAGCGAGCGCAGGTCGAGAACGCGTTGGGGATAGCGGTTCGGAAATGATGACGATATGGCAACCATTGTCGAGTAGCGTTCTGTCGCTACTCGAGAACGACTAACACTCAATTGGAAGTTTTGTTCGAGCAGATGAATCGGAAGCACGATAGCAGAAGCTTCTAGAAGGAGTAGGGAAAGAGGGGAGAAGCTGACAAATGAGGGACGCGTGTTGTTGACAACAACATGTCTGGGACGATCAATGCGAGACAAGATGGGTAGATCAGTGGCGAGAGAGTGGCGGCAGGAGAGTGCGCAGACAATGAGAGGACAGAGGGAGAGAAGGAATCGAGCTACAAACAGAAGGATCAACGAATAACGTGGACAAGGGAAGGGACCATTAGAGAACAGGGGAAAATGAGAGACCGCAACGAGAGTGCATCGAAACTACTCCTACCGTAGTTTGTGACAAAAAAAAGTGAATCACATACTAGCTAAATTACTAAATCCTACAGTAATCTTTAGTGTCAATAATCTAGTTTGAATATTTTTTTTATTTATTGTACGATATTAACTGTTTGAACAATGGACTATCTATTACGCGTATTTGAATTTATTAAAATATATGACAGTGGAAATAAAAACGTTTCGTCATAATTTTCTATCATCTTCGATAATTGATAATTTTAGTGAAGACTACAACTTGTTTGAGATCCGAATGTGTATGAATGTATGCGAGAAAAGTATACTATCGATTGATTGTCAAATCTCCTCCGTGTGAGAATGGCAGAATCTGCCAAATCTCGCCTGTGTGAAAATGACAGAACTGGAATTTGAATATATAATTAGTGCTGAGTGTGATTCCTAATCATGAGATAAGCCATTCCCGAATGTACTGCGCCAATATAATTTACAGAATCTTTTAAAAAATTGATAATTTTTATAAACAACAGTAAATACAGCCAACTTCAACAACATTTTCGTTAAATGAATGGATTTGGTACTTTTTTTTAGATGCACTACTCTTATATGAGGCTGTTTGCGAGAGGATCAATAACTTTTGTTAAGGACCTCGTACATCGATTTTCTGAAAATCCCGTAGTTGACGTTATCGAGTGTGCTGATCATCATGGTGACAATCATTTTGCATTTTACTCATCGGTTCGGGAGTACTGTAACTACCGTTTTTGAGGCTGCAACATCATATCTCGTGACCCAGTGAACCGATTTGCGTGAAAAATTTTTTCGGAGTTTAGTTTTCAATTTAATTCATTTATCTCAGCAACACATAATAGGAACTTTGTGGGAGTGCATAGGTAGATGGTTGTTTACTGTGTAATGAGGTAAGGGAGCTAATCGTGTAGCTCGATGTTCAAATACTAGCAAGTGTGGAGGGGGGGGGGGGTCATGAGATGTCAAGGGTGGTAAGTTATATATGACGAGAAACTTTTAACGGAAAGGTCGAATACTCTATCGGGAAGTCTATTCCAGTCAGATATGATGCGATAACCTAGCGATGATTTAAAATGGGACAAAGTTTACGTTGCTGATAACTATTTGATATTCTATTTTAATATTTCTATATTTTCTCAAATTTCAATAAAACGTTCCCGAACACGTCTCATAACTAATGCTTGAGACGTGTACCACAACATGCGCCGTTTCCTCAGCATTCATATTCTTATGCTACATGCATACTTCAGATGTACCACTGGTATAGATTATGCCCTTATAATTCAGTATTTAGTGACCGTGCAGGAGAGCGCGAAATGAGAATGATCAGTGCAAAATGATACTAAATGATAATGGCCATTTCCACACGAAATTGTGAATAAAAAGGGAATAAAAAAATCTATATCAGTGGTACCTCTGAAGTATGCATGTAGCATAAGAATATGAAAGCTGAGAAAACGGCGCATGTTGTGGTACACGTCTCAAGCATTAGTTATGAGACGTGTTCGGGAACGTTTTATTGAAATTTGAGAAAATATAAAAATATTAAAATAGAATATCAAATAGTTATCAGCAACGTAAACTACACTCCGAAAAAAATTTTCACGCAAAACGGTTCACTGGGTCACGAGATATGATGTTGCAGCCTCAAAAACGGTAGTTACAGTACTCCCGAACCGATGAGTGAAATGCAAAATGATTCTCACCATGATGATCAGCACATTCGATAACCTCAGTTCTTTAATTTTGGTGACACTTTTCAATTTCAGTGTACGTCCATTTCATTGATCCTTACAGCCTCATATTCAGATGCACTACTCTTATACTAGTCTTATATCCTTCATCTCGTTCGTCATCTTCTGTAGGGAAAATAAATCGTTGCGGAAATGTTTATGTGACAAGAGACATCGCTCAAATCGAGAGATTCCTAAAGACTATTATTTCAGAACGTCTGTCTGTCTGTGTGTCTGCGTGTGTCTGTCTGTCTGTGTATCCGTGTATTCAAACTTTATTGCTTAATAACTCGGGAACAAAGAAAGATTTCGACACACGTTCTTCACTAGCATATGCATATCCACAAAGGACAACTTATAAATAAAAATATTGAAACAAAATCCATGGCCAAGTGGCTAAAGCGCTTGCTTTCAAATCCGACCGACGTAGGTTCGACCCCCGCCGCGTGCAAACCTTTTGCCGCATTTTTCGAAAGTGTCAGAAGCTGTCCTAACCCGTTTTTGAGTACCGTGAAACACGTTTTCACCTGTTTTGCCAAGTTTTAATCTGAAAAATCGAAATTTTCGATATTGTCCCAAATGATTCGGAGAGCGTCGGGGATCACAGGAAAAGTGTTTTGCGATGTCAGAAACGTGTCTGAACGTGTTCTAACACGTTCTAACGTGAAAAATCGAAAATTTCAAAAAGTTCCAAAATGATTCAGAGAGCGTAGGGGATCACAGGAAAAGTGTTTTCAGGCCAATCTTTACTTTGTACGATGTTTCATTCTTGAACGAACCGATATTTGCTTCTTTGATGGAATGAGCGAAGAGTGACAGAATGTCTGTAAATGATGTCATGTCTCGTCCCCACAGTGAGATGCTCCTTCTCTTGGTATAGCCATCGATAATGATTGCAGATACAGTAGCTCCATCCGGTGGAGCTGATCACTACGGGACCATGAATTATGGGAAAGCATGAATCCGTTGTTTGATAATAATTAGAAATATGCGATGAAAGGATAAATGAAGTTGAAAATCTGAGTGCAATACGTTTTAATTTCAATGTTTTCACACATCGATGAACCAACTATTTACCCACATTTATGCAGTCCAACTCGATTTCATCATTCTGAAAGTCAAAAGGATAATTTTTTCTCCCTCTCTCTCTCTTTTAATATTTCGTCTACGAAAGTGTCATCTTTCATCGCCTATTCACTCGTCATAAGTCGGTGCAAAAGGAAAAAAAAATGAGAGAGGAACGAGAAAAATGCGTAAAAGGAAGAGAGTAGAGAGATAATCGGATGGAAAATGGAGATGTTCAGTCTGTGTGTGATTCATATTGAACTCGTTTGAAACCATCGAAAGACAAATGAGCCATTAGATAGACAGTTTTCTATTCTTAGATGTTATTGCAAGATGATCGTGTCAAGTTGCTACTCGAATAGATCTCGTCCTTCTCATGGGGATCACATTCTTTCTCTCTCTCATCAGCTGATTCCATCATACTATTTGTGTTTCTTTCATTCTCTCTCTCGCATGTGATCCCCCCCTTCTCCCCTTCTTTTCTACAGTTTCTATTCTCGTCACTTCCCCATTCCCTTTGCTTCTTCTCTCTTCTGTTCATTCGCTCCTCTCATTTACTTACAAGCACTTTATTCACATAAATTGTACACAGAACGTCAGTCATCGCTCACAGCGAATCAATCGAAAGAAGCATTGAGAGAGGAATCAAGGGAGGGGGGGGAATCAAGAGAGAGAGGGGGGGGGAAGTTTAGTGTGCCTCAATGGCGACAGACTCGACCTCAGTGGCAAGAGTCTCGGCGGGAGAGGCGACTTCCTCTGCAGCAGCAGCAGGTGCAGCTTCTTCCTCTGCAGCAGGGGTCTCGGCTGCAGCCTCAGACTCTGCAGCAGGTGCAGCACACTCCTCGGCAGGGGCTGCAGCCTCTTCCTCAGCTGCCGCAGCAGGAGCATCGGCCTCGGCCTGAACAGATTGCATATGAATGATACAAGATTCGCTAGTGATGATGCAACGAACCTTCTCCTCCTCGTCGGCCTTGGGTGCCTCCTCGGAAGTCTCAGCAGGCGCAGCCTCAGCCAGTGCCTCCTCCTATATCATTTTATGATTCATTGTTTCCGTATCCTACTCGACCCTTCAATCGATAATCCTTATCTACAGCACCTTGGGGGCCTCCTCCTCCTTCTTCTCGACGACCTCCTCAACAGGGACGGTGGCAACCTCGTCAGACATTATTGATTGGGGATGGGTACTGGAATACGGTAGGATGTTACAGTAGGAAAGTGATCACAAATTGAACAGGAGGAAGCGAGAAGAGGCAATGGTGTGGAATGGAATGAAGGAGAAGAGGACCTCGCACTTTTATACTCGTGTATTAGAAGAGTGGGCGGAGTCAGAGGGGGCACACGTCCCCCTTCCTCCTTCATCACATGCAGAGGTTGAAGATGTCTCCATCTATAAACTCTCTCCATTTCACACACTCTCTCGTCATCTTCAACTGTCGAGCACAGAGAGTAGATCAGATGAGACTGAGTGATCATGTGAGACTTGATGGGCATCACAGGGAGGAGGAGGAGGGAGGACGAAAGATCGGTTGACGATCCACAGATACCGTGTCACAATCGACAGCGTAATTACCACTGTAAGAAGGGTGATAGGACGTTTTGGAACAGTCGTTTAGGAACCGTCAACATTTTTTCCGTGATTTCTATGCATGGGAGAAGTTGCAGAACATTTAATTTTTTTGATATTTCGGGTTCCAAGACGGCAGGTCCAAAACCAACCATCACCTGAGTAGTCATTGTCAGAATGCTACCGTCTCCTCCCTTTCTGGAGGGAATTCTCTCATTTCCATTCTCGTTTCCTTTTCTCCTTTTCCATTAGTAGGTCATCCAATTTAGAGTGGACTCAATTCCATCGGAAGAACCACTGCTTCTCCCTCATTTCTCATGGAACGGAGACTGAAATTGGACTGGAGAGAGAGAGAGAGAGAGAGAGAGGGAGTAAGGAGAGGGGAAGTAGATTCGTTCGCCCCCGTATCTCATTCTTCCCTCTTCTTCTTCTCTTTCTGCCTCGATTCTCCCATTTGAGAGGGGTGGAAATGGATTGGGATGAAAAAGAAGTGGAGGAGGAATGCATTGTTGTGATCTATCTCTCTCTCTCTCTCTCTCTCTCTCTCTCTCTCTCCTCCCATTTACGACACGTGCCATTGAAACTGTCAAAGGTCGATTTACTCTTGTTTTGCGGTGCACTTCGAGCTCAAATAGAAAGAAGAGAAGAAACAGAAGGAGAAGGAGAAGAAGAAGAGTGTAGACGGATTACAGAAGTGACTTTGTTGCCTTTCTGATTAGATGTCAGAGAATAGAATGAAGTGAAGAATATTGAGAGGAATCTAAACAATTGAAGATGATTCACAGTTTATTCATTCCTTCTTTCATTGATTCACACGGAAGTCAATGACGTCATTCATTGTAGAATCACTCCCGATATGGTAGAATGCACCGGAAGGAAGAGTAAACATCATTTCACTCATCGCTCAACTCTCCAGAAAGGGGTCAGGAGTGAGAGAGCGTATACAATGGAGAGGTCTTGCCCCTTTCTGGAGATGAGATATCAAGTGGTAGTGATCATGGGTAGTATATTTCTCGTCTCATGGAGGCGTCACTCTTTGTTTGCTGTCTTCTCTCTCCAGAGTAATCACGAGTTGAAAAGTATCAGTGGTAGGAGGGATACTCCCCCCCAATGAGAGAGAGAGAGAGAGAGAGAGAGAGATGGAACCAACACTTTCACACTTATGACGATGTCTCCAAGTGAGACAAGATTGCACATTTAACCCTCTAATCTGTCAAATGCGTCATTGTCTCTAAGAGAGCATCCACGAGAGGTCGGGCATGCTCACGGATGGCTTTTTTGCAACCTATCTCGATAACTTTTTTATGAAGTCAGTATCCAGAGTGCTGATATTTGGCCAAGTAACTAAGGGTCTGGGTCCCGTACGGAAAAGTTAAGTAACCCCAGGTTCCGATATCGATTTTTTTCGAGTTTTAAAAAGTATGTTTTTATAGTGTTTCTAGATGTATTTTGCGAAAAAAATACGAATAAAACTACTTTTGAGGTGATCTGACAACCATAAAGAATCAAAATTTTAACGATAAAAGTGTTAGATACTTCCAGAAATAATGTGTTTGTATTGAATTTTACTTTGTGTTATTCTTTCGTAAGCTGCATCATGAAAATCAAATGTTGAAGTATACATAGTCAAATACGGTGCACACACATTCCATTTCAAGTAATGAACACATTTCACACTGGTACATTGACTTTTGAAAAAAAATTTTTTTCGAAAATTCCATGAACTCGTTGAACTGAACTGAATGAAATTGTTCATGGTCGAAAAAAATGTTGAAATTTTTTCCAGCTGGTGATGAAACCATCACGTCAGCCATGTTCTAGGGATCGCAGGCGAATAATCTATCACTTGAAACATGTGATATTTCGCAATCAGGATCAGAAATATCGTCATACAAGCGCAAAGGTCCGCTAATATCCGAACTTTCTGACATCATTTACGAATATCGGCAGCGCAGCTCCGGTTTCATAAAGTGAATTTCTTAGCCTAGTTTTTGATGGAGAATCCAAAAATCACAAAATGGTTCAGAGGACATGTGCATTTTTTTCTCAGGGCGGTCGAAAAACAGAGAAAAATTAAAATTTCGACCCTTTCACGTTGTCAGATCACTTCCAAAGTAGATTTATTCGTAATATTTTCGCAAAATACATCTAGAAACACTATAAAAACCTACTTTTTAAAACTCGAAAAAAATCGATATCAGAACCTGGGGTTACTGTAACTTTTCCGTACGGGACCCAGACCCTTAGTTACTTGGCCAAATATCAGCACTCTGGATACTGACTTCATAAAAAAGTTATCGAGATAGGTTGCAAAAAAGCCGTCCGTGGATATCCCATATCAGCCCCGGCCTCTCGTGGATGCTCTCCTAAACTTACTGCGCACTTGTATTTCACAACAATAATTCACGTGGAAAAAACCTTTATCTGATTGACTAGAGTCATGTACTGCATTGAAAGGATTAAATATCACAGTTGTCAAAACGATCAACGCTCATGAATTCTACTAAATCTCATGCAAAAACCATGCGAAATACGAATAAATTAGCTGAATACACATTATTAGTGGTAGTGTGAATGAATGGAACAAGCATACAAAGCATAGTACTGGTGTCTCGATTGATCTTTGATCTTTGGTCTTTCTATGCAGTGGGATTGGACTTCATAAGGGCGAGATCAGATTCGACCATCTCCTTCACGAGTTCTGGCAGAGTCACTTTAGCAGACCATCCAAGCTTCTCCTGAACGGAAACAATCAATCGATAATCAGAAGAAGTCGTGACCTAC
This sequence comes from Pristionchus fissidentatus, assembly GCA_036245785.1. NCBI lineage: Eukaryota > Metazoa > Nematoda > Chromadorea > Rhabditida > Neodiplogasteridae > Pristionchus > Pristionchus fissidentatus. Next base: position 20,444,831 of record BTSY01000004.1, on the reverse strand, counting down.
CTTGGCCTTGGTGGCATCTCCAAGCAGTTCCTCAACCTCAGTGGGACGATAGTACTTGGGATTGACCTGAAAGAGATCAAAGACCAATAAGATTATAACGTGCTTCAAATGAATTATCATAGTATCATACAATCTACACAAAAAGGCGAAATGATTCATGTTCTCCTCTGGATTCTTTCTCATTTCATCAATGACGTCTCACTCTCTCTCTTCTCACCTTCACTCTTACAATTCCCGTTGTCTTCTCCTTTCCAACTTCTTCTACTCCCTTTCCAATCCATCTGCAATAACGACAATAAGATATCATCACTACTGCAAATGAATCATCTTCTACCCAATTCTACGTGTCACTCTACTTCACTTCTTCCTTTCTCCTCAATGTGAGAGGGGAAATAAGTCTACGACTCTGTACCTCTTGGCTAACGAGCGACTACTTTTAAAGTCTACAAATTCCGCTCCTCCTGCCTCTAATCAGAGTAATTTTTTTTAAATCGTCACTCGGTATCCCAGAAGTCTAGACTTCGTAGACTTCTTCCCCACTTCTCTCCCCTTCCCTTCTCATCCACTTACTCAAGTTCAATTCCAACTTCCTTGAATGCGAGTTCACAGAATTGCCTCACAGTTGTGTACACTCCCGTCGCTATGACAAAGTCCTCGGGCACTGAGTGCTGAAGGATACGCCACATCGCCTGAAAGGAGAGGAGAGATGTGACACAGTCGACGACCCAACACGACTACAGTACTCTCTCCATCCATCTACCGTACCTCAACGTATTCTCTCGCGTGTCCCCAGTCTCGTTTGGCACTCAGATTGCCCAGTTCGACACACTGAAAGAGGTCGACATTGTTCATTCTTCTCTATCTCCTTCTTTCTCGCCCATCACGAGATTCTCCAACAACCATTGAAAGACTCAGTTCTACAGCAATCTACCATTGCGTCCAAGGTTGATTCGCTATTTAGAAATCTTGCAATAAAAAAGAGGACTAGTTTAACGGTTAAAACGCGTTCTCTGTAAGAACGTCGGACGGGGCCGCACAACTAATTCAAAGTTGTCGTCCCGGACTCAAACTTTTTTCACAGACAGTCTTGGTTGCTAAGTAAATTTTAAACGTGAGAAATTCGGAAAATCTCAACTTTTGAAAAATCGATAATTTTTTTACGAAAAAAAATTTTTTTTCTCAATTTTTTTATTTTGCTATCATGTTATATATCATTCAAAAGAGCTTCAAAAGTTATGCGTAAATCCCAAATTCGATGAGAATTGGACCACTGGGAGCGAAAATCGGAAATCTCATACACAGAATTTTGAAGTTTCTGTGAAATTTTAGTTTGGATGAAATAATCGCAGCCCCAGAAGTTGATAATTTTTGTGGAGCTCCATATTCGCGTATATTTTCATTCAAAGTGATCGGACAGTGCTTAAACTTTTTATACCAGTGTCCTTATGTGTAAAGTCAATTTTAAAATCAAGAAAGTCATGAAAAGTTGAATTTCGAAAAAATCGATAAAAAATTTTTTTTTTAAAAAATGTTTTTAAATTTTTTTATTTTCTTATCGTGTTATATCTCATTCGAATGGGCATCAAAAGTTATGCATAAATCGACACTTTCATGAAGATTAAGTCATTGTGGGCGAAAATATGAGATTGCGAACATCGATCAATGTGAGAGGATGCAGTCATCATTTCTATACTGCAAGCATCACAATGTTCATGAAAATGTGGATTTATAAGTAATTTTGATGCTCTTTCGAATGAGATATAACACCATAAGAAAATTTTAAAAAATTTAAAAATATTTTTTTTGAAAAAAATTTTTATCGATTTTTTCGAAATTCAACTTTTCATGACTTTCTTGATTTTAAAATTTACTTTACACATAAGGACACTGGTATAAAAAGTTTAAGCACTGTCCGATCACTTTGAATGAAAATATATGCGAATATGGAGCTCCACAAAAATTATCAACTTCTGGGGCTGCGATTATCGATTTTCGTTCCTAGACGTTCAATCGTCCTGAAAATATGGATTTAGACATAACTTTTGATGTTCTTTCAAATGTCATACATGTGATTTACTCATAACGCCTTTAAAAAGTTTTCTGCACACTTCTAGATTGACCCTGATCTTAGAGTGGTCATGGTCTATTCAATGTAGATGTACTTTTACATAGAAAATTTTTAACCAAATAGTGACCATTTTTTTTTTTATTTTTTTTTTAAGATTCATAATACATAATATATGTCGGATTCATAATGGGGAAATCATGGGAACAATTTCATCCAAACTAAAATTTCACAGAAACTTCAAAATTCTGTGTATGAGATCTCCGATTTTCGCTCCCAGTGGTCCAATTCTCATCAAATTTGGGATTTACGCATAACTTTTGAAGCTCTTTTGAATGATATATAACACGATAGCAAAATAAAAAAATGAGAAAAAAAAATTTTTTTCCGTAAAAAAATTATCGATTTTTCAAAAGTTGAGATTTTCCAAATTTCTCACGTTTAAAATTTACTTAGTACCCAAGACTGTCTGTGAAAAAAGTTTGAGTCCGGGACGACAACTTTGAATGAGTTGTGCGGCCTACCCGGGCCTCGCACTGCGTTCTTACAGAGAACGCGTTTTAAATATAAAAGATTTAACCTCCTGCTGTCCGAGCTTGATCTTAGCGACAGTTCGAGTGATCTTACGGGTGACGAACGTCTCTCCTGATAGAGATCAAAGATCATATTTATATTAATGAACTGCAATTTAGTCGACAGTCATTTTTCAGAGTTCACAATTCGCAATCCAATACGTCTCTTCTCTTCTCATTCACACCTCTTCTGGGACTCTCATGGTTGAAGAGTATTCCATTGCATGCGAACATGTTGTATGCCTCGCGGTAGTTGATCACAATCCAGTATCCGTACATCTTGGCAACCGCTGAAAATAAAAGTATCGTCGGACGGTATCTGGCCCAGACGGTACAGTGATTCTTGGGAAATAAGTCGATTCTCCTACCATAAGGTGATCTTGGGTAGAAAGGAGTCGTTTCCTTCTGAGGAACTTCCTGCACTTTTCCATAGAGTTCGGAAGTGGAAGCTTGGTAGAAACGGATCTGAATTGGGAATGAATCATTATCTCTCCCACTTTGATCACTCTCGAGTGCCTGGATACCATCAACTACTGTCTCTCCATCTCACCTTCTCTGTGAGTCCACAAGCATGGATTGAATCGAGTAGTCTCAGTGTTCCCACCGCATCAACTTCAGCTGTGTACTCGGGAAGATCGAACGACACCTAAAATAAAAGATAATAACATCCATCAAGCCTAGGAATACGGCCAACTTATTTTTCAAGACGACATACAAGAATATCGTAACCTTATTTCCTTTTTCTTCGTCATAACTAGCAGGGTGTGTTGAGGTTAAACTACGTTATGGTAGGGCGCGCACTACGTTTTCAAAGTATGGTTCAGGGGAGCGTTCAGTTGCAGGGCACAGTTCGGTCCAGGGGGGAGCTCGATGGCCGGCTCCAAGTTCGGTCCAGGGGGAGCTCGATAGCCGGCTCCTGGTTACATTGAAGCTCGACTTATGTTGGGGAGTGTTAATCGCTACAAAGAGTACTGGCTTATTCCGTTGCAAAAGGCTCGTGAGGCTGAGAGCGATCGAAAAAAGTTGCCACTACGCCACTTCGTGGCTCCGTGGCAACTTTTTTCGATCGCTCTCAGCCTCACGAGCCTTTCACAACGGAAACGCAGGATACAGTGCGTTCAGAACTTTTAGAACAATTTCAGAGACGTTTCCAGTGATCCCCTACGCTCTCTGAATAATTTTGGAAGTTTTCGAAATTTTCGATTTTTCACGTTAAAACGTGTTAGAACGTTCAGACACGTTTGTGACATCGCAAAACACTTTTCGTCTGATCCCCTACGCTCTACGAATTATTTGGAACGTTTTCGACATTTTCGATTTTTCACGTTAGAACATGTTAGAACACGTTCTTCAGACACGTTTCTGACATCGCAAAACACTTTTCCTATGATCCCCGACACTCCCTTCATCATTTGGGAAAATATCGAAAATTTCGATTTTTCATGTTAAAACTCGGCAAAATAGGTGAAAACGTGTTTCACAGTACTCAAAATCGTGTTAGAACAGTTTCTGGCACTTGCGAAAAATGCGGCAAAAGGTTTGCCCGCGGCGGGGATCGAACATGCGTCGCTCGGATTGCTAGTCAAGCGCGTAACCCACTTGGCCATGGATTTTGTTTAATTTTTTTTTATTGAGCAAGTTACTGTTGTGGAGATGCATGTGATGGCGAAGGAACTGAGTCGATAGCTCTATCCGTTGGCGAGATATTTAGCGTGACCGCCGGACACACAGACACACACACAGACAGACAGACGTTCTGAAATAATAGTCTTTAGGAATTGTTTCGTACCTTAACATGAGACTGAGCAGCGAGATGGTAGACCTCAGTTGGTTCGATGGTTCGAATGAGTTTAATGAGACAAGAGGAATCAGTCATGTCTCCATAGTGAAGAGTGAACGAAGCGCCGCCTGCACAAATGGAACCCTTCTCTCTTGATCGACCACACAAATGGAACTCTTCTCTCGTTTTCGATGTTCGATCACTTCTGCACATGGAATAAAACAAACAAAGAGGGAAATATTGAAGCAGCAGATCGTTTATTCTCTAGTTCGATCATCGTCAACCAGTTTTTCTAGGTCAATTTTCGATTATTTCCGGGTAATCGCCCAAAGTATTTTGCAATTTTCGTAACTCGAACGTTAGTTGTATATTTCTTCATCCCGATTACGGTAATAGCATCATAATCACCAACTGACTAACCAGTGTGAGTGACGGGATTGGAGTAGAGATGCTCGATTCTTGCAGTGTTGAAGGACGAAGATCGTCTGATTATACCATGCACTTTGTATCCCTTCGAGAGAAGAAGCTCGGCCAGATACGAACCATCCTTAAACATTGCATTTAAAATACTACACAATTGCAACAGATATAAAATTCTAGCGTCCGTACAATAGTCCCCCGTATATATGTTTCCATTTCCTAATAGTTCAGTAATATATCTCATCATCGATATTTCAGCCAAAAAATCGTAAATCAGAGATCATTTTGGACGTTTCCGTACATGGTCTTTTGCTCTAGGAATTGGACACTCCCTACAATATTGCCACTTCCCTTTATCCCTCTTCTCACCTGTCCAGATATTCCAGTGATGAGTGCCACTTTCCTCGCTCGGAATGCTTCTAAATCTCCCTGCTCCATTCGAATTCTCGAGTCAGAAATGACTGCTTCGAGTCCCTGAGTTCCTTCACTCATTGAAACTCGAGGATAAAGAACTGTTGGAGGAGGAGAAGAAGCCATTGGAGAGAATGGGAAGGAAGAAGGAAAGGAGGAGAAGGGAGATGGAAGGGATGGAACAATCCCCCTTCTGTATCTAATGGAGACGTGGATTCAGAGGGACATAAAATAGAGAAGAGACGGTGTATTCATATTGATGTTGAAGCAGAGAAACACGGGGGAGAGATATTGCATGCACACATTCGATACGTACCTCTTGCTGATCTCCGTTACTCATTCCGTGATCCGTCGGAGATTTGAGATGAGGTTACTGTAGATTACGATAGATCGACAGCACAAGCGGGCGAAAAACAACACATGCAGACCGGGGGCTCAAAGGTAGATCAAAAGTGGTCACGAGAATCAAATGCAGTTACTACAGTATAATGCCTAATGCAACCACAAGTTTCATAGGAATACCGTAGTGAGCAATGGTAATTGTCGTGGCCACCTTCTGATGGGGGACGATTGAGCCCCCGTGGCAGTGAAGGGCGAACTATGGTGAGTAACAAATGGAACAATTAAGTAAATGGAACGAGTCGATTAGACAAAATCGAACAAAAAATGGAGAGATCTCATGGACTTTAATCGACTCCTCCCATCTGGGAAGGTATAAATAGTGAAAGCATGTGGGACAAACTCGATAAGATTGGGTGCACGATCGACGGGAAAAGCGTGCACTTAGTGGAGAGATCCGTGAAAAGAGATATGAGGAAAGAAGATCAAAGGGAAATAAAGAATGGAATTGAATCGAGAACTGAGAAGGAGAAGTAGTAGTGCGGAGAGGCTGATTTGCATGAGGTGGCAGATAGAAGGGAGTTGTTGAATGAGCAACACGAAACGTGGCAGAGGGAGAGATAAGCATGCACTATGGGAGGGGGGGTACACCCCCCCCCCTCCCCCTAAATCCCCCTTCGAGAGGGGGGAACTACATCTCGAATGAAGAATAATACGAAGTGGTGACGACGTCGAATGGACGAACTGCAATCTATGTGACAACCAAACACAATGGAGTTAGTCAAATGAGAGGAGAAGGGATGATTTGCATGCAGTGTAGACAGAGAGGCGATAGATGCAGATAGGATGGGTGGGAGATAATGAGGTAGAGATCATCTATAAAAACATTATTTGAGATATTTGCGTGGGTGTTTCAACCACTGGTAGATCATCGATTCATTTGTCGGAGATTGCAATCAACTTTATTGGAAATGTGTGTCAGAGTGAAAAGAGGAGTGGAGAGTAGCTATGACAACTGGATTGAAACGAGAAAGAGAAGCAAAATGCGCTATTTCACAATGTGATTAAGATCTACGCTAGAAAATGGTTTTTCGGAGATTTTGCTCTAGATTTCAATTGGTTCCTAGAGGGAAGATCAAGCACGAATTCATTTACCGAATATTTGAGACTACAATTATGAAGAGTATGTATGACACAAAGCGACCCGTTGATAACAATAGTGTATAAACTGTAGGTAAGGGGATACATACAAATCAACTACTTTACAGCAAGCAACAATTTAATCCGTCTCTATTTGAAAATAAGTGGAGAGTAGATCAAACTGCCGACTACCACTAATGCAGTACCGACTGTGTGATGAGAAGTGAGAGAGGATAGAGTACCGAAGAGGATAATAGAGAGGGCTAGAGAGACAAACTTACGAAGAGTAAGGACTACTGTAGTTGTGAGAGATGACGTCATCGATGAGAGACGGAAGACTCCCGATATACACGAGTACTGTAAATAAAAGGTTAGTATCGATTAGAGAATTCATCCATCCTACCTGCAGTACAGTGATGAGTCCGAGAACGGCCCATGCCCATGGAATGGGTACTGTAGTCGGGAGGAAGGGAATATCGATTGGAGGGGAGAGAGATAGTCTGCCCATCGATCGATTGATATCCGAAGAATGGAGAAGCATGAAGGGAAGAGTGAGCAGATTCTGTTAATAAGTTATTTTGTCCTCATACTAATTGCATTTACTTAATTAGAATATGATCTGCCAATAAACTCACAATGTAATACATGCTCTCAGTTGCAGTGTCTCTACCGTAATCTCGATAGAGTTCTTCCTGCTTGATTCCAAGATAAGCAGAGAGAAGAAGTGAAAACACCAGAAGAATCACTCCTGATAGCACATCAAAATTACATGTTTATTATCAATCGATAAATATAACTTATTGAAAAAAATAAACATGTTATAGTATGCACACCATGCAATAATTAGTGCCTCACCTAATACATATGCATCCATTTCGATATCTCCAATCTGAATAATCTCTTCAACTCTCGCAGAGTGCCTCTCCACACTCACCTCGCCTCTCCATGTTCCCAATGTGAAGAGAAAGACACCTTAATTCAAGACAATCAAACTATTTATTTGATTAGTCAATATAATGAGGTAGACCTAGTCAATATGCGACCCTCTAATCAAATCAGTCAGGCAGTTAGGCAACAATCTCGTTTGTGTCAGTCGTCGCGAGCGGTCTCTCTCCATTTTGCTCTGATGGAGAGGGGACTCCCCTAGTTCCCTCCGGACCCCTCGTCTATCTACCAACGACTCGACAAGATTGGAATCCCCGTCCTAGCAGGCCTGGTCACCGTGGATGAGTATGACCGTTTGATGTTGGCTACTCAGATACCAGTTTCGCCAATTCTCAATTTGATTGATGATTCGAGCTTGGTGGACTCAAGTGCAAGAAAGAAGTGCCACCCGTTCGTCAGGACTGCCTTCAGCCTCACGTATCCTCCCCTTTCTTCCTACGTCCATGGTCCTAAGACAGATCTCGTCTATTCCTCCAGCAACTTCAAAGAAGATGGTCTGTGAATGGGAAGAAGACCGATCCTACCGACCCCAGCCGAAATGATCAGTCTATACTGAGAAGAATGATCCTAACCCCTGAAACCACATCCTCACCAGATAGCGTTACCGCCTGATGTGATAAATAATTGAAGGCATTTACACAATGCATATGAGGCCGGTTGCGTAAGAGTCGGACAATGTTGTACAGGGGTCCGGACAGCGATTTTCTAGAACTTTCACATCTGATGTTATCGAGGGCGCTGATCATCATGGTTAGCATCATTTTGCATGAAATTGACCGGTAGCCTCAGGCTATGAACATGCACTATATCGATTTTGGATAATTTTTCGGGAACCCGCCATTCAATTGCCACCAAACTTGATACATAAGAAATGTTGCTATTACGCACTACACAAACCAATCCGCACATGCAATTTCACATTTTTGCATATGATAATTCAATTCTCAAGCAACACTAAAATCGGCCTCACGTGCTCAACGTAGAAATGTGCAGCTCGCCGAGACGATCATTTTCGTTACCATACTTCAAAAATTCTAGCGGGGCGCTATTGTAGATTTTTTTCATGTTTTAGTTTTTACAACCCTCATTTTTGAGATAATTCATCCTTATTCCGACCGCACAGTCCGTGCGCAGTCTTCACAGAATAATCTCTCGGAGGAGTTCCTTTGTGTGCATTCCACTTCTTCGGGTGAGTCACGGACTGCGCGGTCGGAATAAGGTGGATTTAGCTGAAAAATGAGTGTTGTAAAAACTAAAACATGAAAAAATCTACAATAGCGCACCGTTAGAATTTTTGAAGTATGGTAACGAAAATGATCGTCTCGGCGAGCTGCACATTTCTACGTTGAGCACGTGAGGCCGATTTTAGTGTTGCTTGAGAATTGAATTATCATATGCAAAAATGTGAAATTGCATGTGCGGATTGGTTTGTGTAGTGCGTAATAGCAACATTTCTTATGTATCAAGTTTGGTGGCAATTGAATGGCGGGTTCCCGAAAAATTATCCAAAATCGATATAGTGCATGTTGCCTGAGGCTATCGGTCAGTTTCATGCAAAATGAAGTTAATCATGATGATCAGCATCCTCGATAACCTTTGTAAACTTAAAATGAATATCAGTTACAATTTCACTGTACAACTCATTGTTCGACTCTTAGGCAACCGGCCTCATATCAGAATACATACCGATAGAGATAACAGAAACTGCAACAACTTGTCTCAGTGAATATAAATGACGACGGAGAGTAAAAGAGACGATGAGATTGGCAGGGAGAGAGGCCTAAAGAGAGAAGGTATTCCAACTTACAATTAAGAGAGGCCTAAAGAGAGAAGGTATTCCAACTTACAATTAAGAGAGGCCTAAAGAGAGAAGGTATTCCAACTTACAATTAAGAGAGGCCTAAAGAGAGAAAGTATTCCAACTTACAATTAAGAGAGGCCTAAAGAGAGAAGGTATTCCAACTTACAATTAAGAGAGGCCTAAAGAGAGAAAGTATTCCAACTTACAATTAAGAGAGGCCTAAAGAGAGAAGGTATTCCAACTTACAATTAATTTATCGTGACTCTCTCACAAGTTCGCGTCCTTTACCGTTCCCTTTTCCAACAATTTTCACAAATTTCAGTGAAAAAAGAAAAGGGAAAGGACACACGTTTACCTTTGAGGAATAGCAATTCTAGATTTTTCCTTTTCTAGAACATTAATTATGGCCGTTTTCCGGCCTTTTTCTTAAAAAAAATAAGACCACACAAAAGATGAGAAGAAGGATACTCACTGATCGGAATATGATGAACACTGGATACGGGAGTTTGCAGAGAAGAGAAAGATTATTGGCAGAATTGGAGAGGAAGTAGATTATTACTAGTGACACGTAGGTTCTGATAACAATTCAAGATGAGATAACTTTCTCTACTCAAGGTAATCTCGCCTCAATGGGATCTTTCTCCTCGTCAGATCAAATCTTCCAGTAACTAAACCTTCGGAGACCATCAAAATCATTCCAAACAACGTAACCAAATTCGCCGTTTCACCAACACTCCTGATTATGGTAAATGATTATCACATAATTCCAAGGAATATAAATCACCATCTCAATTTTTCCATTAGAGTAACGCATCCAACACAAGATGTGAGGACTTGAAAGCATACTGTTGTAGATTCCATCTGAGGATCACAATGAATCGATTGAATTATAGAGGAGATATCAGATAACCAAATGGTAAGATAGAGTTATACTTTTTGATGTAGAGCATTTACACACGATTAGGTAAGCAATTATTTTATTTCGATTGGATTGTGTAACTAGAAATTGTGGTCGAATGTAATTAGTTAGCCAGATCGGTGGAATAAACTGGACGAGAAAATAGATGACCGGAAAGGAAAAGGGGGAGGCAGATGGTTATTCACACTGAAATATTTGGTACTCTTCAATTACAATCTTGCACTCGGTCGATAGATTTGAGAAGGAATAGACAACGAATTAATGATTCAAGATATCTATACAAATTGGATGGAAGAGAGGGACGATAAAACGGACTGGAGCAAAATGAAAAGAGAATTCGATGGACAAGGAAAAAGAAAAAAATACACGATGATCCATTTCTCTTATCGATTAGGAGAGAAATGAGAGGAATCCCCGTGATGAACAACCAAACCCACAATTGGAGAAAGAAGAAGGAATATGGAATTGAGTAGATCAACGGAAATATTAGAGAGACTAGACAAGCAAAGGGAACAGGAATACTGTAAAGAAAGAGTAGTATGACAATTGATGAGAGTAGAAATGAAATAAATTACTGTACAACCAATATACTTTGTGATTACATAGACTGAATCACGGTTCAACCATCACTTCCTCACATGCCTCAATTGCTTGTGATGGAGTGGGAGAGATAGATGGAGTAGATTGAGTTTTCCTCTCTCTTTCTTCTACTTCTCCTCGACTTCGCATTGAGATGACGTCACCTTCCGATTCCTCATTGCAATCCTGCACAATCATATTAATCAACGTCACAGACAATCCTCTACTCACAAACAGACAATCCTCTACTCTTGTCAACTCATTTGTTATCTATAACACTCTATATACTAATAATATGTAATAATAAAAATAATAAAACTATCATTCCTCCACTACTAGGGAATCAAAATGTCTGTCTGTTTGTGTGTTGGTTTTTTTTCCTTCCGCGTGACGGACGTTTTTCCGTTTTTCCGCTATAACTCTTTTCAAAGTTTAGCAATCTTCTCACATCCTTTTGCATGTGATAGGCAACGACGAAACACATCGAAATTAATATTTGAAAAATCAATAATTTCATGGCCAAGTCGGTAGCGAGCTCGACTAGAAATCGGAGGGTCTCAGGTTCAATCCCCGCTGGTGCATAGTCTTTTGCCGCATTTTTTGCAAGTGTCAAATGTGGCCCAAACCCATTTTTGTGTGACGAGATTCACATTTGAACATCTTTTGCCGAGTTTTGAAGTGAAATATCGATTGATTTCACTTGATTTCACTAAATTTTCGTACATTTCGTTCCAAATCATTCCACATACTGGCAAACTTCGCAGGAAGGGGTTTAAAACGAGAGAACAAGGGAAATCAAGAGGGACTTTCTCACTTTGGCACACTATCTCGCCCCTGACCCCTTTCTGGAGGCTCGGAATCGTGTTTCGGGAAGCTTTGTGAAGTGCTTCAAAATCGTTCTATCTTCTCGGATCCGTTTACATACGACAACAGACCAAAATCCCCTTCAAATTTTACAAAATGTAATTGACCAAATCCATAGCCAAGTGGGTTACGCGCTTGACTTTCAAACCGATACCCCCAGGTTCGAACCCCGCCGCGAGCAAAACGTTTGCCGCATTGTGTCAGAAGCCCTTTCAGCACGTCCTTGAGTAACGTGAAACACGATTTCACCTGTTTTGCCGAGTTTTAAAATGAAAAATTGAAAATTTCGAAAAGTTCCCAATTGGTTCGCAGAGCGTGGGGCATCACAGGAAAAGTGTTTTGCGATGTCAGAAACACGGTGAAACACGCTAAGGGAAATGTGCGGGTCCATTTTGCAAAAATATCAAGAAAAAATGAAGTACTCTCACCACTCTGTCACTCTCGCCAAAACCTGAGAAACCGTAAGAATTTACGTGAAAATCATGTAATTTCACGCGCGCGAAGTTTAAAATGCGCACCTGAGAAGTATACGGTAATGGTAATTGCGGCTTGCACTTAGCTGGCAAAAGTTGGCAAAAGTCCAAGTGTGGTAAAGACAGTAAAAGCTTAAGATTCAAGTAGGTCCCGTCACGATTTCCGTGAGTTGCATGCAAAAGTTCTGTGGCACCACGAAATTTCCGACTTTTAGTTTCCTAAAAATACGATATTTTACCACAGACGCAGAACCGTTTTTCCGTGCATTTTACCCCCCGCGTGTTTCACCGTGAGAAACGTGTCTGAACGTGTTCTAACACGTTCTAACGTGAAAAATCCAAAATTTCGTAAAGTTCGCAATTGGTTCGCAGAGCGTGGGGGATCACAGGAAAGGTGTTTTGCGATGTCGGAAACGTGTTCGAACACGCCCGGGAAATCAACACACGGTATCCTGCGTTTCCGTTGAGAAAGGCTCGTGAGGTTGAGAGCGATCGAAAAAAGTTGCCACGGAGCTACGAAGTGGCGTAGTGGCAACTTTTTTTCGATCGCTCTTAGCCTTTTGCAACGGAATAAGCCAGTACTCTTTCTAGAGATTACCATTCCCCAACATACTAAACTCCCCCTGGACCGTACTTGGAGCCGGCTACCGAGGCCTCCTCCCTGGACCGAACGTCAAGCAAGCTACCGAGTTCCCCCTGAACCGTACCTGAAGAAGGCTACCGAGGTCCCCTTGAACCGTACCTGAAGAAGGCTACCGAGATCCCCCTGGATTGTACCTGGAGAAGTCTACCGATCTCCCCCTGGACCGAACCTTCACCCATAACTGTGCATAGAACGTAGTGTACGCATAGAGCGTAGTGTATTTAAAACACGTTCTTTGTAAGAGTGCAGTGTAGGGCCATGGTAGGCGGCACAACTAATGCAAAGTGATCGCCCACGGTCCAAACTTGTTTCACAGATGGTCTAGGGTGCAAAGTAAATTTTAGACGTGAGAAATTGTCAAATTTTGAAAAATCGATAATTTTTTTCCGAAAAAAAATTTTTTTTCTTAATTTTTATATTTATGTACCATGCTATATATCATTCGAAAGAGCATCAAAAGTTATGCTTAAATCCGAAAAATCGTAAGGATTGAGCTACTGGGAGCCGAAATCCATGATTTTCTAGGAACGAATCTGTCGTTTCGGTGAAACTTAATTTCAGCTCACCATGTTACCATCATTACCCCATCACAGCTCCGATATATATTATGTATTTTTCATCAACGAATCCGATTATCGACGTCTCGTCGGAAATCTAGGGAGTAAAAGTTGTCAAATATTCACTAGTCGATGACCACTCAAGAATACAGTTTGATAAAGACCCGCGTATAAAACGTTTTCACTGACTTTATATTTAAATTGCATGCCACCAGTTGAAAGAGCATGAAAAGTTGTACATATATCCCAAATTTCAAGAGGATTGAACTATTATGAACGAAAATCGATAATCGTACCCGCAAAACGTGATATTTTTGGTCAATTTCAAAAATCGGCTGTAATCTCTTTCAATGTCATTGACCATGGCTAAAACTTTTCTATCACACTATTTTAGGTATCTATTAAATTTTAATTGTTAGAGAGACATGAAAATCCAACTTTTGAAAAATCGTTAAAAAAATATTTTCAATATTTTTTCAAAAAAATTTTTTTTTTTGCTTTATTATCATGTGATGTGTCATTCGAAAGAGAATAAAAAGTTATGCATAAAGCCCACGTTTCATGAAGATTGAGCCACTACAAGTGTGAATCGGTTGTTGCAAAAATGAATGATTTCAGAAATTTATCACTTTTTGCGAACACCGATTTCCGTTTCTAGTGGCTCAATCTTCACAAAACTACGGGTTTATCCAAAACTTTTTATTCTCTTTCGAATGACATATCACATGATAATAAAGCAAAAAAAAATTTTTTTTGCTTTACTATATTGAAAATATTTTTTTAACGATTTTTCAAAAGTTGGATTTTCATGTCTCTCTAACAATTAAAATTTAATAGATACCTAAAATAGTGTGATAGAAAAGTTTTAGCCATGGTCAATGACATTGAAAGAGATTACAGCCGATTTTTGAAATTGACCAAAAATATCACGTTTTGCGGGTACGATTATCGATTTTCGTTCATAATAGTTCAATCCTCTTGAAATTTGGGATATATGTACAACTTTTCATGCTCTTTCAACTGGTGGCATGTAATTTAAATATAAAGTCAGTGAAAACGTTTTATACGCGGGTCTTTATCAAACTGTATTCTTGAGTGGTCATCGTCTAGTGAATATTTGACAACTTTTACTCCCTAGATTTCCGACGAGACGTCGATAATCGGATTCGTTGATGAAAAATACATAATATATATATTGGAGCTGTGATGGGGTAATGATGGTAACATGGTGAGCTGAAATTAAGTTTCACCGAAACGACAGATTCGTTCCTAGAAAATCATGGATTTCGGCTCCCAGTAGCTCAATCCTTTTGATTTTTCGGATTTAAGCATAACTTTTGATGCTCTTTCGAATGATATATAGCATGGTACAGAAATATAAAAATTAAGAAAAAAATTTTTTTTCGGAAAAAATTATCGATTTTTCAAAATTTGACAATTTGACAATTTCTCACGTCTAAAATTTACTTTGCACCCTAGACCATCTGTGAAACAAGTTTGGACCGTGGGCGATCACTTTGAATGAGTTGTGCCACCACATCCGACGTTCTTACAGAGAACGCGTTTTAACCTCAACACATCCCGGCTAGTATTCAAAAAATACGCATACCTGTAGTGCAGCACAATAGTGTAGCATGAGTACAGCAAGTGCTTGCATTCTCTGTTCGAGTGCTTCGAATGGAAGAGAAGAGAGACGAGGAGAGAGAGAAGGAAGAGAGGAGAGAGAAGCAGAAGAAGGAGTGGAGGGAGAAGAGACTGGAGTTCCTCCTTGTAATGCCCATAGACGAGCAGTCTTCGTCTCTGTGATAGCATCTCGGATACGATCGATCTGCAAGACAAATCAATCGATAAAGTTCAACTCTATTACAGTACCTGTTCATTGATCTTGATTCTTCTCTCGCCAGGTTCAACTCCTCCGAAGATAGTCTTCCCCAGAACTTTTGCATTAGCAATCGTCTCCTCGTTGTACGCATTCCCCGGTTGGAAATATACCTCAAGAATCAGACATTCAATCATTCCAGAATAAAAAAAATCATGTCACATCCATATCCTACCAATTCATTCATTCATGTGATAAAAACAGCACAGCTTTCAACGAACATAACTTTTCTTTTAAAAAAGATCACATCGAGTTGTATTTCTCTTTCTATTTATAGTTCCTCACCTCACTAATATGGGGCGATCCCTCAATCGTCGGTAGTAGATCACTCAGTTCACTCTCGATTGGAATAGCAGATAGAATGGAAGAAGTGTCATCTGTCATCGAAGCATTCGAAAGACGAGCAGATGAAGTATCTAGCAAAAGAAGGTAAAAAAAAGGTAAAGGCATCCCCTTATCTAGGCTCCAAGTCCTGAGGGAGTCACTGCTAAGGCCAGCGCATAATAGGCCAGTGCAATCCGGAGGAAAACCCTATGGTGGGGAGTGAAAAAAAGGGGTTAAAACCCCCATGGTTAGGTCCTTTTTTACGACTTGAAAGAGTCCAAAAAAATTTTTTCGAAACCCGACTTCCATTCACTTAGAAATGAATCAACATCCTTCCTACTGTCTCCTGTATAATTTTGCACGAATTCCGCATTGCTTGAACTGTTCGTTCTATGGTACGTGAACTGTGCAAATGGGGGTAAATCGGCCATCCCACCATAGGATTCGCTATAAGGAGTGCCATAATGGAGCCTACAATATCAAATTAAATTAATTTCGACATCGGTAAGTGATATTCCTAAAGACTATTATTTCAGAACGTCTGTCTGTGTGTGTGTGTGTCCGTCCGTCACGCTAAATATCTCGCGAACGGATAGAGCTATCGACTCAGTTCCTTCGCCATCACATGCATCTCCACAAGAGTAACTTGCTCAATAAAAAAAATTTAAACAAAATCCATAGCTAAGTGGGTTACGCGCTTAACTAGCAACCCGAGCGACGCAGGTTCGACCCCCGCCGCGGGCAAACCTTTTGCCGCATTTTTCGCAAGCGCGAGAAATCGTTCCAACACGTTTTTGAGTACCGTGAAACACCTTTTTTACCTGTTTTGCCGAATTTTAACATGAAAAAAAGAAAATTTCGAAAAGTTCCAAATTGGCTCGCAGAGCGTAGGGGATCACAGCAAACGTATTTTGCGATGTCAGAAACGTGTCTGAACACGTTCGAAAACGTTCTAAACGCACTTTATCTTGCGTTTCCATTGTAAAAGGCTCGTGACGCAGAGAGCGATCGAAAAAAGGTGCCACGGAGCCACGAAGTGGCGTAGTGGCACCAACTTTTTTCGATCGCTCTCTGCCTCACGAGCCTTTTGGAACGGAATAAGCCAGTACTCTTTGTAGCGACTAACACTCCCCATCATAAGACGAGCAGCCTAAGAAAGCTCCTCCTGGACCGAACTTGGGACCGGCTACCTTGCTTCCCCTGGACTGAATCTGGAGATGGCTGCAAAGCTCCCCCTGTAGCGAACTTAGAGCCGGCTACCGAGCTCCCCCTGAACAGAACGTGGCCCGCCCACAAAGCTCCTCCTAGACCGAACTTGGAACCGGCTAAAAAGCTCCCCTGGATTGAACTTCGATCCTGCTACCGAGCTCCTCCTGGACCGAATCTGGAGTTGGCTACAAAGCTCCCCCTGGACTGAACTGTGCCAGGCAACTGAACGCCCCTGGACCATCTCTGGTATTTTTCCCCTAGCTCCCCTCCTAGTAGGGGCAACATCAAAGGTACCGACGGTTTCCCACACTAGTCCCCCACTGAAATGAGTGGGGGACTAGTGGGGGGAACTGTCGGTACCTTTGATGTTGCCCCTACTAGGAGGGGAGCTAGGGGACTAGTAGGGGAAAAATACCAGAGATACTAAAACGTAGTGCGCACCTTACCATAACGCAGTTTAACCTCAAAACGCCCTGCTAGTTGAGCCCATAGTCTGAGAAGATATTCCACATTTGAAATTATTATGACTTATGAAGTGAGTGCGTGAAACTAACCAAATTGGTGCAACTTTATCGCTGTCCCTTTTCCAAAAATAGTTTACATAACTTGGCCATTCGTTCAAAAAAGACTCGACACATGTTCTACTCTTCCCAAAAAAAAATTCAGTCTATTTCATTAAGGATGAGTGGTCGAACCCATGGTGGGTGATGCCGCGCAAATTTCAGGGGTGCATGTGCACCTTCCGAGGGTGGAAAACTCGTGTAACTCAGCTCAAACTGAACGAGATCTCTCCAATCAAAAAGGAAAATGTTCCAAACGTGGCTTGCAATCCCTTTATCAAGTTTGGAAGTTGTAGCTTTACTAGGAAAAAAGTTATGAAAGGGTGCATAAAACTGATGTGCACCTTGCACCCCATGAAATTTGCACAGCATTAGACTGTAAAAATGTTAAGTCCGTTTCGGTGTTTTCACACTATAGGTTCCACCAGTCATCCTTGATGAAATCGGATGAAAATTTTTTTGTGAAGAATAGAGCAAGTGTCGAGTCTTTTTTGAACGAACGATCAAGTTATATAACCTATTCTTCGAAAAAGAACAACGTGGAATTGGCACTAATTTAGCCATTTCCACGAACTCACCTCACAGGTTATAACAATTTCAAATGAGATTTATTTTCTCAGATTATGGGCCAAATATAACTTACAGCTGTCGAATTAATTTAATTAAATATTATAGTCTTGATTATGGGACCCCTTATAGCGAATCCTATGATGGGGTGGCCGATTTACCTCATTTGCCACCTACCACAGAGCGGGTAGTTCAAATATTGCGAAAGTCGCTTAAAATTGTTCAGAGAATAGTAGAAAGGATATCGATTCATTTTTAAATGTCTGAAAGCTTGGTTGCGAAGAAAAAATATTTTCCCAAATGTCCATCCAAAAACCCTATGGTTGGAGTTGCCCATGATAGTTTTACAGTGGTATTTAATCTCTGCTCCCCCTCTTCTCACTTACCAATATCATCTCTATTTTCTTCATCTCCTTTCTCATTCTTCTTCTTCCTCCAATGACTCCATTTCTCCGTCACTCCACTCATCTTACTCCGCAGTTTCGATCGTCGAGAGACAACTTCCGTGTCTCCTTTAGTAATTACAATTAGTTATCTATATTATATCCAATAACACTTGTTCTATCACAAATTCTCAGAACAAGCGTGCCTCTCATATTCACCTCTATAATGGACGATTTGTGCAGTCTTCTCTCCAATTGGAATACTACTCACATTCTCGCCCTCTTCACGCGGTGATTCCTAAACGAATTATTCAATATTAAATTGTATCATCAATGGATAGATGAGACAACTCTCGATACAGTAAATGCTGTGCATACCTTGAGTGAGGAAGCATCGCTTGTAGCGGGACTTCCCTTCTTTTCTTTCTCTACTTCACGCGACGTCGACGCATCCCCGAACAGCTCCTTCCGAAGCTATAACAATCATCCAATAATATTCAAGCCGTGAAATATTGATATTATAAACTCTACCGTAAGCGCTGGATTAATTACCGTACCTCTTCGTCCTCTCCACTCGATCTCGCAGTGGGAGTGCAGCAAATGGCCGAGTTTGCCTTCATTGCACATTTGTGATGACATACGACGAGACATTTCTGACAGCATGTACCTGTAGAGAGATCAATCCATTGTTATAGAGATGTAGAAAGATCAATCCATTGTTATAGAGTGTCATTCAACTCCTGTCAATTGTCACTGTCTAATCAACTGACCAGCTTTCGTCCATATCTTTCCTCTGCACATTGCACATATCGCAGATGCTGAAATGGTCGTTGTCATATTCTAATTCAATAAGATCTCATTCTCTCTCCCATCAATTGTTCAATTGCTCACTTCTAGTACACGAGATAGCTTTCCATTGATGTCCAATGGGTAGAGTAGGAGGGGGAGTTTCATTCCTCGTTCCATCTCCATCTCTTCTCACTCCTTCCTTTTCCCCTTGATCACAACTCGGATTGATACCACTTCCCTGCATTACATCGTCATCTCCTAATTCAGAAAATATAAATAACGAATAAAAGCAATATTTAACTGCCGTAAGTATTGCACTACCTACAAATACAATGTTAATAGATACACACCTTGGGTAGTCCATGAGGGAAGTATCTGAATCTAAGAGTGACGTCTCCATAACAGAGTCGAGGGTCGAATCCCGTATGTTGAGCGAATGAAGAGAGAGAAGGAGAAGAAGAAGCAGAATCGACAGAAGAAGAAGAGGGAGGCTTGAGATGGAAGACCTCTCGATGGGCATTAGAGAGAGTCAATTGACAATCATCCACTATTTGAGGAATGAAGAGTGATGTCTGCAAATAGATTCATGGAGGGAAGATAAAGAGATATCATATAAAATGAGTACACAAATCACTCACATATCCGAGAAGCACTGGTTTGGCTGGTTCTCCCTCTCTCGTTCGAATTTCTCTCGAGTGAATGGTTACGTTGAGGAATCGAGGTGGCTGCAATACAATTATACTCGTATTATCAAATCATAACTCGAGTTAGGCATGGACTGTGGAGTCCGGAAATATTCATGACCTATCTAAATACTAATCCATAGTGTCTGTAAACTTTCAGAGCTCCATAATCCGTGATACAAATCCGGCCTACTGTGGCCTACTGAAGCTCGTAAATATAAATTTTTGAAGTTTCCATTAGGCTCCTCGAGCAAATTTCGTCCTAGGGAGTACTCAATATTTGACGGACTCGTTTACCTTGGATGTAGTAGTAGATGGAGGGGCGGGATTGTTGAGTGTGAAGTGTAGAGATTGTCCCCAGATGACATCGGGACTGAGATGGACTGTTCGAGTAGAGAGAGAAGAAGGAAGAGATGGAGAAGGAGAAGGAGGAGTTGACTGAGTATCGCCCTTCGACGACGGCACTGACGAATCACTACAAAAAAAACAACAATTGATACCAAATAATCACTTTGGAACCACACATTTTCGCTCAATCAATTTTTTGTTTGAACATACAAAGTTATCAAGAAACTATATATTTCGAAAACTAAATTACCCATCAAAAGATCAAAGTACAATAAATAGCAAATGAGAGAAGAAAAGTTGAGAACCCACTTCTTTGATCGATCGCTCCTCTTTGTCTTATCACTACCAGGTGGAGTCTTACTCGATCCATTGCCAGATGGAGAAGGAGAGTGACGATTCTGGAACACACAAATTTCAACATGGAAAAATCCATTCTCTCTATATCATATCACGCCTCTCACGAGAGGCTCGGACCAGGATGGCATTATTTAGGCACAGTTCGAAATTTCAATCACGTGATTTTTACGGTTTCGGGTGCCACTAGGTCCAACTAAGATCCCAGAGAGCTATTATGCCGCAGAAATCATTCCTGGAGTTGCTACAGCTACCGTAAGGTGCAGGCTGCGAACTTTGAAGCCGTTTTTCAGTGTTTCAACGCAGTTTCTGAGAAATCTTTCTGCTTTTTTTCTTTTCTGCAATTTTTTTTCTTTTCTGCAAATTAGTTTTTCGATTGCTCTTCCAATTTGCATAATAATTAAATTTTGTGATTTTACAAAAATCCTCTCGAAACCACCGGATTTTTATTTCACCATAGCCTCCGGTAGATCACAAGGATTCGAATGATATGTCTATGCTCTCCCAACTCGGGAGATTGTACGATATATCATACAAAACATGTCTTCTTCATTGATTATAGGCATTTTACACCGAGTTTTTCGATAATCGTGTGAAGAATTACCAGACACTCCATTGTTCTCTCGCGCTCTAAGCTCTCATTTCCTTCGAATGAAGCGGTGTGAGTCGCATAATGGTCAAATTGGTCATATATCTCACGTTTTGTATGATATATCGTACCATCTCCCGAGTTGGGAGAGCATAGACATATCATTCGAATCCTTGTGATCTACCGGAGGCTATGGTGAAATAAAAATGCGGTGGTTTCGAGAGGATTTTTGTAAAATCACAAAATTTAATTATTTTGCAAATTGGAAGAGCAATCGAAAAACGAATTTCATAGATCGAAAGATCATTGGAAAGTAGCACTAACTCTAAGCAGAAAGATGTCTCAGAAACCTCGTTAAAACACTGAAAAACGGCTTCAAAGTTCGCAGGCTGCACCTTACAGTAGCTGTAGCAACTCGAGGAATGACTTCTGTGGCATAATAGCTCTCTGGGATCTTAGGTGGACCCGAAACCGTGAAAACTTCAACTTCGAAAATGGCAACTGTACCAAGTTCAGTCCGAGCCTCTCGTGAGAGGCGTGATATTCATTCCTTGCTCAATTGTTCAATTTCCTTCCACACTCACCGCCTCACTCGTTCCCTCTGGTGGTTGAAGGAGTGAATCAATGAGTGCATCAACTCCAACATCATCCACTATCATATTAGCATTCGTTCGTCGTTTAGTGGCCGATGGCATCAGATCGAACACCTTCAATGCAGTCTCTCTCCCCCGTCCTCTCTCTCCCCTCTCTCTCTCTCTCTTCAATCTCTCTCCCCCGTCCTCCCTCATCTCTCAACTCACCCTTCTCTTTCCTGCACTAAGCGTATCTCTCAGTCTTTGTCTCTTCGATCCATTTCGATTTCTCGTGAATCTACTGTTGTTTTCACTCTGATTCACACTCTCATCATCCAATTTACTCGACGATGCAATCGAGGCCGAGCTGCTCGCTGGTTCCAGACTCTTTCCTGCAATTTACAGAATCAATTTTTTTTTAAAATCCGCCCAACTGCTCCGTGAATTACCAAGCGATATTTTCCAGTAAAGAAGAGGTTCTTCGGAATCAAATTAGTTTTTTTAAACGGATTTTTTTGGATAAGAACGAAATTATTGATCTTATTCTCCCAAAAGTGGTGATCAGTATCCCGTATGAACAATATCGATTTTTTACCAGGAGTGAGAGTAGATTCATCTCTTCTATCCATCATTTCATCGACAGATCTCTCATCAAATTCCCTCAATTCTCCTTCCATCTCTTCCATTCGCATATCAACTGCTGTCGATGCTCTCTCAATCGGTTTATCCACTCTCTTCTCGAATATTTCTTCCAGCATCTATAATGCGCATAATCTGTATCAATAAAAAAATTAAATTATATTTTCTCCACCCACGGTACACGTCAACATACTCTCAAAACGGGATGAATAATCTGAAAATTCCTCGAATTTTCGTGATAAAACTTAGTCAGTGTTTTTTTTCGACGAAATCGTCCTGTTTTGGAATGCATAATCATAGGTCAAAAGGGTGCGTTGGGGAAAGTCGAAAATGTGGGCTGGGTTTTCCTAAAATGAGCATGACACATTGTAAATGTGGGTTGGTTTATCAATTGTTTTCTGAAAATCCAAAAATGTGAGTTGGATTTTTCAAAAATTGGCTTTGAAAATGTCAAAATGTGGGTTGGGTTCGTCGTATTTTACGTACCTTTTGATCTATGTTTATAATGTTTCAAAAAAATGTCAGTGATATCATTCGACTCAGCATAGATTCGTCCAATTCGATATATATGAAGCCATAAAGCTTTATATTCTAAAAGATCCACAGAAACTGGTCCACTAGTATGAAGAACAAAGATATGTATACCTCATCACACATCTTGGTCTCTCCTCCACTAGTATTCAATTGACTGTCTGATCTCGTCCTTCTTATTTCAACTGAAGGATGAGAGACGAGAACATGAGGAACACGGGCGGATTCTCAAAATAACGACCCATGAGAAAAATATAGGAAATGAATGCAGTTAAGGTATATGTATTAAAACAAATGTTTATGTTACCGTAGTTGTATTTCGTAAAATATGTTACCAGTTCGCTGAACGACTCCTGCAGAAAACCTCGAAGTCGATGGAATATTCGCAATATCGTGGAGAGATGAACACAGAGAATCGGCGACTAACGACGATGTCTACAAATACGAAAATATAGAGCAATCTAACTATTACAGGGAACATTGTCGTCAAAGTTATCAGTTATTATCCCATTATCGTCAAAACATCAATAATTTGGAAGCGCCAAATATTGCCACTCTTTCAATAAATAGCTCAATTTACCTCAGTCTCTTCTGCCAAAGATGAAGGAAGTTGAGACAACGAATGACGACGAGTGAGAGCTGCAAGCAACACTAGAAGGTTATGAGAACCATTAATTAACCCTCTGTATGCATTTCAATAAGTGTCCATGCACTTCTAGTCCCTATCCCTTTCATCTCTCACCTTCCAAATTGTCTCTTTCGCTCTCGTAAACAGCCGACTAACACGTGGTTTCTCCATTCTCTCTGCGGTGTATCAAGAATAGCAAGAGAGATTACTTCACTTCCACATCATCGTGACGTCAATCTCTCGCACTCTCTCAACCCAACTTTCTTCTTCTCTGTTTTGATTCTTCTCAACAATCCGTAGTCTTCTTTCCTCTTCCTCTTCTCAACCACACCCAATTATCTCCCTCCCTTCCCTCCCTCCCCTCCCTTCTCTTCTCTTCTCTCCTCTCTTTTCTCATTCCACTCACAATCAGAATGAGTACTATTACTCCTCTGTATCGTTCTTCTTCTTCCTTCATTAACAATCACAGCTTCCTCTTCTCGTCCCATTCCTCCTTCTCCCAATACAACGAATTCCGAATCGGGTCCCTCATCTGTCGCACCTCTACAACTTAGTCATTAAGTCTCATTAACAATCCACACTTCGGTGGATGAGAACCACCAGTAACTTTCATGCAAGTGCATCTCACAGTTGAGTCACAATCGATTTTGCAGTTCTAGAAAATCTAAAATAGTGTCTAACCGTATAATGACTTCATCTTCATCCACTCCTCCTTCATCTCCATCTTCCAGTATTCTTTCAACGAGAATCATCAAATCTCCGATTGTTCCCATTAAACGAGAAACCTGGTAAATGATGTGAACGTTATTTTTTCAAATGAGCTCATAGGTCAAAAGGGTGCGTTGGGGAAAGTCGAAAATATGGGTTGGGTTTTTCAAGTATGGGCATGAAAAACTGCAAATGTGGATTCGTTTTTTTTTCAATTTTTTTCTCAAAATCCAAAAATGTTGGTAGGATTTTTCAAACATTGGCCTTGAAAATGCAAAAATGTGGGTTGCCTTCGTCGTTTTTTTTTGACCTATGAATGAGCTATTCAATGCGGCAATCGCAAATTCATAAATCAAGGAAAGATGCATAGACCGAAAGGGTAGGTAGGTAAATTCCAAAATTTTGACTGTTTTCAAAATTTGGAAGGGAAAAATATTGTTTTCATCGTCTCTGACGCACTTTTAGACCTATAGAAATCTAAATTTGGCATACCTGTCTCTCATGTCTCACGGGCACGTTGTTGATCGCCACCAAAATGTCACCTGAAAACGTTGAATTGGTCTCATAAATACGATTTCTGTATTTTTCGATTTCAACATGAAAATTTCACAAAACTCCTGACCTGGCTTGAAATGAGCCTTATCAGCCAGTGATCCCTCAGTGACATCAGAGACTTTTACTGCACGTAATCCATGATTGAATGCATTCTAAACAGGTATTCAATCTATTCGGAATGCATAGATTATATCAGCTGTTTTCACTCATTACATCGTTTCAAGTATGGGACGGAATAATAGGAATACCTTATCGAATGAGAGCCCAATCGGGGCATTCGGATCATATCTCGAGTAATGGAGAATGCAAGTGAATGAATGAGAAGCAGATGAAGAAGAAGATTGGATGAAGGGACGATATGCTGTGATGTCATCGTCATTTGTGTTGTTACTATAAGCTCAGTATCGTTGATACTCACCCAGAGTGACAGTAGCATAAACTTCGTGCTGAATTTCAGTAGTCGATGTTGTGGATGGAGAGACGACAGAAGTATTGAGTCGAGTGCATTGAAGGACAGTAACTTCTAATCCACCCTCCATTTTGATGTGAGAGAAGGCTCCTTCAAATGGAACTATTACCTATTTTACAATGTGCATGGGAAAATTAAAGTACAATATTACAATGTGCATGGGAAAATTAAACTACAATATTGCCGTGTACGCCTAGAGTCATAGGTCAAATGGGGTTTTCGCAAGTTCGAAATTAGCATAGAACGGGGGATGTAGACAGAGGCCTTCATGTGTCTGCCCTGCACTCTCTCGCTACGTTAATCCGGTTTATATGTAAAGTGCAGAAGTGCCTATCTTCGCACGCGAAGACCTATTTGACCCATGCCTAGAGTTTAGTATGTGACTGCTATTTGATATGTAACGCTCTTTTTGATATATTATATATCATATATACCTGGAGGGGGCGATGGTTGAAGAAGAGGATGAGGGAAAAGGGGACGATATCGAATCTTGTAATTAGGAGAAACGAATTTACGACGCATTGTGTGTCTGACAATAAAAGAGTTATCCGCAATATATTGATTATAACATGAAGTACGATAGAAATAACTGCACCTGATTGATTGTGTGATCACTGGAATGAGTCGTTTCAAAGAATGGCCATTCAATTGGGAAGTAACCTGAGAGAATATTATAGCACATGAAACAAATTGAAACCTCACGTCGAAATCGAAGAGGGGCTCGGCTACGAAACAGAAGGACCAATGAGTGTATGGTTTACGAGAGAGACAAAGTCTAACGAGACCAGCTAATCGAGTAACCTGAATGAATACTGTAGATGGAGACAATATTATCAACTACCATACCTTAAGTGATAAGTGACCCTCCTTGCCTAGAAACCAGATTCCGATAGAGGTCTCGAAGTTACCCGTATATTCCAGATCGATTACGAAATGAATTTTCTGAAAAAAGTAGAGCTCATGTTGTACACTAAACACATGAAAATAGTTCAATTCCCCGAATAAACATCAACTACTGTACCTGAATAAGTCACTTATTTGAACTGTATGGTACCTAGCCATAATTGCAAAGAAAGTACTTTAGTAAGAATGCATGAATAGAAGTGGCATACCTCAAAGCTCTCTCGGTCTTCTGACATCTCTACTTTCTCAACTCGGATATTGTTGACTACAGGAAACTTGGTGCCTAATGATAAATCCAGAATGCGAATATCCTAAACGAATTTGTTTTCTAAAAAACACAGAAAAAACTATTTCAAAATACCTGTACAAATCGACCCATAGGAGTTCTGGTAATTACATCGTTTAACTCAACTTGCAACCGCTTGTAGAGCCATCTGTGATATTGAATATATCAACAGCGAGAGTCAAAATATCGATCCAGCTTATCATATAATACTAATAAATGCATCCAAGTTGGCTCATCACGGATTGATTCCCACTCACAATATATTTTGATCACTTCTAGTTTTGGCCATCTCTACCTCCAACAATAACTCAAGAGTTCAAATACCTTCGGAGCCCTCTAGTATCCTTATGCTCCTGATACAACATGTGAAGTAGTAATGAGAGACTGGAACAAGATTCCCATCGAGAGACGCCCTGTCCATCTTCGCCCGTACGAAGGAACCGCTTCAGCTCCTGCATCAAAATTGAATTACACACAATGGGATGTTTATTGGATGCACATTTCGTTCCGCTCGTGTAAGCCCCCACAATACGGATATTTTTCTTCATAGATGCCTAGTTCTGAGTAGCCAACGAATCTCAAATGCCATTGCTAGGAAGTAAGGAAGATACACGTATCTATGGCTAAGGGCAACGGCAGATGAGAAACAAAGAAGAATGACTCACCGGGGGGATTTGAATGGGAGGAAACTGGTCGATAAATCGATGCGGAGCAGCCGGAGGACCCCACGGATCGAAGAATATGACATAGAGTACGAATATAACAACAGCAATGCCGAAGATGAAACCCAGAAGGAAGGACAACATGTTGGAAGGCAAATAATATCTCTCGGAAGAGTTATTTCCTCTCCAAATCGAGCATTCCTACGTTGCATCCATTCTATGATTCCATCTGTAACGAATGAACATGAAATTCAAAAGTTCAGAAAGGGTGGACAGTAACAAAAACAAAGATCGCCCGAGGCAACGATGAACTGGGGATTTGTTCGTTCCGACCATAATGAGTTCTGTTCTTGAGCCATATCTATAGAAACGATTAGGCGGAAATATGTGGCCAACGGAACAGAGAATTCTCTTCTAGAATTTAGATTCTAAAAAAGAGAATTCTAGAATTTAATATTTTCCGCAAATAAAATTTTGCGGAAAATTTGCATTTTTATTTTTTTATATGCATTTTTATTATTTTTCCCTGAAAAGATAAAGATAAAAATGGAAATTATTATACATACTACTATCAATGTAGAGTCAATATAATATTATTTTAATATTCTATTTGATTGGTCTCTAATGATGAAAAAAAGGATGAAAAAAGATCGGCCTTTTTTGGAAAAAAAATCATGGAGCTATACATGAATAAATGCATTTTTTTAAAAATACATATACGAGAAATAATAGAAGGTCTAGGTATGTGTGCACTTCACATCGATCTCATACTCTAGGTTTTCATTGAATTCATAATGCGATGAAATTGGAAAAGTTTATTGAAGTCACTGATAACAACAAATCTCTAGATCGATTAAAGCACTATTTCTTGTATGAAATGAGAGAACATCGGGCGAAAAGAAAGGAAGTCATGAAAATTTGTACAATTTCGCTCAACAAGTTTCTATCTATTTATGGCATCTTTGCATTTTGAAAACTGAGAGTCAGCTGACTAGAAAATGGATGAATATAATGAGAAATCACGGGAGAAAGAATGAAAAAAAAGCTACACTCGGGGGAATGGAGAAAACCCAATGGAGAAATTGAGAATTGGATACGAATGATGCAATCAACGGGCTACTGTGTAGAATGATACTCTCAACTCCGTATAACAAAAGAAGGAATAGCGGCGGACAAAATATGTGAAATAGTGGCAGAAATTGAGCAGAGGGGCAAATTATGAATAGATAGTGACGACTTCTGCACCAGTTCCTCGAACTAGAAGAACTCTATGGAGAGATTCTGTTAGAGCTTCGATGAATTCCATATCTGCAATCAATTAAATGATTATAAGAAATCGATAAAATCTCCTTTTATCAACCATTCCATTCTTTCCCAACTCCATTCTGTCAATAATCTGAAGAGGCACAGTAATCCTCATTACTATTCCATTCTATCCCCTTCTTTTCTCACAAAAGTCGAAGCAGGAATTAGCCATCTTTCCCTTCTCTTTCTCTCTCTCCCCTGTTTTTGCATCATTTATGTATGTCTCCGAAGACGAATGTGTTTGTAGATAGAGGAGAGAGAGAGAGAGAGAGATCTGCTGAGAAAGAGAGAGGACTCACAGAAAGACTCTCCTTCAGTGGATGGAGCACCAGGGAGATTAACCACAACCAATTGAGATTCCATTGAATGAGATCTCATTAGTTCGTTCAATTTGACTGCCGTGTGCATCTTGTGTACATTGAATCGTCGTCGACGACATATCGAATCAGCCGACTGCAAGGGGAGATTACGGTAGACACGGTCTATCGATGACTGACTGTATACCTTGGGTTCCTTCACAGATTGTCCATTGTCGGTGGTGGGAGGCATCTCTTCTTCACTGAACCGAACTCCTCTTCCATTGTTCTTTGCTGGTTTCTCTTCTTCTCTCTCATCATCTTCTTCTTTCGTCTCATCTTCCACCACAACTTCCAAATTCGGTCGTTCCGAGACCGCTGCTGTTGGCTGGAAAAGGATACGGTATTGATCGGTCGATCGAAATTGATTAGGCCATTCAATCGATCGATCGATAGAGAGTAGATCACTCCGACATGCAGCTAACATTCAGTAGATCCGTTGACATGTAACACACTATAAGAAGGGTGAGGGAACACAAGCAGGGGAGGAAGTTGCATCATCACTAGTCAATCACTCTCTAGGAACTCACGTCATCTTTGGTGCAAGGGTCGTTCAAATGACTCTCAGCGACAAGTTTCTGTAGACAGTTGAAGTGTGTCAATGGGGGAGAGGGAGGGGTGCAGGGAGATTACGGTATTTAGATAGATAGGTACAGTAGGATCATTAGTCAATAGAGGAGCCAAGCCCGAAAGAGAAGGGGGAAAATCAATAGGCGACTACGGTAGATCACTCTCACTTACCGTATCCTCTTCATTGATCTTGGACAGTTTCCTTTCTCTATTGACATCGTCCATATGCATTTGTAGATCAGTTTCGACCACTGATTTCTTTGATCGAATCGATTGAAGAATTCGAGATCTTTCTTCCATCTTCAGAGTTCTTTCGTATGTGTAATCAGAGATATCCGAATCCGGCTGAAATTAATAACTTTAAAAATTTAAAATTTTAGTTTAGATGAGTGGAATCGAGAGAGAACCGACTTGAACGCCGGATTAAAATTTATTTTCAAAATACTATTAGATTTGGATGTGAAGTGAGCTCAAGACACGTCTCTTCTCCACCTCTTTTTCTCATTTGTTCTCATGAGAATCAATCGTTTACCATTTCAATGACGTTCACTTGGGCGGAAATTCTGAGTTGATACAAGAATCGCTGGAGGTCGTTTTTCATCTGAAAATGATGTTGACATTGACATACACAATGTTTCGGTGCCTGATGTCTTTTCCCAATTAGGAAAAGATGCCCAAGGCTGTTAGGCGCCTTTTCCCAATTGGGAAAACACACTACGTGGCTGCTTTCCTGATAATCCTAGCACTGTGTACAATTTGCACGTTTACACGATTGTGCCTAAATACTTTCTCTTAGTCTAAACAAGGGATTTCTCTAACAATATTTTGCTCCCCAGACCTGCACATTATTCTCCTCCATTGTAGCAATGACGAAGAGACGAATCGAACACGATCGCCAGACCTAAACAGAACTATTACATCATCACTATGCAATAGAAAAACTGACTTTGTGTTGTTTGAGAAGGAATGGAAGGAGCATAAGGAGACCACCATCATGGACGACCCACCTGCGAGAATTAATTAGATGAATGAGGAGAGGAAAGGACCAACCAGACATCGATGGATCCATTCATTCTCTCTTTATTCGTGGGGAAATTCTCTGATCCTTTGGTTACAATCATTGCACAATGAGCGGCTGAAGTGGCACGAACGATGGAGACAAATCGATGGCCGAAATGAGTGGAAGACCAATCGGAAGGCCATGAGAGAAGAACCGAATTGTGACGGAGACCACCCAGACCCGCGATCTGAAATGAGGAGAGACAAATTACTCCCCTCTCGATATACCCAGTTGTCGTTCAGTAATCCTAGTGGATCCTAGTAACATCATATCTGAAACGCTTTGCCTAGTGGAATCCTAGTCATTTTTTCTAGTAGGTTCTACAGTGGAATCCTAATAGAAAAATGACTAGGATACCACTACGATTTCTGAACCAGAGAGAGAGAGAGAGAGAGTTTGAAACTCTAATATAAAAAGTGTGCGAAAATGAGAGGTTGTCGCTTGTGTTCGTCCACTCTTTCAAACTCTCGCTGTGGAATGCTCATTGGAGTCTCTCTCTTGTGAGAGAAAGAGAGGGAAGATAATGGAGATACCTGAATGAAACTACTCAATCCTTCTTCGATATTATTTGTCATGAGAACATCTGAGAATCCACGAATTCGATGCTCTTTCATCTTCGCTCGCATTGCCTCAAGAGTAAACATTTCATCATTCGATAATCAATCAATAATCATTCCCATTTCTAAAATCGATAATGATTGCCTGCTGACCTCCTTCAATTGTTCAGCATCATCACTATCTACAGTGAAATCTCCCTTGACACATTGAGCGACCATTGTGAGTCCTTTTCCAGCCTTGAGTTGAGAAGTAACAGATAGAACTCCTTCGGCAGATTCGCCCTATAACAATAATATAAAAAAAATATTTTTTTAAATGTTCCCTCATTTCTTCCTCCTTTCCCTCTTTTATCTCCAATCTCTTTTCTGTTTTCTCTCTCTCTCTCTCTCTCTCTCTCTCTCTCTCTCTTCTTTTCTGCATTGGACATCTCTTCAATGTAATTCGATGGTCTCTCTTCATTTCTCCTCCTTTTCCCACTTCTTTCCTCTTCCTTTCCTAATCTCTTCTTTTCTCCACATGGAAGGCCAAAGAATGGCCACGAAAGAGAAAAAAACGAAAGAATACGAGTAAACTCAAAACGAATTCCCCCATTCTACTAATAATGAGATTGAATAGGATCAATTCATCTAATGACCTACCGTAATCTCTCTTTTCCCCTCGGGACTCAAATAAGGGTGATAACTTTTGAATAGTGCATTGAAAGTGGTCCCGTCTCGACATTACGATCTCATAAAGTCCTTCGTGCAATCATTTCTTCTCTCTCTCTCTCTTCATCATAATTTTCTTTAGTAAGCCCCCCTCTCCTTTTCTCTCTCTTTCCTTCATGCCCTTCTTCCTTCCTTCTTTTTGAACCCGTCTCTCTCTCTCTCTCTCTCTCTCTCTCTCTCTTCAACTAACTTCCATTCCATCCATAATCACAAGTAATTGAGGTCTCCAATTCCTCGAATGCTCATCCTTCTCTTCCAAATTCAACAGGGCGAATCTGAAATAAGAGAGAATCTTGAATAGAGTTTGGACTCCGAACTGATCCAGTTACCTCCTTTTCCCTCTATTTCAAGATCTTTTCTTTCGGGTCGAGGGGCGTGGAGGGGTACCTTCGGCTCAACAATTCCACAATTCTAACAATAAAGGGGCCTGGGACAACTTTCAAAATCTAAACGCCTCGCTTCCCCGTCCCTATTAGACTTTGGAATCGTCCCTGCAACCCTTCGACTTGTGAAGTCGTTGACTTATTACCCTATGAGGGTGGAGGGTACCTTAGGTGGAGGGCAACATACCGTGCAGCAGCCAGTCCGAGTCCTCTGATACCATCTCCCCATTCCTTCTCAGCTCCCACGTATTCAATGTACTTGTAGACACCTTCAATTGTAATTGGGGGAACTCAAAGGGTTTCTGTCTGTTACGTCGACACCTCCCAACATTTTCGTTTACATACGGATATCCAATATATTTTCTTTGCCAGTTCCAAGCTACCGACTTTAAAAATTTAATTTTGAGATGAAATATATTTGCAAATTGCGTACCGGCTCCGATGAAAATGGCGATAAGGGCGAAATGCCATGCAGATATGAACATGACAGCAATGCAGAGGAAGGCTCCCACGAGGGAAAGAGACCTGAAGAAGGGAAGAAGGGAAAGAGACCCCTTGAGACCAAGACTATCCGTCCTAACTATTTCAATCGCTTCCTTCTTACAAAACTAACTCGAGCCAACATTTGTGGCTTTTTATTTTTCTATTTTTAGACTTTGTGTGACCTTTTTGGAGTCCCTCGAATGGATCTTTTGGAAGATTCATGTGAGGCACGAAATTCCCCGGGGAAAATGAGCCGATTAGATAAGAAATTGTGAGTGACCGTGTATATTTGGAAAGAAGTGAGAGAGAGAGAGAGAGAGAGAGAGAGAGAGAGAGAGATAAGAGATAAGCGACGCACCAGTGGAAATACTTGAAGCCCGGTCGCCATCCCGGTGCTTTGAGCAGAGATTGGAGAGCACAGGCGGTATTCACTCCCAGATAACACATGAGGAAGAATCTGAGAAGAGTACGGTAGCTTAGATAGGTCAGATTTATGACTGACTGAGTGATCAGAGCTGCAATGGACTCAATGACTGCAATGAGAATGCCGAGTTCGGAGATGAGAAGAGTGATGAATATGGCACGGAGAGGCTCGCCCCTTCTATCGACCTCACGGAATGGAGCAAGGAACGGAATGACGTCATCTACAGAATCAATCGATAATTGAAGAGAGTGATAAGGGACTAGATTATTTGATCAAGTGATAAGAGAGATCTCTGACGTCTGCTCATATATCACGCAACATTCCTTTCTATTTCAAGCTGTTTCCCCTCTCATGCCATTCTAATCTTCGTATTCTCTTCATGTTTCGTGTCATTCTTCCTTCCCTTTCTCTCTCTCTCTCTCTCTCTCTCTTCTCATATTTCACTCTTCTCTTCTCACCAGCAGCAATAGCCTGCAAGAGTCGAGGTGCTCCAGTGAGTGACTGCAGTCCCGCTCCGAGAGTAGCCGCGAGGGAACCGAACTGAGAAGGAATCGATTGATGAGGGAAGAGAGGAATCAATCAGATCAAGCCTCTACAGAAATAAGACAGAAAGAAGATTCTACGGAAAGGGGTTTGGAGTGAGAGAACGTCTTCTTTATTTTTTATTTATTTATTTGATACACCCGCGAAGGGTGTGACGGCAATTAAAGAAACTATGAAAGAAAGAAATATATAAATATGAACGAATAAGGATGAGGAAGGTGAGGGAAGGGATCAGGCTAGACAGGGAGACACACTTGGCCACTTATTGGGATGAGGTGGACAAAGCCTCAGAACGGGGAGGGAGCCGTTCGGATCCATATATGTCTGTGCTTCGAGCGGCACTCTCTCACATTTGCACGCTCCCTCGCGCTGACCCCATTCTGTATGTTTGGAGTAATGTAGAATGGCCTACCAATCAATAAATGAGGGAAAAGAGTAGTCTATGACCTACCACAATCAATTGGGGACTTGGCCATGCAATCTGAGCCATCGTCAGTTTCCCCAATGCAGAACTGCCCAATTTATCACGGAGAAGCATCTCGGACACTGATCCTCCCACGAGAAGAACGGCAGAGATATCTGAGAGGAGAGGGATACGGTGGGATACGGTAGAGATTACGGTAGGATAATTACTGTATATGAGTACGGTAAGAACTCACAAACAGTGGAAGTGATGAGTGTTGCTGAGAGAGTTCCTACTGGAATTGACTTCCCTGCATCCTTCAGATTTCCCGATCTATTTGATCCAGCCATAATTCCTGAAATTGCATTATGACTACGCAATCGGAAACGTTCACTCTTTACTCTTTCGTTCTCCTTTTCTTCTCGCCCCTTTTATTCCCCTTTCAATAATCCACACTTCCGTCTAAGGAAGAAGGAGAGAAAAGAGGAGAAGAGAATCGAGGTCTCTCTCTCTCTCTCTCTCGATTGAGTCTAGTTGTCATAGAAGGACTTGCCTGTGACTGAAGGGAAGAATACTCCGACTAACACCATGTAAGAGGTGATCATATCCGAGAACAGATACCAATACGGTGTATTCCTCTGGAAAAGACGGGTTATCGATTGATCGGGTAGATCATACAGCACCTGTAGTAGTTTCTCCTTCGGGTCTTTACTCAGTACAAGTCCTTCTCTCATGAATTTCGGCCATAGATTATCCCAGAATACTCCGCTAGCAAGTCCCTTGATTCCGATCTGCAATCAATCGATAA
This sequence comes from Pristionchus fissidentatus, assembly GCA_036245785.1. Taxonomy (NCBI): domain Eukaryota; kingdom Metazoa; phylum Nematoda; class Chromadorea; order Rhabditida; family Neodiplogasteridae; genus Pristionchus; species Pristionchus fissidentatus. Next base: position 20,410,085 of record BTSY01000004.1, on the reverse strand, counting down.
TTGTCGCTTCCCTTCGAGATACTTGATCGTATTTCACAGTTTGTTGTGTCAGATTCACACACTTCGATGTCTTCTTTTACTCGTCCAGTGAAGTTCTCTATTACACTTCTCTCTCTGTGTCTCTTCTCTCTCTCTCTCTCTCTCTCTCTCTCTCTCTCTCGTATAAACAATGTACTCCTCTCAAGAGACAATTCATTATTCCTCTCTTCCTACTTTCCATCTAATATTGATCCCTTCTTCCTCTCTTTTCCTCCTCTTTTTCTGCCTCTTCGGTCCTCTTTCTTTTCCCTTTTTGAACCTCTCGAGTTTTCGTCGTGCGAATAGAATTGAATGAGATGTGAATAGACAAATCCATCTCTCAACATCATTTTCCCCCTTTGCTCCGAAGAGAAAAAAGATTGGAGAAGAGGCCGAGAGAGGGAGAGAGAGAAAGAGAGAGAGAGAGAGAGAGAGAGAGAGAGAGAGAGAAGGAGAAGAAGAGTTGAGAGAATGGAGAGAGAAAAGAAGAAGCAGGATGACAACTGACGACATCGAGAGATAATTGATACCGATTGGATAGAATCATTGAATGAGTAATCATCTTTCTTCCATCTCTCTCTCTCTCTCTCTCCATCTCTCTCTCTCTCTCTCCATCTCTCTCTTTCTCTCCATCTCTCTCTCTCTCTCTCTCTCCATCTCTCTCTCACCTCTTCTCTAATAGCCGGCATGTCCTTCTGTCCCTTCCATGAGTTGATTTGCTTCACTTTGTTGTAGTACACATCACAAGTTCCATTCGAATTGCAGAACAGTGGTTTCAGTCCCTGCAGAGATGATCTTTGATCTCTCCTCGATCGATAATTGATCTTTGATCTCTCTAATCAATCAATAATCTAACTTCGAGTGTGCATGGGGGAGGGGTCGACACGAGATTCTTCTCCATGTATCCAACCAAATCAACGGGACGATCTCCAACCATGCAGAATCTGAGAACGAACACATTATTCAACCCTCCAGAAAGGGGTTTGGAGTGAGAGAGCGTGTAAAATGGAGAGGGACTCTCTCACTATTGCACTCTCTCTCGTCCTGATCCCTGTCTACAGCTTTGGAGAGACGTGGAAAGTGGTGGAGAAGAAAAGAGAAGAAGGTGGAGAGAGAACATTTAGAAAGGTCGGAGAGGAAACCAAGTGGAAAAAGTTGCCACACTTCTCCAGTGACACGCTCACATTTTCTTTGTCACCTAACCATTGGTTCTTAAGGGAAATAAGTCCATGTCTGGTCACTTATTTCTAGACCCTCGCTATCCAGCCAGGGCCTCGAAGTCTACTCGAAAGTCATTTCATAATATTGAATTCTATTCTGATCAACATTTTTGGAATGATCAATAAATAATAAATAGATAATAACTCACTTAAGATGGTCGGATCCATTGATTCTCACGAAAACTCCGATGAAAACAGAGGAAATACAAATGAGAACAGCGATGACAACGGGAAGGGCGAACTTATTCACTATCTGCAATCAATTATTTATTGTTTTACTGATTCACACTTAAATTATCGAACTTCTTCGTAATTTTGTTATTCAACCGTGCTTATTGACGCAGATTGTGCTTATCTAATGATCACTTGAGAGGATTATCACTGTTATCTCGTAGTATTCCCTTGATGCTCCCTCTTTTTGCTCGTCTCTCTCTCTCTCTCTCGTCTCTCTCTCTCTCTCTCTCTCTCTCTCTCTCCTTACGTACTCTCACTCCAGCCAGCACAATCAGTCCGAGAATCAGAAGGATCGCCGTTCCGAATAGTCGAAAATTGTGGAAGATGTCATCGAAGATCTTGCCAGATGGATAAATGTACAACTGAAATAGAGAAGAGAAGTACTTGATGGACTACCAATTGAGTTATCCGCCCAATCGAGAAAGGAAGAAGAAGAAGAGAGAGAGTGAGAGAGAGAGAGAGAGAGAACTCACAAGGAATATCTCGACTGCTCCAATGATGTACATGGATGCAGCAACTGTCGTACCCAGATAGAATAGAATACCCACAGCGCCACCTGATTAATCATGAAGCTGACCCATTGACACACCCAATTGAACTAACCCAATTCGGGTCCGAGATTACGAGATATCATGTAGTACGGTCCTCCCCCTGATACAACTCCATTCGTGGCAATGGCAGACAAGGAAATTGATGTGAGAAGAGTCTGGAAATGAAGGATTTCACTTTGATTTTAATCGTCATGGAAACGTCTATTCACATTCTTCTCTATATTTATAGCAGACTTTTATTTTTCATTTCCCCCTCAAATCAACAAATTATTTCTAATCAATAATTGAATTCCAATCAATAATATATTTCTTACAACAGAAGCGCAAGTGATGACAACGAGAAGTCCCTGGAGGATTCCAGCAGTACCGATGATCCATGAGAGACGAATGAAGAAGAGAACACCGAAGATATTCTGAGAGAACGAGGGATTACTGTAGAGGGTACGGTAGTGAGAGGGGTACGATACACACAGGCCGGTCGACCGAACAGAGAGGGGTTTGGAATGAGAGAGTGTGCAAAATCGAGATGGACCCTCTCTCACTTTAGCGCGCTCTCTCTTTCCTGATCCCTTTCTGTATGTTTAGAATCATGTGGATATCGAATATGGCATTGAGAGGAGGAATACGGTATTGAATACGGTACTCACTTGAAGACAGGGGAAGAAAACGCCCATGAGAGTGCCCAGCTGAGCAGCCTGCAACACAATTCATTCGTACACTTCAATTATCGATCGATCGATAGGAAACATGGGCAACTAAATGGATATATGGGAAGCAACAGTGTCTACGGGATATCACATAGCATGCGAGAGAGATACTGTATAGGAATACAGTAGTCCAGAGATACTGTAAAAACACCGTAATCCATCGAGTCACAATGTAAACCCACTGCATTATTATTTTGTTTGTGGTTCTCGTCGGTTTCCTTCAGATGGAGTTAATTCAAATAATTCAGTACTCGATAGATCTACCGTAATCTCTACCGTACCTTCTTCGAACTCGTTTCCATTTCTTCCGAAGTGGGAAGAGTTTCATTGTAACCACCGAAATTCTTGAGCATTTGTCCAATCTTTTGCCTTCCTCCTTTCTCATAATCCTCCTGAAGGGAAGAGAATAATCGATAAAGAATCAATCGATAAAGAATACGGTAGATGACCCACTTCATATAAAGCCAACGGTGAGTGTTGTTCACAAAGTGGAATCCTCTCTCCCTCATCTGAAATGGAGTGAATGAGTATCGCTTTTCCTACCATCTGAATAGACAGACCCCCGTTCCTCTACCTTTCCAGTATCTCTCTCTCTCTCTCTCTCACTCGGGTATAACTAACTTTCTCTCGTTTCCCCCGCTCGAAGACCCATTTCGTCTTCTTCCTTCCACACAAAACAGCAACAGAAGGGAGAGGGGGGGGGTTAGAAGAGAAGAGAGGATGACTTCATATGAGGGGACTGCCTTGAGTCTTCTTACTCAAGTACTTACTCTCCCTTCTTCTTTTCCCTTCTCTCCGCCCCTTTTTCCCTTCTTCTCCTCCTCTTCAATAGTAATCCTTACCCTTGTTTGGTGGTGGCAGTGTTATAGTGACTGCTTCTGTAGAAGGAGCGTCTTCACTTGTTTCCTCCCCTCCAAGAACCGATGAAACACGAAATCGGCTGGTCATTCTGAAGAAAGAACGAAGACTCAGGGAAGGATACTACGAAAAGACGAGAAGAGAGAGAAGAGGGAGAGAGAGAGAGAGAGAGAGATACACACACTCACACTCCCTCTTTCCCCCTACCCCGCCCCTTCTCTCTCTCTCTCTCTCTCTCTCTCTCTCTCCTCCCCTCCTCTCTCTCTCTCCCTCTATTCAGACTCCCGTTTCCATTTGGTCATTTGAAATGGGAACGTCTTTATCTTTCGAAATAGAGGCACATCACTCATCTCTCTCTTTTCTTTCTTCCCTCCCATCAATTATTCATTAGAATCGGTCGTTTATCTCTGTACGATAAGAGGAGTCTGCCAATGTCAACAGATCGACTGAGAAATGCCGTCTCTCTCTCTCTCTCTGAGTACAGTTTATGACACGTCCAACTCTTCCCTCATCTTCGGACGGCGAGTAAAGCGACAGATTGTGCATGCCTTCCTTCTCTTCTTTCTCTTTTGAGAGACAGAAAAGCAAATCGTGAAAAAGAGCAGAACTCCCTCCTCACACAACGAAAAGAAGGGAAGGGAAGAGTAGAAACAGATGGAATATGAATTAATTGAGAGAGAGAGAGAGAGAGAGAGAGAGAGAGAGAGAGAGAGAGAATACGAGATAGATGCTCATTATGACCAGAGATGGATGGATGACATAGATGGAAAGGGACATAGAGGGGAAGCAAGAGGGGAGGTGGTTGAAAGGGAGGAGAGGCAAAATGGGAGGTGGTAAGGAGGAAAAGGGGAGGCGGTGAGTAGGGACAGGGAAGGTGGTTGAGTGTGGGGTGGTCGAATTGGGGGTAGGAAGAGAAGTCAGTTCAACGGAAAGCGGAGGAGTATGGGAGAAGCAGAATGGGAGGTGATTTTGGATGTATGGAAGGTGGCTAAAAGGGAGGAGAGGTAGTATGGGAGGTGGTTGAGTGGGAGGAAAGGCAGTATGGGAGGTGGTTGAGTGGGACGAGAGGCAGTATGGGAGGTGGTTGAGTGGGAGGAGAGAAAGGACTGAACTATCATTCAATCCCTTCTTCTCTCTCTCTTTCTATCGACAGTTGTCCTGCTTCGTTTTGCATGAGAACACTTCGTCTCCCTCTCTCTCTCTCTCTCTCTTCCCACCTATTATCTCCTAGAAATCTTGACAATCTCCGTAGACTTCTCACATCAGTAATATAAAGGAGATGGAGTGGAAGGAAAGAATGAATCATAGTGAGAAAAAAGAGAATAGAGGGGAATCATTGATCATCAATGGGTATACTTCTACTAACAAGTACACACATATTCCATCAATTCTACACTACAGTACTCATTATTCTACCGTACTCTTAAGTCTTCTATTTTCTATCTCCCAAGAGACCATCTCTTTTCATCTCCAATAATGAAGAGTCAATGATTGTTATGGTAGTCTCCCTCCTCTCTCTCTCTCTCTCTCTCTCTCTCTCTCTCTCTCTCTCTCTCTCTCTTTTTTTTTCCAATTTCGAATCTAAACGAGATTCTCTATCCATTTCCATTCCAATTCCGTGTATTCCAACAGTCCTTTCAGTCTACACAAATTATGTATCCGAGCTATTGCGTCGCATCGAAAAACGGTAAAAGAATGGCGAGTGTACAATTGTCAAATCGATTGACAAACGAGTATAAATGGAGAGGATTCAATCATATCAACGGAGAGGGGGAAGGGGGAGGAAAGAAGGTTGAATGAAGTGGGAAGGAGTCGTAGTCTTAGCTCTGACGACATGATTCTTGACGATGCCTGTAATGGAATGGAAATGGAAAGATGGGGTGGAGACACGACCGAAATGCCAATTTGGCCCATTTTATGTCCCATCCACAGACGAGAAAAACCTATTCCCAACGAGAGCTCCTTTTGGAAGCTCATCGAATGCCAAACACATCAGTCTCATATTTTACGATATTCTGTCTAATCGAATGTAATCTTCACAAACTCGAGAAAAGTGCGCCCAATTTCGGCAAGAGAAACCAAAATAAGTTGTTCGTGTTTCTTTCACGGAAATTCGCTTTCTCCAGTGATTAGATTAGAGGAACTGAAAGGGGCACTCAAAGTGGACAACAAATTCATCGAGTTTGAAAAGGAATAAGAAAGAAAAGGAAAAGGAAAAGGACTATTCTTTTCCTCTTCTTCCTTCCTTCCACACTTCCCCTCACGACTCACAATGAATCATCTTCTATGCTTCTACTCTTGAGAAGACACACACAATTTCTTCGACAATCTATAATTTTGACCATTTCAAATATCAATCAATACGAATTGAAGATGAATAGTACATGCAAGTGATAATACCTTGCTCGCACCAATCAATAATCCCCTCCACTTACCCATTCTTCTTCTCATATTCATCCTCCTCCTCTTCTAATCTCGTTGCCTCCATCTTCGTCACTCCCAATGTATTTTCTACTCCATTCTTTCTCTCATCTTCATCAGCAATCGATCCATTGGGAGTACCGTATTCCTCCTCCTTCATCTCCTCATCCTCCTTCTTGTCAGTCACAACCACGGTTTCGTCCCTGCAATCAACAATTATACCTACAGTAACCAGCAGATAATAATCAATCGATAAAGTACTAACATGGCTCTGATCTCCGTGGTCGTTGGTTTGAGAGCATTGAGAAGGGCCGGGCCCACTTCCTTCTTCTTTCCCTGATCACAATCAATACTCAACTATTTTTTTTAAAAAATGATACGACCATTTCAAAAAAGTCAAAACCCATACTTCCGTAATTTGCCAAAGAAGAAGACTTTCGACTCTCTCACTTTTTAGTGCTCTCTCACCTTCAGTAAACACAGGAAGTAACATTTTGTTGAATCGTATCATTATATAAATGCAATAGTCAACTTACCTCCAACACATCAATCTTCTTCTGCATCTCAAACATCTTTCCCTTCAAGCTGCAATTATTTTCCTCCCCTCTCTATTACCTATGGATGACGTCACTCACTCATTCTCAATATCATCAAATTCATCGCAAGTCTCTTCCAATCTCTTCACTTCTTTCTTCAATCTCATCACAGTCGATCGTTCCTCTTCGAGTTCCTCCTTCAGTTTCGATGAATTTACCTGAAATTACAAAAAGATTGAGTTCATTCATCAAATGGTCTTCTCCTCGATTCTTGACGGTCATCTGCTCCCAAAGTTCATATTATACTAGTTTCCCAATATTTATCAAAAAAGGGATAAAATGCATAAATAATTCAAAATGTCGAATAGTCGTCGTCCCCGATCGATGTTCAGAAGATCTTATTATCACTAGCGAGACCCCATTTCAATTGAGTGATACAAAGAGTAACTCACATCTCCAATTGAAGTATTCGATGTCGATTTATGATCCAAAGCCTTCTCCAATTCCTTCACTGTGTCACTCAATACCTCGTTTCTCTGCAATATCTCATTGACCTCTTACTTCCCTCAACTCTCCCATAGTGTATTCTCATTCTCTCCTTAACTCACTTCAATTTCACTCTGCACAGCTCTCTCCGCTCGTTCCTTCTCTTCTTCCATCTCACTCATTCGACCACTCAGTGTCTACAATCACTTAATCATCTCTCAATCGATATCTGCTCTCTACAGTACCTCCATCTCTTCCTTTTGCTTCTTCAACTCCTCTTCTATACTCTTCATTGCCTCATTCGACTGGCCGGCAACAGCTGCTTTCTGAACAATCCGATCGATAGCCCTACCGTATTCTACCGTATCCTCCACTCACTTCATTGAAAATAATCTCCATTTGTCTCTTCATTTCTTCATTCTCCTCTCTCATTTTCTCCATAATATTCCTCATCTCCACATTCTGCTTCGTTTCCTGCATTTTCTTCCTCAGTTTTTAATAAATCAATCGATAAACAAACCTGATCCAGTTTTCCATTAGCCTCATTCTTGTCAGAGATGGCCGAGTCAAGGCATGTTTCAGTTGACTTCAGGTTCTGAGAAAAAATCAGTTTGTGATACACCGAATTACAGTATGCTATTACAGCCCTATTAAAGTATGCTAGATACGCTATCAATTAATAGTTTATCTCGTACCTCCTTGAGTCCTTCCATTTCCATCTGCAGACTCTTGAGAGATTCCTCAGATTGGCCAGACAGAACTGCCTTCTACAAATGCAATCGATATAATACCTCATCATCTACCGTATCCTTACCTCTTTCTCTTTCTGATATTCAATCTCCATAATTTCCATTCTTCCCTTTAATTCCATCTTTTCCTCATTCATTCTCTTCATTTCTTCCTCAACCTTCGATTTCTCTTCAATCACAGACTGAAATTCCATTTAATTACTCATTGTGACGACTAATCCACAATAAGAAATACGAAAACGCGCTCACATTCATTTCTCCCTTTGTCTTTTCCATCGATTCCTTCACTTCTCTCATCTCAGACTCCAATTGATTACACGAATTCTTTCCAGACTCGATCCTTCCCTCCATTTCGAGTAATTGACTCTCCAGAGTCTAGAAATAATAAACATTGTTGACTATTGTACACAGTAAAGGTAACCATCTTGTGAAAGAGATTGTTAATGAAATAATAACCTTTCTAGTTTGTTCCTCTCTTTCGAGAGACTTCTGCATCTCATTGATTCTCATCTGTGCCGAGTTACGATCACTCTCCAGAGAAGTCATCTCAAACAGTACAGTATACAAAGTGCATCAATCGATATCCCCATTCCCTACAGTATCCTTCGACTAGCTCACCTTCATATCCGATTCCTCTCTAATCTTCTCCAATTGTGCTTCTCTCTCCTTAATCTTCTCATCCCTCACTTCCACTTCTCGTTCCTTCAACTGAAATAACAACCAATTCGATGCGTATTTAAATTTAAAAAATTATATCAAACACAAATAAGCATTCATCCATTTACTCACCTTTATATCCGACTCCAAATCCTTGATTTTCATCTTCAATTCGAATATTTCCTCCTTCAGAGCTGCCGCCTAATAGAAGAATTCGATAAATCTATTTACTAAGTTCCGAATTGTTTTATAATAAAACTGCTCACCTCATTGCGTTGGTCGTTGGTCATCTTCATGAATCCTCCCATCATTTCCTCAACCTCAAATCAATCGATAACTACCGTACTCCATTCCTTCTCTGCCGTACCTTTGAAGAAGCGGCAATTTCAACCTTCATCGTCTCCATTTTCTTCTCCAATTCCATTTTTTCCTTCTCCAATTCCTTCATTTTCTCTTCCATTTCTCCTATTCTTCCTTCACTTGAAGTGGATGCTTCATTGAGAGATCGACGAATAGACGACAATTCCTGAACTCTCTCTCTCTCAATCTAATCGATAATCCTCCCCTCCCCCTCCTCACCTCTTCCTTCTCATTCAATTTCCTCATCATTTCATCATTGGATGCCTTCAATTCCTCCACTTCTCCACTCAATTCATGCACATGTCGTGATTCCTGTACAACAAATCACTTTTCATATCCACACAATTTTATTCATAAAATGATTCGATCACACCAAAAAGTCAAACCACGGGCTTCCCTTGTATTTTTAGTGCTCTCTAGCCTTCGGTAAACACAGATAGCAATATTTCGACATTTTGTTTGATCGTATCATTTTGTAAATGTAATAATAGATATTCACCTCGAATGCAGCATTTCTCACTTGTTCCATTTCCACCAATGCACTCTTCATTCCTTCGAATTCAGAAGAAACTTCCACGAGCTGATAAATATCACAATCAATCACACATCTCCCTCATCCCGTCTTTACCTTTCTTCCCATCTCTTCATTTTCCATTCGAACTCTCTTCAATTCTTCCTCCATTTCAGTATGATCTCTCTGCAGATTCGATAGAGAAGTCTCGAGCATCGCCTGAATGGCATCACTTTCATCCAATCAATCGATATCCCTCATTCCATTCTCTCCTCTACCTTTTCTCCTTCCAATCTTCTGGTTGTCTCTTCATTTGTGTATTCCTGATCGCCAGTTTCACGTTGAAGACTCTCCAGTTGATCAATCAGACTGTTCTGCAGCCATTCCAATTATTCACTTGCTTCTCGGACAGACTACATAATAATTGGGAGAAGAATGAGTGAGATAGAAATCTTTCCTCTGTAGATTCACTCGACCAACTCAACAATCTCTTCTATCTCCCATAATAATTCCCGTAATATTATCCAATCTCCTCACTTTCTGCATCAAAATCTCTTCCATTTTCTTCTCCAATTCAATTCTGCTTTCATTCACTCTTTTCTCCATTTCGTCTCTCGAACTTTTCCTCTCTTCTTCCATTAACTTCTCCATATCATTCACACGAGAAGACAGTCTGCTCTGCAATCAATAACCTTCGATACAGTATCAGCCAATTGTCGTTCCATCATCCCCACTGTCTACCGTACCTTCTCAGCAATGAATTGTTCATTAGCACAATTCATCTCATCTTCGATATTCTTCATTCTTTCTTCCAATTCAATCTTACGTGCTTCCATCTCTTGTACTTTACGTGCCTCCTCCTTAATTCATTCGTGTTAATTTGAAATGGAAAAGTGAGGAATGCTGCATTCGTTGTTTTGTTGTCTTTTGTTCAGTTATTCCTTCAGTCAATCAATTCGTACCGTATACATTTCATAATCTTGACTGGGAACTCGTTCGGCAGTAACACACATCTTAAGGATAAGAGTGGACAAAGTGAATCAATCGTCTCCAACTACCGTATCATCTACATTACCTCCTCTCCCTCATTCCCTTCGAAACTCACCTCCACCACACAACTGACTCTTCTCGCATCTGCCAAATCCGATTCGAGATCAACAATCTGCAATAATCAATTCAGTCCCCCTTCTCATCTACCGTACTCCTCTCACCTGTCTACTGAGTGCATTCTTCTCATTCATCATTCTCTTCTTCGTCTCTTCCATCATAAACACGTAATCATCACTTTCCTTCTTTGCAATATCTCGTTCCTTCTCCATTTTCTCCTACAAAATCAATAATTCCTTCCAGTAGTTCCACTTTGCAATATTTGTCACGGATACCGTAGCCAATCCTCTTTTCTAATACATGTAATGTAGATATTAATGTAATTGAATTTTGTTACATTATCGATTGCTATGGCAAGTGTACTACAAGTTAAATACGGTTAAAACTACAATAGGTATGACTGTTTCGCTCCCTTAGCGTCAGACAGCCATACCTCTCTTACAGTAATTTGAGACTATAATTACAGTATTCTGCCCATCTCCCACTGCATACCGCGTGTTCTCTTGCACTCGCTAGTTCCGTCTCTACTTCCTTCATCCGATCCATCAATTCCTTGTAGGCGTCAGTTGCACACTCGGCCTCGTGGATGATGAACGACAGACTGTAGTCAAGTGTTATCGATCGGATCGAATGGGACACCGTTGACTGTAGTCAAGTGTTATCGATCGGATCGAATGGGACACCGTTGACTGTAGTCAAGTGTTATCGATCGGATCGAATGGGACACCGTTGACTGTAGTCAAGTGTTATCGATCGGATCGAATGGGACACCGTTGACCCTCGTCGTAAATGATACATCAAACTGACTGGCTTTCGTTCATTGCATTGTATTTATTGGAAGAAGAGACTCGATTGGGTGTATTCGGAGTGGTGAGAGTGTCGTTGAAGAGGGAGAAACGACGAGACGACTCAAACAGTCATTTTTATCATTTTTTCACTCATTTTAGCAATTATTTTACTAATCAAATTATATATACCACACAATTATAATTATAAACACCTAATCCTGATTCCACTAAGTTAGTGGGCCGCAAGCATGAAACAGGGTGCATCCCACTCAGTCTCTCTCTTTCTCTCTCTCTCTCTCTCTCTCTCTCTCTCTCCTTACCCTCTGCTCCGATGGCGGACTCGCCTCTGCATTCATTGCATCAGACAGCGTCGGCGTCGTATTCGCTGCATCGTCTAAACATTCACAACAGTCTCGTTATTCTACAGTATCCATCACTCACCCTCTTCAGTCTCCATTGCCATCTGATCGGGTTTCGATTGAGGGGCTACTGAATCAATCAATAAGTAGATTAAGGGGAGCGAGCCACTAACCGATAGAAGTGTTCATATCAGAGAGTCGTTGTTTCATATTCCCATAGAAGGCGTTGTCCACTTTCTTCTTAATCGGTGGTTCAATAGCAGTGAGAGTCGAGTTAGTCGACGAGTCCATAGAAGACTCTTCTGATGCTGAAGAGACAGGAGAATATGAGAGATGAGAAGAGAGAGAGGATATTCTCACCTTCGACCATCTTATCCAACAGGGAAGTCCCTTCATTATTCACCTTCATCGATTCAATCACACTTTCTTCCTTCTTTTCTTCTTCTTCCTTCGTCTCAGTAGATACGGGAATCGTCCCTGCAGTAGATCACCATAGTAGATTAATCATTCGATATTGGCCGACTCACGATTATTCAATTCCTCGAATAGTGATACTCCTCCTTCCTCCTTTAGCAGACTATTCTCAAGTGAAGCACCGACTGTACTCTCGTCCTTCTTCTCCCCAATAGTCACATCTGAGGGAACTGCAACAAAATCACGGCTTTTAAAAACACAATTTAAAAAAAAACTTGGAGTAAACGAAAGATGCTTACCACTGTTCAATTCGTCGAATAGAGACATTCCTCCTCCGTTCACAATGCTGTTATCGAGTGAGGCAGCAACCACACTCTGTTCGTGGGCAGAAGTCTCCTCTGAAGAGAAAGAGATTTCATCAATCGATCCCCTTTTCTTTACTCACTCGCAGCCAATTCCTCGAATAGAGAGACTCGGGCGATACTCTTCTCATTCTCATTCAGAGTGACGTCAGCGTCATCATTCAGACTCTCATCCACTTCGTCCATATCACCAGCAGGAACGAGAGAACTCTCGTCTCCCATCGACAGTTGAGTCTCTGCAGAATACAATCAATATGGGAGAAGGGAGTCTCCTCGACTAACGATTGATTGTCGTCTCAGCCAAAGTCTCGTCCATATTGGGATCAATCAATGATTGAACAACGGGACGAACGACGGCAGAAAAGGTTTCTGAAAGATTAAGATGGAAGACATGGACCACTCGATACCAAAATACCATTCATTGTCAATTCGGCTAGAGTTTCATCCAAATTGGGATCGATTTCAGAAGGGACAACGGGCCGAACGACGGTGGAATACGTCTCTGCAATTATGCAAATTGCTTCTCATGTCTTCGTCTCGAATCGTACCATTGAGATTGAGAGTAGTATCAGCTAGAGTCTCATCAAGATTAGGATCAGATGAAGAAGGAACGACTGGACGAGTTTCTCTTGAGAATGTTCCTGAATGAGTAGTTTGAGAGGGATGTCAATCGAAGAGACCAACGATCGCCTTGTGTTTCGTCGACAATCGATCGATCGAAATCGGAGATAATATCGGCAGTTTCCTCATCGACTCCATCTCCCTCAGCGAAAAGAGTCTTCGGAACGAGTTCTGAACAAAGAAACAGTGGAAAGTTGGACATGGAGACACTTACTGGTAGGCAGAGTGATCGTTGATTCCTCAGTTTCTAGAATTGAGTCGTCCATCATCGATGCTTCTAAGTTAGAATCTCCTGGCTCACGAAGGATTCGACCCTGTAAAGACAACAATTGATAGAGGAATTATGATGAAGACCTGGACTCGCCTTCTTCTTAGCAAGTCGCTGAGCAGGAGAGAAGGCACTGAATGGACTCTCAACCGGCTTCCGTTTTTCGTTCTGTAATATTCCGCATTGAAAATGAATAGAATGCAGAACAGTACCTGCAAGACGCGATGGCCAGCAGAGTTCTCGTTGTTGTACTCCGTATCCTCCATCACAGAAGATTCGCGTACGACTACAATGTGGCGATTTGATGAGTAAGAATGAACAGTGAATTCAGCAAACAATTGAAGTGGAATTTAACTATTGAATTAGCAAAAAAATCAATAATAAACTAATCGAATAGGTCAATCGAATCGAATTATCTTTCCCGCCATTCTAATAACTATTCAAAATCTGACACTTCACTAAAAGCCGGATTGTGTTATTAACGGCCCTCTGGCATTGTGCCAAAACAGTGACGCTTTTTTTGATTTTCGCATTTTTCTTATTACGCGTTGTTTTGTTTTCTTTGTCGCATGTCTTGTTAGCGTTGTTATGGTCCGGTAGTTGTGCCTTATATGTACATTCTTTGGCTCTTGATTCTTTGTGTCCTGTACAGGCCTCTTTCTTATTTCGACTCACTTCAGGCCTAATCATGACTACTCCTGAGGAAATCACAGCTGTCTTTCAGAGACACACCGACCACCGACTGCAGCTCGAAGAGTTCGTTATTATTTTATGTTGAAAATGTTAAGTTTAAAGCGGGCAGCCACTCGTCCGATATCTTGAATCCCATTTCATTCTGATAGTTTCTTATTCTGATATTCTGATAGTCACTTGGCTTGATGACCCAAGTTTTGATTTTGGGCGCATGCTTCTCGTCTATCACTCCGTGTCCTAGAAATCTAGACCGCCGCAACCTGTCATATTGAAATGACGGCAATCCATATGTGAAATTCCCTATTTTACTTGCAATCAATCTACCATCTATCTTCTAGGCTGATGCAGCTCTTCCCGCAGGTTCTCCCTGAGAATTTGAGATCTCTCGACATGCCCAAGATTGAGTCCCTCATTAACTTCATCAAGACGGGTAGGAATTTACGATAAGTTTTAACTCTAACAATATTGATAACAGTTGTGAATCACGAGACGGGCAGTATGGTTGTCTCTCGTCAACTCGTCAACATAATCATTTCTCGTCTCGAAGGAGATGCCATAGAAGGAGCTTCTGTTAGTCTCATCTTTAATTATTAGAATCGACTGAAACTTGGAGATCAATATTTGTACCGTCGCCAATTTTCAGGGTAAATATGGTGAACGTTGCGAGCCCGTGAACAACAATCTTCTGAAACTCGCTCTCGTGAAACTGCTGGGTATACTTCAGCCCCGAGCCATTTCATACGAGGATCAGGCGAGTTTCCCCATCTATTTTCCAATCTACGATCATTTTTAGTTGGCGCAAGTGAGCTTCAAACTGGCTGGAATATTCGAGAGAGAAGGAAACAACAAACAAGCGGCATACTACCTACGTAATATGAATCTCGAACAGGCTCAGAGGTTTGAATTTCAGTCCACTGTTAAATCATATTTATCTTATTATTTTAGAGGGATTGCCGACGCGGAAAAGTGTGACATCTACCTGAGAACCGCTGGTCTCTATCTCGAGGTACTGTATTCTCTATTGATCGATCTATTGTAACTACCGTATATCAGGCTGAGGAGGCAGAAGAAGCAGAGAAGATGATAAACAGAGTGTCGCTTCTGCTGCAGAACAAAGAGAAGAAAGATGATGAACTCACCATCAAGTACAAGGTGAGAATTTATGTTGGCTTTCAATGAAATGCATATTTCATACGCATGTGGGATTCGGTTAACAGGACCTATCCTTATTATTGAGATTATGATTTTTTGTCCAATAGAGCTGAGTTCCTCAAGTCAAATGTTCAAAACCACATTTTTTTATATGAAAATGGGCATAATTTTAAAAAGTTTTTGACTGGATTGAACCGGCGGCCCAACGGTTTTTTTAAAAATTTAAATGTGAACATGCTGTCTGACTCATAAAATTCGGGAAATACGTTTTTTTCTTTAAAAAAAACCACTCCATTCGAAATTCTAAATCCTCTAAAATAATAAGTAAGGTCATTTCATAATAATAAATTCCATTCCCTCAGGCTCTCTTCGCTCGTATTCTCGATTCTCGTAGAAGATTCCTCGAAGCTGCTAGTAAGTGCTTTTCTACTGCATTCGTTGTAAATTCCAAAAAAAAAATAGGTTGTAAATTCCAGAATCTTTGTCATAGGTCGAATAGATTCTCGCTAGCGAGGATAGGCACTTCTGCATGGCCTCACGACTATGTCGACAGACGCAATTTTTTTTTATCTTTGATGCACTTCTTACCACCTTTTTGACATATTTATCGAAAAGTGAGCAATATTCACGTCGGTAGGCGATTTTAAGCATTTCTGCACGAAATACTTGCGAGAACCCCCTTTTTTAGTAATGAGGCAGGGGAATTTTTTTGCGTATCTTTCTTTCTATTGTTGCGTGATGTATCAGCCAATGTCTATAATTGTCCCTATTCAGGTCGTTTCTACGAATTGGCTAATTCTCCTTTGCTGTCTGTCTCTGATAGAAAGGACGCACTCGCCAGTGCAATTACTGCCGTTCTTCTCGCACCTCCCGGTATATTTTTTATTCATTTTTATTTAAAAGTCCGGAACGGAGTCGGATTCGAAATTTGATAATGAAAGGGACATTACAATGGGATCACCAAATTTTACATCGAAAATCCGCATTTATAACAAAAATCAGGATTTTTAAATTAAAAATCGGAAGACTGAACATTGAAAACCATGTGAAGTAGTGACGACAACCCGCAACTAAAAAGTCGTTTTTTTGTTGACAAAACATATGTGATTCATTGGAAAAAAGTAGTCGCACAAAAAGTGTGGCGCGCCGTCCCGCCAAAGAAATGTTACTCCTTTTTTTGGCGGTACGATGCAAAATTCCTGAATAAATGTTTGTAATGAAGGCCCTTTTGTTTTCTGCGTCGTATGGCCCGGAAACAATTTTTGCAATTCTATCGATATAGAAACAACTTAAATAATATTGATATCTATTTCTATTCTGGATTCGTGATATTGATCGAAATATTGTAGGTGCTACTCGAACTCGTCTTCTCATTCAATTGTACAAAGACGAAAGATCGAGTGATATCAAGGCATTCCGACTTCTCGAGAAGACTTATCTATGCAGAATTATCAAGAGTCAAGAGGTACGATAGTCTCTTCACAATTCTCATTTTATCTCATTGTTCAGATCGCTGATTTCGAGAATTCTCTGTTGCCTCATCAGAAGTTGAACGAAAGTGGAGAGAATATCGTGAGAAATGTGAGTCGTGTGTCCAATTTCTTGTAGAGATAGACCAAACGGTACGTTCTAGATAACATAAACTGGCAGCATTTCGAGTAGAAATTTCGAAAAATCGAGACAACGTTTCATGATCTTAAAGTCTGAAAATTGCGGAAAAAAGGTCAACAATTTTTCGATTTTTCAGCCGAAAATTGAAAAATATTGACAACATTTCCGTGTTTTTGGTAAATACCCTTTTGATGTATGCTTGTAATAGATGGTTTCTCTTCTCTTGCAGGTTCTTCTCGAACACAATGTAATCGCTGCCTCTCGTATTTATGGATCGATTTCGATGAAATCATTGGCTGAATTACTTGGAATAGCGACGGAAGAAGACGCTGAGATGGTATAGAAGTAGTGAGAAGAGAGAGATAATTAATGAGTGAGTGATTAAGGTAGCTGCTCAGATGATTGCTGATAAGAGACTGGAAGCTGAGATGGATCAGATCGAATCCAAGATCATCTTCAAACGTAAGTGGTGATGAGATAATGGGGGGAAGACATGCACTGCTATTTTTGCCTTTTATGATGTGATATGGACGATAAGAAGAAGTTCTATTTTAAGGGACGAATCCGATTGCACAGTGGGATGAGCATATTGGACTCATGTGTGAACAAGTATCCAAGGTGAGATCTGCTATTTACTAATCGATATTCTACCTTAAAAACCCGAAATCAGTCGGTTATCTCATTTATTCACAGGTGTACGATGCCATTCTCTCTGCTCATCCCGATTTCGTTCAGAAGGTTGAATCCAATATGTAAATGTATTCTCACCTTAATCTCATTTTTGTATGCATAAGCGGGTTTCCTATTCTTTTTCTTTGTAAATTCA
Source organism: Pristionchus fissidentatus (assembly GCA_036245785.1). Classification (NCBI taxonomy): domain Eukaryota; kingdom Metazoa; phylum Nematoda; class Chromadorea; order Rhabditida; family Neodiplogasteridae; genus Pristionchus; species Pristionchus fissidentatus. The sequence goes on along the minus strand of BTSY01000004.1, from coordinate 20,392,576 downwards.
TCCACGTTCATCATAAATTATCTGTTAATAAAATTTGTTGCAATTCTATAAATATTTTTTATGACCACTTGAACACGACAGATAGTAAAATGACACCTCTATTTATAGATAATTCGTCTTTTGAAGTGTCCACTCTTGGTTTGGTCTCTCTCTTCTCTCCTCTCTCTCTCGGATTTGTTCTTCTTCTTGTTGATCGTCTCTCTTTACCATGTGAGAGAGTAAGGTGATCATCACAACACAAAACGACCAAACAATCTCACTCTCTTCTATACCCTCCATTCATCAATATTTGCCTTCCCTTCTATGGGTATCGATGTCTAACCCATGTATCTCTCAATTCAATTCAATCAATAAATCGGTCATTCTCGACCACTGTTCTGACCTTGTCTCTCTCTCTTCTCTGTCCCCATTCGATGCTCTATTTCACCCACTCTTCTCTAACCTCTTTCACTCTTTTCCTCTCAATCGCTACCAATATTCTCGTGATCTCTTTCCTCTCCCTTCTTTTGTCTATGGCAACTCGTTACTTTTTCTATACCCCTCTTTCCTTTTTCTCTCTGTAGTATTAACCTCCATCGATCTCTCTTACGTGCACAGACTGATCTCTTATCTTCCAATCATGCATCTTCCAATCATTTCCGGTAGTTCACCATTCTCTTCTTCCATTTCTCGTCTCTCTCTAGGGTAATTCTCCCTCTCTTTCTCTCTCTACTCAATCTCATTCTCACTTTCTCTTTCGTTCTCTCGATTGATCTACCATTCAATCCCCTTCAGATGGAATCGTCTTCTTCCATTTATTCAACAACGACATTCGTCTATCCTCAACCAATGAGAACGAGGCACATAAGGAGACCGTACGTTATATTTCCCCAAAAAGATTACTTTGTCCTTCTTTTCAAAAATAAAACAAAATTCATACGAAATTTATGCAGCTTCAGTATCATTATCACCCAATATAAAGGAAACAGGCTGTTATCTCATTTCTCTGAGTGTTTCTGGTCCAATGCTTTCCTTCTGTCCACCCCCTTTCATTCATTATTCGTTCATTCCTCCTTCCACCTCAATGGAAGTCCATGGATACACTCACTAATGGACACAAACTTACCTCCCTCCAAACATTTTTCTTTTTTCCTGAAGTCTCCATTATTTCGTAGTTTATTGTTCAGTGTCTTGTTTGATTTTTAAAAAGGTTCACGAAAAGAGTGTGAATAATGTCCTATATTTAATTTGAATAGTAATTCTTCATGAAAGGGTGGCTAACTGACGTCAATTGACCCCTTGACCTAACTTCGTCTCTCTCATCTCTTCTTTGATCTCTTCATTTCAGTCAATCTCTCATCCTCGCCAATGATTCAACTCAATACGATGAACTAAAGAAGATTCTCATCCTATCGGGTATTTTCTTCATGGGAGCGATCGTTTTGATCATGAGTAAGATGCAGGTTCGTATCTCTCCCTCACACACGTCATTCTGAAAAGTCTATGCAAATTGAGATAGACAGTTAGAGAGTGTGAAAATATCTTGCAAATGGTATGTGGTCACACCACGAATTCACTTTTGATATTCTGCCCAGAGCGCCGTGTCATGGTCTCTCCCCACGTGAGATTTCTCATGAACTTTCTCCTATCTCACATTCTCATCTCACGTCACCGATCTTTATGACGCAGTTTGAACAGAACAATGACTCATTGTATGAAATTGCATTAGTTATCACGTAATTCCCCACATTGCTCATAATCATTTTCCTTTACATTTGAATAACAGAATAGAGAATTCTCTAGGATCTGAGAAGAAAACTAAAGAAGATGCCTGTGTCTGAAATATCGTGAGGGAATATTATTCAAAAACTCCAGAAAGTGTTCGGTTCTAATTTTCTTCTCACTTTCAAAATCTGGGTGGTGAAATGGGATTATCGATTCATTCTTCGATCGTCCTTCATTTCAGATGCAAACAGAAGAAGTTCTCCGTTGGTCTCCCATTGTTTGGCTTCTCGGAGTGATCGTCGCCGGCCTCACTTGCAATGGAATATTCTACTGTAGAAAATTATGTGTGAAAAGGAGGAGAAGAATGAATCCAAGCGCGGTTAGTATGAAAAGTCTGAGAAAAAAATGGGTTAATTATTTTCACTCTTCGGGGTCTATTCTGATAGTAGATTTGATTGAATCAGAGGATGAGAATTTCTGTATTATGATTTTGAGAAATGATTTTAATGATTTATGTATAAATCCTGTTGGAATGAATGTACTCTCAAACCCGTTGAATCCATCTCTCTGATTATCTTCTCTCTTCTCCAATCGATGGTTGTCCATGTGGTCACTTCAGTGTTACACAGCGGGAGAGAAAGTGATAATTACCAGATTTGGTGGGTGATCGGAGGAAATGAGAAGGGGAATTGTAGAGACCAATTCAGAAAGCAAACATCGAAAAGGCGTGAAATTAGAATCGGAATTGAAATTGTCGATGAAAAAGTTTACATCTGCAATAATTGCATCATGCAGAGTGCGAATTAGAGAGAGTGCATTTAGATAGTGAATTCATGTGAGATGTAATATTGTTCTTGCAGCGAGATTTGTATGCGACCCTTCCTCTTCCGATGTCGTATCCTTGTCTGGCCCCGCCCCCTCACGAGGGATGCTGCAGAGATCGATCTCCCTATGTATACCGTAATCTGCCACTCCTTCCACCCTCATACAACGAATCCATCCAGGTATGATTTATTTTAAAATAATAGGTACAAGACGCGCGGGAGTTCAAGATTTGTTCGCACGTTTCTCATTGTAGACTGAAGTTCAAACAGATTTATTTGGAAGATTCTTTGCATCTCGAAACGTGTAGAACCAGGTAATTGTGTCTGCATAAATAGATATTTGTGTCGTTCAAAATTCACGTCAATATTTATTTTTCTAGCATCTTCAAATCCATTTTTTACTGAATCACTGTTTTCGCCGAAACGTACGGAACTTTAAAACGAATTGTGTTTCTAATCAAAGCTCAAACAATTTTTGTCCAATAATAGTCTATTTTCTACGGAGAAGAGGCTATTTTAGAGTGATCAATCAATAACCAATAGTTAACCTTTTACCACAGCGGGTAGCGAATACACTACAATTCATATCTCCAGATCTAGCCATTATCATGATTCATGAACTGTTGTTTTTCACATTGAGTTCGGGCGTGGAAGATTCTCAACATTAATTCGTTGTTAGCAAAATTCGTAGTAAGTTACAAAGAATTGTCTTTTCGTGAATAAGCGACGCACCTTTCTTAAAGGATTTTTTAAGTGAAAAAAATGGCTAAAAATGAACGTATTTTCTACTTTTTTCAATTGTTGCTATTGGGAAAAGATTATTTTTGCCGAAGCCTGCTTTCACCGCGAATTTGCTAATTGTAAGAAAACTAATTTGCTACATTTTATAGGTATCGCTTCTAGATTCTCTCTCATAAACCCCAATGAGCATCCTCATCCCATGAGTAGTATGATTCTAACGGTAGAGATATCGGTTAGCAAAGTGAGGGCGCTAGATTTAAGCCCTCTCGATGCACGCTTTTGCTTGATTTCACCCGTTCTCTCACCATTATCCGTAAGCAACCGAACTTCCTGAATATTAAACAAATTTTTGCCAGGGAGTCGCTATCGAAAAAAAGTTAGCTAAATATCGAGCAAATTCACCGTGAGTGTGGTCCTTGAAAGAATTAATTTCAGGAGGATGGAAATCGAATGGTTCCTCCCAAATACGAGGAAGTAGTTTCTCCCACTTCTTCCCCACACGATACCGTGATTGTGATGCCTCAATGACTATTCTAGACTAGTCTAATTAGTCTCTAATTAGTCTAGATTCCATTGTTCTCAGTGCTTCTCTTGTGCCTTCTCTCCAATTTGCCCAGTGTGCATCTTCGATTTCTCTATCCACGGGTTTCCATCACAGTTCACTCTCATTCCATGATAAATAAGACGAGATTATCTTTTTTTATTTTTCTTTTTCTCCCCGAGTATTTTGCCGGGTGTGTCAGTCGTCGCTCCCTCTCAATTTATCTCTGATGGAAGGCGATCTTCCCTCAATTCCCCTTTTCTAAGCGATCTACTATTCAACAAGATCGGAATCCCTCAACCAAGCTGGACTGGTCACTGTGTCATGGGTATGACTACTATGTATACGAAACCTCCTCTTGATGAGGGCTCTGAAGCCACACTGATAAACGTGTAATCATTGTCCATCAAAATTCGATCTCCGCCGATTACTCCGAATCGGCGATTAGCCTCTGTCTACACGAAACTACGCAAGAATGAGATAAGAAGCGAGAAAAGTGATGGGATCATTGGACACTGGACTCACGTAAAACACCCAAAACATATTGCATGGAGTGCGAACGCTCCCGGTAAAATTTCGCCAGTATTATGTCCGGCTATGGCATTTTTATACTAACTTGGGGAAGGGTGAGCGTGATGCCAACTTGTGGATGCACACTCAATATACTCAATACGTGTTTATTGCCCGAAAGACGATAATCGATTGAATAGGTCGAAAGACGATAGAAGAGATAGACCAGCTTCCCTACTTCCACTAGTCTTCTTCTACTGACTCTTCTTCTCCTTCGTTGCAATCTTCTTGTATTTGTCCTTTCCTCCCTTGAAGACGTATGCTTGCAAGAAGAAGTTAATGAAGAGAATGAGGTAGGTCATATCCATGAATGAGGCAATCCAGAAGGTAGGAATGTCGAGGACACAGTCATTGAAGCTCTGAATGGATACGGTAGGGGTACGGTAGGTCACATTGATTACCTTGAGAATGTAGTGCTCGACTCCGACACACACGAGAACTCCGATGGAGAGAACGAACTGAAAAGGAGGAATACTGTAGATCGATCATGTAGATTGAAGTACAGTACCTGGATGATCTGGCCAGAAGTGATTCCCTTAGCGACGAAGCCAGGAATGGGAACACGAATCGATCGGAGGAAGTAGTAACTGTAAGCGGGGAATGGAGGATACTGTAAGTTCGGTGGGTCAGACTCATTACCTGTACATGAAAGAGTGGACGACGAAGTTGAGGTAGACTCCCCATCGGTTGAATCCTGGAGACACGGGGAAAGAATAGAAACCATAGAGGAGAGTGAGGATATGGTGATACCAGTGGAGGAACATCAGGGGCTTCTTACGAAGAACCTCAATAGGAATGAGATGAGGTGAGTGAATCGATCGATATACTCACAATGAAGATGGTGTCGGTGAACTCCAACAACTTGCTGAGCATGAAGATGAACATCCAGAATCCATTGACTCCCTCAGTCATTCCATCGAGTTCACAGTACGATCCTACAAATCAATCGATAATCGAAGATGATCTACCGTATCTCACCTCTGATTCCCTTTTTGTAGATGATTCCGAAGAAGTCGGCAGACATGAAAATAGCTCCTGCTGTGGAGAAAACAGCGAGGAAGAGATTCCACGCATTGAGGGGTCGTTGGAGATCGAATGGTTGTCTTAAGAGACTCACTATTGAGAGACATTCAATGTGATACCGATGAAAACTCATGATCATTTACGTATGGATACATCAAATTCCACCATTCTCACCTGTTTTTCATGATGAATTTGATTCCGAAAATGAGGAAGAAATAGACGATCGAGCACTGAAATTATCCTTTCCCCCCTATGAACATTGGGATACTTCTTACTTGCACTGCGAAATACCAGTGATCAGCGAGAAAAGCGCGGGCTCGCTGCTCAGGGAACTTCGTCTGAAGGGTATTGTAAGTCTATTGATCGATCGATAATGACTTACAGTAGCAGAGTCGGCGAAAATGCCGGCGAGCTCCTTGTAGTCGAAATGGAAAGTGGTTAATTTATCCCAGTTTACTTGAAACATGTCTGCCTGAAAAGACGAGAGAAATCAATGGGAAGAAAGAGAGTGGAAATAGATTATGGCAGTACTATTTTGAAGGTCAAATGAACGGCTAAAAGAGTTCGAAACGCGGAGAGATCAGTGGGTTCCACACTGAAGTGATGTGAAAGATTGAAATGGCGGATTCGAGAATTCGAGAGAGAGAGAGAGAGATAAGGGATTCTATTATCAGGAGAAGGGGTTAAAAATCGAGGAAATGGAGTAAGGAAAAGAGTAGAGATTGTAGTGAAGAGAGAGAACAGAGAAAGAGAGAAAAGCAAACCGAGATGGAATCAGAATAGAGAAAAAGAGAAAGAAGAGAAGAGAGACGATGAGCAAGAGCCAAGAAGGAACACTCACAGCAACCAAAATATCATACTTCAACGAATAAACGGCATTTAACGAAAATGTTTTATGAAAGCTGATTTTTGATATTGCAGAATCCAGATCAACGGATGCCAATATATGAAATAGCTAGATGGTTGGAATGAAGAGAGAGGCAATGAATGAATCGAGATCGACAGGGGTGAAGAGATAAGAAGAGAGATGGCATGATTCCACTCCTCGTTCGATTCTCGTGAAACGAGCAGGGTCACTCTCTACCCCCCCCTCTCGCTCTCTCTCTCTCTCTCTCTCTCTCTCTCTCTCTCTCTCTATCTCTTTTCGTTCGTGTTTGAATTGCAATAGTGGCAAGAAACGCTTCGAATGCAGTGGAACTACAAAATTCACTTGGAATGAACTGACAAAAAAGGGAGAAATCTGACTGAAATTAGAATGAGGAAAATAGTATTGAGGGATGCAATCACAATGCCAGCAGTCATCTTCCTAAAGTTTGGAGTTGTTATGATGAATAGTGTGAGTTGAGTGCAAATTGTCGCCTTATCGTTCGTCTGAGACGACAGTGTAAAGGTGTTGCCTTTGTCTCTCTCAATTCAAACACTATCTATTTTTCTACGCCACGTTCTGGTTCCTCGGAATCCGGAGAAGCTTTACATTCCCATTAAGGAAGTCTCGAATTGCTTCTTTCAAGGAATGCCTCATCTCAGGGAATGTAGATCTCCCGATATTATAAATGGTGTACTGTACCTACTAAGGAAACTACCCTCCCCCTTCGAGGCCATTGTGTCTTGTCCTTCAAAGTGATTCAGTATACAACGTTGGAATTATGTTATGTCTTCCATGTCATAGTGGTCAATTTAGTTACTGTTGATGGGCATCCCTAAACATAATGTTGCGGAAAAAATATATTTCGGGCATTTTATTTACTTGACGAACTATTACGAACAACATCCGAGATGCCCTTTTTCTGATTTCGTTTTTTCCAAAATATTTTATAGTCGAATAGATACTGTATATTGTTGGACAACAGTATTTATTTGCAGAAGGAAATGTGATAATACAAGCGCAACAGACATATAAAATACGGAGTTAAGTGTAAAGCAAACGTCAATGGTTTTCCAGTATTGTCTAAAACATTGAGATATTGTAATGTATATACAGAATATATTGCTCAAACAGTCATGTTGGATAGTAAATTACGATAAGAATACTGATAACGAAGAATGTGATGCAGGAAGGAAAGAGAGATAGACGTGACACTTTTCTATTCATTTAATTGCGCTGCTCTGACTTCTCCTGCCAATTTATTAATCATAATTAATTTCCCTTCTTCATTAATCTCACCTCTTGTTCAGCCACTGCCCAATCATCCGTCATTTGATACAAGAAGTAATTATTTTGCTTCACGATCTTCTGCACTTCCTGACAAAATAATCAATAATTGTTAAAATTCTCATAAGAATAATTAAACGATGTTTTAGCTCCTTCAACTTCCTTCTTCATACCTTGTACTCCCATACACTCTTGAGCATGAGTTTGACTTGATCCAATTCCTTCCGCAGATTCTTCATCTCCTCAAAAGAAATAATGAAATGACACATGAGAATATTGAAAGTGACCTTATCTCCAGTCTCAGTCTCAGTCATCGTAGTCGTAGTGAAAGTTCGCTGAGTTGACACCTACAATTGACCATCTCACTTCCAATCTCAATTATGTCTCAGTGTTTGATTCAATTCACTCACACTTGCAACAGAAGGAGCCTTTGAGGGAAGACGAGAGGGCACGGAATACTTCTAAATCAATCAATGATCACTTCATGATGGGAGGAGAGGAGTGACCTACCGATCTATTATCGTTCGAAGAATGTACTGGTCTCTGTGCTGATGAAGAACTGGCTCTCGACTGAAAGTACCATTCTCGAAACAAGAATTTGAATAGAATCCATTCACAAATTCAAAATATGGAATACTAACCGATGCATAAGGAGATCCATCTATCTTCTCCCAACTCTCCTCTCTGTTACTCATTCTTCCTTCTCTTTCCAGTCTCTTCTCTTTCTCTTCTTCTTCTCGCATTCTTCTCTTATATTGTGCTATTTCATCTTCTTGTTCCAATTGATACACGGGAGAACTGTCCTGTAATGGAAGATCGACTAAGTATCGTCCATTGTACTAGGGATGCAGGTTCGGTATTTGACATACCCTGGCAGTCTCTTTTTCTCTGACGCTCTTTGCTTTTTCAGCCGAAACACAGATCTCTCGTACAAAAAAGGCCGTAACACGAATACCGAACATGCATCCCTAAAGTGTACCACGATGATTAAGCAGTCAGTGGGTAATTCACAGCAATCCCAACTAACATCGACACACGAGAACACCCAGCAGAACTCCTCTCCACAGAATTTGACGTAGATCTCGTATTCGTGGCCGACAATGAATCGATTCTTGTCGATATAATTACGATTGTAGGTACGGAGATCCTTCAAAGGGGAGATTCGTCGTGTCTCTCACTCAATTTCTCTTCCACTCACAGATCCCATTCTCGATCCGTCTATTCTCACATCAGATACATCTCTCGTCGAGAATATCGATCGATTTGCATTGAGAGTTCCGTAAGTGTGCACCTCAAATTACTCGTATATCAATTGTCTCTCTCTAATAACTTACATATAATTCTTGCTCATGAACTGTAAACTCCAATCTAAGTGGTTCGACTGCTCTCAGAGTTCCATCACATACCTACAATACAATTAGGAATAATACGAGTATAATAGTTAAAAAGATAAAGGTACGACTTCGTGCTGGGCTCGCGGGAGAACACTGCTAGGCCAGTGTTAAAATGGATAGATTCAGTCTGGCGTGCCCAGACCTATTTACCTGCGTAATCTAGTCACGACTACTAATTCTACCAGTAATAGGAGAATAAGAGAAGGAATTCACCTTGAACGGTAAATGTGCACCGGGAGGAGTGGGAACCATCTCGAACTCTACAGTATCTCCCAGACGCTGATTTCTCTTACTGCAATCATCTCAAATTTTCTCAGTTGTTACCATTGCATTTCCCTTGTTTAGCCACATTTCACTCACTGTATATCTCCAACAAAATCAACCAGTTGGCGATTCGTTGTGTAGATAATTGAGCTTTTCGTTGAGTAGAGGACGATGAGACCACGATCCAAAGGCTGAACAAGATATAAGGCTGTCCCGAAAGTTCTTGCACTCTCAGCTTTGTCAAGTCATAAAATCGGCGTGAACAATTATTTGATATGTTGGCATAATACATTTACTGGGTAATGTATTTCGCATTAATTTAATCCTTAATAGTAGTCGTTTGCTATTATCTCTATTTTTCTACATCCATTTCCGTGATTTACACTCCGATCGATCACCGCTCAGTTTTGCTTCATAATTTTCTCAAAAAATGATCGTGCAAACGAAGTTCAAGTTAAACTCGTTAATTGAAAAGAGTAGGGTGCCCGCATGCTCTGAATGTACTATGACTTAGTCGATGTCTTCGATTCAATCGGCTCCAGATTCACAGATAAGCCCCTCTTTTGTCAGGATATGCCCTAAATCTGTCCATGTACTGTACTGTACTGTACTGTGAGTACTGTGAAGGCCACTCCCAAAATGGTTCTTACTTAGTATTAGGTGGATACATGTACTACAATATCCACTATAAATCTAGTCCACAATCAGGGTAGGAAGTTTGCGAAATTCTGTCAAATCCCTTCTCGCGCTTGTTTCAAGCCCAACTCAAAAATGTCGTAAAGGAGTGTCACGAATTTGTCGTCTCTAGCAACAATACGATTTGGATCACACAAATTGTTAAAATGGGTGAACACTTGAAATAATGCGGGAGACATGGTACAAGGATGGGATAGTGGTGAGCAGCAGAGAAGTAAGAGACCTCATCAAAGTAGAAATCGCAAGAAAACGCGGAACTACTGAATTTTTCCTTATCAAAATTCGGACTGCTTTACTGAAAGGGCCTTCCCATTCGTACCAGTAGCAAGGCTAGCTTTAATGATTCACAACGTGAAAGGGGCATGCCCAAGTCCCTACTGGAGCCCGTAGTATCAGGGTGTCCCACAAGTAATGTCGCAAGCCCCATTTCATGGTATCGATCGCCATTATGATATTTTTGATACCTTTGATAGATAAACCACTCGGTAACAAAAATACACATAGTGATAGTGGATAGCTTTAGTCTCCTAGTTTCCACATCGTTTATCCCTAAGTACACATCAACCCACTTTTGCTCTTTTTGTCTATCAAAAATCTCTAATGCAAAGGAAGCAATGGAAATCAACGAGTAACTGGCGCAATCCAAACTAGAGGAGGCCCCTAATATGTGACTCTGATAGAGTTGGCATTTGGCGATCGCATTCGGAAACCACAGGCGTGAAGACAGACCACACTTTGGCTATCCCCTTTCCTGAACTAACCCTTCGTTCTCACTGCATTGGCAAGCAGTCTCAAATTCAATGGCCTTGTGGTATAGGCAGTCACTCATACTCTCATATCCGCCATAGGAGAAAACGTGCTTCGGAACTGGAAGAGCACAAAGATACAAAATGCCGCAAATCATGGCATTTTTGCTGAAACGGAAAAGGAAGGGATTAGTATGTGTCGGGAGTTTTTCAACTGTCGAGCAAACAGGAGATGGGCTACCAAGGTGTTCAATATGGATAAGTAGTGGTTCATGTACTACCGCACCTACATGAGACTGGATCGATTGCACGCACGAGAGAAATCATAGCCCGTACCAAAGAAAAAATTCTCAGAAATTGTTAATTCTTCTGTTTCTTCTCCTCTATTTTCGGCTCCTTCTACTAGGAGCTCCTTGCCTATGGCACCAACATCACCAGTAACCTCTTGCCTACTCAACTACAAGAGATCGTCATCAGAGTTCCCGTAGGACTCTTGAGCTAGAAAAAAATTCAAATTATGATCGACTTGAAAATACCCCATTTTTAGAAATTCATTCAAAAAAGTTGGACGATCCGAGGTTGGAGTGACAAACTATACCACTGTATACTCTCAATACCAGCCACTATAACTATCACTGTTTCGAAATTCTTGCGGCCGTCAACTCTGGGAAATAGCTCTCTAATCATGCCTATCTGGACGCTGACTTTCAATTTTTTATATTGACGCCACAACCAGTCTTTCTTGATGAAAGGTATCATGGTTCTGCCCGATCGATGGGCGGAGGGCATCAGTACAAATGACGAGTACTTAGACCACTGGCCGTTCGCAACTGTTCAAATTGAAACAATTTTTGCGACATTACTTGTGAGACACTCGAATAGATATCAAAATGAAAAACCTGATGGACACTAATATCCCCGATTTTTTTACATTATAGCAGAATACTTCGCTATAATGAGCAAACAATGTGTTCTTCCCACACAGTGTAGCCCAAGTATCTACCACCATAGTTATCATAATATCGAATCCCTATCTGATCTCTTCCGCGACATGAAATAGTCTAAGTGGACCGATCTCAACAAGGCCTTCAACTTTTCAATTGATTGTATGCCCGCTCTCTCTCTAAGATAGATCGATAGTTCTCCTTCTCTAATTATTGAAGAATGTCATGAGTAATAAGGGAGTATACAAAGAACATTAACTGTTGAGAGCCATTGAAGTTATACAGGTAAAAGTTGATAATGCAAAAAAGTGCAAAGACTTTCGGGACACCCTTATAGCATGGATAATTAATGAGGGACATCACTCCTTTCTTCTCCCTATTATACCACCACTAATTGTATCTTCTCTTCACTGACCACATTCATCCTATCAGAGTGAGATGGAGGCCCAAATCCGAAACCGACCCTGCAAATCAATTCCTTATCCCCTTACAGTACACGTCAAACTAACCCTTCTTCTCCCCATCCTCCAGATTTCATCGATTGAGCTCTGCTGTTATACGGCGATCGACTGAATCAACACACAATTATCCATCACAATATATACACATCAACATACTTGTCATACTGTCTTCCTCCTCCTGTCTGTCCCCATCCCTCTCCTCCTCTCTCTCCATCTCTCCTCCCTACTCTCTCTCCCTCTCCTCTCCCCCCTCCTCCTCGCCCTCCACTAAATGCACTCGGCATTCCATGTCTTCCACCATTGTCGAATCCTGCAATCAACATATTTTATGCTCCACTGTATTCTCTGTATTACAAGACATGCATTTCTCTACGGTTTCGAAAGTGCGGCTCGGAAAATGCCAATTGTTGGTTGCTTTGTTTAGTGTCGAAATTAGGTATGAAAGTCTAAAAAAGTTGGTTGGCAAAGTAGTTTTTTAATAAGTTATCTGTTGATCACATTTGCCTCTTCCACTCACCACCTGCACTACTTCCCCATCCATCTCCTCCCCTTCCCCCTCCTCCTCCTCTCTCATCATCACTATATCGTCCTTCATCATTCTTTTCTTCTTCATCTTCATCTTCATCATCATCAGATCCAAAATCGTCTGAAACAAATAATCACAGTTCAAAAAGTAAAGGAGCACGTCAAACTGGTCGGGCAGCTTTTCTATATTTTGATGGCCTACCGGGCAGGATTCTGTATTTCGGGAGTGTTTTAGGAAACCCTGACGGGCATTTTTAGGGGACTAATTGATCAGGCACTTATTTTTTGCGCCCGCCTTCGGCGGGTAGCATATTTCCATTTTTACCCAATTTTTGACCTATGCAAACAACCCATTCTCATTTACCATAAACATATTTAAATTCGTACAATCTGCCCATTGTCCTCATTTCTTCCTCCTCTATTGAGAGGAGGAAGAAATAAGTAAGTTAAAAAAAACGAAATGAGGAACTTTTCCCGTTGTGTATCAACACCGAATTCTTCTTTTCTCACCTGGATTTCCCGCCACAATTGGGACTTTCGATGAATCCATGTATTGAGACTGGAAGGGATTTAATTAGTAACTAATCATAAGTCCGTCATTAATTTGTATTTCAGAGAGACGACTGACCAATTCATTGAATTCTCCAGTGATTTGCTCAAGAACGAGATAGATCTCGAGTGGATTTTCCTTCCTCATATTCTCCGAGTGTCGAACTATTGCATTGACTCTGCAAAAAACTTTCTTGCTCGTTTTGGGCTATTTTCTTTATAATTTGCGTTACGTAATTAGTGCAGCATAAGAAACTACTAATACCGAAGAACTTAACCTTAAAAATAAACTAGGGAATTAGCCGCACCTCCTAGAAGGTCTCGGAAATCTGCGAGCTGTTTTAAAACGCGTTCTCTGTAAGACCGTAGGAGAGGGCAGCACAACTCCGTCAAAGTGATCCATCCGGGTTCAAACTTTTTTCACTATGAGTCTTAGGTACAAAGCAAATTTTAGTTGTGAGAAATTCACGAAATGTCAACTTTTGAAAAATCGATAATTTTTTTCCAAAAAAAAATTTTTTTTCGAATTTTTTATTTTCCTGTCGTGTTATATATCATTCGAAAGAGCATCAAAAGTTATGTATAATTCCATATTTTCAGAAGGATTGGACCACTATGAGCGAAAATCGATGAGCGTATCTTCCGAACTTTGCCGTTTTCATGAAACTTACTTTTGACTAAAATTGTTCCCATGATTTCTAGGTCGTGGTTCCGACAGATATTATGTATTTTTCATTGTAGAGTCAAATAATCAAGATCTCATTAGAAATTTCCTGCATAAAAGTACTCCAGTCTTTACCAGACCGACCCCACTCTTAATTAAGATTAAACCAATAAGTGTGTTGACAAATTTTTTCAGGCTTTCAACCTAGATCACTTGTACACCATTCGAAAGAGCATCAAAAGTTATGTATAATTCTATATTTTCAGAAGGATTAGACCGCTAGGAGCGAAAATCGATAATAGAACTCGTATAATCTGATATTTTTAGTAAGGCTAGATATTCAGCTCTAGTATCTTTCAAAGTGATCGACCAGGGCTTAAACTTTTTTTACTTGCAGTCTTATGTCCATAGTAAACTTGGATCATGAAAAAGTCAAGAAAAAATAACTTTTGAAAAATCAATAATTTTTTTTTTCGAAAAAAATATTGAAAATTTTTTTTCAACTTTTCCTGTCGTGTTATATCTCATTCGAAAGAGCATCAAAAGTTATGCAGAAAGTATTTTTTCAAAGAATAATGAGCTACTAGTACCGAAGTTCGGTGAGTTAATCCTCGAAATTGATACTTTTTTAGCAATCACCGATTTTCGTTCCTAGAGGCTCATTCTTCATGAAAAAATTTATATCGTCATAACTTTTTGTGCTCTTTCGAACGATATATAACATGACAAGAAAATTTTTAAAAAAATTTTTGATTTTTTTTTTGAAAATATTTTTTTATCGATTTTTCAAAAGTTATTTTTTCATAACTTTTTCATGATCCATGTTTAATATGGACATACGACTGCAAGTAAAAAAAGTTTAAGCCCTGGTCGATCACTTTGAAAGATACTAGAGCTGAATATCTAGCCTTACTAAAAATATCAGATTATACGGGTGCGATTATCGATTTTCGCTCCTAGTATTCCAATCCTTCTGAAAATATAGAAATATACATAACTTTTGACGCTCTTTCGAATGGTATGCAAGTGATTTAGGTTGAAAGCCTCACAAAAGTTTTCAACACACTTATTGGTTGAATCATAATTCAGAGTGTGGTCGGTCTGGTAAAGACTGGAGTACTTTTATGCACGAAATTTCTAATGAGATCTTGATTATTCGACTCTACAATGAAAAATACATAATATCTGTCGGAACCACGACCTAGAAATCATGGGAACAATTTTAGTCAAAAGTAAGTTTCATGAAAACGGCAAAGTTCGGTAGATACGCTCATCGATTTTCGCTCCTAGTGGTCCAATCCTTCTGAAAATATGGAATCATACTTAACTTTTGATGTTCTTTCGAATGATATATAACACGACAGGAAAATAAAAAAATTGAAAAAAAAATTTTTTTTGGAAAAAAATTATCGATTTTTCAAAAGTTGACATTTCGTGAATTTCTCACAACTAAAATTTGCTTTTTACCTAAGACTCATTGTGAAAAAAGTTTGAGCCCGGATGGATCACTTTGACTGAGTTGTGCCCGATAGCTCAAATTTCACTGCGCTCTTACAGAGAACGCGTTTTAAAGTTACCGGGAATCCACGAAATAATTTTGTATTCGCGATATTCTCTGATGATCAATGGCTGCGTCGCTGTCTTATTTTGGAGGCTCTTTACTCATTCGAGGTTTTCGTCATATAAATTCTAATATGATAATAAATTTCAATAAATTATGAGGCACGGAAGTATGTAAAAAAAAGAAATGAAAAATGGCCGGAGCGCCATAAAACAGCATCTTGAAATATTCACATTTGAATTTGCACGAACTTTCCTGATGATCAGTGCTCTATTTTCGGATATTTGGAGCAGTGCCGCGGCCTAATTATCGATTTTCGACATTTTTTTCTTTAACTGCCTCTCTTTTACGGCAATTGTCGATTCGATTCCGTCGTAAGATGATCCCTCAAAAATGTGGATTCCCGGTAACTTTAAGTGACGAGAGAGCACGCTGAACGAGGAGAGGGAAAAGTAAGCAATGTTGTTGTCTTTCTGCGCGCTCTCTCTCTATTTGACCTAACGCAAATTATAAAGAAAATAGCCTAAAACGAGAAAGAAAAAATGCGTTAAAAGTTCGCGAACTTCTAACGGATTATCAAGGTCGTTAGAGTACATCTAAAATGCAGTCCCCACAATTGATATAATTTATTGTAATTAATGAGTCACTCACGTCTTGTTCTCCCACTCCTCAATATCACTCTTGCGACAGAGAATTCGAATGAAATCAGGATGTTCGAGATATCCATCGAATCTCGAATTTCTCCCTTCCACGGGAGTAAAAGAAGAGATCTCAAGTCGATCCACCCAAATCTTCAATTGAAAAAGAATTGGAAGGGGGTTCTCACAATTTGTGCGTTATGATATAAAATATATCAAAAAGGTAAAGGTAAAGGTAAAGGTGTTCCATGTCAAGCGATTTTACAGTAGCAAGCTACCACGCTAGATGGGGCAAGCCGGTAAGCCAGCTGCAACGTGGGATTACGTAACCCAAGCTTTCCCAAGGCATCTAGGGCACGTTACCTTTCGCAATCAAAGTTGCTACCAATTTACCGCCCCGGGGTGGATGGAAGGCTTGGTTGGCCTGGGCGGGGATCGAAAATATATCAATGTCACCTTCAATTCTCCATCCCTCGTAATCTCAATTTGATGATGAGGAGGTCGAATTTCCACTATTTGTTCCACCACATACGTTGCCGTTCTTTTGTTCAATCTCAAAATACTACTATATAATTTGAAAAGACGTCAGCTCGAAAGATACTCAAAGTTATCTATACCAATCATATGGCTATTGTGCGTAAAGCGTTCATAGATTACTATTGCAATACTTGGTAGAGATAGAGATAGAATAAATATATTACTGACTCTACTCGAGTGTGAAGGAAATCTCCAATCTTGATGTGTCGAGACTCATTTTTCAATGAATCGGCGACGATTGGAAGAGAGCCGAGGCGAGGAGTGAAGCCAATGAAACCTGATTGGAGGCACAATAAATTAATCGATAGCAGCAATATAAATACAATAAGAGAGGAATCGCGAGAGAATTGACCATAGCGCGGCAGTAGAATTTTTTTCGCCGATTTTGCTCTAAAGAGAATTGAAGGTACTATCAACCATGCTCTATTTGATGGCGTTTACCGTTTTTCGTTAAAGGCCCTATTTTTCGAGTACGCGCGTTTCAAAGTGACGGTCCTTGGCATTTCGAACCCGAGTGTGTCTCAGCAAAAATTTAATATCTTTTTTTAAAGAAGAGATATGAAGTTCTAATTTTTTACACTCGATAGAGGAATGGATTCTCCACATTTCTAACATTTTGATGGAATTTTTAAATTTTTTTATCTTTTTGCTGAATTTCGATATGTGAAAACGGTCATAAATCGTCAAATCGGAAAAAAAACTATTGACTCGCTCCCTGCGCGTTTTGTAGGACCTATTTATGTTCAATTTATGCCCAAGTATTAGCCAGATCGGTCCATGCGAACAAAAAGGGCGTTAGTCTAAGTAGCGACCACTTAAAGTGACACCTTTGATAAGTCTAGTTCTACCTCGTAAACCTAGCTCATTTGTGACCAAAAACTATCTTTGTATATGGAAGTGATCAAATAAATTATATATGTCATCATTTGACTCGATTTGAGCACAAAAATTTGATTTTTCGATAATTTTCGTCTAAAACGCTTTTTCGTCTTCACAAAGTGTTAATATAGTATTTGACATGTAATATCACTCAGAATAGAGTTTCTGCATGCTAACGAACATCCTTTGCTTGTAAGACAAAAAGGGCGCAGGTAGAACTTTAGATATTTCTCTTCAAAGATTCACGAAATTTCGGCATGGAAAGCACAAATTTACACAAACTCCCTGACCAAGAACGCTCATTGATTCTCCCACTTTACTAAATAAGTTTGTTTTTGAACGTATGTTGATATCTTCTCATTGAATGACACTACAGTCTACAGAAGTTTGAATTATTTGCTTCAGTCACAAGCTCTCTCACTTTCTCCCCTTCTCCACCGATCGAGCTTCAGACACGCTGGTTCGAATCCTGTCTGCGGAACAAATCTTTTGCAGAATTTAATTCCCCTTTGGGCAGTAAGTCAAACAATCATGTATAAGTTCGTATTTCCTCTGTTACAATCCAAGTTTTTCTCCTACGATTTCAGTCCCTTCACGAGGTTTCTTTACACGCACTTTCACTCTCCTTACACTCTGCCACACTGTAACTCGTCTACTTGTCGGTGCTAATAGGGCCGTTATCGCGACGAATAGACGGGTAAGAGAAAGAAGAACGACCAGATGTTGCGCAGAGAAAGTGATGAGCAACAAAATTAATAGATTACAAAAAATCATCTCAATATTGCTAAATTCTGCAAAAGATTTGTTCCGCAGACAGGATTCGAACCAGCGTGTCTGAAGCTCGATCGGTGGAGAAGGGGAGAAAGTGAGAGAGCTTGTGACTGAAGCAAATAATTCAAACTTCTGTAGACTGTAGTGTCATTCAATGAGAAGATATCAACATACGTTCAAAAACAAACTTATTTAGTAAAGTGGGAGAATCAATGAGCGTTCTTGGTCAGGGAGTTTGTGTAAATTTGTGCTTTCCATGCCGAAATTTCGTGAATCTTTGAAGAGAAATATCTAAAGTTCTACCTGCGCCCTTTTTGTCTTACAAGCAAAGGATGTTCGTTAGCATGCAGAAACTCTATTCTGAGTGATATTACATGTCAAATACTATATTAACACTTTGTGAAGACGAAAAAGCGTTTTAGACGAAAATTATCGAAAAATCAAATTTTTGTGCTCAAATCGAGTCAAATGATGACATATATAATTTATTTGATCATTTCCATATACAAAGATAGTTTTTGGTCACAAATGAGCTAGGTTTACGAGGTAGAACTAGACTTATCAAAGGTGTCACTTTAAGTGGTCGCTACTTAGACTAACGCCCTTTTTGTTCGCATGGACCGATCTGGCTAATACTTGGGCATAAATTGAACATAAATAGGTCCTACAAAACGCGCAGGGAGCGAGTCAATAGTTTTTCCGATTTGACGATTTATGACCGTTTTCACATATCGAAATTCAGCAAAAAGATAAAAAATTTAAAAATTCCATCAAAATGTTAGAAATGTGAAGAATCCATTCCTCTATCGAGTGTAAAAAATTAGAACTTCATATCTCTTCTTTAAAAAAAGATATTAAATTTTTGCTGAGACACACTCGGGTTCGAAATGCCAAGGACCGTCACTTTGAAACGCGCGTACTCGAAAAATAGGGCCTTTAACGAAAAACGGTAAACGCCATCAAATAGAGCATGGTTGATAGTACCTTCAATTCTCTTTAGAGCAAAATCGGCGACAAAAAAATTCTACTGCCGCATAAGCCCCTCTAATGGTCGATTATCTCGCGATTCCTCTCATAAATAGAATAAATATCTGTATAAATCATTGTTCCACTGACCTTTGACTGCTTTCTTATAAACGATGATATGATGGAAGCGATTTACCTCCAAATAGAAATAGGTGGAAAGAAATAATGGATAGAGATCAAAGACAGCTAAAAACTCACCACCAACATATCGTTCTTTTTGTTGATTCTGGTGACGTCAATCATACTCTTCCCCTTCACCCAACTATACGGTTGATGCACATCAGTACGAACAACTTTGGCTGCAAACGAACAGTAATTAATTGAGAAGATACTCTTTCATCAGTTGTCACTCCCTCATTTCATTATCCCTTGAGTAAACAAAGCAGAACTAGTTAAATAAACTGTGTGAGAAATTCTATGTATATCCATATTGAGCTTGTAGAATATTTCTGGTGGAGGGGATTCGAGGTTAAAAATATGAGTTTCCGCATTCCCCTTTCATTCTTGAAAGGTAATAAAAAATCTGGATCAACAGCGAAACGTTTCTCAACCAATTGATTCGGGAAAATTTAACTCACAATTGTCATCAAACCTGTCGAATCCATCGTTGTCATCCACTGAAGGGAGGATAATTAGTTCTCGATTAGCATACCACGGTACATTTTTGTCCAACTATTTTTAGACTTGAAACTGGTAGGAAAAATCAACATCTGTCTCGCAAGTTTATAGAAACTGGTCAGATAGGGGTTATTCTTACTAATCCGAACCTCCTGCACATTTCTAGATTTGTTTCGATTCTTACAACTTCCTGGTTAAGAAAAATGCAGACCAGATTTAATCGCCAACGATCAAGTATGCATACTACCGTATCCATCAATCTTACATTCCGATTGATTGCGAGACTACCGTACTCCTCACCTTTAGGTTTCCTTCCAGCAGGGACGATTGGTTCGTAGTTGGCGGGCGCTCTTCCCTTCTGTGCAAGAATACTCGCCTCTTCCATTGCAATATCAATCTGAATAGAGACAGAGTAGATAAGGTTTGTATGAGCGATGAATTACATTTTCGATACTCATTGCCTAGCATAGGAGTGCATTTTCAGAGGAGAACAGTGCGTTCGCGTAAAAATCGCACGAATGAGGAAGAATCCGTACTCAAATTTTGACAATGTCTGATTTCGACATGGATCGATAGCCCCTGTTCTCCTCTTCCAATCCCGCTTTAGAAAAAAAAATTCCGCATAAAATTTGCATAGATAATGAGCTTGCGCATTTATCACTTTGATCGACAGTATCTCAGTTCGTTTTGAGAAAATGGCATTACTTGCTGAACAAATGTTGCGTGGTTTGGCCAAATGAATAGACGTACGTTTTTAGAATTTTAAAATTCAATGATTTTTGAAATATGCAAATTTTTGAAGCTTCATATCTCGAATACCAGGAAGAAAGTATTTTTAGAAAATTGATATGTTATGTATTTTTGTATGTAGAATCTGATTCTGTAATAACAATGGAATTTCCAGCCAGGTAAATCCATGAAAACTACTGTTTTCAAAACAGTACTTTCGTATTATTCTTCACAGTTTTCACTCGATGAGCGGTCGAAATAGCTCTAAAACATCACAATTCCCTATTTACATCCTTCTCGTGCGGTCGATAACTCAATTATAAGTCTCATTTCGACCGCTCACCACCCAAAAAGAGTGCAGAATTAGATAGTAGAAGAGCAAGTAAAAATTTTTTGCATATTTCAAAATCATCGAATTTTAAAATTCAAAAAACGTACGTCTATTCATTTGGCCAAACCAAGCAACATTTGTTCAGCAAGTAATGCCATTTTCTCAAAAGGAACTGAGATACTGTCGATCAAAGTGATAAATGCGCAATCTTTCGAGCTCATTATCTATGCAAATTTTATGCGGAATTTTTGAAAAGCGGGATTGGAACAAACGAACGGTACGGTAGACAAGGTGGTATATCTGGGGCAAGAAGTCACTCTCGGTCCCAATAGGTTTGTGGGAGAAGTTCACAGGCGGGTTAGAAGCGCGAATTGGGCATTTTACAAATACTCCGAATTCTTTCGGAAACGTGGGTCCCCCATGTCACTCAAAAAGCGCCTTTTCGACGGTGTAGTTCTACCCGCACTCTTGTATGGTTCCGAGACTTGGTACCTCTGTAAACGAGAAAAACAAATTCTTTCCGTCGCTCAGCGCAAACTAGAACGCAAAATGATTGGAATTACCGTATTTGATCACGTCACAAATGAGCGGATCCGTGACATCACTAAATTGAAGGATGTAGTTAGAGGCGGAAAGACGGAAATGGATATGGGTAGAAAGAATCTCGAATCAAAGCCATTATCGGTGGAATCGGAAGATGCTCGATTGGACCCCAAGAGGGAAGAGGAAGCGAGGCCGACCGGCAAAGAGATGGAGAGATGATTTCGTCAACGCTGCTGGACCACAATTCGTGCAACTCGCAAGAAACGATCGCAAGCAATGGAGATCTCTCATGGCAACCCAGCTTTAACACCCAAAACCAGCTGATAAAGTTGTTCAAATGTAAAATGTAAATGGGATTGGAAGAGGAGAACAGGGGCTATCGATCCATGTCGAAATCAGACATTGTCAAAATTTGCTGTCGGTGAAGGGGCGCTTTTTACGCGAACGCACTGATAAGACTCAAACTCTCCTCTCTCTCATTCTCATCCATAAAAAAAGTTGAGATATCGTAACCCTCTCTCAACTTTTTTTGTTCGTTGTGAATTTAAAGAACACAGTATCGCGATTATTCTCAATTTGTGACACTTCTCTGTCGACACCATCGGAAAGAGATTAAATCCTGGCTATTCGTATTATGATAACTCATTAGAAAAAAAACAATAAGATATCGCCCAAATCGAAGTTTTCGCAGAAATATTTTAAATATTCTTGCAATTTATTTTTAATTTTTCCCTTCTCTTCTCACCATTTTTGGGAGTGCCTCGAACTTTTGCTGTTCTCTTGTCGATAGGACTCCCTCTGGATACTTGAGAGAGCCCTCATTGACAATGAATGCCGATCCCTTCTCGTAGTCCCTGTATTCCCATCTCTCTCCATTCCATCTACAACAGCAAGTTCACTAACCTCTCCACATAAGCAACACAGTACACTCCTCTCGTTGCTGGCTCACTCAATTTGCCACATGAGACAATTCCGACGTCGTATGACCATGCATTCTTCTGAACGAATAATCATTATTTGCCCATTTTTGTTATTGCCAAATTTATATAGAGTAACTAGTATTTCATGTTGTTGAACTATTTCCAACTACAGTCAGATATAGAAATAATCGATAAATGAAATCTGACCTCTCCCACAAAATTGGCGTGATCTTGTCGATCAGGAAAGAGAAGAGTCGTCTTGAAAGTCTGCAATTAACTCCTCGTTACTCTACTCTTTCGTCTCTCTCTCTCTCACCGTTTGATTGGTGTATTCGATGACGAGTGGTTTATTCTCCGTGTCACTCATCACCGTCACTCCAATCAATTCCGATGGTCTCACAGCGTCTCTCACTCCCACTGAACTCCATTGCAACCATTTAGTCACATTCAGATCGTCCCTGACATTCAATTTATCGATTATCGATCATTCATTGCTAAGTTTCCTACAGTAACTGCCCATTCATTCAGTCTCCCCTCAACTCACTTGTTCACTTCGTTGAGACTGATTGAAATGCCGAATAATTTCTTGGATTCGGGCACGAAAATCGTCGTTTCTGCCCTTTTGTTGTCGTTGTCGATGACAACGGAATCCCAGATGACTCCCGTCCCAGAGTGAGGAAGCATCGAGGGATTGAGAGAGAGATGAACAACTGAAAGTGAAGAGAGACGGATGAGCATTTTAAGAGAGGGGATCGGTAAGATTCGACCACCCACCGGACACGTTGAGCTAGCAATGAGAGCGAGGGGTCCATACTCGAGTATATGGAGTACCTCAAGCCCGCATTGCACAAAACGGACCTTATTTCCTGGTACTACCTCTGGGCTAGGAGAAATATAAATTTTAGTGAAAAAATGACGAAAAATGAAAATTTCTCAACTTGTGAAGATAGACTCACATATTCATTTGCGTTATGTTTAGGGTGCCCAGATGTTGTAAAACCCATTTTCAAATTGATTTTCGGCTGGTTCAGAATATGATTTTCTGATTCAATATTTCATGTTTTTGAAGGAAATCGGCACTTTTTGGAGTTTTTGCACAACATGTCCATATAGGTAATGCACCTCGACATAATATGTGTCCATATCACTCATTTCGGGGGAGTTCCCGAGATGACGTTTTTCAGAAAAAAAAATTCAAAGTTTGAGACTCGTGATGGCCATAACGAACTTTGACATAAAATTTTTAATTTTCAGTCCCTATTTCACACTTTATGCACGGAATAGTATTAGAAATATGTAAAAATACTTTTCTAAGCTGTTTACATGGCGTATTTTTAGGTTTTTGACTTCTTACTTTTTGAAAGTTCCACCACTGTTTCAACCCTTAGTTCTCCGGATTCATATCTCATCCATCTCAACATCCAGGTGTATTTCGTGATTGTGGATGAGCACACGTTGTTTAAAACTCATTAACAAATAATTTTTCTTTTGATAGGTTTATTAAATTTTGATAATTTGAACTCACAAAAAATCAAAAACTGAAAATTCATGAAAATTTCAACAAACACGAAAAATTATGGACGTATCAGTAGCTCTAACAGCAAAATCTTTCGTATTCTAGTTTTACTATAGCTATTGAAGAAATTGAAAAATATTTCATCGATTTCTGAAAAAAATATTTTTTTACCAAAAACCATGAACCCGGGGTCATGGTCGAAAAAGCTGCAAATTATTTTTCGCTTATCTCCTCTTCCGTTAGGACTCTGATATCCAATCATGGTTTGTGTTGTTCCTACATTGTCAATTGTCATGTAAGATAATCCAAATCTACAATTAATTCAAAAAAAATTTCTTTTTATTTGACCATGACCCCGGGTTCATGGTTTTTGGTAAAAAAATATTTTTTTCAGAAATCGATGAAATATTTTTCAATTTCTTCAATAGCTATAGTAAAACTAGAATACGAAAGATTTTGCTGTTAGAGCTACTGATACGTCCATAATTTTTCGTGTTTGTTGAAATTTTCATGAATTTTCAGTTTTTGATTTTTTGTGAGTTCAAATTATCAAAATTTAATAAACCTATCAAAAGAAAAATTATTTGTTAATGAGTTTTAAACAACGTGTGCTCATCCACAATCACGAAATACACCTGGATGTTGAGATGGATGAGATATGAATCCGGAGAACTAAGGGTTGAAACAGTGGTGGAACTTTCAAAAAGTAAGAAGTCAAAAACCTAAAAATACGCCATGTAAACAGCTTAGAAAAGTATTTTTACATATTTCTAATACTATTCCGTGCATAAAGTGTGAAATAGGGACTGAAAATTAAAAATTTTATGTCAAAGTTCGTTATGGCCATCACGAGTCTCAAACTTTGAATTTTTTTTTCTGAAAAACGTCATCTCGGGAACTCCCCCGAAATGAGTGATATGGACACATATTATGTCGAGGTGCATTACCTATATGGACATGTTGTGCAAAAACTCCAAAAAGTGCCGATTTCCTTCAAAAACATGAAATATTGAATCAGAAAATCATATTCTGAACCAGCCGAAAATCAATTTGAAAATGGGTTTTACAACATCTGGGCACCCTAAACATAACGCAAATGAATATGTGAGTCTATCTTCACAAGTTGAGAAATTTTCATTTTTCGTCATTTTTTCACTAAAATTTATATTTCTCCTAGCCCAGAGGTAGTACCAGGAAATAAGGTCCGTTTTGTGCAATGCGGGCTTGAGGTACTCCATATACTCGAGTATGGACCCCTCGCTCTCATTGCTAGCGTGTCCGGGCAGGGTCTAATATGGTCGAGTCTTACCGATCACGTCTCTTAATAGGAAGAGTAGACGATTAGAGATCGAGTAAACAAATGGCAAGGAGGAACCTTGCTCCCATTGGGCCAATCGAATACACGGTAAAGGAGAGATGGTATATTTAAACTGCACAACCATCTTGTGAAAGTAACTTTTCCTGGATAAACATAAGGGGAGAGCGGGAGAGAAAAAGTGGGGAGAGGAATGTACTAGAGATGGAAAACACGCCAAGGAAGAATAAAGGGAAGAGAAAGGAGAGGAAACAGAGGTGTGCGTATTGCAAACTGAATTTACAAAACCAACTAAATTAATATCACAAAAACAATAAGGCCCATAAAATTTAAGATCCAAGACTCACAAGAATGATTAGGTTGTATCAATCTTATGAGATTGAACATGATACATTTTTGATTTTTGATTGTCAATCAAACATTTACAATGTTTGTCACTTTAATTAATGTAACTTAACAATTTCAAAGTAAAACTCGCCCTGCGGGTTTCTATAAAAAAACATTTCGATACAGCAGATACTTGATTGAAGATTTTTTTAACTTTTTTAAAGAAAAAAACGATATTAATTGGAATGTAAACAGTCATTTTTATTCCGTTAGGTAAATGTATTAAAATATTCTGAAACAATGGGAGAAACAGAGAAATAAACCGGAAGAAGAACTGAAAATCTAACAAAATTTATAAATACAAGGCAAATTCTGAGATCATAATGAGATAATCTAAATTAATATAAACGACTCGTAATTAGTGTAATTAACAAATAACGGATAACAATCGATTAGAAATGAGTCGATAATCGCTGCAGCATAATGAGATCGTCCATCATTTGGTACCTGCAATATCATCTTGTCTCCTTCACCCTTCAACATTGCGAATATTGAAATGGACTACTGGTGCGTCAACTTTTCTTTTTCAATACCTCGGCGTGTCTCATGCCGTTTCATTTTCTTTCGAGCCACATCAGTTGTTTAAGAGCGGAAAGTTTGACTATTTTGGAGGAGTGTTTGTGAATTTATTATATGAACTGACCGATTTCCTCCCAGTTTCCTTGCCAATTCTTGCTTGTCTCCCACACTCAAATGCATAAACTGGCCGACGATGTCGACATCGACGACATTTCTCGTCGATTCTCCCACTACAGAGGGACGAGGAGGACGAATCGAACGAGCGCCTCGAGGATTTAGACCACACGCCTACAGTGAGAGAGATATCACACTCAGTGACTTGGCGCTCACGAAAAAAACTCTAGGAGTTTGAAACAACACATACCCAGAGCAAGGATTTTAAACTCAAGATATGGGGGGTGACATTTGAGCAACCGACATTTGAGCAACGAGCCATAACTCACCAAGGAGTGAGCCTAGCGCTATGGGAGTGGTACCATTGTGACCAGCATCAGAAAAAAAAGATTTCGTAATTAATTAATTAATTAGCATAATTAATGAGATATTAATTAATTATGAAATCTCAATTACCTGATGCTGATCACAATGGTACCACTCCCATAGCTATACTCACTCCTAGCTGAGTTATTACCCGTTGCTCAAATGTCTGTTGCTCAAATGTCGGTTGCTCAAATGTCCGTTGCTCAAATGTCACCCCCCCCCCAAAATATGTACGAGAGTACACTAAAACGAGAGATCCCTCTAATTATCACACACTCTAACTCTCACTCAGGGCATATCAAGATTAGAGTTATTTCATTGTACGTGCATGCATGAATTAATCGATCATCGTCCTCACCTGCGGCACTACCGTAGCCATACTCTGTTGCAGACAATGCAATCGTCTGAATTGTTTCTCTCCGAGTGATCTCACATATCCCATTGATCCATCCAGACTCGCCCACAGGGTCGTGTGCTGATTTTCTGCTTCTTTCTTATCGATCAGAGGAGAAATTGGAAGGGAGGAAGTGTGACCTGTAGATAAGAGAGGGATACTATAACTGTCCATGGAGGGATACTGTAAGAACTGACCCTTGATCCTCATCATTGCATTGACTGCAGTTCCAATATTGACAGATCCTCTGAGTGAGAGTTCATCTGCAGTGAATCCCTCACGGGGAAGATAATTGAAGATGCAAATGTTGCCTTCCTCGTCTGAGAGAACGAAACCGAGATGACTGCAAGGGAAGGAGTGGGAGGGTGGGAGGAGGACAGGCAACACGCAATTATTTTGAGAAAAAAAATTAGGTTTGCAACTCGCGGCTTATCTAGAGGAAACATGCCATCAGTTAGAAGAAATTAAAGTAGATGAATTTTTTTGGGGATTTGCACCATTTTTAAAGATTTTTCTACATTTGTATTGCCCATTAGAGCAAACAAAGAGGGGGAAGAGAGAAGGGAGGGAGACGTCACTCACTCATTATCAATTATGAATGAAGAAGTGAGTGGAGGGGGAGCATTACGACGACAATCACGAGAAGCCACTGACAGAGCCTTGAACTTCTCCTGCAACGACACCACATTTACAGTAACCCTCCCCTCCTCATCGACTACCGTACTACTCAATGCATTCAACCGTACCTGGAACCGAACGACAGACATGCTTGCAAATACATCACAAGCGAGTGTGAGCGATCGAATAGCAGTAACAGAGTGGATGTAGTAATGGAGATCAATGAAGGCAATGCCTTGCAGATCATTGTCCTTGTACTGCCATATGAATATCTACAATTATAGATTGATTGTGAATAGTCTCCTCTACCGTTATCCTCATTCAAACCGAGGCACACACACTGCCTACCGTACCTTCTGTCCCATTCCCGTAATGAGGAATCCATCGGAGGCGCAGAGTGACGTCAACGGACCCTTCTGCTCCTTGTCATACAGTACCTACAGTTCACGGTTGAATAATTATATAACCACGATGGAAGTGTGAATTTTACAGATATTGATTAAATTGATTTAATATATGTAGCTACATGTATAATATTTCTAACAGTATTACAGAGCTAATGTGGCAAAAATTTTTTAGGTCTGATTGTTTCGCTCCCTGTTTATTACATACTAACCTTCATTTTGTGTTTGCTAGTTGGTTGCCCTGGTTCAGGGACGACTTCGATCAATTCGATCAAAATGAGTCGCCCTCGAATGAGAACTTCCTCTCCGTAGTTGTTTATCGTCCCAATCACTACATAATTCTGCAGTCCAGACATGGTTGATTCGGAACGGAGAAGAACTTCCTCGCAACCAGTCACAACCTGAGAGAGAAGGCAATCGATAATGAGATACTACCGTAACCTCACCTCCATCTCCTCAAGAGTGATTCCGGTATTGGGAACTGCCTTCCAGTCTTCATCCGAATACAACTGAAATCGTTACAATTCATAAAGGAAATCATGCGTTCATGTATGGCATAACAACATAAATGATTCAAAGTGAGAGAATGAATGACTCACATCGACAGCGTATTCATCGATGGCTGGACACACAAATGAATCTGCTCGAGGGAGAGTCTCCAATTGTTTCTCCTCGTTGCTCAGTGTACAAATACGATTGGATCGAATTGGACGAGAAGAAACTACGACGTACACCTGAGAAGAGAGAAGAGATTATCGATTGACTGAGAAGAGAGAAGAGATTATCGATTGACTGAAAAGAGAGAAGAGAATATCGATTGAGAGATGAATGGGGAGAACAGAAATCAGCTAAATTATATGACGCTGTTTACGTTAGGATCAACAAATGGCTGGAACAGGTCAAAAATCGAAATCGCTCAAAAGTTCGCCCTAGGGACAACTTTTGACGCTGAACACGCTGGTGCCATCGATTTCGCAATCCGACTTCTCTGGGCGCTGGTATGGCGCCGCGCCACTTTGGCGCCAAACTTGTTTTTCGAATAAATCTCGCTTCAGAGTGCCGGTAGAGGCACGAAATCTAGCGTGTACTAACAGAATTTGACGCTCTTTCTCATGGCGTTGTCCGTTTGTGGATATCTTTTTTGGCTCTCGTGCAAACATCAACTTTTGATCCAAGTCTTCGCGTGAGACGATTTTATATACATTAGAAAGCGCAGCTCGCGCTGATCATTTATCTATATTTGACTAAGCATTTGACTTCTGCATGGCAAAGTTATGCTCTTTTAAGTGTTTTCTCACGCGCGCGGAACGCGTTTACAGACGCGGCAGCCGCATGGTCGATGCGGTAGTGACTTAGAACTCCACTACAAAGGTCATTGGTTCAAATCCTATCAATTTTAAAATTCTTTTGCAGAATTTTTTTTTCTCGAAAAATCGACCGCGACCAAAATTGTCACTTTTTCGAAATTCTTGATAATGTGATTTTTTCGATGAAAAAAAATTCGGCAAAAATCTTTGGAAACCGACAGGATTCGAACCAATGACCTTTGTGGTGGAGTTCTATGTCACTACCGCATCGACCATGCGGCTGCCGCGTCTGTAAACGCGTTCCGCGCGCGTGAGAAAACACATAAAACAGCATAACTTTGCCATGCAGAAGTCAAATGCTTAGTCAAATATAGATGAATGATCAGCGCGAGCTGCGCTTTCTAATGTATATCAAATCGTCTCACGCGAAGACTTCGATCAAAAGTTGATGTTTGCACGAGAGCCAAAAAAGATATCCACAAACGGACAACGCCATGAGAAAGAGCGTCAAATTCTGTTAGTACACGCTAGATTTCGTGCCTCTACCGGCACTCTGAAGCGAGTTTTGTTCGAAAAACAAGTTTGGCGCCAAAGTGGCGCGGCGCCATACCGGCGCCCAGAGGAGTCGGATTGCGAAATCGATGGCACCAGCGTGTTCAGCGTCAAAAGTTGTCCCTAGGGCGAACTTTTGAGCGATTTCGATTTTTGACCTGTTCCAGACCCCTGTTGAGACCTTGTTGATCCTAACGTAAACAGCGTCATATATGTCCACTCACTCCTCTTTGCATGCAGAAGCGCACAAAATGAACAGTCTTCTCGATCGGAATTTTCTTGAGAAGAATCGACGTCTCGTAGTTGAAATCGGGCTGAAACATTGTTTAGTGATAAGATATCACCATCTACATCGTTTTCCCTATATTATAATCCTTCAGAAAGTTCTATTTTCACGATATTCTCACCTGAAGACTGGCAACTCTCATCATTTCATTCGATTCCGTCACATAAAGGAATCCAGAAGGAGCATTCTCGTTGTTGAAGGGAGTGAAAGAACGAATTGGACTGGAAAGAGAAGAATCGACTCATAAAAGTGGTAGAAATAGAGGAGCGAAGGGATCAGATTGAATATCGTACCCATCAATGGAGATTGGATGAAATGCGAATCCATTGATTGCACTGAGAATGGCGATTCCAGGAGTAGGACCACGAATGAATACACCGTGCATCTGAAGATTATCAATTCAAATTAATAATGATATTTATTGATAGTCCTTATCCATAGGTCGAAAAGCCTGCGTTGCGGCAAATCGAAAATACGGTTTGGGTTTGTCAAAAATGGGCATGGAAAACCGAAAATGCGGGTTGGGTTTGTCAAAAATGAGAATCAAAAACCGAAAATGCGGGTTGAGTTATCATTTTTTTCACCAATATTTTTCAAAATGCGGGTTGGCTTCGTCGTTTTTTTACGTACCTTTCGACCTATGTCCTTATCAGACGAAATTGATAGTCTTTATCAGATGGGAGAGGCATAATGTAATATCCACTCATCACTCGTTTAAATGAGAAAATGAATAGGAAGAAAAATAGACTAACCACGGGTCCGACTCTTTCGAATGGAATGACGAATGAACCTCCCAGAGTCTAAATGGAAACATATTCTATTTTCTAAAACACATATTTGCTAAGCGTTGGTAAAAAAAACTTAATTTGTTGGATAATAGTACCAAATTTTAGAATGATATTTGATACTCGTATTCGATAGATAATATCATTCTTCTCTTCCTCCACTGACCTCATCACTAGCACATTCGATATTCGATCTCTTTCCTTCCACTCCAATAAAAGGAGTCGATCGAATAGGAAGAGTGAGAGGAAGACGACGGAATCGAATTGCAAGATGACCTGTAGCATTCAATTTATCTTTCTCACTCAACATTCTCCGTCCGAATGCAATCAATGACTGTCATAAATTTCGTCCAAAAAGAAATAATGATATTTCTGAGGAAAAAAAATCAACAATTTTGCGCATTTCTCTTTAGATCTATTTCGAGTCTAGAAATCTGTGCATTACAAACGCCGAACAGAATTTATGACTAACAAGTATGAACGTCCAATATTCGGTTCTCACCATCATTTTCATTATCAGCAGGGAATATCTCATATGCAATAAGAGTGTCATCGAGTACAGCAAATAGAACGGGTCTGCTCTGGTTGATTCCCATTCCAGTCAAATTCAATTCGACGACTCTTTCCTCCACTCGAACTGTCGTATCCAATTCATCGTTGCCAGTCTTTGATGGAGCATCTCAAGATAATTGATTGCAGAGATGAGGAGGAGAAGAATGAGGGTACGGTAGGATGGTAGGTCACTCACTCATCTCTTTCCTCTCCTTCTCATCATCAATCGCTGTCGTGTCACAGAGAACTTGAGGAGTCAGACCGAATCTATGCACCTTAATTACTCTAATGTAACGTTAAAAATCGTCGAAAAGGCAGTATTTCACTTGCCAGGTTAAAAAAAACGGACGAAACCGTCGTCGGCACATTTTTTCTTGAATTTCCGATTGGAAAACTTCACTGGGAGCGATATTAGTGAAATTGCAGGAGTTCAAATCTTTATCTCGATCGCAGCTTTAAGGGTACAGGCGAGCCATATTCCGGTCGTTTACGATGATTTTTAATGTTACGTAATCTCGCCTACTCTAACGTAAGTTTGCAAATGCTCGATTATTTGCACAAAAATAAGTAACATGACACTGACCTGATACACGAGAGACATGTTGGGGAGTTCGTAGATTGCCATCTGCAATTGCGTCATTACTATGTAAAATAATCAAATAACAGATTGTATGGCAGTAGGTCATACACGTACTTTCGTCCGGCCAGAAATAATGGTACTCCTGGCCAGTGAATAGGCAAGAAAAATAAACAAAACTGGTCAGATCTATTTTGCAAGTTGATGGAACCTGGCCCAATACGTAGTTCTTACTAATCGAAACATCCTTCACATTTCTAGATAGGTTTCGAGTTGCCGACCAGAATTTCTAACTAACAAAAAATTCACGAATTATGTTTGATTTAAATATATATATATATATATATATATATGAAAATTTGATTTGACTGTACCTTTCCATCTCTCTTCGCAACGACGATCCAATGAGTGGGCACATTCGTGTTGGGATCCAGTGCATCTTAAATCAATAATATGAGGCTGTTCGCGTAAGAATCAATAAAAACGATGTACACTGAATTTGAAATGTATGCTCAAAATTAAGGAACTTACGTTTTCGAGGGTGCTGATCATCATGGTGATAATCATTTTTCACCTAACTCATCGGTTGGGGCGTACTGTAACTACCGTTTTTGAGGCTGCATCGCTATATCTCATGAACCTGTGGGCCAATTTGCATGAAAAAAATTTTCTAGGAGTATTTTCACTCGCTGATAACGATGTGATATTCAAATTCAATAAATATAATACGCGCCGAATTTCAAAATAGTGTTTTGGAATACCTTCAACCAGAATCGTGATTTACATATCTAGGAATATGCGCCTTGTTCTCGGCTTTCAGAATCGTATGCTACATGCATACTTCAAATGTACCGTTGTTACACTTTCGGGCTATTCTAATTTCCGATTCCACATTTATCAGACCGCGCTGATGGGCGCGCAATGAGAACTACATATTATTATTATTCACTATTATTACTATTATTACTATTATTATTATACCTATTATTCAAGAACTACCGAAACGATTACTGATGCCGGTTTGGTGTCCGCTATTTATCACATTTTGAAATAAGTATTTTAAGCCGTGCGCCTTTCTCCGAATCCGTTGAGTGTCGTACTGGAATCGTAACAACTGGCTGTGAATCCCTATTTGCCGCACAAAATCATGACAGTGTACCTAACGAAGGATTTGCTCTATACCAAAAAGTTCAAGGTTTTTTTTGCAGTAATATCTAGTTAATTTGTTAAAATTCGCAGGGAGAAAAAATTCTGATTCTATTTCCGAACGCGTCGCTAAGTATTTCAGGGAGCGCAGAGGCGCAGGAAAAAGAGCTGACACCAGAGAGATTGTTTCTATATTGAAGAATGCAATGGATATTGATGGGCGCTTTGAATTCTCTCTCAGAGATTGTCTAACTAACAGTCAGGCTCAAAATCAGATAAACAGGCTCTTAAAAGAAGAGGAAGCTAAAAAGCAACAACCTAAGGGGAGAAAGAGAAAAGCCAATGATGTTGAAGAGAAAGAGGTGTTAAGAGAGGTATCACGAGAGATTGCAGGAAAAATCCACATTTCGGAACAATTTTCGAAAAAGTATTTTTCATTTCGATCAAACTTTTATGTGAGAGTACACAGGAGACAAGTATTCGAAATATCCTGGTCCCAGGTCTCAGAGCCGGCTTTTAGGAATTTGCCGGTTCTGTCGCCGGAATCGTCATTACTTTCTTCAGAATTGCACTAGAACGCCCAAATAGGTCTCAAAATGTGCGGAAGAACTAGATAAACAATTTTTATGTTGGTTATTAGTGAGCATCTGTCTGACCTAGAAAGTTACTAGAGAAAATTCGACTTTGAAACGTTTCCAAAAATTATTGCATAGTTTAGATGGGCGAACCCAAGAGGTTTTTGTTCAGAATATGAAAGAGTACGTTAACTATAGTAAGGTAAAAAATTAAAATCGAGCAAAAGTGGGGGGTCTTCTAGGTGAAAAATCGCTCTGAATGTCAAAAATCGCAATTTTTTTGAAATTTTGGAAAAAATATTTTTTCTAAAATCACCTCTAATATATTTTTTCGTAACTCCGGAGCGAAATTGTGTTCGTTAAAAATGGTTTGAGATCATAAGGTAAGTGTAGTTCCTCACAATAAAATATCAAATTACGTCAAAAATGATTCAATTTATTCTGAAGTTTTTGATTTTATTGTGAAGTAGTACGCATATATTATGTGTTGATATCATTTTACCATTCATAAAGTGACTCATTAGTTACGAAAAAAATATATTAGAGGTGATTTTAGAAAAATTATTTTTTCCAAAATTTCCAAAAAAATGCGATTTTTGACATTCAGAGCGATTTTTCACCTAGAAGACCCCCCACTTTTGCTCGATTTTAATTTTCTACCTGACTATAGTCAACGTGTTCTTTCATATTCTGAACAAAAACCTCTTGGGTTCGCCCATCTAAACTATGCAAAGTTCTTCCGCACATTTTGAGCCCTATTTGGGCGTTCTAGTGCAATTCTGAAGAAAGTTATGACGATTCCGGCGACAGAACCGGCAAATTCCTAAAAGCCGGCTCTGAGACCTGGGACCAGGATATTTCGAATTCTTGTCTCCTGTGTACTCTCACATAAAAGTTTGATCGAAATCAAAAATACTTTTTCGAAAATTGTTCCGACCTTCCTGCAATCTCTCGTGATACCTCTCTTAATCACTACATAATTGCCATTTTAAATGGTTGTTGCAGGTTAAAAATTCAATAGCCAAAATGGTGAAACATGTTCCCAATCGCAATTCAGTGCAGCAATTATCCTCTGGCCCAAGAACTAGGAGTATGAAACTGACAAGCACCACTTCTCCATCCACTGAAGAAGTAAGTATACCGTAGTTATTGCATATTTTTATTTTTGTTTTAGATACCGATGAAACAAGTTCGCATCAAGAGATCTAAATGATCAGCACTTTAGTGCTGTCGTTATTATTAATTGTTATTACTGTTATTGCAATAAATTTTGTTAAATATCGCCTTTTTCATTGCTTATTCGAAATAAAGTTGATATAGATAAGAGACGACGCATTTCATTCTCTTCATTCTCATTGCGCGCCCATCAGCGCGGTCTGATAAATGTGGAATCGGCAATTAGAATAGCCCGAAAGTGTAACAACGGTACATTTGAAGTATGCATGTAGCATACGATTCTGAAAGCCGAGAACAAGGCGCATCTTCCTAGATATGTAAATCACGATTCTGGTTGAAGGTATTCCAAAACACTATTTTGAAATTCGGCGCGTATTATATTTATTGAATTTGAATATCAGATCGTTATCAGCGAGTGAAAATACTCCTAGAAAATTTTTTTCATGCAAATTGGCCCACAGGTTCATGAGATATAGCGATGCAGCCTCAAAAACGGTAGTTACAGTGCGCCCCAACCGATGAGTTAGGTGAAAAATGATTATCACCATGATGATCAGCACCCTCGAAAACGTAAGTTTCTTTGATTTCCAGAAAATCGATGTACGAGCTCCTTCAGTCAAGTTGTTGATCCTTACGCGAACAGCCTCATATGCTACCGAGACAGAAGACATCATTAAGTACTACAATGCTACATAGGCATTTCGAGTTATTATCAATGTAATTTAAAACGCGTTCTCTATAAGGGCGCAGTAAAAGCTGCGGAAAGCGGAACAACTCATTCAAAGTGGTCAGCCCGGACTACAACTTCTTTTCACAGGCCGTCTTGGGCACAACAAAATGTCCTTCTCACCAGATTCTTCTCCTCCAATGGCAGATGCAGCGACCATCACTCGACGCCGTTTACGAGAGAAGATTGAGGAAGAATGATCATCTAGGATAAATGCATTTAGATAACATTGA
Organism: Pristionchus fissidentatus; assembly: GCA_036245785.1. Lineage (NCBI taxonomy): Eukaryota > Metazoa > Nematoda > Chromadorea > Rhabditida > Neodiplogasteridae > Pristionchus > Pristionchus fissidentatus. Next base: position 20,356,676 of record BTSY01000004.1, on the reverse strand, counting down.
TCCGTTATAATGTCGCTTAAGAGAGGTATCACGAGAGATTGCAGGAAGGTCGGAACAATTTTCGAAAAAGTATTTTTGATTTCGATCAAATTTTTATGTGAGAGTACACAGGAGACAAGAATTCGAAATATCCTGGTCCCAGGTCTCAGAGCCGGCTTTTAGGAATTTGCCGGTTCTGTCGCCGGAATCGTCATAACTTTCTTCAGAATTGCACTAGAACGCCCAAATAGGGCTCAAAATGTGCGGAAGAACTAGATAAACAATTTTTATGTTGGTTATTAGTGAGCATCTATCTGACCTAGAAAGTTACTAGAGAAAATTCGATTTTGAAACGTTTCCGAAAATTATTGCATAGTTTAGATGGGCGAACCCAAGAGGTTTTTGTTCAGAATATGAAAGAACACGTTGACTATAGTCAGGTAGAAAATTAAAATCGAGCAAAAGTGGGGGTCTTCTAGGTGAAAAATCGCTCTGAATGTCAAAAATCGCATTTTTTTGGAAATTTTGGAAAAAATAATTTTTCTAAAATCACCTCTAATATATTTTTTTCGTAACTAATGAGTCACTTTATGAATGGTAAAATGATATCAACACATAATATATGCGTACTACTTCACAATAAAATCAAAAACTTCAGAATAAATTGAATCATTTTTGACGTAATTTGATATTTTATTGTGAGGAACTACACTTACCTTATGATCTCAAACCATTTTTAACGAACACAATTTTGCTCCGGAGTTACGAAAAAATATATTAGAGGTGATTTTAGAAAAAATATTTTTTCCAAAATTTCAAAAAAATTGCGATTTTTGACATTCAGAGCGATTTTTCACCTAGAAGACCCCCCACTTTTGCTCGATTTTAATTTTTTACCTTACTATAGTTAACGTACTCTTTCATATTCTGAACAAAAACCTCTTGGGTTCGCCCATCTAAACTATGCAATAATTTTTGGAAACGTTTCAAAGTCGAATTTTCTCTAGTAACTTTCTAGGTCAGACAGATGCTCACTAATAACCAACATAAAAATTGTTTATCTAGTTCTTCCGCACATTTTGAGCCCTATTTGGGCGTTCTAGTGCAATTCTGAAGAAAGTTATGACGATTCCGGCGACAGAACCGGCAAATTCCTAAAAGCCGGCTCTGAGACCTGGGACCAGGATATTTCGAATTCTTGTCTCCTGTGTACTCTCACATAAAAGTTTGATCGAAATCAAAAATACTTTTTCGAAAATTGTTCCGAAATGTGGATTTTTCCTGCAATCTCTCGTGATACCTCTCTTAATGAGAAAAAAATATAAATTGATTAGTTTGTTACTAACCTTCTCTCTTCTTCGTTCTCTTGCTCTCTCCATACAATAATAAATCTTCGAGATCTTCCTCTTCTTCCTTCGTCTCTTTCTCCTACAATCATCCTTTCATCTCATAATCTCTTCCCTCCTTCCTCTTTCCATAGGCCGACAGGTACGTAAAAAGGCAGAAGCCTACCCACATTTTTGCGTTTCAAGCTCAACTTTTGAAAATCTCTACCATTATTTTCGACTTTTTCCTACCACCTTGTCGACCTATGCCTCTCTTGATACCTTTGGTTGATCTCTCTTCATTCTTTCTTCTCTTCTCTTCTTTCTTCCTCCTCCAATCGATTCCCGTATCATCAATCCACTCAGATCTTTGTATACACTCATCGCAGTCACATTTCCCAGTCCCAATTGAGTCGTAGACAGATCCAATTCCTGCAGCATTTACAGTTGCACAACTCCAAACATGGACGAAAAATGCGTTCCAGGGAACATAGGCTAGCAGCATTTTGAATTTTGAGGTGAAATATTGAAGAAAACAAAATCAGCCATTTCGGTATAGCACTGGAAAGTTGAAATATGAACCAACATTTTCGATTTTTAGTCAAAAATCGTCAAATCAGACAATATTTTCGAGTTTTTTTTGTTTTTAGGACTCTAAAAATTCACGAAGATAACAGATTTCGTATGTAATTGCCTATAGTCAAATAATGAAATGGACGAACCTTGAGATGGACGCTGGGTTGAGTCACTAGCTGATAGATGAGAACCTTCCCGTTCTCTGTCAAAATGGAGACGTATGGATCGATAATGGAAGCAGCCATCACAGGGAAATTCGATTCCACCTGAGAACAAGAAGAAGTTGACAAAGAATATTATGGCATTGAACTCTCGCATACCATAGCTACACCATAAAAGCTAACGTTTGACGAAACGTTGACATTTATTCATTAAATAATTTTTTTTGCGGGGTATAACTAAACGATTATATTTTATGATGCAATATCCTCTCATCTCCTCCCATATTCTCACCTCTAAACACTGCAATTGTTCTGCCTCTCCTCCCACCAGACAGATCGACTGTGTCGTAACCTGCAAAATTCATCCATATAATGAAGATTGGTTATTTTAAAATACATTTCACGCTACCTGAATCTACCAATGGCCGTTTTCATTATCTTCCTTCCCTCTACAGTATCCTTCATCTTTCATTCCACCGTACCTGTACTGCAATAGCTCCATCAGCCAATTCTCCAGCAGTAATCGTCTGTTCATCAACAATGAAGATTGGTTGTTCGATCTCAATCATTTCATCTTCCAATTCGAGGACGATCGTCGATCTACAACATATCACACCATAGGTCAAAAATTAAAATCGACGTATTTAAATTCTTTTTACTAGAATTTTTCCAGGAAGAAAAACCTGCCGGTTTTTCGCTTTTTCGATTCCTCTGATGGTCATCTTTCTAGCAAAAATATCGCCTACAGGCTCGCTGCACGGGAGGGCACGTTTTTTTCGCGAAATAAATTTGCACTAGGAAATGCATTTTTGACAGTCGGGCAGGTTTATTTCCGAGTGCCGCAGATTTTCACAATTCGCCACCGGGTTTTAATTGATTGGGGCAATGGTAGCTACAAAACAATGTGGGTATCTCGGCTCTAGGTAATCGCCTTGTACCCGAACCTGTCAGGTCGAATTCAACCCACTTTTAGAGCTATGTATCACACAATCTACAGGGTGTTCAAAAAGTTCGGGCTCGCGGATTCAAGTGTATAAGTTCTTTCAAATATAACGAAAGCTCATGAAACTAGGCGTGTTATTTACATGGGGACATACGGTCACAATAGTATGCTGTTTAGTATACCTGACCGGCATAGGTCTAGGCTACGTCAACGACTCGACCAATGACTCAGAGGGTGAAGCGCCGTTTGCATTTCGTGTCGATCTAATCCCATATTTTTACGAGCGCCTTCTTGAGCGAGTCCTTATTTTGAGATATGGTAGAGCATGCCTCCTCCTACAATACTGACCACACGGGCAAGTCGTATGTACCGAGGTTCGGAAATTTGAAGGGAAATTCCGAAGTTGTGTTGAACTCGCAAAATGGGGCGGAAACCCGTTGATGGGCGACTTTTAAGTGTTGAATCTTGCAGGAGGGTCCATGTTTGTCTTTTGAAATTAAAATATGATCAGAAAAGAAGTACCTTATCTACAATTACCTTGATCAGATTCTTCTTACCATTTCGCACTAGAGGCTTTGCAAAAAAGAGAAGGATATTGGTGTTTACAGACACCGGCAAAAACAATGAGCCACAGCGAACGGGAAACGAGGGACAGGGAAACTGCCATGGTTATAGCTTACTGATGTTAGTGAGTACCGATTCTCAAATTTTGGGGATGGGATACCTCCTGTACAGAGAATTAAGTAGCATCGAAATGTGCAGTAGCCGTTTTTCAGTCACAAACGGCGCGCATAAAACCCAACATGCAGCTTTCGAGCCGTTTTTGCATATGAACTGTCGTACGAACATGGTGTTCACACATCTTGTAGAGGTATGAAGTGAGTCCAGAATGCACCATGAGAGCCATCGATCCCATTGTGATACCGAGCTAGCAATCCATTTTTTACCATAAATCCCTGCGGATTGCGTTTTTTTCATCTTTCTCACTACTTTCTGGTATTGTGCATGACGGCAGCTCGGAATCTACCAAACCTGGGGTAGTCTTTGGTATTATTCATCTTCTATTATGGAAAGACTGTACGGCGAATTGTTCGGCGGGAGATATACAATTTAATTCTGATAAAAGTTATGTCCTCTTCGAGAGTCCAAATTTCAACTTTCGATAGGCGCTTACACTGTGTTCGCATTAGGAGTGCAGGAACCTAGCCAACCAGCTACGTGTGAACATCAAAGGACCTCCTACAACATAGTATACCAGAAATTGTTTGGATGTGTTTTGACGGATAGTTTTTCAAATTTCAAAAACGAGCCCGTACTTTTTGAACACCCTGTAGAGATACTCATTGTCCTTCTCTTCTAATATCTCCAATTTTTCGGCACTCAAGAGGAAAATATTGAAAATTTCCAAACCAGGTTCAGAGATGTCCTGAGGGGTGAACATGTACATATTATATTATGGACCTCCTACAACATAGTATACCAGAAATATGCAATATTAACAAATTGCATCGGGACCGCTGCCTACTTTTTCAGTTCTCTAGTAACAACTACCGTAATGATACCGTACCTTTCCCTTGCAATAATGAGATATCGATGACTACCGTCTTCTCTCACTCCCACTGCCCACAATTGAAGAGCACCTTCGATACTGAAAAGGGGAAGATAGATAAGGGCGAATATTTTAAAATATTTGAAAGAAATTATAAGTATACTGACACACTGCTGGATATGAGATTGGGTCTGATCGATCTCTGCATGATACAAAGTGATCCCTGCTTGTCTCGACCACTCGCTGTAACCTACAATCACAATAATCCAGTTAAATACTCCCATCTCCGGAATCACCATACCTTCAAAAATCGTATACAAAATTAACCGAATATATATATATATATATATATATATATATATATATATAGATTCTAACCAGATCGAAAACGGGGTCATCCTTTCCCTCGAATTCGGAGCTCAGTTCCTTCGGTTTTCCTGCAGTCACAGATAGAACGGGACCGATACTCGGCAGTCGATCGAGTTCATTCCATTCCCATATTTCCACTGTACGAGTTGATTTGACCTGTCAATCGATAATTTAATATATCATCGTCAATAAGTCAATCTACACTAATCGATATCATCTACCGTACCTCAGTCTCCTTCTCCTCCTCTTCTCCATACAACAATCTATCATCGTCATCCATCTCTTCTAAATACGATTTCTTCGCTGCCGTCGGTCCATCTTCCAATGCAACTTCCTCCTGAACAAGAGAGAGATGACTATGGTATCAATCAGAATTTCAGAATGCCTAAAGATCTATTACCTTCTTTATATTGTACTGAAGTAGTTGAGAGTCGCCGAGTCTCGATCCGATAAACAAATGTCCCTCTGCACATCTCACCATTGTCGCTACTATCGTCACGTCTGATGTGGAGAGTAATTTAACAAGTTGTAAAAAGATAAATGAACGATTTTTGATAAAATAATTGAATTTAGTAGTGTGTAATAATTATTTAAACACGTGTTTACCGTAAACGAGGGATACATCGACGCTCTTGACTGCATTGGATGATGAATCAGTCTCCAGATCGACAAGAAGCATTTGTCCCTCTCTCGTACAGAGAGCGATCTTAGAGGGAGAGAGAACTGCACTCTCACTCGCATCCAGAACCATTGATAACTCCTTCCGATCCTGAATAATACATCACTATACTCAATTCAATTTTAAAGATAATGAAAATGACAGTCACGTTTATGACACATTCTTTTATACAACGACCAAAAAGAGATAATACCATACCTTGAGAGGGAACTTTGTGAATGCGTTACTGCACGAATTAAGTGAGACACCACAAGCAGGAACCGACTGATTGAGATAGATAATCTCGTTCGCTCCAACTACCAAAACACCTCCGAGAGGAGATGGAATAGAGTGCATCCTTAAAGAGAAATATTCATTAAAAATAAATTCAATTAAAAAAACTAATAATATTGGTACCTGTAGCAGTCCATGGGAAGTCCACTCATCTGCCACACAACTGCTTGTTGTTTCTCTCTCGCATTGATTGATACTCCCATGATACAACAAGTATCAGAACGAATCGAAGCTCTGAGTGGAGATAGTTTCCAATCGATATAAACAGACAAATATCGTACCTTCCAGCAGTGGTTTGGAGTGGTTCGTAGAGGAAGAGAAGAGTGGGTTCGAAGTATCCCTCGAGGAATGTCATGTCGAGTACATTCTCCAGACGGGGATCAATCGATGAAAGTCTGAGGATACGGGAATAGTGGATTACGGCAGAATCATATCGTAATATATGATTGATATATGTTCGTCCGATCAGAAATATATATACAAAATTGGTGAGATCTATATCACAAGTATATTGAAAATAGTCAGATAGGGGACTATTCTTACTAATCTAAACCTCCTGCACATTCCTAGACCGGTTTCGAGTCGTGTTTTTTTTATTAGGAAAATCTCCGACAGGAATTTCCGGCCAACGAAAATGCATATTTCTGTTCTTACTTGACAGTGTATGAGCTGATGTGAGAGGCTCCTTCGTTGAATGGAATAACTGCCATATGACGACCATAGACGAGCATCGCTGCACAACGAGAAGATGGATCTGACTGTAGAAGAACGATATACATCGACAATACATACATGGATAGCCAGCAACATTACCCTCCTTTTTTGCCGAAGACCAATTCGATTTCGGTTCAACACGATTCTGGATCATACCCTCCCGCTTTTTGCTCAAATGCATCAGGGTTTATCACCGACGCTCCCGCTTTATATCTTCCAGCAATAACCCTTGCCTATCTCTGAGGAGGAACAAGACAGAGAAGGACTTACACGGACTATCGGAGGCACACAATTCCTCATGTAGCCTTCCTTCAGAGTATCGTCCTCAAAGGAGTGCAGAGACAGAGTCGTCAGACTCCTGTAAGAGTTCACTCATCTTTAATACTTTTTTTTCATAATTTTTACTCATAAAGATGTACGAAATAGGAGAAAATACGCACCTATCTGTGGGAGAAATGCCGACGACACTTAGTTTGGCATCATCGAATGCCAGAATCATCACATCCGCAAATGGAAACACTGGAAGAGGCAATTTTGAGGATCGAAAGAAACTAGCCAGAAGCCAATCAACTCACTAGGAATCTTAGCCACAGCCACATCTTGAACAGCTGATAGGAGTCTTATACTGAACATACATTCAAGTCTCGTCTTTTGTGCGAATTCCTGAAAACCGATGTAAAAAAGTAGAAAAATGAGTAACACAGGAATATACCTCGTTTTCTTGTACGACGAGAGCGTATGGATTCGTACGAAAGAGACGGAGGTATTTTCGTCCGACCGTTAGTAGTTGTGAACCTTCAAAACCACCCAATTTCTGTATTGCAACGTAATAATATGCCGTGAAAAGAAAGTAAGTAGTACCTGATCCTGGGATGAAGTTTCCATAGGCGCACAGATTAATACCCGTGGAATCATCTGTCTCATGTAGAACGGAGAACATCGCGAGAGGCTATACGCCTACGAAAACGAGAATGTAACAAGCGGTGAAGAAATAAATCAATAAAGTGCAGAAGTAAATCGAAATTTTTGAACAAAAGCCGGAAAGTAGAGCCGGGGAAAAGAACAAAATTACCTTCATAGTACAGTACATTGTGTAAATTCAATTCGATCACAAACCGGTTTTATATACTTTTACCATTTTTCAAGTGCTTGCGTAAGCTCGTGATCACAAAGAAATTAATTGTTTTATTCCATTTAAGAACTAAAATAAAATCAGGTATCACAAAGGTTTATGCAAACTGAACCCGTAAATTCAACAGAACATGCTTCACGTAAGTACGAATGGTAGATCAAAATCTAAGTTCATCAGATCGATAGGACGTCACGCCGCCATCATTGTCGATGTTGATGATATCATCGTGATACTGTATCAACGTCGATCGATGGCCTGTTGATACGTATCCGATCTTGGCCTGAGTTCATTCGAGTAGTATAAGATAACACACCGTCGCACTTACCGTAGTCAGAAGTGAGTATACGGTCTTCTCTGCACTTTCACTGAGAGATGAAGTAGCCTCATCGAGGAAGACAATAGAAGGTCGATGGAAGAGAACCCGACACAGAGAAAGTCGCTGTTGCTCTCCCAGAGATAATTGTTCGCCCCTTTAATCAATAGTATGGTATCGTAAACCCCCTCACAATGACTGACCATTCAAAATCGACTTCGTCGTTCAAATCACCAGCTACAATGAGAAGACGAGCGAGTGAGAGTGAATGGATAATCGATATTATACGATGATCATCTGGAATAGATGAATATCGTGCGATACGTTACATCTACAGTACAGTACAGAAGATCTACAGTAGTCTACAGTCCGTTTCATTATAAATATTACAAACCATGGGGAGGAATTTCATCCGACTTAGACGGAAAGACGATTTGCTGCTTGAGCGAGAGTTTTCCCACTGGGAAATACGGACGTTGAGGAAGGAACATGAATGAGTCTTTATCGATCTTCGAATCGATCGATATATTGCCTGAAAGAAAATTTATTGTCGATAGGTCATACATATATTGCATTACCAGCCATGGGTGACCATAATCCAGCAATGCATCTCATAAGAGACGATTTCCCAACTCCCGATGGTCCAGTGATCAAAAGACGAGTGAATCGATTGACACTACACGAAACATTGCGAACACTCCAGTCTACAATATTTCAAATTCTACCGTAATCATACAATATAAATGCTCACTTGTGCATTGATCGTCAGGCGAAGAGAAACTGAGGTTATTCAATTCCATAAGAGCGCTGTCCTCTCCCATCCTCTCCTCATCTCAAATTAACTTCCTTGAGTATAGGTATTGATCTACCGTCTCCCCGAATTTACCTCTCGGCACGATTTCATTTATGTATGCTCCCACTCTGCTCTGTTTCTTACTGTCAGACGGAAATATCGATCCGCCAACTCTAACGAGTTCGGTTATTCTGGAACAGTAGAAATGATCAAATGGTATTCGAAAAAAGGAAACCTCTGAACGTATCCTGCGAATTCACCCGAACTCGTAGCCAAATCAGTGAGATTAGTGAAACTATTAATGAGGTAGATGAAGAGGAAGGCATTCTGCAATTAATTACTTCAGAACAATTGTTCATTGACTACTCACATTGTCAGGATGTAACAATTACTACGTTCGAATATCACTCACTCACATTGCTCACTATCTGGCCGAATGTATTTGGATCAACATCATCGTATGAATGAAAGACGAAGACTGGAAAAACCTGAGGAAATTCAGGCATTGAATGAAATTAAAATTAAAATTCTCACCTGAATGACATACGATAGAGATCCTCCAAAGAAGTTGAAGAACGTTTGGAAAACTGAAAATTGTAGTTTCACCAAATCTGATAATTACAACAAAACCTACATTGAGATAGAAACTGCCACATGATCAACCTCTTCTGTGTCGATATAAGATTGGAGAATAATCGATTTGATTCTCCTTCCTGTGACTTACCGCAATCACAAGAATATTCATTGTAACTCACTTCAAAGGAGGCAGCATCGTAGAATGCTATTTCCTCCGAGTGATCTCGTATAGAGACATGTTTGTATCTGCAATTTGAATAAAAAAATAATCAATATTCGGAGTAGGTCAAACCTGAAATCTCCCTCTGCTCTTTCTACTCTGGCTGCCCATTTTGTGATGGGAGAGAGAATGAGTCGACTGATGAGAGTTCCCACTATGAAGTAACCATAGATGATTCCCACTCCGTACGCTCCTGTTCTGCAATCTATCTATTGTTTTAAACATATCAGGATCATCACTAAATCACACGTTCAACTTCATCTCGTGTTTGAAAAATTTATAATTATAATTGTGTTCTTTTTTTACACAATGTACTTATTCGTAATTTTAAAAGTTATCCACTCACACTTTCCACGTCTTGTAAGTGTAGAATGAGATTGTGAATGGGGAAAGAATAGCAACTGGAAGTATCTTCGTAGCCAGTAGATTGCAGGCTCTCTCTGCATCTTGACTCAATCTTTGATCACTGAAATCGATCAATAGATCGAAGACTACGGTAGACAACTAACGGATTATCGATTCCTTCATCGTCGATGCAATTGAGACGGTAGAAGGAATTGGTTCTGAAGATCGTCAATCATCGATGGAGATTACGGTAACTCCTACCTGAAGTAGACCTTCTGAGTGAAATCGACAACATTCGATCGATATGAGAGATACAAACACGAAGAGAAGAATCCAACCAGAGCTATCAACTGGAGAAAAGCAAAGAATGGAGAAGAATCACAAAAAGCACTAGAAAGTTAGAGTTTAACTATATCAAAATCCAGAGTTTCAACGACTAATATTCAGAGAACGTGCCAAAACGAGAGGCCAGTCCTCTTCTTCTCGCACGCTCTTTAGAATTAGTTTTTTTTAAACCACTGGATTTTGACTAATGCGAAGTTAGTGTTATTTCTTTTTCGACGAGAATGAAAGGAGTGATGACCTACCACACACAAAGCAATGTAGAGAAGAGTTGACTCAGTGAAGACAGTCCAGAATGCTGCATCGTCCTTCCCTGTGAGAGCTGAGTAGAATCGACCAATATTCAATCCAGAGAAGTAGTTAACAACTTCACCTGAAAAGACAGTGTAAGATCAAAGATCAGGGCACCTCTTAATAAGCTTAATCCCCTGTACTCAATTTTGACCTAATCCTCAGAGAGCCCATTATCTTTTTGACGATTTCATATTTCCTCTCCTTCATAGACCAATTCCGAGGGGGCGAATAGATAGAGAGAGAGAGAGAAAACAAAAGAAGAGGGCGAAAAGAAAGAGAGAAGCTTACGAGCGATAGCAGAAAGAAGAGTGGCAAGAGTGAAGAATGCACTCCAATTCAATCTGGAACACGAAGATAATCATTGTGCACATAGATTGACAGGTACGTAATAACGACAAAACCTATCCACATTTTGGAATTTTCATTTTGAATTTTGAAATACCCTACCCACCTCGTCCACCTATATTGTGGATGTGATCTACATCTATTAGAGAGTGATGACCTACCTCGAGTAGACAATTCTGGCGAAAGTAGCAGTGGATCGAACGAAGGAAAGATTGAAGGAGAAGTCAATGACATCTCGATGCTTTCCCATTTGGGACAACTGAAAAGTTCAAGTGACTCGAGGGGAGGAGAAAAGAGAAGAGGAGAGGAGGGAGAGGTTGCATCATTCCCAATGGAGAATCGTATGATAATGACAGACGAGAAATGGATGGATTGTGATCATTCGATGGTTGAGAGTAGTGAGAGATTCATCAATCACAACACGCTGTTAGAGAGGAGAGAGAGATTGATGACAATGAATGGAAATAACCCCCCAAACTAAGCGACGCGCTTATCTCGCAGAACGCATCACTCATAAGTGATTACGTAGGCATGTAATAAAAGAGAATAGGCGGACGACGAAAATCGGTCCCGACATGCTTACAAGCTATTTTCCCTCGCCCGGAACCGTGAGTATCCATAATATGCCAGATGCAGACGAAAGCATACTGAAGACTGTTGGGAAAAGGGAAAAGGATTGAGAAAGGCCCCGTCATACTTTTTCCAGTAGAGTATTTTCTCCGACTAATTGTGTTTCGTCTACTGTGGAGGCACCTTTTTACAATATTCCCTCACTCTGTCTCTCTCTCTCTACTACATGTCACTTTTATCTCTGATGGAAGAAGAGTAAACGAACATCTTCTCTCAACAATCCTTCATCACTCATTCATTCCTTCATCTCACTTCGTCTCTCTCAGTTTCTCTCCCATCTTTTTCCTGACACCTTCCCTCCTCATGGCCTATTAAACTTCGCTCTACTAACCACACCGAACCCTCCCTCTCCGCTTTTCTATTCTGAATCTCGAAACCGAGCTCTCTCCCGCCCACTTTCAAAAGCTGTCTTATTCATGTCCCTCAATCTTCAGAGTTACTCCGATGACTTAATCAAGATGCTTTTCCTGCTCTTCATCTCACATCTGGCCCATGGCGGCAGTGTAAGAGGTTAATTAAATTCGTTCCCACGCATCTTAATTTTGTTACTTGCAGTGAGCGGAAATTCCCTACCAACACCCGTCATCTTAGAAGCCAGATTGTCAATAGAGGAGGTGGAAGTCAAAGATGGAGTTAGCGAAACTGACTCCTTTCAATTTGCGAAATACGGTTTTCCAGGTTCTAGAAACCACAGTTGAGGCAGTTCTAGCAATGGGCCAAAGCGAACTAACCACATCCAATCTCGAAGTAAGTCAAAAAGAAGCAGAACCTCAACAAGATAAGGTTCAGGTTCTTCTTCTCCCGATCGAAACGCAACAACATCCGTTCACGGACATCCAATTCGCATCGGAGGAACAACAAACGATTGGATCGTTCAGAGCTGTCACAAAAGCTGATGGACGAGTTGTGGCGACGAAGGAAAGGTTAGATAAAGCTGATATAGATTGTGGGAAAATGTGTACACAGGAAACACCTCAAGACGTCGTGCCCTTTGTCTAAACGATTTCCATTTGATGGAAGGACGTGTGAACTAAAGCTCCTATCAGGTAAGTCGAATAGACATGCAAATCGCGCGACGAAATCGAGAAAAAAATGAACAGAAACGCGAAAGCACTTTAAAATGTAATCACGACATCACCGTGGAGCAGGTCGATCAAAATGCTCTTACAGTATCCTTCAACGCCCGCGCATTTCAAAAATATTTTTTTTGCTGGTGTTACGGTATATACCAAATATCGTTATTTTCATTTTTAAAGGCTTATTTTATAAATTATGTTTAGCCCGTCAACAAGCATCGTCTCTACAGTTGAGATTCCATCCTAGCTCCACTTCGATCACTCTTTCACCGACAATTACAACTGCGAGGTCACTAATGAATATAATTATGTATATTTCTACTCACAACAACATTTTCAGATTTTATCTTGAACAAGTATCTCCAGTCTCTTGCATGTATGAAACGGTATATGCCATCCTTTCTGATTCTGTTCTAACAGGTTGGTCCCATTTCTCTCTACAGTCTCGAAATTCAATCGATTCAGCTCGTCATTCTTGTCTCATCGCTCGTTTTTCTTTCTCGTCTCCATTGATTCCGTCGTTGTTTCGATACTTTTTACCTCCATTGATAGGTGAGATCAATATCTTCGGAATCTCTTTTAACCTGATCTGACTCAATTTTATTTTATCCTCACAGGCCCCTTCATTGCATGGTTCAATCTCTTCACTCCTCGATTCAATCTTCTTCTTCGTTTCTTCATTATCTCAACTGGAATCATGATTGTGTATCTCTCGGTATTCTATTCTCTCCCATCTCAACAAGTCTTCCTTCTAATTCCAGTCTCTCATTTCTCAATCAGTCCCTCCCTCTCCAATCATTTCTCCAATCGATCAATGGTACATAATCATATCAGTCGCCCTCTCCCTAATCATAATCGAGGTGGGCTTCAAATTATCCGTCCTTCTTCATTATCTATTACAGTTTTTCATCGTTTCATCTCTGATCTACCGTAGTCACAAATATCGATTCATGTCTACGGGTAGTGGCGATTGTACAGTTCGAGTGAAAAGTCGACAGAGAAGAGAGAGATTTGAATCGAGGAAATTGGCTATTTCGAAGAATAATGATGTTGAGGTCAGTACAAATTAATACCTACAATGAATACTCTAGGAATTTGAAATTTGATATAGCCAAAACGAACCGCAAGTATGCGAGAGAGTGCAAGGAAACGAGAGATCAGCTCTCCTAGTTTCACACACTCTCTCACATTAGAGTTTGCTAGGTACTTTAGCTTCGTTTTGAAAATTATCATTTGGGACTTTGTGAGTATTCCATCGATGAAAGGTCAATTGCTTATTCATTTCAGAAAAGTGGTTGCTATTCTTCAATGATGTCAGATGTTTTCCTTCGTTCATCCGATCGATATTCACTTCTTTCAACTCGAATTGATCTCACTGCGAGATTCGCTATTCCTGTAATTATCATTGTTATAATTTCTTTCTTCTTTTTCTTTCATTTATATGTTCTCCAAGAGTAATTTCTCGATTTTCATATACATTAGAACTCATTTTTTTCCAACGGGTTTTCTCTATCTCATCGTCCGAACAATTTTTATTGCCTCGTGTCCTGAATTTTCGAACAACTTTGATTTGTTATGGGCGATAAAATGCATAATTCCATGTGCGAATCTTGTGTGCCTTCTATAGTTCTCCTCTCTCGTCTTCTCAATTCCACCCAGTCTTCCCTCCATCTCCTTTTATGCTTTTCCATGCTTACGCGTCGCGGTCGCGTTGCGTCTCTGCCTGAGGGCCGAAATAGGGAAGACATCGAATAGTGAAGAGGGATGGACGAAGATCGACTTGGCATTCGAATTAAATCCGAAGTCGTCGAAATCAGCAAAGATCCAAAGGGACTCGTGGGAGTTAGCATTGGTAGGTCATCTCTCCCTCTTCCTCCCTTCTCCTTACTTTCATCTCTTCCCTTAGGTGGTGGCCATCCCTATTGTCCTTGTGTCTACGTCGTCCAAATCTTCGAGGGATCTCCAGTTGACGTCGATGGAAGAATCAAGGTGAGTTAGACAACCTCCCCCCTCCCGTCGATTGATCTTTGATCTTTGAGTGCGGCGATGAAGTAGTCGCAGTCAACGGGAAATCAGTGAAGGGCGAGAAGAAAAGCAATGTGGCACAATTGATTCAGAAGGCGGCAAATCCAGTCAAAGTTAGTACAAAGATAGTGAGAAAGATGTGGATGACTGTCTGACCATAATCATGAGTAACATTCACTGTTCAGATGACTGTGAATCACTTGGAAGTCGAACCCGAGAGAGGAAAGACGATGGATATTGTGATGAAGAAAGTAAAACACAAGGTAAAAATCAATTTGACTGCGAATCATGCGAAATTGAGTGAATGGAAAATACTCCCATCATTCCGCGTAGTTCGAGAGGGACTCTCTCACTTTTAAAAATTCTCTCGCCTTGACCTTCTCTAGGGTTTGGAATCAAGTATGCTTAATTTGTGTCTTTCAGATGGTAGAATTCATGGAGGCGGATACTGCAGATGCACTCGGATTGAGTAGAGCTATTCTATGCAACGACCCATTACTCAAGAAGATGAACATACTTGAAAACAATTCTAATCTGTACAGGTTCGATCGATTTTCTTGCAAGTATACTGTACCTAACACATTTGAGAACACTGGTGGACGAACTCACTTTCCTATTGAAATGCACGACTAAGATGGCTGAGATGCAAAAGGTAACGAGTTTTTAAATGATTTCATCTAAATCTCGCTTGTATTTGTGGGTAACCAATAGTCGAACGAGTTGCTCTCAGAATGATGATATTTATTTCGATCGAGATTAGATGTTTCTTCATAATTTCCTTTTCTATTCTTCGACTAATCTCGCTATTCCTCTGTGTTTCCTTCAATATTTCCATTACCATCATCTCTCTTCTTCTCACCATTCTCAATCTCTTTTTGTCTTCCTATTTCCTCGATTCTCTCAATTTCTTCCTCGAATCGAGTTCTTTCTTCTGCTGATTCGTCTCGCTTCTCATTGAACCTGCGAGAATCGATCTCATTGTCATTGAATGATCACTTACCCAGAATGCTCAGAACTGCGGGAATCTCATCGTTGCCCACTTGAGAAACACGATTTGTCTCAGGCTGCAATCATAATTTTCGTAATGTTTTTCCTATTTTAAAACAAACTAAATTCTCTTGGTCTTGCTTGTTTCGATTTTCTTCATTCTCCGTTTCTTTTGGCCCTTCGATCGCTCTGAAATCAATCAATTTCTTCAGTCAATAATCCACTAACTTACAATCTGTACGGATTAATCAATTTTCCTCGAGTCTTCGATCGATTAGCATGAGTGGCAAGAAATCTCTGAATGGAATTTGTTTGCTTGATAGATGGAGTTATTGAAACCTCCACAAAATCTTGCTTGACAGTTGATGGAATTTCCTCTGATTCCTTCCCCGCACTCAAGAGATTTGATAAGATCAGAATGGAGATACAGTACTCACACAACAATGGAAGAGAGAACATTCGATGTTCCCTCAGTGTCAGTTGAATTCCCATTCACATTCTCTTCCTCCCCATCTCTGAAGTTCGATTCTATTATCTCAATCTACAAATAATGAACTAACTTCTTTCTCCTCTTCGATATCCACGATCCCATCGACCACTCGGAGAGAGGAAATACAGTGAGAATGAAATGGATGGAAAGAGGGAGAGATTATTTATTTTTGGATCTGTTCATAGCACTAGAGTTACTGCAATAAATAGACAAGAAAGGGTAATTTCGAATCCCCCAGCAGGCGCGCAAATCTTCAGAATGAAGTTAGCAAGAAGTAGCAGTGTGACACTCAATGTAAACGTCTTTATTAGGATTCGGACTTTTGGTTGTCTTCTTAAATCTTTCGATTTAATTTTTCCCGTTCTTCATATTAATTTCCTCCTCGATCTCTCAATTTCTTCTCCGACTAAAATGATTTTGAGATGTTCGATGGATTTATTTTTTCTGAAATAGTTATTACTTTCTCTTCTGTTAGAAACTGATAGAGTAGGGTGAACCAGTTTGGACGCTGAAAAAGAAAAAGACTTCATCGCTGTTAGTATCGATTCTGAACGCACGTATTCTCCTTTTGCGGCATCGACTATATCGCAATAGGAAATGAGAGTACTCAGAGCGGGAAGTCTCCAACTTCCCTTATTCTGGAGATGTTGTCTCCAGGCGAGAGAGCATGAGAAATCGGGAGGTGGAGACTTCACTTCTCCAAATAGTTGGAGATGTGAACACTCCAGAGTAAGGAAAGCTGGAGACTTCGCTCTCTGAGTAGTATGATTTAGAACAGAAACAATGGTCTCATAATACATACGTAGTTCCTGGCTATGATTATTGATCTTCATTTTGATAATCGAAAATTGATTTGAGGTGTTTGGAGATGCTTTCTGTGAGGTTGGAGCCCACGAGAGTGAAGTAAATGCAGCAGAAGCATTCACTCAATTCGGAGATTCCCATCGACTTCTTGAGAAAAGACAAGAAGAAGCAGTGAAACAATTGACTCCTCTTGTCAAGGATCTATCCACTTATGTTGAACACGCAATACCCGACACACAATTGACTGTGAAGAAGTGAGTATCACTCCTATTCCAAGTTATTCTACGCCCCAAAGAATCTCCGGAAAGGGTTGAAAAACAAGAGTTTTTATGAATTCTCCTGGCATCTTTATTGTATCTATTTTGGAAACCTTGTGATTCGGATAGTTCCAAGTATTCCTTCTCAATGTGCACATCTTGATTGCCTTCTCAGATATCTGGATGTCAAATACGAATATCTTTCGTACTGCTTGAAATTGAAAGAAATGGACGACGAGGAGATGGAATTGCTGTCGATGGGAGAGCCCATCTATAGAGTGGAGACGGGCAATTACGAGTACAGGTGAGTAAAGTGAATCAATTCAATTACTGTTTATGCCACCTAAAGCTATTACAAGCTATGTGAGATCAACGTAGCGTCGCGATTATTGCCATCACATATTTAATTGATGCAGAGTAATGCTCCGATGTCGACAGGATTCGCGTGCAAAGTTCGTGCAGATGAGAAATGATGTGATGGTGAAGATCGAATTGGTCGATCAGAAACACGGTGAGATCTCCTTTCTTTCGGCTCCACTCCTTCATTCTGCATTCCCAGTTCGCGATATGGCAATGCAACTTTCCCGCTTCGCTCAGTCTTTCAAGACTTGTCAGGCCGATTGTGCGGCCATTCTAGAGAATACAACTACAGTACCACTCGAGATCGATATTGCACAGGTTTACTCAATTTATTATTGGAAGAGATGGTTTTGTCAATCAATATCATATTTTTGATAACCATTCGAAATTAAGAAAATCGCTGGTACGATGATGACAAAGGAAGACGAAGGAATCGAAGAAGCAGAAGAAGTGAGAGCAGATGAGATGGACAATGTGAATTTACTCGATATTGGAGATGGAGAGAACAATCACCACGAATACCAACCACTTCCCACCAATGGAGATGATCTTATTGACATCTCATAGGCAACTTCAACCTTTTCTATCGGTTGTGATTTAATATTTGTACATCTCTGTTTATAATCTTGCCAAGTCCGGTGTATTATGATAAACAACTTTATTAGAATAAAACAGTAGATATATACTTCAAAGATTAGCAGTAGATTCCTCCGTTGAACCTGCAAGAAGATGATTATAATGACCACTTCTGATCTTGTCTTACGTTGCGTTCCAGATTTGAGTCTGGACGAAGTCGACAGAATTCAACATGAGATCGTCCTTAGTAGCAGCGATTTGAGTACACTCACCACCCAGCTTCTGAAATGTATCATGAATGTATATTCATTTCAAGCGCGTTCTACTCGCCTTGATATCACTCCAATCGGCCTGATTACCGTATCCGATGGCAATTACACCGTAGGATGCGTCTCTAGCGATGTTAGCGATCTCTGTCACAGCTCCGTCAATATCGTCAATCCTGAATATCGACTAGTTCTTTAGATTCTTGGCTCTTTGGTCTACTTGTTCTTGGCGGTGAGAATGACGATGACATGGTTGACAACCTCCACTCTGTATCCGTTCTCCTTCTTCTTGTACTTGTTAGGATCATTGGCGAATTGGAGTGCCCTGATATGCCACTCTCCTCTAAATCTCAATCTCCGTCACTTACTGCACAAGATACTCTTTTTCTCCCGGAATGTTGAAGTCCTCAAGAGAGAGAAGATCTTGATCGA
Organism: Pristionchus fissidentatus; assembly: GCA_036245785.1. Lineage (NCBI taxonomy): Eukaryota > Metazoa > Nematoda > Chromadorea > Rhabditida > Neodiplogasteridae > Pristionchus > Pristionchus fissidentatus. The sequence goes on along the minus strand of BTSY01000004.1, from coordinate 20,337,845 downwards.
GAGCTTCGAAGGAATCAATGGAAGAGAGGAAGGCAACGGGCATTGACTTGCTCTGAGAAGACTGCTATTCAAGCCCATCTATGTATTCGAGTTTACCGCCTTATTGGGCATGGTGATCAGTCCGACTCGCGCTTTTTTCTGGGAAGGAGTGAATATCTCCATTGTGCTCTCGATAAATTTCTCAGCGATTTCAGGGAGGAATGTTTCGTCTTCTGTCTCATCGACAATAAAGAGCACATCGAATTGGATGGTCTTCGGAGTTGGCGCAGGAGTCGCTGCAAGGGAGTCATCTTCATGTATCACAAACTGAAGAATAATGTTTTCTGCATGATTGACATCGTCATTATTGTTTCTATCTCATATGTGGACCACATGGACAAGTATAATGTACAAATGCTTTATGCAGTCATAGAAGAGTTCGTACAATCGATGGGCAGATTCAGAAAGGGTCAATGCCGCCACCTCTCGATGTTACTCTCTCTTCTATGACTGCATTACAGGGGGTTGGCTGGGGGATTAGAGGAGTGAGATGAAGAGGATGAGAGCCAGTCCCCATAATGCAGACAAGAAGGAGGCTGAGGAGGTAGTGGGAGGGATTGTGGTAGTGGTGGTAGTGGGAGAAGTGGGAGTCTTCGTTGTTGTAGTAGTTGACGTCGTAGTCGTGCGAACGGTAGTGGGATATTGAGTGGTAGGCTTCGGTTTGTATGGTGTTGTCGTTGTTGGCGGGGCCGTAGAAGGGGGAGAGGGTGGAGGAGGATCCGTTGGCTTCTTTGGCGGTGACGTGGCTGCACAACACAATTTACATTCTGGCTCCTATGAGGGTATAAAGTGTATAGCATAGAGTCAATAGGATAGATTTTCGATGGAATACTGCAGTGTGGTCTGCTGAACCGGCTGATGGTGTGAAATGCAACGTGCACACATAAGGGACAAGCGGATTACATACGCGTTCTAACGAGTACAAAGCAGAGGACACGAGACAAAGGAATAACTCACTGGTGGGCACAGTTGTCGTTCCAGTGACTGGCGGCTTGACGGTGGTAGTGGCGGGAGGAGGAGTCACTGACTTGCACCAACTCACTGCCTCACGATTGAACGGCTGATTGTAGTCGTCGACTCCACTGAAAGAATGAGGATAATCATGTACATGTTTCTCCATTCGTCTCCTCTATCCTTCCCACTTACCTGACAGCCATGGAGATCACTTCGTCCTTGTCTGTGCAAGTGAATCCTCTGCTTCCGATGTAACTGTACGAACATCCACTTCTCATGTCGATATCAGTGTCGTAACTCTTGCCGACCTTTCCCTGAAATTTAACCATTGCACCATTAAAACGCCTTCTTTGTAAGAACGCAGGACACGCGGCACAACTAGTTTAAAGTTGTCGCAAAAAATTTTTTTTTCTCAATTTTTTTATTTTGCTATCGTGTTATATATCATTTAAAAGAGCATCAAAAGTTATGTATAAATCTATCTTTTGAATTCAACTACTGGGAGAGAAAATCGGTGATCGCATTCACAGAAATTTGGCGTTACTATCGACCCTTACAATCCGTCAGAAATTCGCGAACTTTTCACGCATCTTTTCTTGCTCGTTTTAGGCTATTTGCCTTATAATTTATGTTAGGTCATTAGAGACGCATAAGAAACTACTAATGTCGAAGAAATTAACCAAAAATATAAACTAGGGAATTAGCCGCACCTCTTAGAAGGTCGCGGAATTCTGCGAGCTGTTTTCACGCAGCTAGACAGTGACGAGAGAGCACGTAAACAGAGAGAGCGCAGAAATACAACAACAACATTGCTTACTTTTCCCTCTCCTCGTTCCGCGTGCTCTCTCGTCACTGTCTAGCTGCGTGAAAACAACTCGCAGAATTCCGCGACCTTCTAAGAGGTGCGGCTAATTCCCTAGTTTATATTTTAAGTTAAGTTCTTCGGCATTTGTAGTTTCTTATGCGTCTCTAATGACCTAACGCAAATTATAAAGAAAATAGCCTAAAACGAGCAAGAAAAGATGCGTGAAAAGTTCGCGAACTTCTGACGGATTGTAAGGGTCGTATATATTAGAAAATGCTAACGTCTGTCTGTCTGTCTGTCTGTTTGTTTTTTTTTGTGATTCCTTCCGTTCGCAAAATTTTAGTCTTTTCGCTATAAATCGCTTCAATATCACGCAATCTTCTCACAACCTTTCGCATATGATAACTGATCAGAATTGCTTTAAAATTTTACAAAATTTAAATCACCAAATTCATGGCCAAGTGGCGCGCGACATTCAAATCCGACCCACGCAGGTTCGACCCCCGCCACAGGCAAACCCTTTGCCGCATTTTTCGCAAATTTCAGAAGTGGTCCTAACACGTTTTTGAATACCGTGAAACACGTTTTCACCTGTTTTGCCGAGTTTTAACTTTAAAAAATCGAAATTTTCGAACTTTCTCCAATCGCACCGGTGAGTGTCGGGGATCACAGGAAAAGTGTTTTGTGATGTCAGAAACGTGTCCGAACGTGTTCTGACACGTTTTAACGTAAATTAAAGTAAAAAATCGAAAATTTTGATAAGGTTTCAACATGATTCGGAGAGCGTAAGGGGTTACAGGAAAAGTGTTTTGCGATGTCATGATCGTGTATGAACGTGTTCTAGCACGTTTTAAAATGAAAAATCGAAAATTTCGAAATGTTCCAATATGATTCAGAGAGCGTAGGGAGTCACAGGAAACGTATCTGAAAGTGTTCTAAAAGTTCTGAATGCACTGTATCCTGCGTTTCCGTTGTGAAAGGCTCGTGAGGCAGCCACGAAGTGGCATAGTGGCAACTTTTTTCGATCGCTCTCTGCCTCACGAGCCTTTTCCACCGGAATAAGCCAGTACTCTTGGTAGCGATTAACACCCCCCCCCCCACCCAACATAGTGTAACCTGGAGCATACTGGAGCATGGAGCATACCTGGAGCATCCCAGCATACTGCGAGCTTTAATGTAGCTTGGAGCCGGCTACCGAGCTCCCTCTGGACGAATTCCGGAGCCAGCTACCGATTTCCCCTGGACCGAACCTGGAGCCGGCTACCGGGCGCCCCCTGGACCGTACCTGGAGCCATCTACTGAGCTCCCCTGGACCGAACCCGCACCCAGAACTATGCATAGAGCGCAGTGTGCGCATAGAGCGTAGTGCATTTAACCTCAATACAACCTCGCTAGTTTCTGTGAAAAGTTATTTTGATAAAATATGTTCCTATGATTTTCACCTCATGGATCCGATATATATTATGTATTTTCCATCGTAGAATCGAATAGTCACTATTTGGTTAAAAATCTAGGCAGTAAAAGTACTCGTACAATCACTAGACCGTGACCACCCAGAAATGAGATTCAATATTGAAGTGAGTAAACATTTTTTTCATGTGTTTTTCATGTGTCAGGATGATTAAACCACTACGAGCGAAAATCGACAATAACAGCCCCAGAAATTGATAATTATAGTGAAACTCAATATTAGCATATATTTCCATTTAAAGTGGTCGTACTAGGCTGAAACTTTTTCACAAACATTCTAAGGTTTAAAATAAATTGTAATCGTGAGAAAGGCATGAAAAGTAAAATTTTGAAAAATCGAAAAAAAAATTCGAAAAAAATAATTTTTTAAATTTTTTTTTTTAGAAAATCATATCATGTCATATCTCATTCAAAAGAGCATCAAAAGTTATTTATAAATTTCTATTTTCAGCATGATTGAGATACTAGGAGCGAAAATATGAAATTGTGAAAAACCAACATTTTGGGTGGGTGCAACCACCATTTCTATGTTGGTAGCAACTCAATCATGCTAAAGATAGAAATTTATACATAACTTTTGATGCTCTTTTGAATGAGATGAATGAATGAATGAGATGACATGATATGATTTTCTAAAAAAAATTTAAAAAATTATTTTTTTTCGAATTTTTTTTCGATTTTTCAAAATGTCTCTTTTCATGACTTTCTCACCATTAAAATTTCACTATAATTATCAATTTCTGGGGCAGTTATTGTCGATTTTCGCTCGTAGTGGTTTAATCATCCTGAAAACACCGATTTAGACATAACTTTTGATGCTTTTGATGCTTCACATGGTATGTGTTTGATTTAGTTATAAATACATGAAAAAAAATTTTCTCACTTCAAGATTGAATCTCATTTCTGGGTGGTCACGGTCTAGTGAATGTACGAGTACTTTGACTCCCTAGATTTTTAACCAAATAGTGACTATTCGATTCTACAATGAAAAATACATAATATATATCGGATCCATGAGGTGAAAATCATGGGAACATATTTTATCAAAATAACTTTTCACAGAAACGCCAAATTTCTTTGAATGCGATCACCGATTTTCTCTCCCAGTTGTTGAATTCACATGAAAATATAGATTTATGCATAACTTTTGATGCTCTTTTGAATGATATATGACGCTGTCCGCGATAGATTCAACAAATCTCCAACAGGGCTCCGCACAGCTAAAAAATGAAATCTCTCCCAAACATGCCCCTAGGGGTAGTTTTCGATGCTCTACAACGTGGAGTCTTTCGTTTTTCATGAATTTGACTTTTGGCGCCAAAATGGCGCCGCGCCAAAATACAGTGAAATCACTTTTTCCAATATTTCTCCTTCAGTGTTGCAGCTAGAGAGTCGAAATCTCACGTGAACTATCAGAATTTGATGGCGAATCTCGCTATGTAATTCATTTGTCGCTAATTAGCTTAATTAGCCTGTAATTAAGCGTTTTTGATCCGTTTAAGTGTGAACGTCGTGACATAGCTCATTCGAACCGCCGTGAGGCGCTGATTCTAGGGATATGTTTATGTGGCAAACGTACCTACGCAACTATGTTTTTCGTTCGATGTTTTGTCTGAAAGAGTTGGAAAAGGGTGTTTTAGTGCATGAAAAAAATGAAATAACATTCTAAAGTGCTATTAATCACAAAATAATACCACAGAACACTTTTTCATTGCATATTTTCAGAATTTAATTTTTTTGCAAAATGAGCCGTCACGGAGGGGATCCGAACCCACGTGAATCGGGTAATAGAAAAACGAAAACTTTATGTTGGAAATGCATTTACTAGAGTGGAAAACTAATTTTGTGCTAACATTTTCAAGTCAATAGTGTTAAATCATATATTATCCACTATTTTTCATTAAAATGATCTCAAAAACATAGTTGCGTAGGTACGTTTGCCACATAAACATATCCCTAGAATCAGCGTCTAACGGCGGTTCGAATGAGCTATATCACGACGTTCACACTTTAACGGGTCAAAAACGCTAAATTACAGGCTAATTAAGCTTATTAGCGACAAATGAATTACATAGCGAGATTCGCCATCAAATTCTGATAGTACACGTGAGATTTCGAATCTCTAGCTGCAACACTGAAGGAGAAATATTGGAAAAAGTGATTTCACTGTATTTTGGCGCGGCGCCATTTTGGCGCCAAAAGTAAAATTTATGAAAAATGAAAGACTCCACGTTGTAGAGCATCGAAAACTACCCCTAGGGACATGTTTGCGAGACATTTCATTTTTTAGCTGTGCTGAGCTTTTGTTGAATCTATCGCGGACAGCGTCATATAACGCGATAGCAAAATAAAAAAAAATTGAGAAAAAATTTTTTTTTCGGAAAAAATTATCGATTTTTCAAATTTCGACATTTCATGTATTTCACATGTTTAAAATTTACTTTACACCTAAGACTATTTGTGTAAAAACTTTTAACCCTGGATGACAACTTCAAATTAGTTGTGCCGCCTACCCTGGCAACGCACTACGTTTTTACAGAGAACGCGTTTTAAGACCTCACTTAAAAGCGTACTTACGTAGAATGATTGAACGTAGGTGTTGGCCATGTAGAGAGTCTCAGTATTCGACTGCCCGGTGGTGTTTCTATCGTAGAGATAGAAGACAGGGAAGTTGACCTCTGAAATCATGAATTTTCATTTTTTATCCGAACTGTGTTCAATATTCAGGAAAGAAGTGAACGATGCTAACTTCCATAGACGGCGTAAGGCAGAGGCTTGTCTCCCGTGTTGAAGTCTTGAACGAAACCGAAGAAGACTTCAGCACCTCCGTAGCCATATATAGTAGGGAAGCACATCTGACTGTTTGATGACGTCTGAAAATACGAATGAAGCAGATGGAAAGGAAAGCATTCATCGTTGCTCATGTAACATGCCAATACTTATATATATGCACTCACAGTAACGGAGTAGACTCCTGGGGGTCCTCCTGATACTTTCCAGATTGTCTGCAGATCTGAGCGGTACACGACATCGACCATCACAGGGTTATTGAGAGGGTTGATGACGGAAACAGAAGCAGCTGAACCTCCCAACATGATGAAGACGTCCCGCATTCGAGTATCAACCTGGAATGAACATCGAGGTCAAACCCTGGACAGGAATTACACTTGAATTGATGTACGAAACGAGCAAATGATGTAGTGAATTATGATACCTGAATGTATACAGTGGCCTGCTGGCAGGCTCCCGGGTCTTGGAAGGAGAGCTTCGTCGCGGCGTATCGAGTGGGCAGGAACATCTCCAGACCCTGAGATGAGGGCAATTAGAGCACTTTCCGAGTGCAGAGGAATAGTCGTTATTCAAAGAAAATGTTGAAGGAGTAGCTAACCTCTCCAATTTGATCGGGTTGAGTTCTGAACATTGTTCCTCCGGAGTTCTGGAAGAAGAAGTAGAACTCCTCCAGGTCTCTAACCCAATCTCCCTCTTGGCATTGAGGAGTCTCGATGTGAATAAAGTCAACACGTGGAGAGTTAGAGTCGAAGAGTTCCATCGTAGCATGAATCTAGAGTGGAAGAGATAGAGGAGAGGAGAGAGGAAAGCTTACCGAGTCGATGTCAGCATCGAGAGGAGCTGATGCAGTGATAATGAGAACTTCGCCGCCCGAGAGGAAGGAACCCATGTCGTTGAATAGACCGTGCATTGCACTAAAGGGAACATTTAACCATCACTCTTTCTTATTAACTTTTTTGCCCAAATCTTTACTTTTGTGGCCAATTATATAAAAAGAAATCATTAATCTGATTACGTACTCCCACATGGGTTGCTGGCAAGATCCCATCATTGTAGCGGATTCCTGTGCAATCTGGTTGAGATGAGTGACAAAGTCATCGACGTCTTTGTAGACCGCCAAGGGATCGTCGATGTCTCCACTCACTGAAAAAGTACATAGAATTGAAGTGAACGGCATATTTAACTGACGCGTGAAAGCATGAAGGGCGTAGCTGGTGATCCATTGGCTGTTTCTGTCGTTGATGGCAGCCACGATGGAAGTGAAGTTGTCGGCAATCTAGAAGAAATTAGGTAAAGGGCATGCATCTTGTCAAATAGAGTGCAGTGTCGCAGAGGAAAGTAACCCTTCAAAAAAGGGGGGTTAGAGTCTTCTTCAAAATTTCAAAGTATAGGTACTTACGTAGACTCGCGTATACCCTTGAAGTTTCTAAGCAACAAATATTGTCCTACCTGTTGGAGTGCAGCCGCAGTGTTCTCACTCTTCTCAATCACAAGTGCGAGCATTCTACCGCCGTCGTTGATTTTAGTGTTCGAGTTGACGTCGCATTGAACTGCAATCCCTTCATTAACCTATTCTCGTCGACTATCGCTTACCGAACTGGCAGACGGGTCCTCCATAGCCGGATTCGCAAGTGCATGAAATGCCGTCCGAATTGAGTTTGCCGTTGTTCTGGCAGTGAGGAGTGCGGCAACTGTCGCCCGTCCAGTAGTCGGAACAGAGACATTCTCCGTTCGAATAAATTCCGTCGTTGAAACACACGTCTAAAAGATTATCAATGCGAGCAACCACTGACACATACGGACATACGGTTAGATCGATTCATGCACGATTCAATGGTCTGTTTTGTTCATGGCTAGACTTTGAAAGGTAACTAAACAACTACCCGCATAACAGGGAAATTGACCGTTTTTTTAAGAGAGTGCGGAGAATGAAGAGGGTGGGGGTGTAATTTCCCTCTTATGCGGGTAGTTGGATAGTTAGTTACCTTTCAAAGTCTATTCATGGCAATTATTATTACCTAATCGAAAATCAGGACTGTGATAATCGCAAACTTACTCCATTTGTAGCACAGAGAGGTTGAGTATCTCTGGAAGGTGTTGCCGGTATCGTCCTCTCCGATGTGCTGCAATGTAATACTATGTAATAGGTACACTCGGAGAGACAATATTTCTATCGACGTCTATCACTGTGAACATCTGCTCAGATTGGACTTACAATGACAGAGAAGTCTTCTCCATTGGTGAGATCGCAGTTGAGTGGCTGGGAGTAGTACTCGTAGCTGCACGCGAATCGATACGAGTAGGTCGCCGCCTCGAGCAGAACGTTCTGATTGGTGTCGGAACGGAGCATGACTTGTTGGAGTATAGACAGATCTGTCTTGCCCTGTCCGATCGAGATGGAAGATACAACACGATTATTGTCTGAAACGAGGAGAAATGTAATCTGAAAGTGTTTTCAGAGACTCACTTGAGTCGACGTTAGCAACAGGGTGCGGGTTGTCTTTCCTCAGTCCATCTACGAATCCGAACTCGACGTTGAGATCGGATTGCACTCGGACCTGATCCATTTCATTAATAGATAGTCTTCGTGTAAGTCAAACCTCGACGTCACAGCCTCTCCATCCATTGGCGGGATCAGTCGTTACGGAGAGATAGTACTTCCCAGGAGATAGGTCGTCTCAAATTATCATGATGTAGAACCCGCCTTTGATCATTGCTCGGTTCTCATTTCCATAAGCCCACCACAATTTTTTCCACAGACCGGTCAAAACAGAAAAGGGTGTACAGTGTGCACACAAACAGAAAGGGGTGTACTGTGCATTGAAAATAAAGAGGCACCCTTTCACTTTATCACAATCTCTCGCCCTGACCCCTTTCTTTATGTTTGGAATCTTTCTACTCACCGTCCTCGATGCTCGATGGTCCCTGTCCAATCTCGTACATGTGTTTCTGACACACTGTGTGATACGTACCAGTGCAGTCAGAGTCGTACCTTTAAATGCCATCCCTCCATTAGAATTTCTCTCTTTTTAATACCAATATCCGTTAGTGCTCTTGGGGTCGAAGTATGCGCAGACTCTTCCATTCGCTCCACTGGGAACAACTCCGCCCGACCAATAGTTGACGTTAGCAGGCACGGGCACCATGGATCCGTCGTCGTGTTGGAAGGCCCATCCCTTGTCTGTCGTGTACTGAAGTCCAAGCCAGAACGTTTGTCCAGCCATGTTATCTGCAATATAAAAGAGTGTCATCTATTCCACTCGACATTATCTCATGAGTCGTATCGTTTATTATGTAGGGAATACTCACCTACGAAGAACTGGTTCTTCTCAGCACTCAGATCGTCAGCGAGGAAAGATCCGACACTCTTGCAGAAGTCATTGGCAGCAGTGAAGGTTTTGACCATTGTACGTGCGGGGGAGAAGTACATACAGTACTGCGAGATGGACTCCCAGTCGGAAGCACAAGCTGACATAGACAGCTGATAGCTTGTTGACTCCTCTTTAACTCACGATTTCTGTACTCCACAATCTGCTCAAAGTCATTCCTGTAAATAGGAACACGTCCGTCCTTGTTGAATTTGGCACCTGAAAAGAGGCCACGTTTAATGGCAATGCTTGCATACGATACCGTTGTATCTGTACAGATCGACGGTGGCCTGGAATCCAGCAACGATGGCTGAAACTGTCTGAGTGTAGGCATCGATGGGGAAGTAGATCTGAGAAGTCGGATTGTTTGTCTATCGAAACTCTATCATCCCACGAATTGTTCTGCAGTACAATCCTCGGAATGGAATTTGTAGACGATGGAAGAAGAGAAGAGAGTGGGGACCATACGAAGGATGCTGCAGGCAATATTAATCAATGTAGGATTTATAACAAGCTCTTCTATCTTACTCAGAAACGTCCTCGTAAGCGAGAGTGTACATCTTTCCGTCTCCTCTGCGTGCGACTTGTTCGAGGTAAACCATATCGCTCTGTAGCAACTGGCTTGATCATCTCTTCACTTTCAATCTCTTACCTGCTGTCCTCCACAAGTCCATCCAGTTGCAGTAGTCGAGTCTCTCCACTGGAAGACGTTAGTGAGGGCGTTCGTCTCCAGAAGTTCCTCCGACGTTGTCATGATCTAAATAAATTGATGACCTACTAAAATCAGATCAGTGCCACCTGCAGAATATCGACATTGTTGTCAGGCAGATTGGCCTCGAAGATATTGACTATCGATCTTCTGGGGAGTTTGCGTTGATTGGGTCCGTCCTGAACGGAGATTGCTGATCAAGTTTCGGATGAAGAAGTTGACTAACCATTCGGTCTCTCAGTAGAGTGTTCATAGCTTCCCACACTCTCACGACACACTTGTCATCAGTTGGGTTCGAGTTTCCCCATGCATCGAGAGCATCGTAGATCTTACCGGGACTTCCCATTGGAGCATCCACCATACCAAGCACTTCTGCAATCAGATATGTTATCGATTGGTAGAGTCTACGACTACAAACTCTCTGAGTCGTATCCGATGAGAACAACTCGGTCGATCCATTCCTTGTGTTGACTGGAGATATCACGAAGGAGACCAGGCAGAACTGCCGCCAGTTGTTTGATCTGACCCACTCCCTTCTTGGTGACTTCGACGAGGAAAGCCATGTCCACGTGGTATCCGAAAGTAGGAACTGGTCCGGGCTCGTCACAAATAGCTGAAGAAAGGGATACCATTGGTTTGATGAAAGATAGCTTTAACTCACCATAGGAGCAGAAAGGTCCTCCCCATCCCTTCGTGCACATGCACGAATTCATGAATCCAGGAGTGCCGCCGTTGTCGCAGACGACACTGCATTCGATCCATTTGATTCTTGCGAAGAAACTGATTGTCAATGAACTACTCACGTGGAACACTTGTCTCCAGTGAAGTGAGCTTGGCAGAGGCAAGTGTCGTTGTACATCACTCCTCCATTCAGGCAGTCGGAAGGAGGAGAAAGGGTGGGAACGACTGAAGAAGACCATTAAATAGAAGATTGATGAGATGCGCACTTACAAGTGTAGCAGTCCATTACTCCTGCTCGCTGGATGTAGAATCCTTCGTCGTTACGGACAAAGAACTGAATGTAACAGTACGAAACATAAGATTGAATTGATGCATACCTCATAGTGCAGTTTCTCATTCGGTCTGCATTGGAACGAGGGGAAGTAGAAGTTGTACGCGCATCCGCCTCTCCACAGTCCATTCGAAGCGTACACCTACAATTGACAGCCAAGTGTAGATTTTTCTTTAAAATATCTTCATCATATTTCGAAAACCAACTCACCTCCTTCTCCTGTCCATCTCTCCACGTGTACATGTTGAGGAAAGCGAAGGCGTGATCCCAGTCTTCCTGTTCTCCGAGATTCTCGACGTGGAAGATCTGGAACGACTCTCTCTCCTTCATCTGACTTATTTCCTCTCCTTACTGGATTGTTGTCCATTCCCGACATGGGCTGGTACATTCCTCCATCCTGGTCGACATCAGTAGTGATGGTCCAGAAGGCTTCGGCCTGTGGAGGACCCGCAGTTTGGTAAGACGCCTGCAATTCAATTGTTGAAGCTCACGAAGTCTAATGTGGTTGCATCTACCTGGTAAGCTCTGAAATTGCAGGCAGCAGTGGGAGGATTGGTAGTGGCACGAATGATGTACTGGCCGGGAATAGGATCCTTAACTCTCCTGACAGAGAGAGATCATTGTTTAGTGGAAAGTACTGAAAGTGTTGATATACCAGATAGTGACGTAATCCTGCTTGACAACGGTTTCGAGCTGGTCCTCAGTGAGATAGACTCCTTCGGGAGAAGTGACAAAGGGCATGAATAGTCCTGTTAAGGAGAATTGTGTACGCTCTTGTACAATCTTTCACTTACTTCCCTTGCCGATGATGACGAGGTTCTCGTTTTTCTTCTCGATGTGAACTGCCTTCACAAGTCCCTTGCTGCACTCTTCTCTGTCAACAGTGAGCATCAACTGAGACTTGTAGATGATCGAGTTGAGATGGTTGTAGAACAACTGCAAGCCAAAGTCTCACTAGGTTTCGAACCCTGTATATTCTCTTACGTCGTAGACTTTGGTTCTGTCATCAATATGCATGGCAAGTCCTCCAAATGAATTGGCGATGTTCTCGAATGCTCTGAATCCGGGATCGGAGACATCGGCTTGGCAGTTCGACTCCGGCACAGGGTCCACGTACAGGAAGTTGATCTGAGAGGTGGAGATGTAACTCGTACGAGATTTTTCACGTAGTTGCCATTAGTGAGTAATCTTACAGTTGCCTTGAAGTAGCTGTTGTACTGCATGAGAGTATCCGTCATCGTGCTGTAATCGTCAGCCACAGCATCAGTGATGACGTAGATGTACGAATTGGCAGTGAGAGCGAGATTAGTGAGACCCTGAGATGGGAGAGATGGACAATCGACATTTTCCTCAATGGACTAACAGTAGCGACGGCTCCGATGACTGCATCTGTGCACTGTCCATCAGTGTGACCAGAAATCGTAGCCTTCATGAAGTCAGAATCAAACTCGCGGATCGACTTGTACGACTTGGAGGCGAAGTTGGCTGAAATCAATCAATGACATCATCGAAGACCTCTTTCACTTACTGTAGTCATTGAAGTAGACGACTTGGAAGCGAGAGAAGTAGTCAGCGTCGAACTGGAGATTCTCAGCCACCTGATAGGATACGGTATTGGTGATATGAGTATTGACTGAATGAACTGACCTGGTCGACGGCATTCCACACTTGCTCCATCACTTCATTATTCTGTTCCCTCACTCTGACAACAAGTACGAGAGTCGGTCTGTCCACTCCAAATCCATGGTCGGAATTGGGCTCGCAACGCACTGAGATTGTCAATATTTAGGTTAAGAAATGCATTGATCGAGAATGAGTTTTTAACGAGTCCCGATTAGTGCAATTCGCACAATTTCTCATCCATCGACAGTTGATGGTATTGTGTGATATGAAGAGATTCTGACTCGATGCAAAGGATTCTCACCTTCTTCGCAGTGATCTCCCGCGAATCCAATAGGACAGAAACACTTTCCTTCGAGGAGAGTTCCACCGTTGATGCACTGCAATCACACCCTGCTTATTTGCTCATTGCGACCTACAGTAGTTCATCGATCAGAATATGAATCGGAAACTGACGAGAGGTTTCTCGCATTGAGGTCCAGTCCAGTGATCCTGGCAGATACAAGTTGCTGGTCCAGTTGCTGAGGAGAGAAGAACTCCACCGTTGGAGCACTGAGTGGGAATGACGGGCTTAGTTGTAGTGATGGGGGCTTTGGTGGGATCAGGACCTGAATCATCTTTTGCTCTTTAATCTCCTTCTTTCATCTCACCAGAGGGGAGGCATCCGAAGTTAGCAGCTCTTCTGAAGGGATTTCCATTGAAGTCAATTCCCTCCACAATCATTGCATATTCTCCAGGAGTCATGCAGAACATTGAGTCGAAGTAATACTCGTAGGTGCAGCCATATCGCTTGTCAAGGATACGAGGACGGAACATGTACTGTAATTATGACAATATCGATTGATTATCGATCGATTGTTGTACGTTGTTGACTCCGATGACAGAGATGGTCTTGATTTCAGCTGGAGATCGTGCACCGTTCAGATGTAGCATAATCGAGTTGAACTGATGGGCTGCTGCATTCCGATTGGGATAGTCATTTCTGAAGTGGATCGATAATCGATAATCTCTCTACCGTATCCTGCCTGTCTCTTTCGTCAGAGGAGAATCCTCCAGAGATGGTCATTCCAGTCTGAGTCGAAGATTGAAGAAGACAGCGAGAATCGATACTGTCTGCACTGGCAGTCACACGATAGTAGCCAGGCTTCATTCGTCTGATATCAGTAATGTTATTATCCCGGTCAACTTATTTCTGAATCTCACGCGAAATAAGCTTCATGACGGTTGGCCTCCTTAATATTTCCATCGGGTTCTCCGATATAACCTGTAGATTATCAAGTATTATCGATTGATTGTAATCTTTCTCACCAGCTTCATCGGTGACGACGATACGAGGATTCACATTGTCATACGATTGAAGCTCGATTCTGATGTCAAACATTGACTCGTCCACGATAATCTCGTGAACCTTTGTGCAATTTCCCATGTCGGCGACATCAAACAAATACCCATCCTGTGAGGAATAAAATTTCATCCATTATTGATTATTTGAACTAACTCCAAGTTTGAATTGTTGCGGGTTTGCGCTGGGGTTTGTCTCCAGGCAGATCGCTGCAATTTAAATGTGTTGATTTTTTTTTCAGAAAATATTTGTGATATTTTTTCTCATTTTTAATCACATTGAATTCGATAAAACATTTTTTTTCTACTCACGGAATTCGCAGTACTGTCCAGTGTATCCGGGACGGTCGCATGCTTTCGTGATCGGATTGTAGTTGGCAAGGTAGTGCTGAAGAGATTATCGATTGATTGTAGTCGTGAACCAGGGTAGATCAAGGAAGTGGTAAATGAACTGACGGCAGCTTCAGCAGCATTTCTCTTCTTTCTGATGTGTTCCTCTTGATGAACTTCCTTCTCAGCGAAGAGAGGAGCGAGATGATCGAAATCCTTCACGTAGATCACATCTTTTGACGGATCCCACGTATTGAAGACTGAATTATATAGGTGTTCCTACACACAATTTGTAAACTTCATTAAAGGTGGTGTCCCACGAACTTTTGGTCAACTGAGTTCTCATTGTGAGGTTATGGTAATCGGTTTCCAGATAAGAGCCCCGCAAACCGCATGTTCAGCCGATATGTTTGAACAAAGTTATTCGCGTTTGGCTCTGTGCCAAACTGACCCTGAATGCAGGGATTCAAAAATGATAGGGAGGGATAAGGGGGATCGAGGAGAAAGCGACCGCGCCATTGAAACATAAGAGATGAGGGATGATGGAGCAGGATATTCGTGATTGCTCGGTGTTGTCCAACAAACTTCGTTGCGAGTTCAATTCGCACCCACATTCAATTCCCTTTTGCTAGTGTACTACTGAATATGACTGAGTTGACTGACTCTCTCCAATTGGTCCTCTGAATTCGCCATTTGCGAGTCGACTCAAAGTGACCACGAGGGCCACTGAGAGAAGACCTCGCATTGAAGAAAGGAGAACTACCTGAAGAATGATCTACTCAATGGAACAGGGGAATAGACATAAGGAGTACGGTATGGGCAAGGGTAAAGACAGAGTGAGTACGGTATCGGGCGTCGACTTGGTCGGTGAATACAAAGTGAGACTGTCATCTCCAGCTTCCCTCTTATCTCACCCATCGTTAATGTTTCCTCCCATCGGTCGTTTAACGACTTTTTTCACTGAAGAATTCGCCAACACGACGATGATTCGACGGGAGAAAAGATCCAGATCATTCAATTTTACAACCAGATGGGAATTCATATTTTGTTTATTCATTCCATCCCATATCTCTGATATGTTATCTGTTATTGACGACGTCGAAACTATCGTCATCTGAACTCTGAATACATTTTAACGACGTGTGTGGTTGTTCTATGAACATTTCTTCTCTCCCTGGAGTATCTTGTGATCTACTCAATATGCTCATCAATTCTTCTCTCATGAATCATTCCGTGCATCACAAATGGAGTCTCTCTCCCTTCTCCCTTCTCAGTCATTAACGACATCACTAAATGAGTCGGGTAATAAAATTGTATTTGTTCCGTGATAAGGCGTCGTCAGAGGGACGAGTCGAGATTAGGCGGAGAAAGAGTCACTGGTTGGGTGTCACCCTAATTAGCCCCCTCTCCGTCTTTTGCACAAAGATTGTCAGTCACTCTAACGTCACACTACAAACTGCGAAATGTTTTCTGCAGTTTTGCATGTTGTCGTAAGACCACAAGGCTGTAAACCTTGAAATTCCTTCTGCCTAATTGTCTCCCAGTCCTTCTCAGAAATCATCTTGGTATGCGATTCGATTCATCGTGCAAACAACAACCACTTTATTATGATACTGAGGAATGAGATCGAGATTGAGAGAGATCTTGTGTGGAAGTTCTTTCGTTCCTTCACATATCGGGGTAGAACGAGGCGAGTCGAGATCTCTTCCCAAAACTCGGCTTGAATTGGTTGAGGAAGCCTGCAAGGGATCTCTGTCTCTCCTGAAGGCTGAGTTCACCACCAATCTCTCTTTGGAAGGTACACCTCCGCCACCAATCTCTCTTTGGAAGGTACACCTCCACTTTCGACATACCAGCCATATTCTCCTGTTGTGCTCCCATATTTCTCATTCCCATAGACGGATTCCTCTTGTCCATTTCACCAAATGCACGAGAACCTCAAAGAATCGTGATTTCCTCTCTCAGCCACAGCATGAATTTGGTCTAACTGCCGACTCCATGAATACTCTCTAATGGTAGGGGGACTCAAGGGGAGGGGACAGACGACCTCACTGTCTCTCCCCTCTAATCCCACCGTGATTAGTCTGGAGTCTTACCGTAGTAGTCGAATGAGTGCACGAGGGAGAGACTGAGAAGGAAGACGAAGAGAAGAGAGAAGAGAGAAGGACGCATGATAGAGGAGGTCTGGAATGGAGAGAAGAATTGATATGAGAGAAGAGATGAAGAGGAGATCGAAGGAGATGAATGAAGAAAGAAGAGGGAATACAAAGTGATGGAAGAGAAGTGAATCAAAATGTAGTGAGAGATTGGAAATGAGAGAAAAAGGGGCGTAATGAGCAGTTGGATATGAAGTTATGACTGATTTCAACCACGAGTTACCTCGAAGACAACAGTTTTCAATTATGGAGAGTGAGACGGAAAAGCTGTGGAGGGAAACGGAAGAGTGCCAGTAATGACGATGACTTCTGGAGGAGGAGAATTGAGAAGAAGAAAGAAGAGGAGACACAACTAATTGGACTCCAATTTCGAGTGAGAGAAGGAAAACTGTCGTCGTCTCGTGAGATTCGGATGAAAGAGAATGAAAGAGAGAACAGATTCACACGATTGATATGAGAGACTCAGACTAATTCAATTGAGAGAAAGAGAGAGATGAGATAAGATAGACGAAGGACTGCAAAAGTGTTGCCGCGTCTCTTCAATTCTCGTTTCACTCTCAATTTCATCCTATTTTTGTTTTCCGCTTCACTGAGCTCATTGTGAGATTTCTCAATGGGAAGGACGAGACTCAATTGAGATTCAAATCTCTCATCCACCAATCGAAAAGGGAGATTTCACCAGATGGAATCTCTCGTTTCACCAGACTGAATCCCTCATTTCGACAATCAATCGTCTCTCAATACAGAATCCGACAGAAAAAGAAGTTCGGCTGTTCGATTTGTTCAGTTGCGATAAAATGGACAAACGAGATGAATGGAGTGCACTAAAATGGAAGAGAAATAGAGAAAGCAATGAAGAAATGTGAGCAAACGATGGTTTTGATAGGAAGAAAGAGAAGGAAAATCAAATCCATACGACAGACTTCGACTACTAGAGATGCTCCTAAAGGGTACGTCACTTTCTTTCCCTTCCTAAGGTCGAAAGTGAACTCATTTTGTCCTTCTTCAATGGCTCCATTCAGAATAAGCGGGAGAAATCGGTATCGTAAAGGGACTGTGAGAGATGGCAACTGAAAGGGGCCGGACCAGAAAAAAACGGAGCGTTTACCGACTAGAGATACAAGTTGAATGGGGTTGTAGATGATGAATGATAGAAGGGAATTCTCCCTCCCGAACAATCTTTTTTTCCTCACGCGATTGCAATGAAGAAGATACGGAAGATGAATAAATGATGGAATGAGAGAGGAACCGAAGTTATTGGAGAGATGGGGGAGAATAAGATTGAGTAGGGGATTCAGACTATCAGAGAGATGCGTCAAAGTAGCACATGCAATTGAAGGGTTTCTCATCTTCTTTCTCATCGATGGAATTTGTGCGGTGTCTACAATTCAAGTCAATGGAATCTCCCATTTTGTACTCTCATCTGAGTTGCCTGCAGGAGGAAATCGGTGAGTAAAGGAGAAGAGAAGGCAAAAAGGCAAAGTTGAACCGGAAGAGGACTTTACCTCGACAAGCGACTGGGGAGCGTTACTTTTCTCAATCAAAATTGCTACCAATGTTACCACCATTGAGAGGGTGAAAAGCTGAATCTTCACGGGGTTTTATCCTTCTGCGGAAAGCAGAAGAGAAGAAGTTAATAGGGAAGAAGAAGAGGAGGAAGGTGGACAACAAAGATGAATTCTATGTATTCATGGAGTTGAAATCGGAGAACACTCTTTTCTTCTACTTATAACCAATGCAGAACATTCGAATTCGACCAGCCGATGCTTCTTTTTGTTTCGAAACACGACTCGAATCAGAAATATGACTCGAATATTCGAATCATCGATGACAAGACTGGATTGAAAATGACGTCAGTTTTAATCCTGTGGGCAAGTTTGAATGTTTCCTCTTGTCAGTGTTTGGGCTGCTGCTCAATCTTCGCTACCTGGAGGAACGAAGAAAGAAGTGTTCATCGAGGGAAGAACATCCATCACAATCAATAACTTCAATGAACACGCATTCGACGACACTCTCTTCCCCGCCATTTTCTACTTTGTGGATGAATCGATTGGTTAGTCGATGAGTCACGGATACTGAAAATGAGACGACATAGATTTGTTGTATAGTCTGTACCATTTCCAAGTAGAGAGCATATCTCTATTCTCTAGTTGTCTAACTCCTCCTTGAACGAGAATTTGCAAAGTCACAAAAATGGATAATCCAAGTTAATTAGGTGCGTCAGTCTACGAGGCCACAGAAATAATCGAGAGAAGGAAAATGAGAGCTGGAGATAATTCAACACTCACTCTCATGTCTGCTACTATGGCAATTGCTGTATTCGACTTCAAGTTCCCTAAGGTCTCATGGCAAAATAAATCTATAAAATCTGAATTCTGCAAACATTCGAAACTCGTGATGGTAATCTCACAGGATTCATCTCTTCGTTTGACTGCTGGAGGAGCGTCAGAAGTGCAGAGTGAAAAGCACGAATTGATCACTTTCGAGTGAGTCTCTTGCCTTCTTCCTTCTTTCCCTTCTATCGATTGACTTGAGTGATTCGATCGGAGATTCTTTCTCCTTTGTCAACGTTCCTCTTCCCGTAGTCACTCTTACTTCCAATGAAATGGAAGCGTTCCAGATAAGTGTATCCACTAAACGTGCGTTGATAAGTCTTTGATCGACCTCATTTATCTATCGTTTGCAGAGGCCGAACGATCGATGGCTCCTATTGGAGTGAGAACACTGGTGATGTCACCAGGTTATCCATTCGAGAACATTGCTTCCAAGGTGAGAACATCGATTGAATATACCGTAGGACAGGGGTTCACTGCAGGACAGAAAGTACTCGTTCAAACTGGAGAAGAGTGCGCATATCAAAGTGGATTATGTGGTGAGAAGATGAGAATCGAAGTTCTATCAGTGAAATATGATTGCAGGGGACGATGAGAATGGCGTCGTCGTCTCTCGAAGTAATTGGTAGCGATCATAAGGGAAAACAAGTCTATGAACAGAAGTGAGATCACCAAATATGAGATTGACCGCTTTTTTTTCACTCTAACGATGTCCTGGCGAGTCGAATTGCGTCTGCACTGTTAGAGAGTGTGTAAATCGTTTCACTACCAATTCAATTGTGCAATTTTTCCCAGATCGTCCTTTCTTTAGATTCGATAGTAAATCGTGGGCCAATCGAACGATGAATGCAACTTTCGTAGCAGAGACAATCTCAGTTGATATCAAACACTCCGTTGGAAGTCCCGTCGGAGTTCTTGTCAGAATCTACACCTCTGGTAGGTCACAATCTCTGATTCAACAACGAAAGATTGTTCAGCTTCGTCTACTCTCTCCATTGCTTCACTAATTCTTCTCTCCATTCTTCGTTTGATGTAATTGATGTGGTTAATCGGGAATAAAAGTCTAACTTGTTGTTATCACTCCAACTCTAGTTCTGGTTACGAGAGTGAACAACTCCTCAGTGTGGCGAGGTTCGAATAACAATCACATGTCAACTGGTTCGATTTGCCCACGGGAGTGACCCTTCCCCTTTTTCTTTCTTCTCTCATTGCTAAGAAGAAGAATGGTGAACGCCTTGGTGACTGGATCCAATCGGGGAATCGGACTTGCCATTGTGAAGGAACTGCTGAGGGACAAGAGAGTCAAGCATGTATTTGCCACCCATCGAGACACCGCTGAGATCAAGGTTAGTTATTACTTAAGCTATTATCTATATCTGATGTATCTGAATAGCGTATCTAAAACTAGTGAGAAAGAGTTATTGGAGACTGAGAGTTAAATTATCTATCCAATTACTCTGCAGCATCTGAAGAACATCAAAGATGAGCGTCTTCACATCATCGAGATGGATATTCTGTATGATGATGAGATCATGAAGGTGGTGGGAGATGTGAGTTCTCTTCCCTTCTTTCTCTTTTCTACTTCTCTCCCTCGAGATCTCTTCGATCGTCGGCACAGATGGTCTCAATATCCTCATCAACAACGCAGCAGTTCTCTATGACTACGACATGACAGGTAGATCACGACGAGAGTCTCAGAAGCAATCGATAATTGAGGCAATGTCCTTCGCAAGTTGATGTGCTCCCAGATGGAAGTCAACTCAGCCAGTGTCGTCGTTGTCACTCAGGTAACAGAGTTCAAAGATCAAAGATCAGCCTCTTCTTCTCTCTTTCAGTCTTTCCTTCCTCTCATTCGTCGTGCAGCTTCCAATCCGGGCGGTCGAGCGATCATTGCAAATATCACTGATGGAATGGGATCAATCGAGACTTGTGATGGAGCAACCAGTAGAAATGCTACTGTGTACAGAATGAGCAAGGTGAGATCTCTCTCTCTCTCTTGGTAGAGCTTTTCTCTCTATTTCAGACTGCTCTCAATATGTTCACTCGTTCGTTCGGATTGGATCTGAGAAAGGAGAAGATCATCATGATTGGATTGTGTCCAGGAAAGACAAAAACGGAGATGGGAGCGGAGAAACCCGAATTCTCAGTGAGTTCTCACTCATTTCTTTAATTCTACTCCAAATTCATCTCAATTTCAGCCTGATCAAACAGCGAAGCCAATCGTCGATGGACTTCTCAATAAGATCTCGATGGAACACGCCTCACTCATTCTCGATAGACATCTCAATCCTGTCAAGTACTAAGACGAACATAATCCACGTTGCCTATTGCACTGCCTACTATTCAATCATCTACTATTCAATAAAGAAATTGCTAGAAATATCTTAGCACGCACAGTAAATAACATCCAAAGAACTCACATTGGAATCAGACGATTCTTCTCTTCACGTAAACGCTTTTCGTCGACTTGAAAAGAGCTGTAAAAGCTTACTGTAGATTGAAAGATGGTTGGTGGTAGACAATAAATAGTGGTAGACCATATGGATAAGTTCCCAGAAGTATTCCCTCTCTGTCAACAATATGCATGAGTGGTCGAGTGTTTTTGCATCTTGCGACTCTATCTCATTATTCTCATTCTTCTTGCTCAATCTTTTCTATTTTCCCGCGGATTCTCGATATTTATAGACGAGACTTTGTAGAAGACGCGGAAAAATAATAATGCGACAGTGGGAAGAAGGAAGTGAGAGACAGAAGCCATACTGGTATAGTCTCATGGGAAAATAAGTGAACGACTCCATAAGTCTAAGCTGGCCATCGACGACTGCTAAGTCGAACACAGCAGAGAAAGAGTCGTTTAGACTTTGAAAGTCGTCGGAAGACCAGAAATCATAGAGTTGTTTCCCTCTGAGATTAGACAATGTGGGAAAGTGGGAAAAAAGCTTTCCCTATCATTTGAATACTAAAGTATCGGCTGTACAATGAACTGTTGTACCCAGGGTGATATATTCACAACCGGGAAAAAGTCTCTCATCATAATGAGACCCCCTCTCATACATATGCATTCAATTGGATATGAGAATGATTCCACCAAAGTATCGAATAGATAGTAAACAATAAACATCAGAACAAGGCCAACACAGGGAATGGTCTGGTCATTATTTCTGCCTTGGGTGCGGTCATTAATGTTGTTTTTGTTTTTGTTCTCTTCTCGCCAAATTGAAATGTGTTCACATCATCATCACTACACATTGTCTTTATCAGTTGTGATATTCATCGGGTGATCTTTGCTCTCAATCAATAAGGGATTGGATTCATGTTGCGATCGAAGAATCCACCCGAATGTTCGAGTCGAATCTGCAATCGATATTTCCTTCCTCTCAACCTTCCCTTTGACCTACCTTATGCATGATGCTGTTGACCATATCCCTCGCCACCTCGCCCTGAATCAACCAATCAATCGATATCACCTCTCCTCGACCTACCGTATCCTGTGGTCCGTCAGCCAATTTCGTGCCGGGAGCCATAGTGAGGAGAATGACTCGCTCTTTGAGATTCTTGCAATCAGCGGCCATCGATCGAGTGAGCATATTGAGAGATGCCTGAATAGAGAGAGAAGATAGAGAAAAAGACTGATGACGTCACCTTGCTCATCTGATAGATGATCGCATTCTTGTCGGTAGTTCCTCTACACAGAGTCATCGATGCCATTTGATCCGAGATATTTATCTGAATCTCCTTCTTTCCTCTCCCATCTCAATGAAATCTCACCATCATAGCTCGATTGGCTCCTGCCTTGATTGCTTTTCTCAACTGGGGAAGGAATCCTTGACACATGATAGTGGGACCGACTGAATTGATTTCCAACTGATCCACAATCATCTGAAATACCCTTGAATCTCAGTATATTCGATGTGTTCTGACCTTTCTCTGAACTGGTCCATCCATGTCATAGGGATCCAAGATTCCCGCATTGTTGATGATGCAATCGAGACCATCGTTGCCTACTGTGTCACGGATCTGAAGAGAGATGAGGGAGGAGAAGGAGGGGAGGGGAAGGGTACCTTGAGATAGACAGATCCGATAGTGATGTGCTCCATCAATTCCATCTCGAACACTTGTAGACGAGGATCAGAGATTGACATCAATTCCTGAATCAATCGATAAATCGATTATTTCATGCTCGACCTACCGTAGTATCAGCCCAATGTCGATGGGTGGCGAATACATGCTTGATCTGGTCCTGTTTGAGTAGTTCTTTGACCATTGCGAGGCCGAGTCCTCGATTGGCTCCAGTGACGAGAATATGCATTCTGAAGAGAAGAGTGATCAACATTCACATGATTCCAAACCTACAGACAGGGGTCAGGGTGAGAGAGTGTGCGAAAGTGAGAGAGAGTCGATTTCGCACGCTCTCTCGCCCCAAAGCCCTTTCTGTAAAGTTGACCGGCCTGCGGAATAATGTGGATTGAGAGAGAAAAGAAAGAACAACAGTTGAGAGGGGAAAAGAAGAAGAGTGAACTTGGCAAAGAGGTAGTGGCGGGAGTTTGAAGGAGTCGAATCAGGTTTGAAAGATGGGGTCACTTATCACTCCAATCAAGGAACGTTCCATTTACTCTTCCTGTTCTCGATTGTGTAACCACTCATGAAGTCATTCTATGCTTCAATTGGAATAACACAGAATAGAACACACAACTTTATCAACACGCTTGTGTATACAATTCGATTCATTCGATCCACAGTATCTAATTCCATTATCCATCGCCTGAATTTTTGTAGACTTCGAGCTGCAAATTATCTATTGATTCCATCTCAATGATCTACTTCTTACCAGTGCTTCCAGTTCGGGAACGTCCTTGATCTTGCTAAGTTTGTAGGGATTGATGTTGCAGAAAGTGACTGAGGGGAAATTTGTCGACTCGAGACCCAACTGAATATGAAAAGATTACGGTAGAACACGATATTGAACGAACGTTGAGTTTGACGATCTTGTCGAATTTGAGATACTGACGGAGTGTATCCGAGAAGAGATAGATGAATCCAATGGCACAGAGAGCGAGAATGATCGACCTACAGTATTCAGATTGCCGTGGTGGGAGTCAAGCAGGGTACAAACCAGACAACTGTGGCGAAGAGGGAAGATGCAGCGGCCATATGAGGAATTCCGTGGCAAGAAGAAGTCTCGCCCCACTCACGAACCGATGCTTTCATCTTACTGTAGACAAGAGAGGATTGTTGTAGTTTAATCAATAAATAAACGTACGCCCAACGGGAATCGGGGTTTTTCTTCGCATCTTCCTTCTCCACGTCATTGACGATCTTATTCATCTCTTTCTCATTGATTGAATCCGTGTCAGAAAGATCATCCAAATCATTCTGAACAAGGAAAGTTAGTGAATTCATAGTAATAAAGATTTTTAAAAAAACTTACTTTCCTCTTGTTGAGAACTGATGGATTGACCATTTCGACGGGGAATCTTCTACTCGAGACTGCCTTCTCTTCCTCTTCTCTTCTTCTTTCCCTTTAACTTCACCCCTCGATACTCCCTCTTCTCAAATATTCTTTTGTTCAGATCCCCTCGGTATCTAGGTGATTCCAAATGAAAGAGTCAGCCAGGTTTCTTGCAGTTGGTTCTTAGAAGAAACTTTATCGGTCGAGGGAATAATGTGTTTGAGGGGGATCTCTCCTCATTTCTCTGTGGGCGCACATCCTCTTATTTCGAATAGAAGGGCGAGAAGAGTGACCATAACTGAGAGAGTCTGAGAGATTATCGATTAGTGACGTCATCTATCTATCTCCATCTCACCGTTAGAATAGCCGGTCGAGAGAGGGTAGCGAATCCCCATGCAGACACTCCCAATTCTGCATGATCGATGTATGAGAGAAAGAGAAGAGCGAGGGAATAGGCCTTGAATTGAGATGAATCAATGAATCTTTCCCATTGTTTTACCTTCTCTCGATACGGTAGCCACACTCTCAAATTTCCACAGAAGATTGCACGTGTTTTAGATGCCTGAAGAAGCAAAAGAATAAAGGATAAAGAGGAATTGTGTCTGACAGTTTCATGTAGTTCAGCAGGGAAGTATGAGATAGAGAGGAATCCATAAAGAGCGACAGCGAGAGATGGAGTCACCATTAGAATGTCTTTGAGTGGCTCACCCCTGAGACTGAGCAAATGACATAGAAGAGAAGAGAGCACTTCACCACAATAATATTTTAATTGCATCACTGATGCTGCGTTAAAAAGTTCGGAAAAAGAAAAGAAAAAATTGAATTCCCGCAATTAGTTCCGCAATTAGTTTTTTGTTCCGCCATAACTGCTGCCAGTGAAGGAATTCAAATATTTTCGCTTTTTTTCTAATTCCGGAGCGATTTTTAACGACGCATAATAAGAAGAAATGAGTGTTCACTTCTGAGATATCGCCATGAATAGAGTACAGAGAGTACAGGGAACACTCATTGCGAGTTGGATGAATGCATATTGTTTGACGTTGTCGTTGAAGGAACGAACAGCGTCAGCAATGAGAGAATGTTTATTGATTACTCCAGAGATGGAAGCAGTCAATGAATCCACACTCACTCCATCGATCTCAAATATGACCCGTTCTCTGACCCACCGAACCTCCCTTACCCTCTCAATCTCCTCGTGTAATTCCTCTATCACACATTTGCTAGCCATAGTGCAGAGAACAAAGAGCATAATGGAGATATTCCATCCAACGAAGAGATAAACAATCGAGATGAGATAGATTGTGTACAGATTCTCGTCACCGAACAACTCAGTGATACGAACCTGGATGAGGAAAAAAGTTCAGTAGGGAACACAAAAGCAGGCAGCAGTCCCGAAGAAATTGGTAAACACATTTGGATTTACACCCCTCAAGGTATCTCAGAACCATTTTGAACACTTGAGGGGGAAGAAAAAGAGGAGTCACGTGATATTTGGGATTGGTGATCGATTTGGGTCGAATTCCGATTGCATAAGAAGTGATGAAGAAGACTCCATAGACGATGTTGAGGGAAACTCCGATTGTGAAAATACGACAGAGACGACGGAGATAAACAATTCGTTTCTTGCTGTGAGTCAACTGGAAAAACAAATTGAAATTATAGGAAATCTACGAAGATTCGGAGTATGAATGAATGACCAACTTTGCTTGCTTCGGAGAGTTTAGTGGTGAAATCGTGGAGGGCATTCGATCGTTGAGTCAGAAAGAGAAACAACTGAGAGAATGAGTTCACAGACCACTCAAACCTCCAGAAAGGGGTTAGGAATGAGGAAGTGTGAATAAGCAGCCTCTCACTTTCTCTCACTATCTCGTTTTTGGTCCCTTTCTGGAGGTTTTGAAATTATTTGAATCTGATTTGGAATTGGCAAGGGACGAATTCTCACAACAGCCGATCCACTCATTAGAGCGAAGATAACTTGAATGAATGCATTTAGAGAATAAATTGAGATGGCAGAAAGATTGGAGATTGTGGAATAGATGAAGAATAGAGTGTAGTACACATCTGAAGGGAATTTCTTATTTCATCTCTCGATATTCACTCACTAATTGCAATGGAAACAGTGAATAGAGTGAGAGTGAGACATCTCTTCCAAAGGGAAATCGATGGATGCAAATTGAAGAAGAAGAGAGAAAGAAGCTGAAATTATTCCATCTATGAGAAGAGACAAAAAAGATTCTCACCAACTCAATTCGAAGTCGAAGTTCATCGAAGATTCGAATTTCTTCTTTGTCAATCTTCACTTCTTTTACTTCTTCTCTTTCCTCTTCCATTTGGTCGTCGAGAGTATTCAATTGTGTCCAAATTGCTCCCTATTCCTCCCTCTCCAATAAAGGCAAATATGAAATTAGAGAGGGTCGAAACAAACAAGGCGTCAGTGTCTCAATTGTCTTGTTTTCAAGGCTAGGTTAAATTTATTATTATCGAGAGCTAGGGAAAATTATGACAAAATTGTAAAATTAACGTTTCCGTATTTTCTGCAATGTGCTTGACAAAGATACTTTAATAATTTCACAACATTTATCTCAATCTCAACAAAGTAGAAACCATTCAATCGAAATCGCTGAGCGGGGGAGGGAAGAAATGAATAAATAGATTTATTGAGCACCTATGGTATGGAGAGGACTGAGAGATTAGCACAAAGATCAAAGATCATAAGTGAGCGAAGATTGGGAAATGAAAGAAATGCAATTCAGAGGGCCATAAAAGAGCTGAGGTGATTGAGTGAAAGAATTTGATGGAAAGAGAAACGAAACCGCGCATTCGTTGTTAGACAACACTGGGATCTCATTGGAATAAGAGAGGGGTAGATCAAATAGGACTAATGGATATACAAGCATGGTAGATCACCCGATCAATCGATTATAAGCAGAGAAAATGAAAGAGGAGATGGAAATAGGTCAAAGATCAGCTATTACAAAATGACAGACTACTTCAAAACAATTTAATGAAAGATACTCAACGTAATAAAAAATATTGCAACTATTATTATTAGGTTAGTAAGAGATCTGGAAGAAATCAAACGTAAAGTGGAAATAGGAGAAAGGAGGAGAAAGGAGGGGAAAATGGGGAAGGAAATAGAGAAGAAGTCGAATCAAAGGATTGATCGATGAACTATGTACACGAGTATATCACAGACAGATTATGATCGGAATTGACTAAGTGAAGAGGGGATTATTGATCGAACCGATTGGGATGATATCAGTGGACTACAATGCGAAGGGCTAACCGTATTGAGGGAATGAACCCGTAGGAGAGAGAAAGGGAGAGAGGGGAGGTAGGTCACAATCTATCTCTACTCATGAGTCGAGATGCCGAATTGTATCCCAATCCCATAGTATTCGAATCATAATCACTCCCCGCTCTCTGACTTTCCATCAATGCCATCATATCTTGTAGTCTGGCTGGTAGTTGATATGTTTGAGCGTGTTCACAATGTTCGAGTGACTCGAGTAGAGCATCTTTGTGTTGTTCCACGTATTTGTAGATCTCGTGAAGGGCAGAAAACACCTACAACAATATCGATTGAATGGGTGGGTGGTGGGTACTGTATTCGATATATCGATTATTCTCGTCTCCATCTCACTCGCAAGAAACGATCACAATAAATGGAAATCTTTCAGGGCAACCCAGATTTAACATCAAACTCAGCTGATAAATTGTTTAAATGTAAAAATGTAATCTCCCTCCTCACCTGTAATTGTCCTCTCCTCGTCTTACTCTCTTCATTCAACATCTTTCCCATCTCATTATCATCGATTGGCTTCATCTTCGCAATCTCAGTGTAGTAACTGAAAAGAGAGACAACAATAAAGAATTGATCCAATAAAGTATCAATATAATAAGGAATCGAAAGGTATTATCCCAGAGTGGTAAGACAAAATTTCTCACAAATGCCTAAATCTCTATTTCATATTTCTCTTCTTTTTCCATCTCACCTGTCGACCCATTCTCTGTACTGGAACATATCCTTAGCAAAGAGAAGTTTAGAAGAGGGTGAATCTTTCGTCAATTGATGATCTTGAGTCGAACACGCGTCCATTAGAGTTTGAGCGATGACTGACAGACATCCTTCGATCTACAATACACAATTGATTTATTGTATTTACCCAAAACCATGCAGTCAATATGCTTTATATGTATTATCATAGATTAGTAGTACCACTAATATCTCACCTTGGTTGGTTTAGGGA
Source organism: Pristionchus fissidentatus (assembly GCA_036245785.1). Lineage (NCBI taxonomy): Eukaryota > Metazoa > Nematoda > Chromadorea > Rhabditida > Neodiplogasteridae > Pristionchus > Pristionchus fissidentatus. The sequence goes on along the minus strand of BTSY01000004.1, from coordinate 20,309,219 downwards.
CGTCGAATACAAAGTGTGGATTCTTGATTAGATTGACCCAGAATCTTAGTGGGAGAGCGTTGCTCTTCCATGCATGAGTCACTTCGGGATCTGTGATGCCGTGCTCAAGAGCCTGCAAAGAAATGAATTCCGTCACATATTCAGTCACATATTAATAAATCAAATGCAAAAACATTTCTTCTAGTAGTTTTGCTATGACTGATCCTAATTAGTGTCCTTCCTTCGACTCTTTCAAACTCTCATGTGAATGTGGATGCTCTAACCTGACTATCCATGAAGTCGAACATGTATTTGACACACGCAGGAAGAGTTGCATGTCGAGACGAAGAGAAAATTGACTCGAGAAGATCGTTGATGAACTTTTGGAGAGTTCCCTTCATCATGAGAAGTCTGAAAGGAGACATTAAATGAAGAAGCAAAAAGCAACGGAAATAAAGTAGCATCAATCAATACTAGCGCATTTAAAACGCGTTCTCTGTAAGAGCGCAGTGAAATTTGAGTTATCGGGCACAACTCCGTCAAAGTAATCCATGCGGGCTCAAACTTTTTTCACAATGCGTCTTAGGTACAAAGTAAATTTTAACAGTGAGAAATTCACGAAATGTCAACTTTTGAAAAATCGATAATTTTTTTCCAAAAAAAAAATTTTTTTTCAATTTTTATATTTTGCTGTCGTGTTATATATCATTCGAAAGAGCATGAAAAGTTATGATTAATTCCATACTTTCAGAAGAATTGAACCACTAGGAGCGAAAATCGATGAGCGTATCCACCGAACTTTGACGTTTTCATGAAATTTATTTTTGGCTAAAATTGTTCCCATGATTTGTAGGTCGTGGTTCCGACATATGTTATGTATTTTTCATTGTAGTATCGAATTATCAACATCTCATTAGAAATTTCGTGCGTGAAAGTACTCCAGTCTTTACCATACCGACCCCACTCTTAGATTCAACCAATAAGTGTGTGGAAAACTTTTTTCAGGCTTTAAACCTAAATCACTTGTATACCATTCGAAAGAGCGTCAAAAGTTATGGATAATCCTATATTTTCAGAAGGATTGGACCACTAGGAGCGAAAATCGGTTATCTCATCCTCAGAATATGATAGGGATAAATATTCGGCTCTATTACCTTTCAATGTGATCGACCAGGGCTTAAACTTTTTTTACCTGCAGTCTTAGGTCCATAGTAAACTTTAATCATGAAAAAGTCATGAAAAAATAACTTTGAAAAATCGATAAAAAAAATATTTTCCAAAAAAAAAATTTAAAAATTTTTTTTAAATTTTCCTGTCGTGTTATATATCATTCAAAAGAGCACAAAAAGTTATGCCGAAATTAATTTTTTCAAGAAGAATGAGCCTCTAGGAACAAAAATCGGTGAATGCTAAAAAAATATCAATTTTGATGATTAACTCACAGATTTTGGGTCCTAGCCGCTCATTCTTCCTGAAAAAAATATTTTCTGCATAACTTTTGATTCTCTTTCGAATGAGATATAACATAACAGGAAAACTTGGAAAAAAATTTCAACATTTATTTTTTCAAAAAAAAAATTATTGATTTTTCAGGAGTTATTTTTTCATGACTTTTTCATGATCAAAGTTTACTATGGACCTAAGACTGCAAGTAAAAAAAGTTTAAGCCCTGGTCGATCACTTTGAAAGGTAATAGAGCCGTATATCTAGACTTACTAAAAATACCAGATTCTGAGGATGAGATAATCGATTTTCGCTCCTATTGGTCCAATCATTCTGAATATATAGGATTATATATAACTTTTGACGCTCTTTCGAATGGTGTACAAGTGATTTAGGTTTAAAGCCTGAAAAAAGTTTTCCACACATTTATTTGTTGAATCTTTCCTAAGAGTGGGGTCGGTCTGGTAAAGACTGGAGTACTTTCACGCATGAAATTTCTAATGAGATGTTGATAATTCGATACTACAATGAAAAATACATAACATATGTCGGAACCACGACCTACAAATCATGGGAACAATTTTAGCCAAAAATAAATTTCATGAAAACGTCAAAGTTCGGTGGATACGCTCATCGATTTTCGCTCCTAGTGGTCCAATTCTTCTGAAAGTATGGAATTATATATAACTCTTGATGCTCTTTCGAATGATATATAACACGACAGCAAAATAAAAAAAATTGAAAAAAAAATTGAAAAAAAAAAATTATCGATTTTTCAAAAGTTAGCATTTCGCGAATTTCTCACTATTAAAATTTACTTTGTACCTAAGACGCATTGTGAAAAAAGTTTGAGCCCGGATGGATCACTTTGACGAAGTTGTACTGCCCCCTCCTACGGTCTTACAGAGAATGCGTTTTAAATTGACTCCAACAATCACTATTCATTCTATTTAGCCGAATTGATTCCCTTTCTCTCTTCCCATTCTTCTTCCTCTTTGCTCACCTCGTCAGATAAATCTCCGTCACCATTTTCTCTTGTCCATCACTCGGTCCATGCTCAGTTGGCTTCACAAGATGGAATATCTGCAACCATGTCCACATCATTTTCCATTTCTCATCCTCTTCTTTCTCCAATCGATAATCTATCCCACTACAGTACCCCCTCACCTTCGATTCGTTGTCCTTCGAATGGTTGCTTGAATTCGTTCCTCCAAACAGATTCGCTCTCGAGACAGTTGGTGAGTTCTTCAGAGACAACGACGATTTCTCCGACAACAGCGACTGAAATCAATAACGTCAATCTACAGTACTCCCCAACCATCATAGACCACGACTACAGTATGACCACACAATCACAGTACGACAAGAGGGCCACACCATCTACAGTATCCCACCCAGGAAGCAGTTGAAGGATTAACCAGATTGTAGAGAGAAGCATGTCGAGTGACCATTGTGAGAACGGCATTGGGGGGAATTTGATAGTGAGCGAGAGTATTCATTTTCTTCCATCCACCTGACTCCAATCGAGATGTTGCATCCACGTCCTGATGGGAATGAATTTATCGATCGATATTCAGACCACTCATCTACAAATCTACCGTAATCCTGACCTGCAGCAATAGTCTTCCATGCATGGGATGTCTGTACTCCAAATCGACTTCTTCCGGTCTCGGTCGATCAGAGAACACAAGAGTACGGTAACGCGCCTCCAGACATTTCTCTTTCACCTGAAATTCATTTTTTGTATATCCCCTTTCCTCTCCTCATTCCCTCCCACTCCCAAAGACAATAATAATACACGGCAGACCTCTTTTTAGTTATACAAAATACACTACATGGGATTCCCATAGCTCAAATAGGTACTCGCTAGCGAAGATAGGCACTTCTGCAAAGCGTTGAGACCATGTCGGCAAACGAAAATTTTGAATGTTTCATGCATTTCTGACCACTCTTTTGACAAATTTATTGAAAATTGGGCAATATGCACTTCTGCGCGCGATTTTAGGCATTCCTGCACGAGAAGCCTGCGAAAAACCCATTTGACCTATGCATGGGATGTTGGACAGTCGCAGACAGTACTCAATCTTTCCCTTGTCCTCTCACCTGAGTGATTGAGTCGCAGTCGAGTATTCTCACAGGAACTTCTCCTCCACTCGTCGTGTATCCTTGGGGAATTCCACTCTGTCCAATTCCCGATTCAGCAGAGAGGAAAATCAACTGCTCACGGAAATCGAACGTCGCACGCAGAAGTTTCTCCTCACTCAGTGAATATCTGGAAAGAGGAGACAATTCCATTATCGATTAGTTTTCATTTACCATACAAAGGGTGTATTTTTGACAAAATATCCAATGAATTTCATTCGTAAATTAAATGTTGTGTTTTATTCGTGCGCTCAAAATAAAAAAATAAATATTCGTAATAGTAGTGTGTGTACCTTGCTTCGAGAGTGATTGCATCCTGTGGCCCCTTCTCCATTTGTTGTTTGATTCCCCAATAGAGATCGAATAATCTCTTGCCAGCACATTCCTCGAGGTAATTGTGCATGAGGAAGGAGAACCAAGCAGCTAGCATTCTGAAATGAGAAAGAGATTCAACCATGAGAAAGACAGAGATAGGGATATGGAAAGATGAAAAAGGAGATCAGGAATATTGGCCAATTCATCGCTCACTCAAATAAGTACTCGATTGTTCACCTCTCAGCGACACTTTCACTTCTCCTGAATAGAATCTTTGGTTGGAATCTCTTCTCGACCGTCTTCTCAATCAATTCTCTCAACAGCTGCTTCAGAATCTCAGTGCAATATGTCATCTTCTCCTGCAAATGAACACAAATTTATTTATGATTCGATCAGTCGAATATCAAGCGATTCATTCTACAAACAAAAAATATTGAATAGGTTTTCCGAATAAAGTGAAAAAGGTAGCATACCTGTAGTACTACCATGAGTAGACTTCCGAGATAGACTCGATCCTTTCCGACAAAATACTTATTCGACTCCATCGTTCGAACCATCGTCAGCAGGAAAGTCTGCAAAAGGACACAAATTGTTGTCAATTTCTGGACCGCTGCCTCAAAGTGAAGACAGAAGCTATTCGAATTTACTTTCAATCTTGCTTCTGCTGATGCGAATGAATGAACTGACAACATCACTCGATACATTTCGCTGAGCATACTTATTTTCACGCGTGGGGAATCGAACTCACGGCGTTACGTTTACTAGACCAGAACACAACCAATACGCTATAGACGTATTTGCAAGATTCCGTGATACTGGCGTTATATTTTCACCTCCGTGCATTTTAATTCCCTGCCGTAATCTTGACCACCGTTAGGAAACAAACGGTAAATCAATATTAACCTTATTCATGAGTAGTTTGTGCAGTTCCCTCAATCCTTCTTCCACGTATTTCGCTCGACTCGAATCGACTTCCAATTCACGAAGGGCAGGATGAGTGTGACCACTGCAGAGAACACATGATATATCGAATACAGTAATCAATTCGAACTCTATCGATAACTGACCTATTGGGGAAGAGAACTCGTGCAGCGTATTCCTTGTACTCCAGGAATGGCACAGCGGGTGCTCCGAGAGGAAGATCGGCATGATATGCATTCAGAGAAGTCTGCAGCTCAGCAAAGGCTTCCTGCAGTGGACGTTATTGAGCACTCTGACTAGTACCGTACGAAGCTACCGTACTCTAACCACTCCACCGTATTCTACGTATCCTCACTTTGCATTCCGTTGCCACTCTCATCTCAATTGCGTCCATCTTCGATTTCAGCATTTTCATTTGTCTCTGGTGGGAATTCGACTTGCGCCTGCAATTTATTCCATTTTAAGCACAAGCAAATAAGATATATGAAGGTACAACACCCATGCCTCTGAATGAAAGGACTACGTTATGATATTCACTACTCAATCTACCAACTCAATTCAATAAATCAAACAATAAACTCACTGATAAAGAACGAGAAGAAGAATAAGAAGAGCGAGAAGAGCAAAGATTGCAATTGCGATGATTGAGATTGAAGTGGAAGAAAGACCAGGAGTTGAATAGGAGAGAATTCCCGCTGAGAATCTGAAATAGAGTGAAGAGATAATAGAAGCTGTGGATCGATATTATCAAGTCGATACTTATCTACTACCGTATTCGTTTTCCAGAATATATTCTCTGACTATTTCATGTATACTCACTTGAGATGGGCGATGGAAACGATAACTTCTGGTTCAGTTCCCGTTGGAAGCGGAGGTTTCTTCTCAGGAGGACGACAAGTGATCACACGAGAAGCGACTACTGTAGATGTACACTCCGAACCACCAATTGAAACCTGAAGATAGAGGGAGAGATGAGATCATACATTTTCGTTGACCAGAAATTCAAGACCGTAATTTTCTCAACCAAAAAAATTTAAAAAACCAAATCTAGAGATGTGCAGGAGGTTCAGAGTAGTAAGGATAACCTCCTATCGCACTATTTTTCATCAACTTGCGAACCAAATCAGACCAGTTTTGTTGATTTTTCAGACCAGTTTGAAGTCTCAAAATAACGTTATTCTCTCTTCGACAAACATTTATGGATGACTAATAAGAGAGAAGTGGAAAATAAAAGAAAGTATTATATCTTGACTCACTCTGACGTCTCTTTCATTGGCCGCATCATTGAGATGTTCTCCATTGATTGTGAGATAATTCTCAGTTGGTCGATAATATCGAGGATCCGTCCATGGTTCGATAGAGGGATCGGGGAACACTTCTAGACGACCACGACTGAAGAATAGAAAAAGTTACTCACACCAAACAACAAAATGATTATATATTTCAAACGATACTGAGTGAATAATAAATAAGAAGTAATTGTACCTTGTAGTGCTTCCATCGAAATCGAATGCATATCCAACTTCAATCGATCGATCGTTGATCTTCTCCGTCGATGGAAGTGGAGGAGTGAAACATTCCATGTGAGAATCGTCTCGGATCTAATAAAGTCACTTATTTAAATCCTCTTCTCGTCCATTTTCAAATAGGAAGTCTAACAAGAGAAAAGTGGTTGATTATCATACCGTGCATTCTTTTCCCTCAGTCTTCACTTCTCCTCTTCCCACCAATATCATCTTTGGCCTCTGGAGTATTCTGAATCCTTCTCCTCTCACATCAACTCGTATTCCTCCTGCAGCCACACTTCTCTCGGGAGAAACTGACGACGTCTTCGGATTGGCACTCAAAGCAATGCATTCAATACACTTCATTCCCTACTTCCCTCCATCTTCTATTTCACAATAATAATACATTCATATTACTGTTTGAATACCATTTTAAAGTATCCGAATTGTATTGATAAATTGGAATTTATAGAAAATAAACTGACAGATAGACGAAGTCTCCGATTCCTCTGGACATCTTCACATGTTGTCTATCGATTTCCACTCGAATTGGTCGTGATTCCATTCTTTCTCCAGGTGGAGAACGACAAATTAGAGTGGAAGTGGAACGAGAGAGAACGACACAACTGGAAAGGGAGAGAGATGCATAGGGGAGAAAGAGAGAGAGATAGAGAGAGAGAGAGAGAGAGAGAGAGAGAGATGCACTAGGAATTAGAAACTATCATTCGAAAAGTTGAAAATTTAAATAACAAAGCGTTTCAACTATGTTTCAGAACATTTCTGTATTTCGTTGTTAGTCTGCCTCAGTCTCCGAACAAAGAAAGTTTCGAGTGGTCAACACTACACACCATGTCATTCGGGGAAGAGGGGCGTCGGAGCGGTCAAAATGAGGTCATTTTAGGCATAAATAAATTCATAACTAAATTGTTAGATCGAAATCGAAAAATCGGCTTCCGTAACTTTGTTAGGAATTGAGCGTTTTATATTGTGCAAAAAAATCATATAATTATCAGCATTGCCCTAAGAGGGGATACAATTTGAAATTTTCATTTGATATCTCCTCATCGGGGAGTAAAGCTATAAACATGCAAATTTCATTGAATTTGGGTAAGGCAGTTCCAAACAAAGTTACGGAAGCCGATTTTTCGATTTCGATCTAATAATTTAGTTATGAATTTCTTTATGCCTAAAATGGCCTCATTTTGACCGCTCCGGCGCCCCCTCTTCCCCCGAATGACATGGTGTGCACTACTATGAATCAGTGAACAGTACTATGTTTGAGTACATTCAAGGCTCAAAGAAAATAAATCTGCTCACATTTCTCCTCCAATGGTCACATCAACTTCAGTTCCTGCATCCAAATCGACTCCATTGAATGAGAGATCAGTGCCTCCTGAGATCGGACCAGACGAGGGCTTCACACGAGAGATTGCGGGCTGAATCAATTTGATGACCGTAATCAACATGAAAACATTAGCGCATAGGATTACGTGCAGACATTAAAAATGGCATAGATATTTGAATACAAAACCCACCTCGACATACTGGAACGAATCGGGAGAGATTCCAGTGTATTCCAGACCATCGGGACGAAGTTTGACGATTATCGGACCCTGAGATTTAACAATAATCGTCGACATCTAAATCTCGTCATACTTCAACGGTGGTACTATTAAGAGCAAATAAAGTGTGAAGATTGGTAAGAAATGGGTACCTGAATGGTCCTTCCATCATTTTGTCTCTGTCCAGCTCCAGTGATGCACACTATTGTAGAGGGAGCGATGTACTCAGAGGGGACGATCTGAAGAAATGGAATAATGAGAACATGGAGATTATCACATAAAGATTACTCAGATACGTTAATCATGGTCATTCTTCTCACTTTGCACTCCACATTTGCCACTACAATCGTCTTGATATCGGCTGGTGATCTACCCAGATTCGTTCCTTTGATTGTCATCTGCAATAAACGAAATCAGTAATATTAGAAGTCAGTCAACGATCGATCACGGTCGGAAGGTTTTAAAAATAATACAATGAACCAAAATGTAAAATAAAAGAAAATAATTACTGACCGTCGTGTTTCCCGTAAGTGGTCCCTTCTTTGGACTGAATGATCTCACGAGCGGACCAGTGCATAATTGAGTTGAATTGAGGAAGGGAGAACGAGGAGGGCAGATGGAGGGAGCGACGCAACGGGACTGAAAGGAAGAGATTGAACAAGATAAATAAACACAATAGAAACATATTACAATATTCTAGGCAATTTATAAGTATACTACAAGTAATATAGATCAAATTGCTAAGACTGTTCCGTCCCCTTCGCGTCAATAGTTGTAAAAGAGATCTTTCGTGCTTCGAGTGTCAAAATGGCTACAAAGACGTAATCAGAAATAATGTCTCACCTCGCACCATCCACATGCAAACTTGGTTGTGTCGAGTGTGAGACACAATCCGCAGTCATCAGCAATCTCCTCACACTTGTACACCTCAAGCATTATTGATTTATTACCTGCACTTATATACTTTTAGTATCCCTCTACTGGTATATTCATTTATTGATTGATTACATTGTGGTTACCTCAATGGCAATCGATTGAGTGTTGTCCAGTAGATGTGGAATGGCGGGTTCATCTCTGGCTGACCACACGACATCGAGAGAAACTCGACCCGTCCTGTCCAACACCAACTCGTCGCATCTAAAATGAATAATTATTATGCAAATATTTTGATATGACTTTCCAATTACCCATAATATATTTATTTTTATTATTAATAAAACTGAAATGTATCACATCAAACTGACTCGATATTTCCATCACTTCTTCTACTCGCCACTCTATTCTGCACATTTCCATTGGGAAGCTTGAATTGACACTTGAAGTCGTGCATGAATGCAGTGTCGATGTTCTGTGCCTGTAATCAATATCTCACATAAAAGCATAAACAAGGATGATTAAATCAAGTATATTTTTATCTAGCATGTCAAGCCAACAAACCTAGTTCTTCTTCTATACATAAGAACTTACTTTGACCACAATAGGTTTTCGATGTCCAGCTGGTTGGTATATCAATGGAGAAGGGGCGACGATATGGGGACAATGAGAGGGGCCTCGACGAGACGAAGAACCAGAACGCTGCACAGACAGCCATCATTATCGCTAAATTTTCGAGGAAAAAAAGTGCGGTATTTTTTCTAGTTCAACAAATTACAGAGCAAGTAGTCCGGAAGAGAAAAAATAATTAATACCAGACATAATCGTACCTTCATTCCATTGACGAATACTTGCCCTCTGCATCGATCTTCCGTCTCTTGCCCCGATACACACTCGTTCGATCTACAATGAACAATATTATATTCGAGAGATAAAGGATGAGATTTGTCAATTTAATAAGGATACTAATAAAATACAGTATATGAAAAAGCAACAAAAACATTATGAAAAGCGACGTCATTGTGGATAAATCAATCAATAACGATACCTTAGACACCAATCACACGGGAATGGACTGCTGGTGCAAGAAGTGCACGTGTCGAATCGACGACAATCAAAGAAAGTGAAGTTGACTGTGGCGAGAGGAGGAAGAGAATGGGAGGAAACCTGAGAGGAGAAGGATCATTAGATAGAGGATATAGAGAGATCGAGAATCATAGGTCAAATGGGTTTCTCGCAAGTTCGCAATTAGCATAGGGCAGGGCATGTAAATAGAGGTCTTCATGTGTCTGCCCTGCATTCTCTCGCCACGTTAATCGGGTTTACATGCCAAGTGCAGAAGTGCCTATCTTCGCCAGCGAAGACCTATTTGACGTATGTCGAGAATAGAAACACATACAATATTCAGTCTAATCTCACCTCAACAATGGAGAGTTTCGCTGTGAGTGACGTCTCGTTGCTGGCCATTCGAGGAATTTGTTCGACATTTGGAGTTGCGCAGCGGAGAGAACTCAAATATTCCAAGGCAAATCAGTGAATATCGATAAGGATTGGTGATAGGACATTTCAGAGCCGCCGTTTAGGAAACCTCGGCATATTTTTCCAGGATTTATCTGGGATACGATTCAGAACATTTGATTTTTTTTTATATTTTCGGGGTTCCTAAACTGCGGTTCCAAAACGTACCATCACCGATAAATAATGGTGAACTGAACTAGCAGACAATAATTGGTAATCCTCACTCATCAATGGCTGCACTCGTCGGTTCACTTTGTCTCATTTGTCCATCGGGGAAAGTGAAGACACAACGGAGTTTGCCCCTAGAACAAATCAATTTTTGACTATTACCAATGAAGATGACTACTATACTTTAGGATATACAATTGCCGGTTGTTTGTATGTTGTACTACTATGATTTCAAAACAGTTAAAACCTTCTGGCGACTCCAATATTCTCCATGGTGACATTGAGATAATCGGTAGTCGACACCTGCACTTGATCGGGGAAGACGGAACGAATACTGGAAGAGAGAAGCATACATGGGCAGCAGGGGGCAGGGGCTATGTGCAAATGGGAGCTGGGATTTTTCGGGGGCAGTGTGCAAAAGTCAACATTGAGAAAATTGGAGAGAAAAAAAAGAAAAACTAGAAGGCGAGAAGGCAAGACGACGTCAGTCCGCCTTAACTTAACTACGGTAGTTCGTTCGGGTGCGCATTAATTTTTCTTCCCTGTTATGCAATATTCAATTTATTTCTTTTCTCTTATCATGCTACAAAATCGTTCGCCAATTTGCTTAGTATATGGCCTTTTGGGAGAAGTAATTCCCCTAAAAAAATCAGGCATAAATATTTCGTATTGGAGGAGAAATCAGCCCCCGCCTGTTTTAACGCCGAAAAGGCTTATTTTAGTCGGGGGCACTTATTTCAAAAAATAGAAACAATTAGAACGTGCGCTTAAGTGCATAGCTGGTGGAGTACTAATCGAATGCCTAAAGCTCGACTGATACTAACGGGGGCTCTGTTTTATCGATTAATCGTCACTTTTAGAGTTGGAGCGCATCTTGGGTCAACTTTTTAAATTTATGTAATGATAAAGTATTATTCTTTCATTTGTTTCTTTAAAAAAAATATTTTTGTTACTTAAACTTTACTAATTATTTGCGAAAACTTTATTCGACAATTATTCGATCAATCAAAGAGACGACGCCATCTCTTGTAAGTGAGGCTATCGATCACAGGGGAGAAATTCTATAAAACAGCTCCGGCCGTCTCTTTTTTTAAAGGAGGCGGGGTTTTGATTTTTGCTGATTATTTCGCCTATTTTTTGATATTATTTTTTATTTCTTTTGTGGAGTGATTTGGCACTCGATGACTATTGATTCCATAGCGTCAATATTGCCTGCAATTTTTTTCGGAGAGTTGGATGATGCATTAAACAGTTTTTTTTTTCGATTGCTAAAGCATATTCACTGCGTTATTCAACATTGAAACAACACAAATTGGCAATGCAATCGATTTTTATTGACACGAAAAAAATTAATTTGGCGGGTTACGGTAGATTTTTTTTTAATTCGCGGGATACGGTAGATCGGGAGCTGTGTGCAAACACAGTCGTCAATCGGGGGCTGTGTGCAAAAGGCCTCGGATAAGTGTTGCCCACCTATGGAGAGAAGAAATGGAGGGAAGGGAAGGGAGAAGAAATGAAGGGAGGGGAACGGAGAAGAAATGGAGGGAAGGAAAGGGAGAGAAGGATATTATTGGATATCGATTGAGAAGAGTGAGACTCACTTGGGACACACATTCGTGTCGTATCTCAACCATCCAGAATTCGTCATTGGCAACGATCGATCGCATGTCTCCTTGAGCGAACACGAAGAGGTACTGTAGATACGAGTATTTATCAATATATTTACGATACACGCATCTCGAGGAAAATCGATAATCAATGGATCCTTACCGTATGCACCATCCACAGTGCGGATCTCTCTTCGCCATGCAAAGTGCGCAAGTTGGAGCAGAGTGATCACAATTGGAAGATGGCCATCGAATGACCTGAAGAGAAAGAATATGAAATGGAAAGAGAGGAAGGATGTCACACGGATTCTTACCTAATACATTTCAAGGGAGAAAAAAACGTACACATAAACACTTGGAAATAATGTCAAATATATGCCAATTGTTTAAAAAAAATAAAGAAATTACTTACATTGTTGGGGGTGAGGGCAAAGATGAAATTGCCGCTGTCGGAGAATTGAAGATCCTGAAAATCGATCATTTTGATTCGCTCATTTATATATTTCGGTGATCGAAATTGTACGGCTCTTTCTGATCATATCTGTCGAAAAAAAATCGATCGAAACGATCAAAATACAGATAAATATCAATAATGCAACTATATCTACCTGCAGAATGGGTTCACTTGAGATCGAATCTTGACCGTAGACGAATGAATTCTCTTCGTCCTCGAGAACTGCCTGAAATATAGAGGAAATGGGAAGAAGGAGATGTGGCTGAATTTGACAACGAACAGCGAATTACTATTAAGGCCATTTTGGTCGGAATTATTAGGTTATCTTTCCCCTCGTATCACTAAAAAAACACCACGCCAATTTATAGGACATAATGCTTGATTGGGATACAAGATGCGTACCTTAACGAGTCTTCCGTCCTTCGTTCCCATAAAGACAACCGTCGATCCTCCGTGAGTAGTGTTCGTAGCGACAGAAGTGACACGGGCATCGTCCATCTGACGACAACATTAGATACATCGATTAGCAAGTTCGTCGATATCAATAATATATCGGAGAGTATCGTGTTCACAACAGAATATCGCAGTTTCGATGAATGGAACACATTGAAAATATAAATTAGCAGTCACCTCTACAATGGGTTCTGCAGTTATTGGCTTGGACCCTCCAATTCGAGTGTTCACGTTGTTTCCACATTCGAACTGCAATAATATCATTCTCAATCTGCTCATTAGATGACACAACTATAATTGATAAAGATGTGAATGTCTCCTACCTGCTCCCATCTCAATCTCGTCGGAGTGCACATCTTATTGGCGAACCATGGAAGATTCTGGAAAGAGGATCATAGTCTTATGGAATAATAATAATAATAATAATAATAAACTAAATAAAGATCATGCACATACATTTTCGTCCCACGCACAATGCGGCTTATTGCGAAATATATAAACTGGCCAGATCTATGGTGTAAGTCCCATTAAGCTAGCCAGATTTGAATTAATTCTTACTAAATCATCCTTCCGCGTATTTATAGATAGGTTTCGAGGGTCAAAACTGCCTCTTTCTAAAAATTGTTCACACACATTGTGTGTGTTATAAAATGTATGATCATGCACTCAATAATTAAAACAATAACCAACCGTCGACATTTGATTCTGATAGCAGTCGAGGATATTCTCACGGAAAATGTCCTGCAAATAGAGAAATTACAATAAATATGTGCTCAACTACTATAAAAAACTGCCATATCGTGTTTTTAAAAAAAACTCTAATTTTAATTACAGTAACAATACCTCAATCTCCTCTACAGTATACACACATAGTGCAGATCTCGAAGTGACGACATCTCTACGTGGAGAATCAGATGAACCTTCTTCGAAGACAGCATACACAAGAGGAGTCGATTCACTGTCAAGGAATAACATCAATTAATTCACAGTGCACATATTTGGTTTTGTTAGTTTCTAAGAGACTACTAGCTCAATAAATATTGAGTAGTGAAATGAGTGTGAGAAATACGACGAACCCAATGATTCCAAGCCTCTTCGCAAGTCCGAATCCGGCAATTCCCACATGAATATCTCTCAGAAGATTGTATCGACGATCACCCGATGAACACTCGAGGGGAACCTGAGATTATGACAGATATTTGATATTCACTCCAAATCATTACTCTCGTTTCATTGTTATTTCAAATCTATTCTATTAGAATACATTTAAAATGCTTATGAATTATTTTCCTACCTCAGTGTAACTCTGGAAGTTTGGATCTCCAGTGCAAACTCTGACGAGTCTCGATTGAATCTTCTCATCATCAAGTGAAGTTTGTTGTCGAGTCGCGAAATATGCATATCGACCCACTTCGAATCCACCCACGTAATCAATTCTGTGATAGAGATCATTGAAGAATAGAAAACATGGTATTTATATTGTCCCAATTAGAGTGGAATCCCTCTATTTAGATAGCCCTCCAGTCAGTTCTCCAACCCTCAGAGTACGACTATCGCCCCTCGTACCATTGAGGAAATGGCAATAGAACACGCAATGACGAGATTGTGTCCAGTCTTTTCTCCCTCCCCCCCCCCCGCTCTCTCTCTCTATCTCTCTCTCTCTCTCCTCTACAAACACTGAATTGAATGACCACACTCACTTGTACGACTCCTGATGTTTTCTGTCAATTGACACGGCTGATTTGGGATTGACGAGACCTTTGGATATCAACTCGAATGGATTGTCGTTGTTGTGTCTGAATGACGAGAGGGTTACGGTATTATAAATATACTTGGTGTTGTTTGGATAAGAAGCCAATCAAATTGTGAGAAGTGTAAATTCAAATAATCATGATGGATATTTCAATGTTTAGTAGGGATTCGCAGTATTCCACGTTCGGATAAATGCAATATCGAGGAAGAGGAGATACTGTAACTCCTTTCTCTTTTATCGACTCACTTGTTCAATCTCCTCGATGCAACAGCTGGAATCTCGTCTCTGAATATTGTTCCTCCAACCCATGAAGAAGCGACATAAAGAGCAGGGGAATCGAGAGAAGAAGAACGGAGATCGTCGTCCCAATCGATAGAAGGACCAGATCCAACGAAGATCTGAGAGGAGAAAGGATGGGGAGAAGAAGGGAGAGGGGGGAGGACTACGATAAAAGGATATCCATTCTATTGATCAGTAGTATCGATAAAAAGATCTTAGATACTTTCTCAAATCTACTCATGACCCACAAATTCAGTGTCTACTCTGATCTACTCCCAATTCGTTTGGTCTTTTCTTAGCAAGGGGGGGGGGGGGGAATCAGTAATGCAATAGTGTGTCTCGTCTCTCGTCTATCAGATCTCTCTCTCTCTTTCATTTCTCTCAACTGACCACACTGGTCGAATTGGCGTCATTTGCAAGCATCGGAGTAGATTCAATCGCCCACTCTGTGATGTTGTGAAGCATTCGAAGACGACAGCGACCCTGATTACAACGGGATGATGCAATGCACTGCAGGCAACATTTTCACGGCTGCAGCCGTGAAAATGTTGCCGCGGCTGCACTTATTTCATCTAGCAATTGTGAACATGGTAATCTACTAAAGCTACCTTAATGCATCCTCATATCTAGGCAGCAAGTTCTGAGGGAGTCGCTGGTACGGTCAGCGCAGAACAGGACAATTCAATCAAAATCTATTAACACTCCATAAATGCTTCAACTGCATTGATACCTGGAATAAACTGGAGCATTCGATGAGATGCGTCGATCGATCATCAATCGCCAATGCTTTTGTATGTGAGTTCGTTGACAATCTTGCCTTTGAGCATGAATCATTTCGACCTGCAACGAATCTCTTTTGTTATGACCTTCCTCCTCTCTCTTTTATCTCCAGTCATCTCCATTGTTTCTCCATTTACAGCCCTTTCTCTCTATGAATCGACGCTACTTCATATAATCTCCCCCTGTTGATCCCCTCTTGATCGAGACTAGCGGGATTGTCTTTGTGTATCTCGCACCCAATTGACAGCACCTGCTTGAACCCCCCCCCCTGATCTACCCATCTTTCAATCGATAATCCAGTCTTATCACCCCTCCCCTCCCCTCCCCTTTTCCCCTCCCTCCTCCTCCTCTCCAATTAGCCCTGTGCCTCATCTCATCCCGTTGGGCCGACTCAATGATCCATGAACATTCTTTCCCCCTATCCGATTCCTAACAAGCTAACAGCAATCCCCCATGATTCGTCTCTTATTCCAACCGAGATCTCTCTCTCTCTCTCTTCCCGAGTTCCTCCATTCCAAATTAGAGTCCATGACCCACCACAGGACACAATACCAAATTAGTGTTTCCCTCTGAGTCCATTCACTTTGTTTGGATGCCTTCCCTCTCTCTCTGTCTCCAATCCACTCATCCCTTCACATTTGCATTCAACTTCTCATCTCGACCGACCAATTACCCGACCAGGACCGCCAATTAGAACGACTACTCAACTACTCGACGGCTCTGGAATACACGTTGTTTGTGTTAGCCTTAGATGGCAGCCGGCAAGGGGTCAATCTCTCCCCTCGACACTACTTGAAAGAACTCCCTTTAGGACTCCCTAAAGTGCTGGTAGATCAATCGAGTGGTTCTGGATGGAGAGAGAGGGAGGGAAGAGTATCCATAGAGTGATTGACCAGTCTCATTGGGAGAGAGAGAATTCTCATAGACGCAGCTGTCTAGATATCACACTCTCACACTACATTCATTACTAATACGAGTGAGAGATAGACAAAGAAGTCCACTTGACCTCATGATGCTTCTTCTTCTTCTCTCCCTCTCTCTATTCTTTCAATGATCAACTAGTCTCTTCTTCTCTTCCAACTCTTCAACTCAGCGGGAGTCGCCCCTTCTAATACCCACTTGAGTTTCCACCTCTTGTACTCCCGCCATGCACCGGTGAGAATGGACTGAGAGAGAGAGATCTTTGTTGTCTTCTGATTCCCCTCCAGACATATCCCATATGTGATAGAATAACAACTGACTATAGCACTCGGGGGAATCCTCCTTTGGTCCAGTCTCAGCTACTTTCGACACTGTCAGATCTGGAGTCAGATCATACAGATAGTTCACTCCTCCCACATACAATCGAGAAGTCGCCGGATCGATAACCTGCAATTTGAATAGTACGGTAATTGAGCGGTGCGGGACCGCCTTTCGGTTCGACTCTCGGTTATTTCTCTCTTGTGATTGAACCAGTTGACGAAGCGTCTTTTTGTGTCCTTTTCTCTTCATAGCGACTAGATTATTATGTCTCCCCCCATCATTTCATGAACATCTTTCACAGTCTAAACGATGCCTCAGGACAAAGTCAGTCACCCCTAACAGAAGGGGAGGAAATTGAGTGTTGTGAAGGTAGAGGGACAGAGGGGCGATAAAATATGCGGGAATGTCTAACGGAGCATGGATTGGACCCCCCTTGTATCCCTCCCTTCTACTCTAGTAAACACTCCCTTGGGATAGACTACCATGAATATGAACAAGTGTGATCCTCCCACTTAATCGGGCATTATACATCACTCGTCGAGTCTCATGAGACCTCCAACTAATAAAGAGCGGCCGGGAAATGGAATGGATACTCATAGACCGGAAACTATTGGAGGAGAAAATACAGAGAAGACTAGGGAGAAATTAGAGAAGATAGAGAAGAAGAGGAGAGGAATGCCTATAGACGATGAGAGCAAACAGATTTCGTCCCCTTTTCGTACAGAAGCGAGCCCTTGGGGCGAACACTCAAGAGGATACGAGGAGAGATCATTATGAAGTGAAAAAAGGACTTACCATTCTCTCAAAAGGAAACGACGGATTCGGATTTCGATAGTCCTTTGGTCCTTCATCTACTATTGGAGTGAATGAAGTAGAAGAAGGAATGAGAGTGATCAGTATAATCACTCTTGACCACCACCAAGGTGGCCAACTCATTATTGATTCGTCTTTCATCGTAGATCATTGATGAATCATGCCCCGACTGCAATACAACCATAAACAAGGGAGAGCAATCACACGTGATAAGATCGATAGACAGGACGATAAGGAGGCTAATACAACTGAGAGAGAGAGGATCAAAGGGGAATTAGGATAGAAGAACACGATAGAACAGCGAGATTTAATCAGTGAATTACACAATCCGAGATTGACCTACTACTAGCAGAAAAGACAAGAGAAGAGAAATAGAAGAGAGGAGGATGAGAAGAAAAGGAGGAATGATAAGCAGATGAGAAGAAAAGAGGAGAAATGGAGATGGGAAAGTCCCCCTTGAAGAAGAGAGAGAGAAGAGAGGACAGAGAGTGCAAAAAGGTCGAACGGAGAAGAGGAGAGAGAGAGAGCAGAGAGTGCAGAAGAGACGGAGAGGGACGGAGAAGAGAGAGATCAGAGTGAATGGAGATAGAGGAGGGTGCAGAGAAGACGAGAGAGACGAGAGAACGTGTAATAACGAGAGAAAACGACCGAGATCACACACTTTCCGTCAGATTTACAGCTATGATAAAGCGGACGCGAGGCAATTACAGAGCCGGAATTCAGTCGATGACATTTCCCGGCCCCGCGCGAACACTTACAGTACTTTCAAAATACCGTAAATTTATATATTTTTATTTTTGTGATTCTTTTCGAGTTAAA
The DNA here is from genome assembly GCA_036245785.1 of Pristionchus fissidentatus. NCBI lineage: Eukaryota > Metazoa > Nematoda > Chromadorea > Rhabditida > Neodiplogasteridae > Pristionchus > Pristionchus fissidentatus. The sequence continues at coordinate 20,290,593 of BTSY01000004.1, read as the reverse complement.
ACATATTCCTAAATTGAAATTAGTGATCAATTGCTTATATTTTTTTCAGATAAAAAATGTGTACAGCGCGCGATAAGATTTAGCAGCGAAAGGAGAGAGAGAGAGGGGTCAAAGTTGGACTGAGTATGGCTAGGGTAGTCACTCCAAATCGTGTTATGTACCAGGGCAGAGTCGCGGCTTAGAAAGAGAGAATCAGTAGTGAGAATAGAGAGAGAGAAAGAGAGAGAGAGAGAGAGAGAGAGAGAGAAGAGAAAGAAGAGAAGAGAAATAGACGGAAGTGAATAGAATACGTGAAAGATGATATGAGTGATCGAGATGGCATCGAATCGAGAGAACTACTCATGAAGAGTCAATGAATTGAGAAGAAAAGAATGATGAGAGAACAATTGAGAAGAGAAGAGAGAGAGAGAGAGAGAGAGAGAGAGAGAGAGAGAGAGAGAGAGAGAGAAGAGAGAGAGAGAGAGAATTGAATGATTCAGTGAATTGATAGACCAATGCAGAATACTGTGAATCATATGACATTTGAGTGGAGGGAAATGGGATGAGACATGTGCCACATGCTTCCAATGGTCAATTGTTGGTTCATTCTCTCTGTCTTAGGGGACACCTCTGACTCCCTCTAGGGGGAACAGACATTCATCACCCCCGTCTCACTCACTCTCCGACTGTGTAGCAGCCCCGGGCTGCCACGCAGTCGCCCCATATGATTGAGAAAGAGGGTAAGGACACCTGCTAGTGGGAAGATAAGGGAGTGTTGGAATGGGAGGAATGGAGATGGAGGGAGAAGCTTCGACCCCTCTTCTCTCTCTCTCTCTCTCTCTCTCTCTCTCTCTCTCTCTCTCTCTCTCTCTCTCTTGCTCGCTCTCTCTCTCTCGCATCTGAACCACCTCCCATAAATTGTAGAACACTGCAACAATTGGCGATTCGTAGCAGATCAACAAGAAGAGAAGAGAGAGAAGAAGAAGAAGAAGTATGTCACTCGTGGATCAAAGCAGACCTATTAGCATGAGAGTGGACTGATTGAGTGATGAAGGAGTGGAGAGAGAGAGAGAGAGAGAGAGAGAGAGAGAGAGAGAGACGAGTAAGAGAGAGAGGGACATCCAAGGGGGAAAAGATCTAAGAAGGAAAGAGAGGGAGAGACGCAACTCATGCCAACACAAGGCGCATCGTTTGACAAAGAGAAGTTGTAGAAAAGAGAAGAAGAGAAGGAAAGAAAGATGCCAGAGAGAAGAAGAAGAGATTGGATGGAGAAGAATGAATAGAGCGACAATGAGGGAAGTTGAAGGGTCGTTAGATGATAGAAGACTCAGTTGATAAGAGAGAGAGAGAGAGAGGGTCATAAAAGAGAATAGAATAGTAGAAGAGAATGGAGAAAGACACTAAGAGTCCATTCCGATTCCATTATCGACTGATCCTATGAACAGATGCGAAATGAGGTCTCAGTGGGAGGTGGGAAGGAGGATGGGAAGGGAGGAGAGAGAGAGAGAGAGAGAGAGAGAGAGAGAGAGAAGATGGAAAAGGATCGGTAGTGAAGACAGATTCGCGAGAGACGGGAGAATAGAGATCAAATTAGTAGATTAGAGGAGTGTTCCCTCTCTCAACTTGAGCATACTAACTGAATAGATATCTCGAAGTAGTAATGAAACATTGTGGAAATGATGAGGAGAAGTGAAGAGTCTCTTCATATCTCGATTGAATACAATAGAAACGAGAGGGAAGTGAGGCGAGATTTAGTCCCCAGTACTAATAGACACCCAAAATGAGTGAGTGTTTGAGGAGAGAGAAGAAGACATCAAAGGGGGGCTACGATTTGTTATCTACGATTTGTTATCCCATTACCTATGAATGACGCAATGATTGATTATGGATTGCATAGTGATGATGAAAGAGAGGGAAGATGTAGCTGTTGAGAGAGGGGTGAAGAGACAGGAAAGAGGCCAGGGGAATAAATCAGAGTGAGATAAAGATCAGTGAGAAGGAAGAGGAAAGAGGAGAAGGAAAAGGTTTGAGAGAGAGAGAATAGTCATAAATCTGTGAAAAGGGTATTAGGAGTGGGGGGAGTAAAAAGAACACCGTGCGAGGGGAGAGGAAGGGGAGGTCTATCGCCCCAGGGCATCAAGGATGATCTACCTGAGAGAAGAAGAGAAAGATGACACTGCAGACATGCAGGAAACGATCGAATTACGAGGAACGGAGAGAGAGACCATCGGATGAAGGGACAACTTGTCAATCACTCCCTTCAATTCAGTAATAATCCATACTGCGAATGAGTCGGCCTTGAGAGAGAGCGCGCGAAATTGAGAGGGTCCAGAGGCGAGAGAAAAAGGCACTGACAAAAAAGAGGTTGATGTGTTCACGAGTTGTTTGGAGAGATGGAAAGGATAAAATGAATCATCGATCGATCGATTGGTAGATCAGAGTAATGAGGGGAGAGTAGTACAAAGAGTTTATGGAGGGGAGGAGAGCGAGAGGTCACTTTCTACTGGGATAGACTGAAAAGAAAGAGCGAGAGAGAGAGAGAGAGAGAGAGGGGAGGGAGGCTGGAGGCTGTAATCCGGAGTTCAAAGGAAGCGTCTTCACAATGGGAGATGGTGTGAGACAGTGAGAAACTACGTGGAGTCTCAACACGAATTTGATTGTTGAAGAAAGAGGAGAGAGAGAGAGAGAGAGAGAGAGAGAGAAGAGAGGATAATTGGACTGAATGTGAGACAGGATGAGGGAAGGTGATTGGACATTCTGGGAGATAGAAGAGATGATAAAGGAATCGGTTCGAGAGAGGAGACAAAGTGACGTAAGATGGGAGATGAGCGTTCTAATCAGAGGATTCCATCAGGAAAAGGGATAATTAGAAGAGGTGATAGGAGAGAGAGAGAGAGAGAGAGAGATATGGTCAATAGGGATTGGTTATGGATGGGAGAAGCTGGTCTGACTGTAATCCGACCTCTCGATCTGAACCATAAACATTCTATGATAGAGAGGGAGAAGGCAAGTTCATAGAAGGGTGCAAACGAGAGTGCAAACCAGTTGAATACTCGAGAAGAGGAAGAAGAAAATGATGAACGGGGAGGAGTCATACGGTAGATGATTTTGATCGATCGATCGATTGA